>CM024758.1:99396065-99568640 GCA_014218235.1 Colocasia esculenta | reverse complement strand
TCTCCACAAGCCGAGCAAGCACTGCTGGTCTGGAGGCGATATGAGAGAGAAAGAGGAGAGAGAACAGAGGAAAACGGGAAGAACAGCTCCTCCTCTGCATTGGGGACGATGGGGACCTCATGAGCAAAGCCTCCAGAGACTCTCCTCGTGGTGGTGTAGCCTTCCTCTATCCATAGAGATTCTAGGATGTGTTCAAGAGAGAGATAGAGTCCAATCCTGAGTTAGAGAGAGAGTCCAACTGTGGGAGAGTTGGAGAGTTATCTAGAGTTGGATGGACTGGGGGCTCCCTAGGGATGAGAATAGGAGGTTTGGGTCATAATCAACTCAAGGAACTTTAGATAGGCTCTAGGCTAGAAAGAGAGGCCAAAAATCATGTAAAAACGTGTTTACGTGCATGGCACTGTCGCGACGGGTCGTGGGGTCGCGTTCTTGTCGCGACCATGTTTCTGGTCGCGTCAGTAGGGCAGTGCACGCAGGATCCATAAAATGGGCCATAACTCTCTCCACAGACATCAGATTGATGCATCGTTTCTTGCGTTGGATTCTAGACTCAGAGGGCTATGAAATGATAGTATGATATGCCTGATTTAAATTACAAATGAGGAAGATATGAGCTCTCAAAGTGAAGACATATTCAGAGAATATGACAGATTGCACAATTTTGATGTTTCAAGTGGATTTTGCCCATGGGCTTGAGAATGGTTTGAAATTAAGGGTGAATGGGCTCATGATGGGACAAAGAAGGGCTCCAAAGTGATGACCAATTTGGGACATCAATGATATAAATGAGAAATGTGATCAACTTATAGGCCAAAAATGGGTGTCTACAGACACGTGTTCAAGAAATTCAGGTTCTGAATCATCATTCGAAGTGTGTCGACATAGACATCTTATGTGTCGACACATGAGCCTAACTTACTATGATTCCTTTACTGGAAGTTAACCTATGTCAACACACAATTGACTTGTGTCGACACACCTGACTAAATTCTGTAAGAAGGCTCACGGGAAACATCATGTGTCGACACCCTGACAGAAGTGTGTCGACACCACTGGACTCCATTCTTCATAAGTGCTTCTTGAGAATAGAGGGTTGTCGACACATGAGGGACTTGTGTCGACACCACTGGTTTTTCTTCTTGAACTTCTTCACTGGAAGTGCATATGTGTCGACACCAAGATAGTCTTGTGTCGACACCACTGACTTCATGACCTCTTTTTCTCTGAGTTAAACATGAGATATTATGTTAGGCATGACTAGAGAAAGATATTTAGATTTGTATAGATCAGTTAAACATCATCAAAACAAGAGATCCAACAAATAGATCTCCCGACAAAACTGACAGTATGCATGCATGATGTCTTTCATGTTTCAATGTTAAGGAGATACATTTGAGATCCTTTATAGATAGTTAGTTACACTCGAGATGATTTTAAATCAGACATGTCTATGCCAAAATATCCAATTCAGATCACAAGAAGAAGGACACAAAAATTGAGAAACAAAGAAATTGAATTACTAAAAATCAGATGGGAAAACAGATACATGGGAATTAGCAGATGAAATACAAAAAGCGTATCCATACTTGTTTGAGTAAGCCTTTATTTCTTTTTAGGTGATAGTTGAGTAGTTGGTTAATTATGAATTTCTGTTTGATATGGCTTCTTTCTGAATTTCGAGGACGAAATTCCTTTTTAGGTGATAGTAATGAAACATTTTGACCATTCAGACTGTGGTTTGATTGGCTTGTGGGCCCATGTGTGTGACCCTGGGTTGTGTTTCCTTGTTTGGCAGGTTGTGTGGGTGTTGTGGCCTAGAAATTCTGGACCTAATAGGCTCAGTGGTTCTATGTTTGAGGATGCGACGGAGGAAGGCATCACGTTCAGAATGCGTCACCCACCTACATCGCGTTCTCCCCGCCACTTGTTTTCGATCTTCAGTCGTCTACAACGGCTAACGGGTGGCAACGGATTCTAGAACGCGTTGACCAGGGAAGTCGCGTTCTTAATGCGACGGCCTGCTGCATCGCATTCCAAACTCTGATAGTATAATGGGTTGTAGGTCGGCCAAACAAAGCATAGAATTCTGTTCGACCGAGGAGAGGGTTTTTGAATGTTTTCTGGGCAATTTTGACCCTGACGTTTGCGGTTCGGCGTGTTCTTGGTGTAAGAAGGTTGTTCAGAGCATGGGAAATGCCAAACGATTGAAGTTCTTCGCTTCTTCATGTTGGTAGGGAGTTTCTCCTTCGTTAATTTCCGTTAAGCATGAATTGACTTGATGGTTTGGATACATGTAATAGGGTTTGGAGGTAGTATGCATGTAGTATAAAGATTTACAGCTTTGTAAATGGTTATAACAGTGAATGGTGTGTTTGGTTGAGTTCTTGGTGCAGGTTTTCCGAACTGGTGATCAATCTGTGAATGTGATAGACCCGATGATCGCATTCTGAATGCGACATGCCGACCTGATGCGTTCACATCCAGAACGCGTCGTGTCGGGGCGTCACGTTCTTAACACGACACCCGCCCATGTCGCGTTCATGTGTTCCGAGGTTTTATGAGCTGGTTTGAGGGTTTTGGGTCTTGTGGACCTTAGTTTAAGGTATTAGGTTATTGATAAAGGTTTATGGTCGTATGTAAGAGTATCAGATATCGTGTTTATGTGGTTTGAGCATGAGATGAGCTTGGTAGTACGACACTTGTCGTGATACTTTTTCAGTCGAGTACCCCAGGTTCTTTGTGAGCCAAGCACGTTGTGCTCAGGGGTTGTCCCAGTACTGTGCATACCGTCGAGGTCTGTGTCGTCTTTATGGACACCCTCACTCGTTTGTTGAGTTGTAAGTCTGGTTAAGGGAAAGACGACAGTGGGGCAGCAACCTGTGGTGTGGTTGGTTATTTGTTCGGTCACTTGTAGCGCACTCGTGGTTAGGGGGACGACACCAGTAGATGTATTGGTCCCCAACTAGTCTCATGTTCCACAGCCTCACTCTAGGGATTCCGGAATATCTAGAGTTGCGTCAGGCGTGGGCCTGTAGCATGGTTGCTTGCAGGTGGTGTTGGTTGGACTCCACAGTTCTTATTCTTGTAGAGGTGGAGCAGCAGTTAGACTTGTGGTCTACGAGACTGAGAGGTTTTCCTATATGGTTTGTCCAGGTCAATAGTTAGTGTCGCGAACTAGACTTCGTGACTTGAGCGTAGCATTGTTCTTCTTTAGCTCGTACCCTGTACGTGGTTTGCTGTCTATTTATTTGTGATTAGTACTTATGTTTAGGACCTATCTACTTTTAATTCCAATATATAGTCAGCATATGTTTAATTATATTAATTGTTAGTTATAATTATTCACGCCTACTCCTCATCTGTTTTACGTAGTGTTAGTTTTGGGGAGTTCCCCACTGAGTCAGTGGCTTGTGAGGCTCACACCCCTACTGTAACACCCCAGAGTTATATTTATTGAAACTTTAGAAAAATGTGATGATTTTTTATTATTAAACACAATCACTTTCATGAGATATAATTATCTTTAATTTAAGATTATTTTTATATTAATAATATAATTCTAGTGTTGTCTTCAGAGGAGCGCACTCCGACAGGACGTCACTGAAATTCGATAACATAATTGAAATTCAAAAACACTATAATTTCCAAAAAATGTGTTGGTTCTAGAAATGTAAATATTCAGAATTATTGATGCATGGATATCAAGATTAAGTCGACACAATGATTTTTCGGGTAATTTTTGCTGGATAAAAAATTAATTCCAAAAAATAAACTAAAATCATCATAATTTGTAAAACCTTCCAATTAGCTTATGTTTGAAATTTCAACTTGATTAGACATCATTTGAGCATAAAAATATAGGGACAAAAGGACCATCTGATTTATCTCCTATTTACGTTAACCTTTTTTTTTTTGCTTACGTAGCCTTGGCTACGTAAGACCCTTTTTCACATGGTATAGGGGTTTACATGTATTATAATACGTGTGAGGGGGGTAAAAGCCCATGGTTAACATGGCTGCTATAAAAACAAATGAGGTTTTACAGCGACAAGTGTATGGCTACGTGCCATACATGCATGAGACTTGGAAATGTATATGTACCCTTCTTTGCCCACTTCCATAAGAGTTTACCCACTTGTTCTTCTTCCACACTACTGCTGCCATTGCCTCTGCTGAGGCTGTTGTTGCTCTTATTGTAGCTCCTGCTGCTGCTCCTATCGTAGTTGTTGCTACTGCTCCTGCCGTAGCTGCTATTGCTATGACCTCCTCTGCTGCTTCTGCTGTAGTTGATACTACTTCAACTACTACTATCAGAACCTTGTTAAGGAGAAGGGTAGGAATCCCTTCCCTTGTCTCCTTCTCCTGTTAGAACCATAAGTCTAAGTGCTTACCATGATCATACCTCACTTGTGTTCAGTAAAAACATTAGGAATGTATTCTTATTCTTATGATCATGTTTCTTTTAGCTTATGCTCATGTCTATACTTGTTGTTCATGTACACTTGATGTTAGACTTTTCACTAGATGCAAGGAAGACTCTCTAAAAGAAGTTATATTCTACATAACCTTCCTAGCATAAGTTTTCCATGTTATCCAGTTGTAAGATTTCTCTTTGTTCTTCTTTTCCTCCATGAAAGATGTGTCAAGAATTGTATATAAGATCCACTAGATGTTGTTTGATCCTTCATAAGAATAGTAGGAAACTCTTAGAAGAGTTTCTAAGTTGATGTTAAACCATTTTGGAAGATAACCTTCGTTTTCGATAGACAAAACCTAGCTGTCGACAGGTACATTGCTTCCACAACCCAGAATTTCAAAACAATCAGTGGATGTCGACAGACAGAAACTAGCTATCGACAGACAGAACCCATCTGTCGATAGCCAGCCAGTAATTGTCGACAGCTAAAGGCTAGGTTCCAGAATTCAGTTCTGGATGGACCAGTAACTGTCGACAGTCAACCAGTGGCTGTCAAAACCACTAGTCTGTGGTCTAAACATGAACCATTCCTTTCCAGTCAGCGGTGTCACACTCTTGTATTATTCGAACAAGTTTTTTTCCTCATTTTCTGGATTCTAAACCATTATACCACTGAATAAATCATTTAATCATTATTTATCCAACTATAGATTATTCTTGGACACTTCCAAGTATATTGTTTCCTACTGGTACATCTTTCTGAAGTCATTGGCATGACTCCTAAAACTTGTTACATGTGAGATTTTGAGTACCTATGTACCATACTTGAATGTTTAACAGAAATGATTTGTGATGACAAATTTGGGTCTTTGGACTCAATTGAAATAAATGCCTATGAAAGTGGGGATGACCAGTCCGGGAGGAGCACCCGAATTCGTTTACTGGCCGTACGGAACGATAATGGATCCACAGATGTTTGGCATTGCATCATACTTGCTTGATTGGTCATCATTTTATTCAGTCATGAGTTGATATGTACTTCTTACCTGAACCAGAATGTGAATACCATACTGAATTATTTTCAGTACAAGCTTTATTCAATGCTGTTATCAGTTGTGTATATTGCCTAATTCTTTGGTTATCATAATCTTTTGATAAGAATGTGAATCCTACTAGGCACAATTTCTCATTAAATCTTACTTTTTCAGGTGAACAGGGTGAGCCTAGTTCTTAAGGGGGTGTGCTGAGTGGGTCAACCAATCGCTGGAATCCAATAGACTACTTTTTGAGGACTATAGTATAGATAGAAATGTTATTATGTTTTTCTTTTTCCAGTCCTCCTATGGACTTTAATGAGGAGTGTTTTATATGTTAAGCTTCCGCTGCAATCATGACATGTCTATATAATTCAAGTTCTATTTCTTAAGTCTGTTTTCTGTCATTTTTTGATAAATAGTTATTTATTAGGACGTGACAGATATTTGTATCAGAGCCTTAGGTTTCGTAAACCTAGGGAATGACCAATGAGTTGGGGTAGAAATCTGGGATTAGTTATGAAGGCTACTGGCTGCAATGGAAATGAATGCTCAAGTGCGGTTACTGTCTGCAATGGAACTACTCCGACAAGATGTGGAGTTATATGCTCAGGCCTAGAGAGAAGCACATGTGCAAGTAAAAGAGGAAGTATTGAAGCTAACCATTGGCACATTTCTGAATAGTCTAAAGTTAGGACAAGATATGCTGCTACATCAGACTGAAGGGTATTGGGAGGTGTTGTCTGATGCAGCAAGAGAATTGTATCATGGGCCTGGGGGAGATCAGCAGTCGTCCGTGGAATCTGCCACACAAACCTGAATCAAGCTAGGAAATTAGGAACTTACTTTTGTAACCTCTCCTTTTGTTAATAGTGGGACTCTCCATGTATATATGTAATGAGAGGTAAGGATGATGATGTAAATATTTTCAGCTTATAATGAAAAGTATGTATGTTATGTGATAACAGAAAATGTATGTGATGAAGTGTAGTATGGTTTGGGTGATTGATATTAATGTATGATTGTTGGATGTCTCAGATATTTCCTTAAAATAGTTAGGAAGGAGGCGATGCAAACTGGAAGAAGATGGAAAGCACCATGCATGACTTGACACGAGTGATGAGGACAGTAGCTAAGAACAATACTCACAATGGAAACAAATATTTAAAGATTCTGAAGTTAGATCCTCCAAGATTTACAGGTAGCATGGATCCTAATGAGGCCGAAAATTGGATAAAGGATATTGAAATAATGTTTAGGGCGATCCGATGTGCAGAAGAGGATAAGATATATTTGGCAACTTTTAGTTGGATCGTGATGCCAGAGCATGGTGGGAGACTGTAGAGTCTACTTTAGAGGATCCAAACCAGATAAGTGGGAAGAATCGTGAGATGTTTAATGAGCAATAGTTTGCTTTCTCCGAAGTGGTTCAAGAGAAGAAGGCTTGTTGAGCAACTACTTCCTAAGATAATCATTTAAGATTTTAAATTATTATTTATCACAATTTTGCTATGACAAAACCTTTAAAAAACTTTCTACAAATTAAATGTATCAATTATATAGCACAGAAAATAGTTTAGACAAACTCTATCTCGAAAATTTTCTAAGTCCACAGACTACTCTATGTATCACAATGAATCCGACTGTGGACTCCGACTTCTTTAGAATCGAAAAATTCTGCACAAAATCATCTTAAAATTTTTCTAAGTCCAGACTACCACACTGAATCCGACTATCAACTCGACTTCATACAGTCAAATACTTCATAAATCTAACTCCTCTGAATCCGACTCTATACAGTGGATACTTCATTCTGGACTTCAATTCTCAGAAATCGAATTCTTCTGTATCCGACTTCTAAAGTCGAATTCTCTATCTTGTTTCTATCTAACCCATGGAAGTCAAATTATGACTATTTCTATCCGACTTTCTAAGTCGAATGATATAATCTCAATGCAACTTCTGATGAAGTCGAATCAGTCTATTCTCATGTTCTGTCTCCGACTCCTAGAGTTGAAGTACACTCTCTTTCGAATCCGACTTCATGACAAGTCTGTACTTGTCGTTTTCTATGCAGATAATATTTTATCAACTTATGAAATGTGATTGCATATCATCTTATCTTCTTAATATGATTTCTGTCAGAACTTACATTGATTGAATATTTTCTCTGTCTATCAAATTATCATTATTTAATATATTCTGACATGATAAGGATATTATACTCAAAATACTCTTCTAAAATTGTCTATGAATATATTTGATACATCTGTTCAAATTGATATCTTGCTTCAGACAGTAGTCCGGATTTTCTTCATTTCAGAAGATATGTTGCATTTATTATTTTCAGACGCATGGGCATCTGACAGAGGCTCACCTACCACTGTCAGAACCTATCCATACCTTCTGTTGCAAACTGTCTGTCCATCCTTTATTGGTCTGAAAAGCTATATGTCCGAGGGTTCTATACTTTTTATTTTTCTATGACTTACCTACAACAGAAAGTATGGAGGTACCCTGTCTTTTTGTCATGTCTTTGCTGCAGGATATTATTAGACATGTTTTCAGCATGGGCTTTCTCAGAGTAACTAATTGGAAGTTGACCCCTTAGCTGTGAAGCAGCAAGCCTCGTCTAAAGACATTGGAAAGAGACAAATACAGGAGGACTTACGGACAACAACCTCAACCAACATCCAAAGGATTAAAGGTCTCTCCTCAAACGGCCAGATTCCCAACGACCATTTTTTTTAAACAGCTACATTCTTATGAAGAATATAAAAGAAGCCAAAGTTTGAAAGGAGAACATATATAGAGATATACACCAAGGGATCTAAACACTTATATTTTTCAGAGACCAGCTAGCAACTCCTTCAACTCTCAACTGTCTTCTGCTAGCAAAAAGAGATCTCCACAAGCCTTCTTCCAAGCTACAAGATTGAGAGCTCCACATTCAGAATTCTCCAAGCTCTCTCCTTTCTCACAGAAGTCTTGTTCGGGTGGCATTTGTAATTGATATCGTTCTGTCCACCCTGTAGTTCTGAAAGGAGTCGAATTCCAAGTCTTACTGTTTTCTCCTTTCTGAATTCAGTGTGTTACTCATTCTGAGGCAAACTCACAAGAGTCTTTACATTTCTTTCTGTGTAAATCCTGCAGGAGGATTGTTCCTGCTGTTCCCTCTTGTGCAGGGAAGACCTTGTGAAAGATAGTCTGTACCCCTGTAAGGTAAGACTTGCTTGGAGCAAGGCTTGTAATACCTCTCAAGGGTGAGAGAAGGCCAAGTTTTCTTGGCAGTTAGTGAAATATCAAGTGGTTGGCTTGAGGACTGGACGTAGGACTTCCATGTGGGAAGGGCCGAACCAGGATAAAACTCTTTGTTCCGCCAATTTACACTTGAATTACACACTACACTAAAATCTAACAGATTTGTTTAGTGTGTTTAATTTCAGATAAAATTTTAAAAGCACAAGAAGTCCTATTCACCCCCCCCCCCCCCCTCTAGGACATCATTAGTGCCATCTCGGTCCAACAAGGCTAATAAGTTTGCTAACCTAAAGCAACTCAGAATGACGGGTCTGAGTATGAGAAAGCAGTTTGCTCAACTATCTAAATACGCTTTCATCATGTAGCCACAGAAAAATTGAAGGAGAAAAGGTTTATGAATGGTTTACATCCAAACTTCATTACTCAACTAACGCCCCATTTAATTACAACATATTCTGAAATGGTCAAGAGGGCCTTGGCCTTAGAAGCTACAAATGAAACAGTGGAGAGGATTAGAGGGAAGTATGTTGAAAGCTCTTCCACAACTGACCGTAAAAGGAAGTTTGAGACGGGAAATGCCCTAAAGTACAGTAGTCCACCAAGAAAGTAGGAAAAGCTCCAGTTGGGAATAAGGATGTTGTCGACATTGTCATCTCAGTGGACACAAGACTGAAATTGTTGGCGTAGGTTGGGTTCATGCCTCCGATGTGGAAGCAGCAACATCGGATTCCTGAATGCCCTATGATGAGAGTGTGCCAGCAAACCAAAACCCCGAGCCAAACAAGGGCGTCTACAAGCTATTCAGGAATTAGAGACAGAATCTTCGCAAGAAGGCAAACTTATTGAAGGTACACTTTTAGTGAACTCCAAACCTACATATGTTCTATTTGATTCAGAAGCTACTCATTCCTTTATCAGTCAAGAGTTTGCTAAATCTTTAGGAATACAATCAGTTCCACTACCTGTAAAACTAGAAGTTAAGACTCCTCTTAGCAATGGTAAGAAACTCAAAGAATATTACCCTGCCAGTCAAATTCTAATTAAAGAACATAATTTCTCGGGTGATTTGATATGCCTTGAGATATGGGATTATGACGTAATCTTGGGGAAAATTGGCTATCTAACACCCATGCGAATTTGGATTGTCATTTAAAGCAAGTAAGTAACGTTTTTCCTGATTGTCAGTTAAAGCATGCAAGTTGGTACAAAGAGGGTGTCAAGGATATCTAGCGTCCGTGACAATAATGAATCAGAATACTATAGGATTGAAAGATATTTTGGTAGTAAAAGATTTTCCTGATGTATTTCTTGAGGAACTACCTGGATTACCACCTAGTAGAGAAGTGAATTTCTAATTGAATGGTTCTTGGAGCCACACCAATTCAAGAACACCTTATCGAATGTCGTGGAAGAATTGAAAGAATTAAAAAGGCAATGATGGAATTAATGGAGAAAGGATTCATTAGACCCAATACATCTCCATGGGGTGCTCCAGTACGTTTGTTAAGAGAAGGATGGGACTATGCGATATGCATAGACTATAGACAGTTGAATCAATTAACAACTAAAAATAAATACCACTTCCTATGATTGATGATTTATTTGATTAATTGTTTGGAGCCCAATATTTTTTAAAGATTGATCTTAGATCTGGGTATCATCAATGAGAATTTAGGAAGGAGATATTCATAAGACGCTTTTCAAAGTAGATATGGGCATTACGAATTTGTAGTGATGCCGTTTGGATTGACCCATGCACCTGCTGCTTTCATGCGACTGATGAATGATGTATTCAGGTCATATTTGAATCAGTTTGTGTTGTATTCATTGATGATATATTGATTTATTCTAAGAGTATGGAAAAACATGAAGCACACTTACAGGTCACTTTACAATTGCTACGAGATCATAAGTTGTATGCAAAATTAGTAAGTGTGAACTTTGGTTGGAATAAGTAATATTTTTAGGACATGTCATTTCTAGAGAAGGATTGCCAGTGGACTCCTCCAAAATTGAAGCTATTCAGAGGTGGGAACAGTCTTAAAACATTACTGAAATTAGAAGTTTTCTAGGTATGGCTAGTTATTATCGGCGATTTGTCAGAGATTCTCCAGAATTGCTTCACCCCTTACACAATTAACCGGAAGGGAACTATATTTAAATGGAGTGAGAGCTGTGAACATGCATTTCAGAAATTAAAGGAGTGCTTATCATCGCACCAATTCTGGCCTTACCAGTAGAAGGAAAAACATTTGAAGTCTAGACCGATGCGCAAATATCGGGTTAGGATGTGTTTTGAGCAAGAAGGAAAAGTTATTGCCTATGCATCTTGACAATTAAAGATCATGAGAAAAATTACCCAGTACATGATTTGGAACTACCAGCGGTAATTTTTGCTCTAAATCTATGGAGACACTATTTGTATGATAATCAATTCATAGTGTACTTGATCATAAAAGTTTGAAATATTTATTTTCACAGAAAGAGTTGAATATGAGACAAGAAGATGGGTGGAATATATCAAGAATTATGATTTTAAAATGAATACCATCCTGGAAAGGCAATACTATAGCTGATGCTCTCAGTAGGACCCCATGGCAGAAATTTCATTTACAAGTCAAAGAATGGAACTTTTGAAGAATTCTCCACATGAGTTTGAAAGATAAACCACAAGAAGACAAAGTTATGATTGTTAACCTGAAAGTGCAATCGGATTTTTTAAGGCAAATTGGGGAACAACAAGACAATGACCCTACATTGGTAGAAATTAGAGAAAACTGAATTCCAAACTTGATTTTAATGAAGATTCTCATGGAAATCTTCGGTTCCGAAACAGATTATGCATACCAGATAATCAGTAATTAAGAAACAAGTATTAGAGGAAGCTCATCGGGCACATTATATATTCATCCGGGAGCTGTCAAGATGTATCAAGATCTAAAGAAAATTTTGGTGGTGTAACATGAAGAAAGATATTGTGGATTTTATTGCTAGATGCTTAATATGTCAGAAAATCAAGGTTGAACACCAGAAACCAACAGGGAAACTAAAACCCCTTGAGATACCAGAGTGGAAGAGGGATAGTGTTGGCATGGACTTTATTGTGGGATTACCTAGAATACATAATGGATATGATGCGATATGGGTAATAATTGATCGACTCACAAAGTCAGCTCATTTCCTGGCTATCAAGACAAAATGGTCTGTCAATGTATTAGCAGCTTCATATTAAAAGAAATTGTTCGGTTACATGGAATTCCAAAGGATATCATTTCTGACAGAGATGCAAGATTTACTTCACACTTTTGGAGAGAACTACAAGATGCACTGGGAACTAAGTTGAAATTTAGTACGACATTAGCTCATCCTCAAACTGATGGACAAACAGAATGGGTGAATCAAATTATTGAAGATATGTGTCGTGCCTGCGTTTTAGAATTTGGAAATGACTGGAGGTACCATCTAGCTATCATGAAATTTACTTATAACAACAGTTATCAGTCTACAATTCAAATGGCACCATTTGAAGCTTTATATGGCCGACAGTGCAGATCAACGCTATGTTGGACTGAATGAAGGAATCACACATTCTTAGACCTGAAATGATACAAGAAACCACATAAATTATAAAGTTGGTACAAGACTGAATGAAAGCCGCTCAAGATCGATAGAAAAGTTATGCTAATCGATGAAGAAGAGAGCTGAAATTTCAACAAGGAGCTCATGTTTTCTCAAAGTGTCACCTCGAAGAGGAATCAAGAGATTTGGAATTAAAGGAAAGTTTAGTCCAGATACATTCGACCATTTGAGATATTAAGAAGAGTTGGGGAAATGACATATCAACTAGCACTACCACCCAATTGTCCAATGTACATGACATCTTCCATGTGTCAATGTTACAAAAATATGTTTATGATCTAGAACATGTAATTGAATATCAGAATCTAGAATTACAAGGAAATCTGGTGTATGAAGAGAAACCTGGCAAATCCTCGACCAAAAGATTAAGCTGTTGGGTTGAGTGTGTTTGGATTTCCTAAAGTTGTTTTTAATGATATCCAATGAACATCACTCATACTTTGATTTTGATGATGACATATTGTGATTTTAATGATGACATACTTTGATTTAATGATGACATATTGTGATTTTGATGATGATATTTGAACATGTTTACTTTCTATACATATCACAATAATGCTTAAACAACATGTTTTTGATGTTTAATATCTCATATTTTAATGATAATATCTTGTACTAATGATTTATGTGTTAATTTTGCAGGTGTATACAGATTTTGTCTTGGTAGTGTCGACACACCCCTTACTGGTGTCGATACAGTGTTTCAAACCCTAAGGCAAAATGAAGAAGAAGAAATGGTCAAGTGGTGTCGACACAGAATCAAGTGGTGTCGACACTAGTCTCAGTTCCCAGAAGAACAGTTTTGCAGAATAGGACAGTGTGTCGACACTGCCTGAAGTAGTGTCGACACTAGTGACCCTTCCCAGAGAACCAATTCTGCCAGTTGGGACAGTGTGTTAACACACTCTGAAGTAGTGTCGACACACTCCGTCTGAAACTCAAAATCGTGATTTTGTCTGGACACGTGGCTGCTGGAATTAGGGGATTTGACCTAGGGTTTGTGCCTACGTACTCCAAGGCTCTTATGGACATATGGGGCTATAAATACCCATTTTATTGTACTCCAAGGATCCCCACTAGGAGAGAGACCAGACATCTCCAGAAAGGGTGTGACGGCTGCAGGAAGGAAAAAGGGGAGCAGAGCAGTGCTATTTGGAAGGAGAACGTGAAGAAGAAGAGAAGAGAAGAAGAGAGAGGATAAAGTATCTGCATCCATAAAGGGAGCAGAGCAGCGCCATCAGATTGAGGAGCAGAAGAGAAGCAAAGGAAAAAGAAGAACTGGCAATCCGGATGCCAGTGAAGCAGAGCATCGTGGATTGAAGAAGATCTCCAACGAATTCCTTCAAGCATCTTCAATCCAAGCTTCTGCAAGTCTTCTTCATCAAGGAACATCCAAGTCACATCTATTTCATTTATTTTCTTGGAGTGTTCATCCAGGTTTCATTGTGTGATCTGTGTATGTGTCTACATAGATCACTTAATTCTGTTTGTTCTATTTTTATCATTGTATTGAGATAAATCGGGCTAGAGGATCTATTCTCTAACTGAGCTTGTTCTAGCAGAACTTGGATCTTTCGTGGTCCAAAGGTTTGAAGTCGTAGTGCTCCGATTTTAAGCCGTTGTGCTCAAGTGCTTGTGAGTCGTCGTACTCATAAGTGGTTTATGGAGTAGATGTCGTATCTATCTCCTGGGTTTTCTTTGAGTCACTGTACTCAAAGGGTTGGAGTCGTCGTGCTCCGGTTGTTTCTTGAGTCGTCGTGCTCAAGGGTGTTTGGAGTCGTCGTGCTCCAGTGTGAGTTGTACTCAAGGCTTTGAGTAGTGTGGCCTCACTGTGTGAGGGGTGGACGTAGGAGTCACTGGAGGTGATTTCCGAACCACCTAAAAATCCTCTGTGTAGTGGTTTGAATTGTGGTTTGCCTTGTATCTCGCTAGATGCATGCATAGGTTTTCGCTCACACTACTAATTGATTTGCTCACACACTTAATCACACTTTAGATCAGTAAATTGTTTGGGTGAATTGATCTCTGATTCGAAGTAATTTTGAATTGTTTGAGCTTCCGCATTAATTGGTGTTAGATCTATTCAACCCCCCCCCCTCAGATCTGATCCATCCACCCATCGATCCTAACAATTGGTATCAGAGAAGGTTAATGTCTGTTACTGATCTGATTTGATTGCTTTTGTTTGATCTCTGTGTTAATTGCTTGAACTATTTGCTTGATCTTTCACTGTCTCTGCAGGTTAACCACTCATTGTTAGATCTAATTCCTTGTTACATTGATTCACTGTGATTAGATCTAATAATTTTTGAGTTTTGATTAATGGAATGGAAATCTCTTTAATCTGCATGAATTCCTGTTATAATTCAGAGAAATCCCCAGTCTCACTTTCATCAGGTTTTTCAAAGGAAGCACAAAGAAAAGGAGCAAAAGTAATTCACAAGTACTTTATGGCAAAGAAGAGCCTCAATGAATCCAGAAAATCAACAATTCAGAAGGTTGTGTCTCTCACTGCACACTCTAATAGCTCAGAGCATTCTTCATCCTCTTCAAAACACAAGAAATCAAATGGGTCTACAAGGTCAGGTACATCCATTCTAGACTCATCTATATATTCTAACTCTGATTCTGATAAAGATGAAGGAATGTCTCATGATAGATTGATTGAATTCTGTGAAAAGATACAAAATCTTAATGTAAAGCTGAACAGTAAAAATAATGAATTGAAAAAGACTTTAAAACATTGCCATAAAGAAAGTGAAAATTTGAAAAATACACTGAATTGCTCCAAAACAATGATAAGATCTTCACAAGAAAATGAGAATTTGAAAGGTGAAGTTCAGAAACTGAATTCTGAAAAAGAAAGTCTGAAAGATAAAATCAAAATTTGTGAAAACAAGTTGTCCAAGTTAAAAGAAGATCATGAACAGTGGAATTTGAAAATGTGATTTGAAAGATGAAAATGAAAAATTGATTGATCTCAATGAAAACTTCAAATTTGATAATGATTAATTAAACAAACAGATTTCTAACATGGCTCATGATCATCAATAAATGAAAGATGCAAACAACTTGTTGAAGAAAATAGTCATCTAAAAAGGAAGATTGAATGCTTGTTGCATGACAAACCATTGGACAATGATGTAGCAATTTAAGTAATAAAATTGCTGATTTGGAAAAACAAATTGCTCAATTGAAAATGAAAAGAACAAGATGAAAAATGGTTTAGATGTCATGCTAAACAAGCTTCAAATTTCAGAAAAAGAAGTTGTTGCATTAAAAGCTGAAAAACAGAAGCTTCAACATGAATTGAAAGAATACTAAATACACAAGTCTTGCTTCTGTGAAAGATAAGAAAAATGAAAAAAAATAAAATTAACATTTGTTAAAGCTGATGCAAACAAGAACTCTGCTAATTCTAATGAAAAACTAGTGAAAGTTCTTGTTCAAAAACAGACAAGAAAAAGAAAATTGCTACTGTCAAGAAGATTCATCTACTTCCTCCATCAGTTCAAAAAGCTCTAAGGCAAGTTCCAAATTTACATCATGTCAAGAGCCACCAAAAGGCACCTCCTTCTCCTCATGGTAAGTCTCCTCACATGAAAATGAGATTCCAGAAAATGCATACATGCCGAGGTAAGTACCAGGTAAGAAATACTCTCATTTGCTTTAACTGCAATAAACCTGGTCATCTTGCAAACATTGCTGGAGTAGAAATCAAATCAACATTTCAATAACATGTCGAATCAGTCCAATGCTTTCATTGTCATAAAGTTGGTCACATTTCTAGGGACTGTTGGTATAGAAATGATTTTGTTGTGCATGCTCAGAAATTCCAGTCTAATACATATGCTCATACACACAGGAATAAATATCATGTTCATACTGAAAATGTTCAGAAATTCCATGTGTATAGGCATAGAAATGTTGCACAAAATCATTCTGTTTCTGCTTATATTAAAAATCCAAAAATTAGAAAACTTCATGAAAACATAGATGCATTGAGCAAGGCAAAAAAATCTGGAACTAATTCTGCTAATAGTTCTATCAATGAAAGAAATGCATCTATACTAAAATAAAATCACTTTGGATTCAGAAATCTTTATTGCATTCTAACATTGATTTCATTGCAGGACTCAAGCAAGTGTGGGTCCCAAAACCAGCTTGATCAGCAAGCTGAGGAGTCTTGCAGCCATACATTGTAATGGATTCAAGATATTGGCTGTGCAAGGCAAGAAATGATTAGAGAACACAGGTAAAATCTTTGAAAAGCAATTGAAGTTCATTCAGGTAAAACTTCTTTATCATTTCAAATTTGAATTGCCTGAATTGAAATGATGTTTGATTTTTATCTGAACATGAAAAATGTGTTCTGATGCTACTCCCAACAATAACTTTGTGTTTTAACTTTTGGAATAATGTTTGTGTTATCATGCTTGCTTATTGTGCCCATGATTCTGTGTGCATATCAACAGCTTTGACTTTTTGGTATATCAAATGATGACATGTGGAAAAATAAGTTATGCTTATTTGGAAGCTATCATTATGCGTGAGTAACGTACTCCGCCAAGTACCAGAAGTCATGTTATGCTTAAAGCTAATTGTGTGCATAATCATGTGTGAATTGCTTGTTAGCTTTTTCATTCCATGCACATATTAGGGGAGTAATTTTAAATTTTAAAAAAAAGTACAAAATGTTCATATTATTTCTGTGCAACTGTTTGGAATGAACATATCTGAACTGCTTAAATGATCATTTCATATCATGCTATCTTATGGGGAAGTGAGTCAAAAGAATCTTTGAGTGAAATGCTGGAGAAATATTCTTTCATATCTGATTTATCAACACTCCCATTCAGTTTATTGACAAATCTTCTTGCACATAAATTCATCACTCTCACATTGCATTGGCATTCTTGGTATATCAAATGGTGATTTGAAGAAAGACAAGTCAGGCTTGTCTGGACACTGTCACTATGCGTGAGTATGTCTCCGCCAAGCATCAAGATTCCTTTATGCAATGTTGAGGGGGAGTATTGTTGAGGGGGAGTATTTGTTGAGGGGGAGTATTTGTTGAGGGGGAGTTATTGTCTATTCTTCACTCATTTCTCTTGACATTTGTTGTCTATATTGAGCCCCAATTATCAAAATTTTTGAGTCATTGTGCTATTTTCTTATGAGAGAATTAATCATTGAACCTAAACTCATTGTGCATTAGTTTAATTTCAAAGATTCAGTATTATTTCAAGGTTAAGCAATCTTAATACTAATGTTTTTAAAATGATTTGCAAAATACTTGTAGGCACATAAGTG
Source organism: Colocasia esculenta (assembly GCA_014218235.1). Classification (NCBI taxonomy): domain Eukaryota; kingdom Viridiplantae; phylum Streptophyta; class Magnoliopsida; order Alismatales; family Araceae; genus Colocasia; species Colocasia esculenta. The sequence goes on along the minus strand of CM024758.1, from coordinate 99,550,973 downwards.
GCTTTACTATTCAACATATGCATGTTTAAGCTTAATTTTACCACATGTTAAGAATAATTTCTCTAAATTCGTAGTCATGTCTTTTCTGGTCAAAGCAAACATATTCCTGCAAAAACGTCAAAAGAAAATGATCACAATTTGGAAAGATACAAACAGAGCAATGCAAATTCTTGAACCACTGAGTAACCGATCATTTCACCTAAAAAGTGATTTATTCGCGTCAAAAAGTGAAAATCAAATTTTCAACTCTGTATAAGATAATGAAAGTTAACCACTGAGTAATCAAGAGGTCTTGCATCTGATCAATGTGATCTCTTGCACTGAAAAGTGAGATTTAACTAATTTATTCTTATATTCTTTCCCAGTTCAAAATGAAAACAAATCAAGACAGGTAGAAAAGCTTAAGACCTTAATAAAGTTCATGTATACTGAGTTTAGACATATTATTTTCACAGTGTGTTAACTTAAAGCTCCTAACATCCTTGTTAAATATTTTTGCTCACTCATATAGGTCACTTTATTTCACATTTGCATCATTATTTAAACCACATTCAGATCATTATACTTTGCTACACTTTGTGTTGAGTGTGTCTTTGTGATTAAACTTTGTTGCACAATAACAAAAACACAATAATTTCTCTCATATGTCAATATCACTTTGCCTCACTTATTTTGATCATTTCTGAACATTCATTTCCTACATTTCATTTCTTGATCTCCTACAATCTTTGTTTCTCTCTCTTATCTATCTTTTGATGCTATCAAAAAGGAAGAGAAAGGTCTCTAAGGGAGAAAGGTGTCTAGGGGGAGAAAGGTCTCTAGGTCTAGGAGGAGAAAGTTCAAAGGGTGCATATGGTCAAGGGGAGTTGTTGCAGTCAAGGGAGTCAAGATATTGGAGATTGTGCATAGGTTTTGTCATCATCAAAAAGGGGGAGATTGTGTTGTTGAGTGTGTTTTGGAATTTCTTAAAGTTGTATTTTAATGATATCCAATGAACATCACTCATATTTTGATTTTGATGATGACATATTGTGATTTTAATGATGACATACTTGATTTTAATGATGACATATTGTGATTTTGATGAAGATATGTTGAACATGTTGTACTTTCTATACATATCACAATAATGCTTCAACAACATGTTTTTGATATTTAATATCTCATATTTTAATGATAATATCTTGTACTAATGATTTATGTGTTAATTTTGCAGATGTATATAGAAATTTGGTAGTGTCGACACACCCCTTACTGGTGTCGACATAGTGTTTCAAACCCTAAGGCAAAATGAAGAAGAAATAGTCAAGTGGTGTCGACACAGGATCAAGTGTGTCGACACTAGTCTCAGTCCCAGAAGAACAGTTTTGCAAAATGGGACAGTGTGTCGACACTGTCTGAAGTAGTGTTGACACTAGTGACCCTTCCCAGAGAACCAATTCTGCCAGTTTGGGACAGTGTGTCGACACACTCTGAAGTAGTGTCGACACACTCCGGCTGAAACTCAAAATCATGATTTTGTCTGGACACGTGGCTGCTTGGGAATTAGGGGATTTGACCTAGGGTTTTGTGCCCACGTACTCCAAGGCTTCTTATGGACATATGGGGCTATAAATACCCATGTTTTCTGTACTCCAAGGATCCCCACTAGGAGAGAGACCAGACATCTCCAGAAAAGGGTGTGGCAACTGCAGGAAGGAAAAGGGGAACAGAGCAGTGCTGTTTGGAAGGAGAACGTGAAGAAGAAGAGAAGAGAAGAGAGAGAGGATAAAGTATCTGCATCCATAAAGGGAGCAGAGCAGCGCCATCAGATTGAGGAGCAGAAGAGAAGCAAAGGAAGAAGAAGAACTGGCAATCCGGATGCCAGTGAAGCAGAGCATCGTGGATTGAAGAAGATCTCCAACGAATTCCTTCAAGCATCTTCAATCCAAGCTTCTGCAAGTCTTCTTCATCAAGGAACATCCAAGTCACATCTATTTCATTTATTTTCTTGGAGTGTTCATCCAGGTTTTCATTGTGTGATCTGTGTATGTGTTCTACACAGATCACTTAATTTTGTTTGTTCTATTTTTATCATTGTATTGAGATATATCAGGCTAGAGGATCTATTCTCTAATTGAGCTGTTCTAGCAGAACTTGGATCTTTCGTGGTCCAAAGGTTTGGAGTCGTAGTGCTCCGTTTTGAGCCGTTGTGCTCAAGTGCTTGTGAGTCGTCGTAATATAAGTGGTTTGTGGAGTAGATCGTCATATCTATCTCCGGGTTTTTCTTTGAGTCATTGTACTCAAAGGGTTTGGAGTCGTCGTGCTCCGGTTGTTTCTTGAGTCGTCGTGCTCAAGGGTGTTTGGAGTCGTCGTGCTCAGTGTGAGTTGTACTCAAGGTTTTGAGTAGTGTGGCCTCACTGTGTGAGGAGTGGACGTAGGAGTCATTGGAGGTGATTTTCGAACCACCTAAAAATCCTCTGTGTAGTGGTTTGAATTGTGGTTTGCCTTTGTATCTCGCTAGATGCATGCATAGGGTTTTCGCTCACACTACTAATTGATTTGCTCACACACTCTAATCACACTTCAGATCAGTAAATTCTTTGGTGAATTGATCTCTGATTCGAAGTAATTTTGAATTGCTTGAGCTTCCGCATTATTGGTGTTAGATCTATTCAACCCCCCCCCCCCCCCCCCCTTCTAGATCTGATCCATCCACCATTCGATCCTAACATAAGCAATACGGAATAAGGGAGTTCCATTATTGAAGATCAATGGAATAGGCGAGGACAAGAAGAAGCAACATGGGAATTAGAAGATGCTATCAAAACCAGTATCCAGAATTGTTTACAGGTCAGTATCTTATTGTTAAATTTGTGACGACCCTTATTATACCGGTACGGTTTACCAACCCACGTCAGTATAGTGAACGTATCATAGTGGGGCATTTACCAAACGCTATCACATGATTGAGATACACACAAATATAGATACAGAGTAGCGGAAGTAAAAGAACAAGGTCTTTCATTTCATTTCATCATCCACATTTAACATACATGATCCCATGACAATTAAAAGAAATAAAGTCCACATAATGAAGTACTAAATTCAAATACGTAGTTGTCCACAAATACATAGTGTTTCTATTACAATGCCTCAATTTACATACGATGGAAGTCAAAATGTCACAACTACAACTCCGCCGAGCTACTCCCCGCGCTCGGAGTCACTCTCCACGGTCTCCTCCAAAGGTGTATCACCTACTAAACCTGTATGCCGAAGCAAAGAATGAGTCTAAAGACTCAGCAAATAACAACACACAATCATACATGCATATATCACAATAGTTGTTCCTTCCAATTCACAAAGTAAAACATATAACATGCTTGAACATTTATAAGAGACAACATATCATGACAATTCTACAAAATTGTAACACATTGTACATGGTTTAAGACATTCCAAAATAAATATCCTATCACATGCTTTTTACTCATGTAATCACATGAAAGCTACATTTCAAATGAGGCTATAACATGGAAGCAACCAACATAGGATTCTTGCATGCATAAAAAGAAACATTTCTATCATGGTTTCTACACATTCTTACACATGCACATTATCATTTTATACACTTTAAGGTTTCTGTTTTGACATGGATTTAGCAATTCACATCCTATCACATGAGAGCTACATTCTCGATTAAACTACAACGTGATAGCACTTAAACATGGAAACGTTTACACATAAGCCAGAATTGTTCCTAGTATGGACTCTACGCATTTTTACACATATAAAACATTCTTATAAACACAACTAGGTTGTTGTTATAACATAATTTCACATTAATGTATCATGGATCACAATTTCACGATCTAACTTATTGGTTTCACATGTTTGCACAATCACTCATTCACATAGTTCTCTTTTTACACATTGCACATTCACATATTCACACTACACAATTTACACATAGTCACATTCACATTTCACAATTTAGTGCCGTGACACATAATCCAAACCACCACTAGAAGGACACATCACATAACACATACACATAGACGTCACCTAGGCAATACAGTGACCACTCTTGGACTGCGCAGACCGGGAGAACAAGTCTCCACCCTAACCAGTGGTACTTGTCCACCTCCAGGATTTCATCCTATGCCTTTAGGATCTTAACACATTGAACCTTCCCATGGGGACTTTTCCATGGTACGGTTCCACGGCCCTCTATGGAAGCAGTGTCACACATGGCACAGTCTTACACATTACACATTCCGATTTTAACACACATATTACACATGTCTTTACATTCTCTCACTTATACACATGGCTCTATTTTTCTAATCATGATACTACTGTTGACAGAAATCAAACATTCAGTAGCTCGCATTAATCAGGTTGGCAAACACATCATCAAATCATATTCATGATAGAATGCATTTATCACATATTTCACATGGAAATTTCATAATACACTTTACAGTTACCCAAATATCATGAAATTTTAACCACACACTAATTGCAGGTTCATGACCTCACATACAAATTTCTAGATTTTTCTGAGTCACATTACATTTACAGAAATTAAAACATTCAGTTCATGTCATTCATAATTCAATTTATCATGGAACATAACATGAATATCCATTTTGACAGTTCACAGCCCTGAACCTAACATACACATCATCACAGGAATTTTCTCCATATTTATTGCATAACACACATTTTACTGTAAACTTTACAAATCCTACGCATGTCTTCTATTCCCAAAACAGAATTACAGTAAATCCCACAATCATGGAAAAATTCTCAAAATTACAGCATGGACTGATACGTATATACACGTTTAGAAAAATTTAGGGCATTCCATTCCTCAGGGATCATGTAGACAGTAGGTGAACATGCATAATCCAATTTCCAAACATGTATTTCAATAAGTCTAACAATTCATGCCATTAACCGAAAAGCAAAAAATTCCACACATATCACATTGTCTATTTTACATAACATATACGATTACATTATATCTCATGCGAAAACACTTCGGAAATTAATCATATAGAAGGGAGAACAGCTCACTGTTCTGTCCTGAAAAACTTAACGGCACAGTCTGGCCGTTAACGGAGCTTAACGGCCTCATCGCATGCCGCCAACTGAAGATCTTAACGGCAAGAGAACTTGCCGTCAAGTTTAGGTCTGAACAAAAACACAGACCCGAGCTCCAAAAACAATAGAATTTGGGGGATCCAGGACACGATAAAATCTCATAAAAATAGTAAAACCCTACTAGACTCATACATGGACGAATTTATGGGTTACTTGACTCTAAATAAATCTTCAAAGGGATAAAAGAGGTTGATGAAGCTCTCCTTGGCAGTCCCAAGAAGCCTCCAAAACCCACTCCTCCGGGTTCTTGGTCGATCTCCACAGCAGGTTGGAGTCGGGGAAGCCTTCCTCTAGGCTCCAGCTAGCTTCCAGTCGTTGTAGGTCGCCGGATGAGCTCCAAATTGCCGATCAAAGCATGCAAACTTCAGGTTTTCTCACAGCTAGAGTAGGGTTTCCTCTCCTCTTGCAAAAGAGCCAAGAGAGGTCTTCCTGGTGCAGAAGGGGTTTGGTTTATAGGAGAAGGGGTTTGGGATATCCCGGAGGGGTGATGGGATGTCTGATAGCCGTTGGGGACATCTCCCCAATGGTTGGGCTTGCTTGCCCCCGAAAATTTCGGGGTCTGCAACGCATGCAGGTCAGAGATATTAACGTCCACATCCATGCCCGTTTATTTAAGTATTAGCGTCCAACGATATAGACGTTTACCACCATGGACGTCCACCCTGTTGACGCCAATTGGCCCTTCGGCCAGAACTTAAAACATGCCAAAAATCCATGCATATGCTATATACTTACATGCAATATGTATACTATCATGTACACACTACCACTATGCAATTCAAGCAATATTTATAATCTAATTATACACATGCACACATAAGTATAACTAGTTAATACGTATGTAGATATGTACATCTATGCATACACAAGCATGAATTATTTACACGTAATAAAGTATACAACAAAATTCGAGGGCCTTACAAAATTTCTATCTGTTAATTTGGAGACAAATTTTTCTTAGTGGGGGAGAATTGTAAACCATTTCTGGATGATTAACCTTCAACTGTCGATAGACAAAATCTAGCTGTCGATAGGTACCTTCCTTCCAGAACCCAAAATTTCAGAACAACCAGTGGATGTCAACAGACAGAACCTAGCTGTCGAAAGACAGAACCCATCTTCGACAGTCAGCCAGTAACTGTCGACAGGTAAAGGCCAGGTTCCAGAATTCAGTTCTGGATGGACCAATAGTTGTCGACAGCCAACCAGTGGCTGTCAACAACCACTAGTCTGTGGTTCCAACATGAACCATTCCTTTTCCAGTCAGCGGTGTCACACTCTTGTGTTGTTCAAACAAGTTATTTTCCTCATTTTCTTAGATTCTAAACCATTATACCACTGAGATGAATCATTTAATCATTATCTATATCCAACTATGGATTATTCTTGGACACTTCCAAGTATGATTGTTTACTACATGGCTACATCTTTCTGAAGTCATTGGCATTGACTCCTAAAACCTTGTTACATGTGAGATTTTGAGTACCTATGTACCATACTTGAATGTTTAACAGAAATGATTTGTGATGACAACTTTGGGTCTTTGGAGTCAATTGTAATAAATGCCTGTGCAAGTGGGGCTGATCCAGTCTCGGGAGGAGCATCCGAATTGGTTTACTGGTCGTACGGAACGATAATGGATCCACTATATGTTTGGCATTGCATCATACTTGCTTGATTGGTCATCATTTTATTCAGTCAAGTTGATTATGTACTTCTTACCTGATCCAGAATGTGAATACCATACTGAATTCTTTTCTGTACAAGGTTTATTCAATACTGTTATCAGTTGTGTATATTGCCTAATTATTGGTTATCATAATCCTTTGATAAGAAGGTGAATCCTACTGGACACAATTGCTCATTAAATCTTACTTTTTCAGGTGAACAGGATGAGCCTAGTTCTTAAGGGGGTGTGCTGAGTGGGTCAACCAATCGCTGGAATCTGATAGACTACTTTTTGAGGACTATATAGATAGAAATGTTATTATGTTTTTCTTTTTCCACTCCTCCTGTGGACTTTAATGAGGAGTGTTTTGTATGTAAAGCTTCCGCTGTAATCATGACAGATGTCTATATAATCCAAGTTCTATTTCTTAAGTCTATTTTTGTCAATTTTTGATAAATAGTTATTTATTAGGACGTGACACCTACTTCCCCCTTTTAGGTGAAGGAGAGCAGGAGGATTTCCGTCCCTCATCTAGTTCTGAGCCGCACCGTAGCAGAGACAGGCCTACTCCACCAGCAGTGTAATTTACTTTCTGTTTCACCTATAGGGTATGCCCCTGGTTGATGTACTTTGTTCTTTTGACTTTAGTTGAGACTGGCTAAGTGAACTTATATAAATATGTGTGAGATTGTATAAAGTATGCGATCTTATTTGTGTTTAATGTGTTGCTTTTATGTTCTCACGGACTCAAGTAATAGTATCCCTTGTGAGGCTTCAGCCTATTCGAGGCAGGCAGAGTCATGTATGGCTCATTACCAAGTTAACAGATCTGAACGACGAGGACTGCTACAGTGCACAGGAAGGTTGAGATGTCTTCTCCAACTATTTGTGTGGATACCGCTTGATGTCGTGTATGTGTGTGACTTTAATCTGCAAGGAGCTTTACATCAATCTAGGGAGATCTGTGGTCTCCATGATGTGAAGAATGGATCTTCTCCCTCTAGATTAACATCTCTCACCCCATGACAATCTGCAAAGGAAATCCTATTTTAAAAGTTTTAATTTGTGTGCATTTTCACAAACCCATATTTCCCATACTCTCAACCTAACTTAGAGTTTCTTCCCCTATAAATAGAGCCCTAGGTCCAAGAGCCAAAGGAGGATTCCACTTTGAGCCTGTGGGATGCCGACCTTCATCTCCAGACCTTCCCTTCATCCATTATTAGCTCAGGGAGTAGCCCTCTAGGATTAAGGCAAGAAGGAACAGCGTGAGTCCCTTGATCTCTGGCCGACCGGAGGGAAAGAATGTAAGAAAATTCAATCTCCCATCTTGAAGGTAGAAAGAGTCACAAGGGAACAATGTGTTCGGACCACGACATAGGGGATCACATGCTCAAACCTAGGTAAGCGGTCTACCCCTACTCTTTCAATTTCCAAGATAGTTAGCTCTTTTCTTAATCTTACCATCTATAGCAATTATCCCAATGGTGATCACAATTATTTTTAATCTTTCATAATTTTTGGGTTCAATCCATGCTTACACACTTTTAGCGATCACAATGGCACTCTTAGCACCCCCATCTTGTGTCCTACTTTTGTGAGTGTTTGTGCTTTTTAGGTGTTGGGATTCTGATTTTTTTTTTGTTTAATTCATGTTATTTACATCCAGTATTGAACATGTCAAGAGGGGTAGACGCATTTAGAATGCATCGGTGCAATGAGATGCATTCATGTGAGTCTTTGCTTCTTCAATTTACTGACATTTAGTTATTTTTCCAAGTTTCTGTGTGATTATTTGATCCATGTTTAGGTTGTTTTAGCTAGTCCAATCCTTATATTAGTTTTTGTGACGTTATATATTGATTTCTTTACGTACTAAGGCTTTTCCCTTTCTTTTCCTTGTAAGCAGCGGAAGGAGTCAACCTCTACAGATGCATTCTGAACACGTCTGTCTACCCTTACGTGTTCTTCTCCAAAGAGAGAATGGTCTTACGTACTGTGCATTAGCATTAGGTTAGAACTTGCATACACTTCGGTGTGCATTGGGTCATGCATTCATCATGCTGTTGGTTGTTTTCCTACCTTAGTAAGTATCCCTCTTGGCCGTAAATTTCTCACCGTCAAGAAGAGTGCTTATTCAAGAACCTCCATAAGTTTTCACCGACTGTAAATTCCCACATGACCGTTGATCAGGTTGTACCAAGTGCCCCATAATCTATATCATGCATTGTTAGTAAGTGTGAAAGTCTTAGTCCACCGAAACTCTAGGTCTCCTCCCTTTAGGAATCCCACTACCCAAGGGAACTTGTTATGTCCATCAATTTAAATAATTAATTTAGATCATTATTTAGAATTTTTATGTGCCAAATAAGATTTAAAATAAAAATAGTGTTTTTTTTTTTGCTATAGATAAATTATACTTCTATATTTAGATTATTTAATTATACGGATAATGTATTACTGCATGTTAGGTTAAGAAGGAAATCCAAACAACACTTAGGTCTGTTTGTTTAATCGTAAAACACCACTCAGGAAAAGTTTTTCAGGAAAAGTTCATGTTCTAAGTCATTTGTTATCATGTAAAAATAAAATATGTAAAATAAAATCCATAAAATTCTGGATTTCGGCATCCACGCGAAAAAGGCGGATGTCGTTTTCCAAATGGTGCTGCTGCGCCATTTCACCCATGTGCACTATTCATTCAACATGATTTTTTATTTTTTTCTACTTATTTAAATAGTATTTTTCAAATTTAATTATTTCTCAATAGTTAATTTATTTTTTACTTTTTTATTAAAATATATTTAGAATATTATTCATTCAAATTACATTTTTATTTTATTTCTCCAACTTTAAATTATCTTTGTCAAAATTACTTATTTTTCATTAGTTATTTAATTTTATTTTATTTTTTAAAAATATTAAAAAAAATAAAATTAAATTAAATTAAAAATGATGAATAATATTAGTACACAAGGAATATATGACTCTCTCTCATTTGAGTAGATCATAAGATCTCATATCTTTTCATACAACTTTAAGTTTTCCTAACAACCAAATACACAATTACGTTTTCATTTTCACGGAAAAGTTATTCTGTGAAAAATTATTTCCCTATGAAACTGTTTTACATACAACCAAATGGACCCTTAGTGTGCGGTGAGACACCCGTGTGCACCCAGATGCTCTCAAAGGATAAATGACATTGTGGATAATGATGTGGCAAATCTGCTCACAGGGCAAATGGAATGCATAGATTTGTAAATATTTTTCAACTGGACATGTTTGGATAAATATTTATTTAAATATGATTATTTTATATAAAAAAATCTTGAAATTTAAAGTACATCAATCAATCAATCAAGTTATGCCACGTGGTAACTTCAATAGAATCCATCAGAACTACCCAATAGCCAGGTGGAGAACGAGAAAGATTTAGTGCACTTTTGTATTGTACTTTAAGTGCAATATGACTAGACAATAACTCATGTGACACCCCTCACATGAAGAGTGATAAAGTGGCAACTCAATTGTTAGATGCCACATAAATCATTGCCTAATCATATTGCACTTAAAGTGCAATACACAAGTGCACTAAATCTTTCTCGTGGAGAAGTGATCCCAACCCATCATCTTTATGATGGGAGGGCAGATCCTCTGTGTTCTTATACATACTTGGCGATTCAGGTGGTTAAAAAGACCCCTTTGTCCAAAAACAAAAACCAAAAAAAATAAAAACGCAACTTAGCAAACATCCATTTGGAAATCAAAGGAAGGAATTGTTGGACAGCCTCAGATATCGGACGGAGAACGACCAACATGTCAATATCATGTAGGCCATCTATTGAATCCATATTGCTCCTATTGCCGAATGAATTTATATAACATGCGGCCATGCGGGAGGGTCTATGAAAAGAAATCGTAGAATTATGTAGCCTTGCCCGATATTTTAGTCTGTATATATCTGTTTCTGTTAGTAATTTGAAGAGATGGATCTGGATACACATGGATATGGAAAAGGTTAAGGATAGATTTTCTCTTCTATTTTGAGGATAAGGATAGTGCTAACCGTTAACGTTTTACATCCCTATTCCCGATAGCAATTGAAAACCAAAGGATCTATAAAGTAGCTCATGATTCACTAGCCATTGTATCCTTGGCAAACTTTAAGGGGATGCTGGTCGTTAACAAAGGAGATCCTGTCATTGGTGTTCCAATCTTCCACATGGAAGACTCAAATTTGAATCTCATGAGTTCCTTCAAATACCCTTTAAGCTGAACTGCCTGTGTGATCTTCTGGCTTTTGATTTCATGGGAAAAATTAAGCCTCCCCTACCTGCTGATGTGGGGTCAGCCATTGAAGATCCCCAACAGGATATGAATGGTTGCCCTGCTTTGATAACCCAGCTGAAGAAAATAATAAAAACTTCCCACTTGATTTTGTCCAAAAAGGAAATCTTTAACAGTGTATCTCCATTTTTTTTTTTTTTTTTGGGGGGGGGGGGGGGGTGGGAAAACACAACTCTGATCATTGACACAACGCAAAGCAATAACGAAAGGGGACCAATTATACAAAAATATACAACATAATGATGACTTTGAAACTCTTGGAAGAACAAGAAATTCACAGCATAGCCAATGTAATGATGAAATAAATGTTTGCCTTTTCTGCACCTTGACAACACTTTAGATGACGGAAGCAGGTTTCAGGATCATCTAGCAGCCTTAGAATGTTTGATAAGCCAATCGATGACAGCATCTATGTTGATAGAATCCTTGCAGGAGATCATGTAGCAGCAGACCTCTCTATCTTTTATAGACTCCAGACCTCTGGGTCACAAAGGACAATGAAGAAATTAGAATAATCCTGTAGGATAGCCAATATTTCCTTCTGAATATAAAGTTCCAAACTTACAGCTGATCAACCAATGCTTGTTTTGAAAGTGCTTCAGACTTGTCAATTTTGTTACCAAGAACTAAGAGAGGAATGCCATTTAAGGATGGCTTCACCAGCAAGTCATGCAGCTCACTTCTGGACACAGGGACACTGTCTCTATCAGCAGCATCCACTACATATCTGCATGTAAACAATGAGAGAAGATGAGACTACCCATTAGAAAAGAAATTCCCACCTAAAGCACGAAGGGCCCATTTCTTCATCCATTAATAGTGTGGAATTCTGTGCCACAGAGCGAAGCCTTCCATGCTCACTTTTAGCAAAATATAAGAGGTTGGCGTCTCAACCAGCTACAAAATCTGTCCAAACCTCAGATTTCTCTTTTCCAACCCCAGATTGATGGCATAATGCTTAATTGTGACAAAGCGTAGCATTTGAAAGCATCATCACATGGTGTAACTTTGAAAATTATGTATGAATTCCATTGTTGGACACAGAATTTTTAATGAAATATAAATTTCTTTCTGAGCCTTTGAAAAAAGGGAAATTTGTATTGGTTGCACATGTATGGCTGTATGGATAGCCAGCGCATGGTTCATTCCGTGCGCTTATTTTTGATCAAACAATTAGGGTTTAGGTATGAGACCGTTCCCCACTGATCGCAGTTAGTGTTAGTTTACATCGACATAAAGTCCGAATATCCTTGATTGACTGTCAAAGAAATGTCAGATCCTTTTCACATGGTTCTGACACGAAGGGCAGACTCACTTGCATGGCTCACTCTTGATTCTCATTCATCACCGATACTAATGGGAATAGGGTTTTATGACTCACTTGCATGGCTCACTCTTGATTCTCATTCATCACCGATAGACTAATGGGAAGGCGAAACCCTATAATCTGGAGGATATAGATGCAATATGCAAAAGTCATAGGCATTTTACGGGATTTTGATGGTTTCTGGACTCTAGGGGTATTTTGGTATTTCTGAGTTTCAGGGATATTGGGCTAGGGCAGAAGGACTTGGTACAAGTTCTGGGCTAGAGGAGGGTTTTGATGCAATCCCTGACTTTTGGATTGTAAGGGTATTTTGATAATTTAGCCAAACCAGGGGACCTGATACAAGTCTGGGTTGAAAAAGGGGGGGTTTTGTTTCTTGAGTTTCAGAAGTGCTGAGGCAATTTCTAGAATGTTTGAAGGTCATTTGAGGACTTTCTTAATTACAAGGGTTTATATGCAATTTACCACATGACCACAAAGCATGCAGATGTAGATGAAGGAACTCCATTTTATTCATCATTGATGCAATTACAAAGGGTGGTTGGCATATTGTTGATAGGTACACATGGTATTCCGCACTGACGACATAGCCACAATTTTGAAAGAGTGTAGGTATAACTGCAACTTGCAAGACTTGAGTCTTCTCAACCTACAAGCATGGTTCGCCGTACCACAGCATACCGCCGCAGTACAGTCAAACCGCACCGTGCCTGGGCGCAGACGAGCCCAGGCACGGTCAGGTTGCCCAACTGGGGCGACCCGGCGCGTGCCGCCGCGGTATGCGGCGCGAGCCGGTTTTGCGTTGTCCACCAGACCGCGCCGGTTTTTTTTTTTTTTACCCCCCTCCCCCCGCCCGCGTTAGGTTAGCCGGCCGTTTTTTTTTTTTTTCCCTAACCCGTTTAAAGAAACACCTAGCAGGAGGTAAGGGTGCAGGATATAGTGAAGTCGTCGGTTGTCCAAGTGTGTCATATGATGTTAAAATTGTAATAGCACAATATTTGAGACAAATAAGAGCAGAGAAGAGGACTCATAGTCAGACCACGTTGCAAGATGATGAGGATCACAAGATGAACATCAGCTCCCATCCCAAGCCACCGATGTCCATGTCACAGTTCGAGATCCATTTGAGAAAGACATGCAATGGGCTCTACGTGAGAGCCGGGCGGAGGCATGGGCGAGGGGTGACTCAGAAGTACGTTGTCACGATGATACTGTCTCATCCTCACGACCTTCCAAACCGCCCGACCTTCGTGGCTATTACACTGATCCTCCTCGTCATTCAACCTCTTCCCTACCCAAGGAAGAGGAACGTCGGTCAAGATGTGCAGGAGATTGACCCCTATGCCTTTCAAAGGGAGCATGGAAAGCAAACTCGAATTGAAGACTCTTTACAGAGCAAAGGCCGAGATGGCAGCTGGGTAGAGTTGTTGCCAAATTTTGGCATCATTCAGGATTAGCTTTTAATGCAGCCAATAGTCTATACTACAAACCAATGGTGCAAGAGATACAAAATCTTGGAAAGCATGTGCAGCCCCCCACACCAAAAGAACTAGCTGGTGTTTATCTAGATGCCGAGGTTGAAGAATTGAAAAATTACATTGCCTCATTCAAGAGAAAATGACAAAAGTATGGCATCACTCTTATGTGTGATGGATGGTCGGATACTACGAAAAGTAGTCTCATAAACTTTCTAGTGTACTACGATCGACAAGTCTTCTATCATAAGTCTGTGGATGCTTCTAGCCATATTCATAAACATCAGTACATTTTGCATCTCATAGAGCAGATGGTAGCAGAGATTGGTGAGGAATACATTGTGCAGGTGGTGACAGATAACGGCTCAAACTATAAGAAGGCATGGGAAGAATTGATGAAGTCACATCCGCACATTTTTTAGACCCCTTGTGCAGCACATTGTGTTGACTTAATGTTGAAAAAATTGGTCAACTTCATCGGTAAATTTCAAGTTATATGTCTCACATTCACAGATTCACTACGAAATCATGAAAATAATATTTTTTGAATATGCAGGTTAAGCATGTCGTTGAAGCAGCACAAAACATTACACGGTACATATAATCACACCTTTGTGCTGCGATGGATGTGAGATTATTGTGGTGAGAGATTGAGGCCTGCCATTACACATTGTGTGACAAATTACATTGCCTTGGATAGTCTGTTGAAGCGTAGAGATGGATTGAAGCAAATGTTCAGAAGTCAGCAATGGCTATCCTCCCACTTTGCGACTTCACGCGATGGCTAGGAGGTGGAAACCTTGGTGAACAACTCATATTTTTGGTCAAGGGTCAACAAGATTGTGCAGATGATTGAACCTCTTTATGAGGTCCTGAGACTTGTGGATGGTGATAGAACACCAACGATGGGGTTGGTGTATGCGAAACTGGAGGTAGCCAAGAAACGTATAATTGCAGCATCAGCCAAATATTCTCATATGCTTATCGACATCATCGAAGATAGATGGGATCGTCAGATGAGTAGAGACTTACATATGGCAGGTAAATAAATATCAACCAATGTCCATAATATACTACAATTATCATGTACTCACATTCATCATACTCATGTGCAGCATATTATCTCCATCCTGGATTCCAACACAAGGATGAGCTTGCATATCGAGATGATTTATTGGGTGCAGTAACATCAGTGGTGGATAGGATGTCACGAAATCTTGAGAAAACTGCAGCCGCCCTTAATGAGGTACAAAGTTCATTCTTACTCTACAAACTGTCATTAATATGCCACTTATACTTTTACACTTTTACATTGCCTACTTGGATGCACTAAAATATTTCCGCAAAGAAATTGGTTCCTTTTGTGACCCTTCAGCGATTGCATCCCGACAAAAGCTTGACCCAGGTATATACAATTTACTTAGGATAGGCAAAAAATATATAAGGACGAACATCTTGTAAGTGAAAAGACTCTTTCCTTGTGGCAGGAGAGTGGTGGCTTAGTTATGGAAGAAGTTCACCAACACTTAGAGAAATTACAATTAAAGTTTTATCACAAACTTCATCTTCTAGTAGTGTGAGAGAAATTGGAGTATATTTGCTCTAATTCACAAAGGTGAGGAACGATTAAGCTATAGAAGATTAGACAACTTGGTGTATGTGCACTATAATATGAGGCTTAGGTTGAAGCATGTGCAAATGGAAGCCAAAAAAGGGGACAGAGACTATGATCCGACATACATGTCTTGTCTTAGGGATGATGAAGACCCAATGGTGTCATTGGTTTCTAGGTCTACTACAGAACGGGGGGAGATGGAGCTTGATGAGGAGGCCGACGATCCGGATGATCCACCTCGGCCGAACACATTCTTGGTTTCAGTTATTGAGAGGATGCAGGCAGGTGGAGATGCCAGGGTTGCCGAAGATACACATGTGACACAAACTCATCATTCAGATTCTGAAGTTGACTTAGACGATGACATCCAAGTAGGCAGTCTTACCAGAGCTGACAGAGAGCTTACTACCTAGACTTTCTACGAGATGGACACAGCAGATCTAGATATGTTGATTCAGCCTAGAGCTTTCCCCCAGTCTCAGTCAGCAGCTCCCCCTGCTTCTCGGCCTAGGGGTCCCCCTCCTCGACCTCCATCTTTGTCTAAGTCATCTTCTACACACCGTCATGGTTCATCTCAGACCCAGGTGATATAGATTAATTTATAATACCTCATATATTTTATTTGTTTATGTTACTTATAATGACATACTACTCTCGCAGGCATCTGTTGGTTGGCCAAGCGGTTCAAAACAAGGAAGGAAGAAGGATACTTCACAGGGAGGACCACCGAAGAAATCTGTATAGACAACGAAGATTTTTAGTTCCAAGAAAAAGAAAAGCACGCAGGGGGAAGATCCCTTTGACATTGCAGATGCCACAACAGTGGATGATTCAGATGTGACTCATTCACCATCTGAGCAATCTCATAGACAGAGTACAGGAGATGACTCCTCAAATCATTCTTCTCCATCTGGTACAGGTGGCAGTGGTGGTGGTGGTGGTGGTGGGAGCATGCGCTTTTCATTGGAGTCTGAGTTCACGCATGCTACCCAGGATGGTCGAGATCACAGTGCTCCACTAAGCATAGCAAAAAGGTTTCAAGCAGATGAGAAAGGGCGACACATAGGTCCTGTAGACAGTAGCAACTATCAAGGGATTGTATCTCATTTTGAAAGATTGAGCACATAGGACGACACAACATCTGAGGCTGCTAGTGAGGGTCACAGTTTCTTTTCAGGACTACACAGCTGGATCCATATGGACAACATCATGGGTTGGTGGCTATTATGCCTCTGGATACCAGTATGGTGATGATGGTTCTTACATGCAAATTCCAATCGTTCCACCACCAAGGCCTACAATAATACGCCAAGGAACACGTCAATATTTAGAATATCAGCATATGTACGAAGACTTAAATCAAAATTACATGTCTTATGTTGATTATTTTGTTTTTTGGAGAGTGCTTATAATGTAAGGTTGTTCAGAGATGGAGTTATACCCCCTACTACGAGGATTTTGTAGATATACATGCTCAGCATGATGAGGAAGATTAGGTAAGAACTTGTTAAATGTTCTTAGTTACATATTAAGGAAGATGATATTAATTTGTAATTTTTCATGCATATGGCCAAGGAAAGAGTTAGAAAAGAAGGTTGAACCATTCAAGAAAAATGATGAATGTAAGGACGACGATATGAGCATTGTATTTGGCTTGTAAGAGTTCATAATTATATCTTTAATATTAGATGAACACTAATGATTGTGTCATGATTTTGGTATGATTGTATGCATGGTTCAAAAACTCGGCCGGATCGGGATCGGATCGGCCGAGTCGGCTCGGTTTTGGGCCTCCCGATCCGAGCCGGGGTAACCTAGCCGGTCCTTGCACGCGGATCGGACCGGCTCGCCGAGCCCAGCCCGATCCGATCCGGTTCAACTCTGTGTCATGGGCTAGTCCAGGCCAATCCCAGGCTGAGTTCAGGCCGAGTCCACTGCGATTTCAGTCCTTATTTACCTGAATATCTTACTTAAGATATTACATGTAAATAAGGAAGAACCCCCCATTTGAATCCAATAAAAATATCAAAAAATCATATCTCTACCAATAAAAGTCAACTCTCCCACCGAAGAAGAAAATCGCAATTTCGTTGATTTTAGCGAAATGCTAACTTTCTAATCTCTCATAATTTAGTCTATCTAAAAATTTGATAATTCAAATAAGTCATATGGAACCTTAAAATCTAAAGTCCGGTAAAAAAGTCAAACGTGCATATGACTTCTCCAAGGGAGCCACTCTCCTACTGACAACACTTAGTCTGCTTGAGACCTCTCAGGATTTGGTCAAACCTAAGCTATCATCATCTAAACTCATGAGATTTTTCACTTTTTAATTGAAAAGAAGTTAGAAAGTGACAATTCTCATGACTTTGAGTGATGATAGTTTAAGTTTGACTAAATCCTGAGAGGTCTCAAGCAGACTAGTGCTGTCAGTAGGAGAGTGGCTCCCTTGGAGAAGTCATATGCACGTTTGGACTTTTTACCGGACTTTGAATTTTAGTGTTCCATATGGTTTTATTGAATTATCAAATTTTTATATAGACTAAATTATGAGAGATTAGAAAGTTAACATTCGCTAAAATCAATGAAATCATAATTTTCTTCTTCGGTGGGAGAGTTGACTTTTTATTGGTAAGAGATATGATTTTTTTGATATTTTTATTGGATTCAAATGGGGGGTACTTCCTTATTTACATGTAATATCTTAAGTAAATGAAACATTTACTTAAATGATATTCGGTAAATAAGGACTGAAATCGCAGTGGACTCGGCCTGAACTCAGGTATAAGATATACACCTGTATAATGGGCCGATCCAGCCACCTGGCCTTCAGCCGGGCTCGGCCCGGCTCGGCCGAGCCGGGGTCGGGATCGCCGGGTCGGATCGGTTTTGGGCCGACCGATCCGATCCCGATCCCCAGGTTTTTGAACCTTGATTGTATGTATGCTAGATGAATATAAATGGTTGTGGTGGGTTGACTTAAATGACTAAATAAATTTATTTATATTTTCAACCTCTTTATGTGATGTTCTTATGTTTTACTCATTTTCTTTTGAAGTTTGCTCATTTTAAATATTAACCAAGTCACAAAACTAAAAAAAGAAATCAAACAAGTCATTTTCCCACTGTTCCTTAGCGGTACGGTACGGTACCGTACCTTCCCACGGAGAATGCGGCACGGCCGATCCGGGCGGTACGACGAACCTTGCCTACAAGGATCTACAACTTTTGAGAGTTACACATTTTTCCCTCCAAGAGGCACGAAGACATCATATGGCGGACATTCTCGAGCCTATAAAGGCATGAGGGCATAAGCGTAAAAACTTGGGGGTATTTATGTAATTTTATATAGCCTTGATGGCTTATACCAACAAGCCAACAATTCAATGAGCTGAGGAACAAGCAACCTTCGATCCACCTTCTCTTCACTTGAGCACCAGCCTTTTTTTTTGGGTGGTCCCCCAAATGGGCCCGATGGGTTTGGGGGTCAAATAGCCACATTGGCCCCTGTTGGGGCCAAGATGACCCATGACCCCTAACCCCATTGGGGTTTGGTCAACCTCGGTGGGGCCTAGCAGGGATGATTAGACCTCGCAGGGGGGTAGTGGGGTTGACTAAGCCCCACAAAGGCTAGAATGACCCCGCTGAGATCCAGCGAGGTAAACTAGACCCTGCAAGGGCCACAATGGCCTTGTTGGGCTCCAGTAGGGTGAAATGGACCCCGCAAGGGGTCCAGTCAACCCCGGTGGAACCCAGCAGGTTGACCAGATTCTGCAGGGGCTCAAATGGCCCCAATGAAGCCCACCGGGTCCAAATGGGATCCCGCAAGGATGCTATCAGGGTGAAATGGACCCCATAGGGGTCTGATTGACCGCGGATAGATCCACAGGGTGAAATGGACCCCATAGGGACCTAATAGGGAAGAGTTTGCATCCATATTGGACCACGTGATACAAGTGTTTCGGTCAGTCCATGGACGTGTAATAAACTCCGCCTGTGCTTCTGTACTACGACAGTTTTTTTCTTCATCACAGATGTCCGATAGGATTACCCCAAATCTGGGAATTCATCTAGAACCACAAGACGCTTGGCTCTAAACCATTTAGTGATCATTGTGGATTTTGATTGGGACCAAGGATCTCGATGTGTGGAGATACACCACGAGGCGACATTGCTGGCATTATGTCGTATTTTGCCTGTTGCAGAACATGAATTATCTTGACTAACTCAAGGTAATGTATCTCGATTAAATCGAGAAAATTAAAGGGCACAACAAAATGCCCCACGGGGTGTCGTTGAAACCGGAGGTGAGGTGGGCGGCCCGTCCCCTCTACAATGGGGTTGTTGGTCCAAAGTCTTCCAAAAGGGAGGTATTTAATCTGATCTTTGACTCCCCTCCTTTTTTTCACAATGCTTGTAGACACGACTCACAGCAGTGAAGATAAAAATCGATCGAGGAAGTCGAGAACCGAGGGTTCGGACCGCTATTATATCAAGTGGACTGATCAGGGTGTGCTAGCCTTTCCCCCCATGCTATCACTGACAATACATTCAGCTGGCTAGATCATGGCTTTTTCTGGGTCTCTAAGGCCCTGATTGAGAGTGCTAGAGAGAACGAGGGATTGGTGGTCGTCTCTCAAATTACAAGAAGAGCCATATTCTTGGGAGGGACAGTATGAAGGGCACATGTGCCTTTACTTACCCAAGCTTTCCAAAGAGCTTCGCTCAATGGAGGCAATACCCTCTTTCACCTTAAAACTATTAACTTACGACGTCGACTTGGTTGAGACCAACATGGTGGATCCTCTAGGTATGAATTTTGCTTTTTCAGTTGCTTTCCTTCATCCCTTCATTTTTGGATTGCTAGTACTCATAATACCATTTGAGCGAGCAGCTATCAGTCATATTAAAGAGGAACCTGTAACTACATGAGACTTCCATTAGAGAAGCAGCCATTATGGCTTTGCCAAAGGAACGAGGCTGTCTAAGCCATAATGCAGCACCCACAAAGCCCCTAATTTCAAGTATACCATCTAGCTGCCAGATGTTTGTCATTAAGTGACTTGGAATGTAGCCACACTCGGTCTATGATATCAACCACATTTTGGCCTTCTGCCTTTAAATCCCATTTCTTCCATAGGGTTGCTGGCAGAGGCATCTAGGATGGGGGAACCTCCAACTCAGATCATTGAGGGACCATCATCTGAGGTTGATCCTGATGTGGAGTCCCCTCCCCCTGTTGCATCCAGGGACGACGTTATCGTGGAGACAAGTAATGCTGACACCCCCCACGCCCTTTCTTTATATATAACTTTAGCAATGAGGCATTCTGAGCTGCTCATATTATGCTTACATAGAGCGCGGCAGTAGATCCTCAACCATGGAGTTAGAGGCACTCCCGGGTCATATTCCTTCTTCATCCGTAGGAGAGGAGCCGTTCTCCGTCACTGAGCCTGAGTGCCCGGCCATTCCTTGTAAGGATGTCATAGCCAATTGCTACCCATTTTACATATGGTTCTTGCTTTTTGTATGGGCACTGACCATCTTTCTACGTCCCTTTATTTTCAGCCATAGCCTATGAGACCTTGGAAGCATACAAGAGCTTTTCTACTCTTGGGATAAAGTGGCCTGACAGTCCTCCGTTTGGAGTGGCGCTAGGACGCCCTGAGATGTCTAACCAACTTGTGGAGCACCTTGACCTGCTGCTTCAGGTCAATCCCCTTCCCACTATCAAGGACATAAGGAACCTCCTCGAAGGACGTATGAGGATCTACTACAGTGTGGGCTAGACCCAGTAAGAATTGGCTCTTTTGCTTTCCGACTCAGGAAGTATGAAAGAGGCTGGAGTGTGTATTGCACTGACAAAGAAGTTTAGCCTCCTTTGTACATGTGGTTGTGGTGGGCAGACTAAAAAAATTGTCGATGTCAATCACCCCCTAATTGATCAAGTCTTCCACGATGTCTTTAAAGAAATGACAGTCCTCAATGACATGACCTATTGCTCGATAATATGGACAACAGTCTTGTTGTAGCATGGTGCTTGTTATTTCTGGATTTGCTAACACTAGGAGATCCAGTAGTCCTTCATGATAGCACGCGAGGAAAATCTTCAGGGTTTTATGATGGGGAAAAGAATATAGCTTCTCCAGCTCCTCCTCCTCAGATGTGTCTAATGATTCTTCGGAGAGCCATCCCACTAACCTCAGAGGTATTTAGTAGGGTTGCAAACAGAACCCGATATTCAGATATTCTGACCTGATTCCAATAAAATTTATTATTTACAGAATTGAAAAATAATATCGATAGCTTATCGAAATCGGTATTGGATATTCCGATAAGTTATCGAAATCGGAATTGAAAAATAATCAGAATCGATATCAATTATTCTGATAAATTATTTATAAACTCAAAAGGCAAAACCATGGTAAGCACCTTAACTTATCGGAATTTCGGTTCCGGTAATGTTATCGGAATCGAAACATAATCAGAATTAACCATTCTGATTTTATCAGAATCAGAACTATATTTTGGTTATCGGAATCGGAATTTGTGTTTTCGGTTCCGAACCCAATCCGATTGCAGCCCTAGTATTTGGGCAACTATTAGTGCCTTTGCCCCTGCATATGTGTTAAAGCTGGTCCCTAGGCAAGAAGTCCATGTAGGAACATAGCCAATTGCTCATTGACACTTATCAAAAATTGCATTAGCTCCCATTGTTCTTGCTGTAATTGTCTGATCGCCCTTTTGATCTTTTAAATAGTCTTATGTAGTGCCAAACATTCAGGCATCGGAGGAGGAGAAGGTCCAGGGTAGCCTCAAGCCGTCTGTTTGATGGTCCAACATCTAATGCATTTGAGCTTGAAGCAGCTACCACCATGTGTATCCATGGATGGCAAAGTCGGCCGACTCGGAGCGGAGTCGGCCGACTCTGAGTCGGGTCGGCCCCTGGCGACCCGACTTGGGGGGGGGGGGGGGGGAACACCCACCCACCCACGAGGCTAAGTTTGCAAGTCCATTGTCCGACTCAGCCCGACTCGGCCCGACTCCGACCCGACTCAGGGTCGGGATCGGCTGGGGCCGACCCAGCCACCCGTCCCGACTCTGCCATCCTTGTGTGTATCACATTAGCGGATCGATTCAATGATTCTAAGTATGAGATTGCGGTGGATCAATGGCATGGTCTAACATATGTATTAGACCCTTCTGGATCAATTCTTCCGCTATATTCTGGAAGACAACAATCTCCAATAGTAATGAACAAACCTTCGGTGATACACATAATGGTTGTGGTTTTCTATTTTTCCAGCCTCTTCAGGCTTTTGTGGATCAAGCAAAGTGACGAGCTTTTCCTTCATGCATAAATCAAAAGCATCTTTATATGCTCTTTTCTGAAAGAATTAAGCGACCTCATGCGCTCTTCTAATGAACCCGCAGGTGTTTTGGCATCCGACTTTTTGCCATTGCCCTTCGACTTTACTTCTCCCTTATTTACATTTGTCGGGGAGAAGTCGACAGAATTTACCTCCTTGCCACTGGCGTGACAATCGATTTGCCTTCGACATGAGTATATGTAGGATGGTCAATGAAGAACATTTCAATCTCTGCCAGCACATTGTTCAGCTGGTCAAAGCTCTAAATATTTGATCCTCAGAGCTTTTCATTGACTTCCACCGCTAAGCCTTTATGACATATGGTGATTGCGTCTTCGGGGATTGGTGGGTTATCACACCTCATGCTAAAATCCCTCTAAGGCTTAACGAAGTCCAATGCCATTTCAATCTTCCTCTATCTAAGGGACAAAGTTCTACAAGAGATGCCTTGCGTTCAGCTGTCTAGAAACAATCAACGAACTTTTTCTGCATGTCAACCCAATCGGACATTGAATGAGATTGAGTTGAGATTACCACTAAAATGCGGCACCAGTCAGGGATGTGGCGAACTAACGAAGAAGATGAGACTACTCATGTCAATTGACCCATGGCCGTTATATAATACACCAAATGCTCATGTGGAGATCCCTGCCCATTAAACTTTTGTAGTTTTGAGGCTTTTAGGCAATCCGATAAAAGTTTTTTAAATTGGTGATGAAGGGGATATAGCATACTGTATAAAAAATTGTGGCCATACCCTCACCATATTGCTCGAAGTTCGCCTCGACAATCCTTTAGATCATCTACCTCTAAGCCATTATACTTTCTGCAACCGGTGTAGCAGATGACCAGGCATTGGCCTCAACATGTGGATTTTCAAACTCCACAACTACTGGGAGTTTAACGGTGGCAAGAATGGGCTGAAGATATTCCCCTCCTGCAGGTACTGCTAGAGGTGGGAGATGCACTTCCCTTTCTCTAAAGAGGACCTGTAAAAGGCTTTTCAACTCTTGATTTTCGCGTCGGAGCTCATTTAGCGTGGAGGCATGGGCATCTTTTCCAAGATCGTCCTCTTATCCTAGATTGCCATCCTCATTAACACTATGAATGTCATCTTCTTCTGCTCATATCGAGTCAGGACGGGATTTACCAACGGCTGCAATTGCCTATTGCATTTGGGCGCGAGCTCAGGTAACAAGCCTCGACTTCCTCAGGCTCCAAGGAGGCTCGTTCAAGGCTCCTGAACCTTCCTTCGGTTGCTTGTCAGTGGAGGATGTGTAACAGGTGAGTATTTCGACAGTGTCGTCAGTCACCTAAACCACCCTCCTTTTTCTAGGGGGGTTGCTTTTCCAGCTTTTGTGTCACCTCCAATATGTCAAAATAGACACTCGGGGAGTTGAAGCCTGAGTGGAACAAACCTCCTCTACACACGTTCGGTTGGCAAACGGAGAAATTGGCCGAATTAGTCTATAATTGCCTCAACGCTTCTGCTCTCGGAGGCATTGAGTTGTAGACCTTGGAGAGGTTGGGGTTTCAAGGCTGGCCTAATTCCACATGTGTTGTAGGTCTGCCATACGGAAAGGCCTTCTGATCTTTGCCTATTTAATGGCTCGGGCCTCCACTTTGGTGACCCATATCTTCTTCATTTGGAGAAGACTCTCCACAATAGAGCTGCCCCTGATTTCTGTCGAGGCATTGCAGGCACATGCCGACGTGTTTCCCCCCAATTTGCAGTAGATATAGAAGTCCTCTTCAATTTTGCTCCATGTTCGAAGCGGTTAGAGGTGAAACAGTTGGGACATGTTTGTCCCAAGGCATGATCGGCTCCCCACCATCAAGTCAAATGCGAAGGTTTCTGACAATGATTGTCTTGTCGGAGCAGGATGTTGTCGCTACTTGCTTTGTGCCTTTGTGGCCATGAAGCTGACCCCGTTGAGCAAGAGCGGCATTAGTGACGTCCATCATAGACATGGAACCACTAGGGGGACGACGCTACCCCCGTTGAGATGGAGCAATGCATTGGAAGGTGGCCGCTACTGGTTTGGTACCATTGCGGTGGCAACAGCGCTGCCCCTGTTAAGCATGGGCAACACCAATAATGATTTGGTTGACCGAGAAGACTCGGTCAATAGTTAGGACAGAAGGACCAACACCGTCAGCTGTTGGAGATGCGGATGCGGCCATTTTATCCTCGATCGTAGGGACAAGGCCCAAGAAAAGGCGAGCTAACGATTGCTGGAAAGTGGCCGAAGACAACTAGTATGGACAGGCATCCAAACCTGGCATGGTTGGCAACGACCAAGGGACCATAGGTCACACTGCCATTGTTGGAGTTGTTGGTGATGATAAGGGTGTGTAGCACAAACAGGCACATAGAGGCGCAAATGAGCTCAAGCAATAAAGCAAGCGAACAAGTAATTGAATGCCTGAGCAAATGCCTCACTCTTCCTGTTCTACAAGAGGAAATGGGGCAATCAAAACCTTGAAAAAGGCCCAAGGCTTTCTTTGACAGAAAGATGAAAGGCGAGAAAGGTCCGTCTCACCATACGTGCCAGTCTGTATATGAAATTTTTAATGAAATATAAATATCTTTTTGGAGCCTTTGAAAGAGGGGAATTTTACATTGGTTGCACATGTATGGTTATAGATAGCCAGTGCATGGTTCATTCCGTGCGCTTATTTTTGATAAGACGATTAGGGTTCGGGTATGGGACGTTTCCGCACCGACCATAGTCAATGTTAGTTTATATTGACATAAAGTCTGAATACCCTTGATTGACTGTAAAAGAAACGTAGGATCCTTTTTACATGGGTTATGACACTAAGGGCAAACTCACTTGTATGGCTCACTCTTGATTCTCATTCACCATCAATAGCCTAATGGGAATAGGGTTTTAAAAAAGGACACATTTGGGTGAAACCCTATAATAATATAGATGCAATATGCAAAAGTCATAAGCATTTTATGGGATTTTGATGGTCTCTAGACCCTAGGGGTATTTTGGCCAAGCCAGAAGGACTTGGTACAAGTTCTAGACTGGAGGAGGGTTTTGATGCAATCCCTGACTTCCGAGGGCTCTGAGGCCATTTTCGGAAAGTTCAGAGATCATTTGACCACTTTTGGATTGCAAGGGTATTTTGGTAATTTGGCCAAACCAAGGGACTTGATACAAGCTCTGGGTTGAAAAAGGGGTTTTAATATGTTTCTTGAATTTTAGAAGCACTGAGGCAATTTCTAGAATGTTTGAAGGTCGTTTGAGGATTTTCTAGATTATAAGGGTTTATATGCAATTTGCCACATGACCACAAAGCATGTAGATGTAGATGAAGAACTCCATTTTATTCATCGTTGATGCAAGTACAAAGGGTGGTCGGCATATTGTTGACTGGTACAACATGGTATTCCATACTGACGCGGGTAACAAGGTAGGGCCACAATTTTGAAAGAGTGTAGGTATAACTGCAACTTGCAAGACTGGAGTCTTCTCGACCTACAAGGAATGGTATTTCTACAACTTTTGAGAGTTGCACATTTTTACCCAAGAGGCACGAAGGCATCATATGACAAACATTCTCGAGCCCATGAGGGCATAAGCGTAAAAACTTAATAGGTGTTTATGCAATTTGCATGCCCTTGAGGGCTTGTACCAACGAGACAACGATCGCACGAATTGATGAATAAGCAACCGTTCGATCCACGTTCTCTTCACTTGAGCACCTGCCAATTTTAATTGGGGGGGGGGGGGGGGGGGGAGGATATCAAGACCGACTCCCAAAATGGTCCTGGTGGAACCCACTGTGATCATTTGGCTGTTGACCCCTGCTGGGGTCAATCAACCCCAGTGGGCCCAACGGTTTGACTAGACCATGCAGGGGGGTGGGGCCTATGGGGTTGACTGGGACCTGCGGAGGCCAGTATGACCCTGCTCAGATCCAACAGGGTGAACCAAACCCCGCAGGGGACAAAATGGCCCCTGCTGGACACCAACGGGGTGAAATAAAACCCGCAAGGGGGGCCGGTCAACCCCAATGGACCCAATAGGGTTGACCGGATCCTGCAAGAGCCCAAATGGCCCCGATGAAGCCCACTGAGTCCAAATGGGACCCAGCAGGGGTCTGTTTGGCCTCGGAGGATGCTACTGGGGTGATGGACCCCACAGGGTTCTGATTGACCCTAGATAGATCCGCCAGGGTGAAATGGGCCTAACAGGGAAGAGTTTGCATCCGTCTTGGACCATGTGATACACGCGTTTCGGTCACTCCACGAACATGTAATAAACTTTGCCTATGCTTCTATGCTGAGACAGTATTTTTCTTCATCACGAATGTCCGACAAGAGTACCTAAATTTGGGAATTTATCCAGAACCACAAGACGCTTGGTTCTAAACCATTTAGTGATCATTGTAGATTTTGTTTGGATTTTGATTGGGACCAAGGATCCTGATGTGTGCAAATACTCCACAGGGTACCCGTCACATAACATGAATTGCCTTGACTAACTCAAGGTAATGTATCTCAATTAAATCGAGAAAAAGAAAGGGTGCAACAACCATTTTCTCATATTGTTAATTTGATTCGACAACATTTTCTTTAGCAGTGATAAGACTACTGCAAGTCTGCAACAACCTATAGATGTTTATACCATATAGAACTGAGAGACTACGGCCACCCCTGTTTACGTTACATGTGCAGTCCTTTCAATGTACAAAATAAGTCAGGCATTTCTTATGTAAAATTTATCACTTTGTAAACTCTTGAATCCTTGATGACCTTTGCATATGCATATTGGGATACCTTACGATAGGAAAATCTTTTCTAACCTATCCATTAATATCAATTCAGTTGCCAAATTAAAAAGAAAAAAGCTTGCAAGTGAGTGGAAATTGGTTAGCTCGTTATGATAAACTAGAGGGGAAAAGAAAAGCAGGTAGCAATAATTACAATACTGGCCTCCAATTGATTCTCCTCTAATATATTAGATTAGATGAATATACTGACACCATCCTTGTTATCCTCTTCTGTGGCTCCATCCCATTAAGGCAGTATGTCAGGGGACCATCATATTCTCCCTACCCGCACCAACATCATAACAACCTAGATCATGTTTAGGCTGAGAATCACAGACAATCACTCACCACATTACACCTACAGTTCACCAGAATCATAGATGTTCATGAATGGCATAGTTACTCTGTACATTGATAAAAGTGTGGATTAGCAGCTGAGGGCATTAGTACTCAACATACTTTCAACCACCCCATACATGATGAGTCCATGACCCTGAGCATGGTATGCAATCTCGCGAGATTCTCGCGAGAATATCGATCTCGGCCCCATCCCGAGAAACGAGAAGGCCGAGATGCCTCTTCAGGCAGGGTTGTCAGGACTCAGGTCCTCTTTAGGCAGGTTGTCAGGATCCCCTTATTTACCTGAATATCATTTAAGTAATGTTTCATTTACTTAGATATTAC
Organism: Colocasia esculenta; assembly: GCA_014218235.1. Taxonomy (NCBI): domain Eukaryota; kingdom Viridiplantae; phylum Streptophyta; class Magnoliopsida; order Alismatales; family Araceae; genus Colocasia; species Colocasia esculenta. The sequence continues at coordinate 99,522,544 of CM024758.1, read as the reverse complement.
ATGTAATAAGAAAGTACCCCCCATTTGAATCCATAAAATATCAAAAAATCATATCTTTTACAAATAAAAAGTCAACTCTCCCATCCAGAAGAAATCGCGATTTCGGTAGTTCCATCAAAATAGCGACTTTCTAATCTTTCATAATTTGACATATCTAAAAATTTCATAATTCAAATAAACCAAATAGAATACTAAAAATCTAAAGTCCGGTAAAAAAGTCAAACGTGCATATGACTTCTCTAATGGAGCCACTCTCCTACTGACAGCACTTAATTTGTTTGAGACCTCTCAGGATTTGGTCAAACCTAAGCTATCATCACCTAAGCTCATGAGATTTTTCACTTGAGAATGTATGCAATTATCCATGTTCCTTATGGAATTATCTATGTGACCTATGTGATCCACACTTTTATGTTATCCTGATCTCCCGAGATATCTCCGAGATCTCTCCGAGATCTCTTCTCTTTGACCCTCCCGAGACGAAGCCGAGATCCGATATGGCAAACCTAGGCCCTGAGTGCAGTGCAGATTCGGGGGGACTTTGAGCAAGTTCGTTCGCAAGACCAGATGTATCCCCTGGTTGGCCACTGACTGAAACTCTTAAACCAACATCTGGAAGCAATTCTTCCACATGTTGAATAGAAAGGAGGGGGGAAAGTCATAAGAAATCAGCTATCCTTCTTATGGATGATAGTCCTTTTCCCCAAAACTTACAGCATGCTTTTTGTTCTACAGTCTTCCCACAGTGGCAGTCCATGATTCTAAGGAGCATCACATCCAGGCCAACCAGTGACCACTTAATGCCTACTTCCTGATACCCCAATGCATTACTATGCCACATTGAGGATTTCTTATGTTTGGTTGGAGCATAAATGGCAATCAATGACCTACCAGGAACATGAATAGAAGTCTGCAAGCCTGCCAGTGGGAGACAAGCATAAGCTATAGTTTGAAAATCCTACCTAATTTCAAAAAAAATCAGAACATATTAACTAGACCACATTAAGGAAAACTGGAGCATCTGACAAATGATCGAAGGTGGGAATGCTGTCATCTGGAGTAGCATCTGTACATGACTTACACAAGGTGAGAATATAGTTTATGAGAAATGCAAGCTGCCAAACAAGTCGGGCACAAGGATGAGGTTGATCACTCGTTTAGCTCATCTATTGGACCACGTCATGCAAACATGGTGTGACGTAGTGGTGTGGCGGCGGCAACCGGCTGCAGCCCACAGCGGCCACTGTCAACCAACAATCAGTGATGCACAAGGAGGGCAGCTCACAAATACTGATCTGTGACTGACAAATACTAACCTACGGCTAATAAATACTACCATTTCTACAATCAACAAATATTGACCTATAGCTAACAAATATTAGCCTATGATTGAAAAATACTACCTACAGTCACCATACTATGACTAACCAATACTGACTCAAGATTGACAACATTGGCTATAGCTCATAAATACTGGGTTAAAGCTGACAATTTCTGCCGACCATTGCCTATTCTGCTTATCACTAACAAATATTGCCCTATGGCTGACAAATATTTACCTATGACCGACAAATACTGCCTATAGCTCACTACCCGCTGCTGCCGGCCACCTGCCACCATTGCTGGATGCTAACTGTCACCACCTCTGTCGATTGCTGAATGATCATTGCTGCTGTTGGTTGCTGCTGGTTGCCGTTGCCCTCCACGTCATGCCATTTACAACATAGTCACCTGTAACCACCGGTTGTCATCACACTGCCACATCATGTCATGTAGGTGTCATGGAAGGTAGAATCGGCCAAGCCAAATCACAATCTGCCAATTCTGCTCGAGGTTGCCAATTCAAGTCCTGAGGGTTATGGGTACGGATCATGAAAATTTCGGCCGGATTGGTCGGAATCATCCAAGATTGGCCTGGATCAGCAAATCCCTGGCCGGTCTAGCCAATCCGGCTTGGGCTTTCAAATTAAAAAAGAAAAAAGCACCCCATCATTTATTTCTTCTTCTTCTTTGGGAAATGGGAAAAAGAAGGAGGAAGAGAGGGGATTCTTTTTCATTTCTTCTTCAAATTCTTCTTCTTCTTCATCTTCCGTGGGAAGGGGGAGGGGCGGCATGGGAAAGGAGGGGCACATGGGGAATGGGAGGTTTTCCTTTTTTATTATTTCTTCTTCCTTTTCTTATTTGGGAAGAGGGAAAGGGGAGGGCTTTTTTTTCTTTGTTCTTCTTCATTTTTCACTGGCATCCTCTTTTTTCTGATTTTTTATTTTCTTGATATTTTATTTTCATATATTTTTAACAATTTCTTTTCTAGAAAATCAGGCCGATCCAAGACTTCTAGGGGATCGGCCAATTCAATCTGGTTCAGTTTGGACTCAGCTCAAGGTGATCCCTGGTTCCAATCTGATTCATTTTTCCATGGTGGGTGTGGCATGGACTAATAGATGAGGTGGATGAATAATCCACCTCATTTTGCTGCACGACTTGTAGGCCAGCTAGCATGACTCATACTTTATTGAGCCCTAGTATTGTCCACAAATAAAGCCCTAAGGGCTAATGACGGCATAAATATACACAAACATGTTTGAGCGGATTTTATTGTTAGTAGATCACTAGATTGACACCAGATTCACTGATTTTCCTTGTCATTGAGTTGATAAATAAACTTTTTAAATCATGTTGCCACCATTATCATATTTCTGATCCACCTGATTCTTATGAAAATCTTTAGACCTTCATTGTTTAAGGAGGTTATTCAAAGGACTTCTTTCCCTGGTGACTATGTCCCTTGTCTCCCAAATAGAAGTCAACTTTCAACCTTTTCCCTTTTGACCCAAGTAGAAAGTAAAAGCAATGAGCTGCAGTACTTTGCCATGGGGCAGAACTAAATCATGATCTACAATATGGTCAAACACAGATTGACCTACAGGTGAAGCATAATAGGCAACGAGACTTGTTAAAAGCCCAATTTGTGCCTATTTGAGTCACATCCAGGATCTAACAGTTAGCATAAACTACATGTGGCAGTACTTGAAAGATTGAACAGATGAACTACATCACAGATTGACCAGGGGAAAAAACTTATCAGGCTTCTTACCTTGATGTTTTGGTCATTAGTTTATTTAAAACCCTTAGAATTATGAGCACAGTTAGGATCACCGATAAGGTATAGTTAGCAACTTGACCAGCAACTTAAAATAAGTGTACATAAAATAACAAGTATAAGGAAACAAAAGCAAATATTAACATATATTCTAAATTCTGTGCAAAATGCCATGTACAAGAACCAAAAGCACCAAATTCTTACAAGATGGCAGAGACTCCACGACAATAACGCTCCCACATGCTGCGAAACCTCCTCTGACCTCCCAAATCCCAAAGTTTTATGGTCACATTTCCCTTTGTAACCTTTCGCATGTTAAAGCCTACCTGATTTTTTGCACAAGTATACATTGGCATTAGAAATAACTTTCCAGCGATTTGACGAAAAAGGCATTTTCAAATAATTTATTTGCATCCTGAACTTACAGTAGGAATCATGTCTTCACTGTAGCCACCTGTCTGGTGAGCATTAAGTAATTGAGTTAAACATGGCATTCAACAAATAATATACATGGAAATGGACAAGTAGAAACGTGCAATTTACTCACAGTAATCGCATTGACAAGAGATGTCTTTCCTGCATTTTGAAGGCCAATAAGGGAGAGCTCCATTTCCTGTTTGAAAAACAAACTGAAATATCTGCAGTTAGAGAACAGAATATCTCAAACAGATTACTGGTACTGTTCTTTCATTAAGAGTAACCGAAGCAATTTATATCACATCTCATGGCTGTTTGATAGTAATGTGATAGGTGATGTGGATTTTGATGAAAATGAAAAAAGTGCGGAAAGAGAGGAGGCTTTGGTACATTAGAGACTACTCACAGGAAGAAGGAGATCTAGATGTGAAGATCGGAAAGGAAATTGAGAATCCACAGAAATGAAACTCCCTTCAAGAGCTTGATAACTACATGCTTTTCAAGTAATAGAGGTACAGTGCTCAAGAAAGGATTTTCAAATTTAATTCAGTAGCCATCCATTGACCCTATGCAGGAATACTTTGTCCCAAAATTTTAACAATGTTTGGTAAACCCAAAAAAAAGTGGGACTCTGGTTTCTTGAGCAAACTGCATGAGAAATGAGAATTCTTTAAGTGATTTAAATCATCAGCACATCACAAACTCCTGCATAGCCAACTTGGACAAGATGGAAGAATTGTGGCCCATCCACAGATCCAACATCCCCTTCACAACTGCTTGTTCTCATTTGAGATCAACTATGAACCTAAGCAATCCACTCAGCGGCATTCTCTCCATGTCAGGGATCCTTTCATTTCTCTCCCCCAAATGAGTAATGACCCACAAAACAGAATGCAAGAACATCCACTTGACAGTACTTGTCCATTGCTGACCCTGGAAGAAGATGGAAACGTGCCAAATGCCCACTCTTCAAGGAAGACAGCTGATTTGATCATTTGACTACCAAGTTTATTAAAAAATAAATAAGAAAGTAGAATCTAAAGTGGAGAGGAGACACTCCTATTCATGAACAACACAAAAAATGAAACTAATTACATGCTTTTGACCTCACATCTACAAAGCTCAGCAGGAATGTGTGAAATATGACAAGATCACTGACAGAGAAATGAAATCTAGAAAATACTGGGAAAAAGATATGCCAACAGGCTCAGAACCAGAGATAAAGGAAGTAGGCGAGAAGGTTCAATCCATTTGCCAACTGCATTAACAGGAAAAGCAGAGAACTGAAATGTTGAAAGCTGGAAGATTTTGAAGGTAAGGGGGAAAAAAGAGGCTCATTCCTTAAATCAAAGCAATAGAAGGAGATGCCTAATAAGGGACACAAGTGTGTCCTGTAGTCTGGAATAAAGATCCATTAAAACATTTAGAAGCAAGTCATAGTTGTCAAGGTCCCAAGGCCCCCCAAGGCGTTCTTGGGTTCCTCGGGGCCTAGGGACCTAAGTGCCCAATTTGATATCTCCCACCTATATGAAATTTATGTATCTAAAGGCATATGATGAATCAATGATCATAAAAACGCAATAAAAATGTTAATGTGACATTAAAACTGTAACATAATCTTAACTATGATAAATACTAAAAGCATAACAAATTCATATGGCTCTTGAATAAGTAGGATCTTTTACATTTAATAAGTATGGACTCTTCACAGTCACTACATTAGAATGTGAACATTGTCACAGTCATAGTCATTAGATTGTGAACAATCACAATCTAATTTTTGTGAACAACTATAGTCTAATAATTGTGACACTATTCACATCCTAATGATTGTGAACATTTTTAGAATGGTGCCTGAACTCTCCTCTCTCCTATGTGTGCCGATGTGTGGTTTCGAACATGTGGATCAACCTGTGGAGTCAAGTCATGTGGCTTGACTCTAGATGGGGTGATTTAGGGGGTGGAGACTTCGGGGAACATCCAAACAGAGAGAAACAGGATCAGGACTGGGTAGCATAGGGAGCCTTTTCTCACATTTTTTAATTTTGATATCTTAATGGATCAAGACCCGAGACAGGCTATCTCGCAAGACTTGATTTCCACCTACTGTCTTTGTGGTGCCAAAGAGGAGTCTATCGATCACTTTTTTGTTGGTTGCTCCTATTCTCATGGGGTGTGGAGAGAGGTTGCTCAGAGGACCAGCTGTAGCATCATGTTGTAAAGTCCGCTGCCTTCTGTGAGAGTGAGCCAGGCCTTAGCCCCACAAGTCGGATAGAAAGGTGTGGTGGCTCATTCTTCATGCTACGCTATAGACGTTGTGGGGTGAGCGGAATCATCGTATAATCAGGAGCATTAAATCTTCGGGGAACATCCAAAAAAATTCATATATCAATAAAATTCAACTTCAAGAGCATTAAATCTTTTCGAATTTTGGAATAAACATATAGCTATTAATATAAAACAATGTTATTGTATTGAAGATAAGCTTTTTTTAGTTTTACTTACATGTTCAACATCTAGTCATCTACAATGTCTTCAACTTGTTTGACACTATTATCCAATTCAACAACGTCTGCAAATTCCTACAAATATTAAAACAGATAGTTTTAGTCATAGATCATATTTTCTACATAAACATTTTTAAAAACATATGAAAAACAATCATTATGTATAATAGGAGGTAGTATGATAAGGTGATTTATATCTGTAGTAGCTAAATATTCTTCGATCTTTTTTATCATCGGTCAATCGTATGACTGTATAAATTGATCATTTTTTACGAAGGTTGAATTCGGATATTTGTATTTTGAAGATGAACTTATTTTGTAGAAATTTATTTAAATCTTCTGGAAACGAATTGATATCTTCATCATGTAAGAAAGAAAATAAAGCATATATTAGAAATCTGAAATTTGATCAATATATCTTGTATGATGTTTAAATTAATAATATAATTTACCTTTGTTACTCGTTCTCGCAATTCTACTATAGACAGACCGATGGTTTGAAATTGAATGACACACAATCAAATAACAGAAATGAGGCACTTCTAGTATAATCACTAACTTTCAGTTGAAGTTTGTATCTATCAATTATGAAAATAAAGACACTACTTAAAGTATAATTTAAATCGTGGGAATGAAATTTTAAATTTGTAAGTAATACCTTGGTTAACAAATCTCTCAAAAGCAGAACAATTTTCACACCAAAAACTGCCACTATCAGCTTTTACTTTCTTTCTACATTTTTTGCAAGAGTTGTAGAGTCATGTCAGTTTCAATTTTTTACAACTGTCGTCAATGTTACGTACGTGCATAACTACATTAGAGCAATTTGTTAAAACATAAAAATTTGACTGTGGAAATTTATAATTTATATCGATCAAAATTTCAAATTAAATGGACTCCACATAATTTAAATTAACGACAGCCAAGTAGAAGATGTCGTAGAGTAAAAAAAAATTATTCACAAACATCTATGCCTCATTTACATACAGGAATTAGTTTTTTTTATTTTACCTAACGTCTTTCGAATCTCATCTAGAAATTTTCTCTCAAATAAATGCAACAAATCTTCCTTGATTGAATATGAAGGTTGGCTTGAAATTTGAGAAATCATTAAAGTTGTTGTTGCACCTCCACAGCGAAGCCTGTTTATTAAGAACATAAAGTAATGTTGAAGCAACTTGCGAAATGATTTTTTTGCAAACTATATTGTATTATTTTAACTTCACCTAGTTTTGAAATCAACAACTTCAGAGATGTTTGATCAAATAATATGTTGGTGGTGAAGAATGAGTTAGACAAAATGTCAAAGCTCGAAAGAGAAACAAACATAGAAATTATATTAAAAGAATAGTCATAGTTGCAAAAACAATCCAAAAAGTTTTAAAATGCTCTTCTTGTCATAACGTAAATAGTTTCTCAGAAGTCAAGTGAAATAACTTTCACAACTTAATCCTCGCTAATGGTGCTTGAACGTCTCCACTAACATCCTTTGCAACTTGCTCAGCAAAATTACCACATACTATGCGATTCAATTTTTTCTTGTTAGAAATTTCATCATAAAAGATTAATAGTTATCAATTCTAATAACTACTTATGTAAACACAAAAAATAAATGTAAACCAAAATAATATTTTAGCACACTATAATGTGAAACACTTACTATTCATCGTCTAATTCAAATGTCAATCTTTTGTTTTTTTTTCATTGTTCTCCCACTTCAATCTTCCATCCCAATAAGCACTCCAATTACATCTATCATGAAATTGCATAATAAAGTATATTATTTTTTATAAACTTGCAATATATATATATTAAAAATCTTACATTTACATCTAATACAGGTAAAAATTAAATAGATAAACCACCGAGACAAGCATTTAAAAAGTTTTCTTCCTTACCAACTAAGTATGTTTTATCAACATGTCTTGAAATTGTGTCATCAAATGGGATGAAATGGAATGCATGAACAGGCACTAGAACGTCGACAAAGTCTTTAACAAAAATAGAGTAAAGAAAGTTCAATTTGAAGTCCTAATGAGTAGCTTTATAATTTCCATTGTTCTCTCCAACTTCAAAATTGTGATTATATAGATTTTTCCTTCATTCAACTAAGGCTCGAATTTATTAATCAAAGCCTTCTTTATTGTTGCTTGAATCTTCTCGTTCTGTGGTCGTTCAAATATTAATATATTTGAAATTTGAATACAATATTTGAACAGAAAATAATTAAAAGACAAAATATTACCTTTCATCTAATAATAGCATGTCTCCAAAACTATTGAACTTTGGCATATTCCACAGTGTTGTTATCCTGACCTTGATTTTTCAAGTTTCTTTGAAAAAATTGATGTCATCAACATTATCAAATTTGGGTGTCATGATCTGCAAAATACTTTTTGACATATTTAAGTAAAACATTTCAATATATATAATATAATATCAACAAATATAATAGGAAAATTCTTTGGTTCAACATGAATGCACATTGTAAGATGAGTAGACATATAATACTAGATGAAAAAACATTGTAAAATAATATAGTTGTATAGAATACCAATCTATGTCAAGTTTTAGAATATTTTCTTAAAAACAACACTATTTGTACTATTTGTTATATCTCCATCCTTGTTAATAATCAAAATCTTCAATCCTTTTTTACTCTCAACTCTAGAAATTTCAACATATAATTGTCCATGACTGAAAACTAATCTCGAGAGATAGAGACCAACATTGAAAAGTGATTGGACTTGACTCTTATTTATTGTCGTGACAAAGCAAACAGTCAATAGATATCACCTTCTTTGAAGCTTAAAAAGCCATTTTGATTGTGAAGGTGTGAGGATAATCTGAGGAATGAAAACCTTTCGTTCAATTTATTACCAGAGATCACTTTTGCTTCTATAACATGGTTTTCCCAGTGAGTGACTATCAACCTTGTGTCATTGCACACTCAGCACTTTGGTCGATGTTTCTAAAACATGACAAGAACATCAATCTTTACATATGATTTGGAATTTCTGAACACTTAATATTGTTTAGAAATCTAGAGTGTAGAGATCATCATGGCTTTCAACATCGGTGGTATCAATACTCAGATATATCTTATTTTCTCTCGAGACTATAGATAGCATGTATTCATTAATATTCTCAACACATCATGAGTAGTAGCAAAGACAGCTCTCTCTTGTACATAGTTTGGACCATATAAATTCTCTTGCAAAGAAGGATATATACTATCCACTATTGCTACAAGTGGATACCATAAATCTTTAATAAGCAATTCATTTGGAATTTCTATCTCTGCTTCTACATCATTGGGCTATCCTAAACAACCATCTCCAATCTTTAAGATCCAATTTGTGAATTCTTTAATCTCACTTGAATTAAATTTGAACAACTTATTTGGAGTCTCATGTTTTTCGTCAATGTTAGAAGTTGGCATGAACTCCACAAATATGAAGAATTAATTGTTGTGAAAATAATGTCCTCTCTACTCCCTTTAAGATTGGCGGATAAGATTTGTCTAAAATCACCTCCTAAAATAACAACTTTACCACCGAAAGACAGATCTACACTTCTCGGATTAGCAAACCTGAGGACATTTCTTAAGGTTCTATCAAGAGCTTCAAAACGATATTTATGTATCATAGAGGCTTCATCTCAAATAATAAGTTTAGTCTTAATTAGTAGCTCAGTCAAGAAACTATCTTGTTTGATATTGCAAATAGAATCTTCATTCTCTATCAAAGATATCCCAAATCTAAAATGAGCGCTCTGCCACCAAGAAGAAGAAGAGATACTATTCCACTTGATGCTACCATAACTGCAGTTTCAATAGCATCTCTTCTTCTTCCTAGTGGCAGGACGACTCATTCTAGATTCGAAATACCTTTGATAATAAACGAAGATTCTACTTGCAATATTAAACAAGACAATCTCTTGGCTAAGCTACTAAATAAGAGTAAGCTTATTATTTGGAATGAGGTGGCTATCATACATAAATATTAGTTTGAAGCTCTTGATAGAATCTTAAAAGATGTCCTCATGTTTAGTAATCTGAGAAATGTAGATCAACTTTTTGTTAAGCAACTTTTCCTATCTCTTTGATAACTAAAACATTTATCATAATATTTTTGCTATGACAAAACCTTTTAATATCTTCGCATTTACCATTTATCCAAATCATAGCAGAAGGTTCAGTTACAGGCTCAGTAAAAGGTACCTCGGTCACTATTTTAGAAGATCTTCTAGTAGAACTCCTGGATTGCCCGAACTCTGGACACAAGATCAGTGAAATTGTGTCCATAGAGAGCAGAAATTGAGAGTCATTGGAAATTTAGGTTCCATCACAAAGAAAAAGTTCCTTGTCAACGAGCTCTCTGCAGAGAAGAGAATACTCCACTCTATCATCACAAACATCATCACTCCCAGAGCAGGTACACATTCTTCTATTACTGTCAGAGACGACAGTTTGTTATTTTGGGCTATTCAGAGGCACAAGGTTAACTTGCCTTCCATTATATTGGAAAGAATGGCATGTTTCAAGAACCTGCAGGAGTTCCTTCCCTATGGGCCCCTGCTAACCTTGTGTTCAAGAGATTTTCGGTGGACTTAAGCGATGAGGTGTCCACTTCTGTAAAAGAGAAGATTGGGCTCTCCACCCTGAGGAGAAGCCATTATGTCTTAGAGGACAAATCTCAAAATGTTTGGGTTAAGGACTCTGTCCCCAAGTGCACTCACGAAATATTTCCAGATGAGGCACACAGTTCTCCTCTATTCCTACACTAGAAAAGCTAGAGAAGAAGAAGCCCCAGTAGCAGAACAAGCAAGATCCAGCCTTCTGTCCCCTCTAAGAACAGGATGCTCCTGAAGATACTATCAATCAAGTGCTAAGAGACTTAAGAGGCAAAGGAGTGGCTCAGGAAAGAAGTATCCTAAACCCACTCCAATAGAGCCTTCCCTTGAGGAGTACCACCATGTGTCTCCGCGACATGTTGAGACTCAGCCAAGGTCTCAGGGGGACTAGCAAGAATCTGGATGATGTGGTCCAGTTGATCATAAAGCAGCAAGAATTATGATAGTTTTGTAGATGCAAATTCAGCAGATAGATGTCAGATTCGAGTTTATGTCTGAGGAGGTCCATCAGATGAAGGACCTTTTATTGCAGTTAGTGTGCCAACAGGGCACAAGTTCCTCTCAAGTTCCTCCTGCTCAACTAGAGCAGCAGCACCAGCAGCAACCTGAGGTAGTAGGTGTACAACCAGAGAGCAGTTCAGTTCAGCCTGAGAAAGATCAAGCGGTAGAATCAGAGCAACAACAGCCAGCACTTGAAGTTCAACCTTTTGAGCAGTAGTTGGAGCGGAGTGATCAGGAGTTAGACCCTCAGATCAAGATCTTTAAGAGAAGGGTTAGGAGAAAGCTTATAAAATCTGGTCAACCAGCCTTTCCTTCTCAACCCTTGACTATTCCTTCTCCTTCCACTGATCAAACTCCTCTTCTTGCTTCTGATCCTCCGCCTCCACCAGTTGTGCTGAACAACCTCCTCACCTCCACCTCACCTATTCCTTCTATCTCCACTTCACCTTCTCCTTCCACTTCACAACCAAAAATAGACCCTCCAGTAAATACTTCCATTTCCTCATTTCCACTAAAGTATCATTTTAAAACTCTTGAGGTAAATATTCCCAACCTTCACACTCAACCTCCACACTTTTGTGCCTCTCTTTCTTTACCAACTATTTCATCTACACTCAGTTCTACACCAGGACTATCATCTGGTGTAAGCTCTCAAAGTCATGGCTCCCTCCTTCCACCTTTCTGGTATGCTTTCACCCATCACTCTGAACATCATACGAATCTGTTCAGAGAATTTCTCTCAATAAAAGTCTTTCTTGAAGTCCATGGGATGCCAGAATACAAATTTGAAGACTGACTCCCTCTTCTAATCAGAACTTCTGAAGTTCTTGTGACTGATGTAAATTTAATTACACAGAAAAACCACAGTCTTTCCCCATCAGAATTTGTCAATATCTACCCCTCTGAGGCAGAGAAATTCATATCAGCCAGTCCCAAAAACCCTCTTCTAACTGTCCACCATCATCTTGATCTTAAGTTCTTTGACCTATTTGGTACTCTCCCGAGAGAACTCCATACTGATTTTACTAGGATGAAGACTTTAATGAAGAAAGGTTTAAGCTTGGTCTACTAGATGTTAATAAAGGGCAATGGAGGATGATACTTTAAGGTAGCAGACCTATTACTCCTTCCATGACAATTGGTTTACCCTCTGGACTGCATCCCAGTCTAGTAGGTGCCATCTCCTCTAGGAAACAGTTTGCACATTTAGTCCTCAACAGGCACATCAGGATAGCCGCCAGATTTAAAGTCAAATACAATATTAAGCTATCCTTCCACAGATTTGCAGTCATGTATGCTCCCAAGAGTTCTCAGCATATGAAGGAATTTCAGCATTGCTTTGCAGAGTCTGAAAGACTAAACGAAGATGAATGGGCAGCAGCATATCCTGAACTAAGTGCAGAATGTCGAAAACTTAAGCTATCTCCTACTGTTTTTCTCCTCAAAGGATATGACAATCTTAGGAAGTCTGCTTTTGACAAATGAATTCAGAGGTACATCATCTACTATCAGGCTAAGGATGCAGCTCACTCCCAAGGTCTTCACTGGAATGTCACTATTCATGACTTCCTTTCCTTAGCTGCTAAGAAGAAATTTGTTCCCCTTAAGGATACCATGTCTGATGACAAGTACCATAAAAGACTCAGCTGGTATCATCGCCGGCATGTTAAGTCTTATAAGAAACTCCCTTCCATAGGACCCTCCTATAGAATAGATCCTTTTAGTTTGAAATTTTTTCCCATACAACGAGAAGAAACTATGGGATCCTCTTCGGCCTTTTCTGGCTTGCATCCCTCCTTCTCTGTATCTCCCTAGCTCCACCTTTACCTCATAATGTACTCATTACAGCAATCAATATAAACTTGTTTCTCCATTTGCTGTCTATTTTTGCCTTTCTATTAATGTCACAAAGGGGGAGAAAGAAAACAATTGTTTTTGCATTACCAGCTTTTGCAGTTTTTGTATTAACCTATTTTTAAAAGAAAAAAAATAAGAAACAAATAAGACAGAAATCAACTGTTATGCAAAATCAAATTTATTTTCACTGACCATGTAAAAGTTTTTGTCATTAACAAAAATGGGGAGAATTGTTGAGGAACTTTTCCTATCTCTTTGATTACTAAAACATTATCATAATATTTTTGCTATGACAAAATCTTTTAATATATTCACCTTTACCATTTATGAAAATAAAAAAACTCTTATTTACACAAACATACTTTCTGTCAAAGACTATGCCTACACAGAACCTAAGTATCTCACAACGAAATTTTTCTTAAGTCCACAGCGTACACTGTATATCACACTAACTCCGACTCCGACTCCTGTAAAGTCGAAGTAATGCTTCGATTGATGAACAATCTGGTAACACTCCGACTCCTAAGAAGTCGAAGTCTAGCAGTACTCCGACTCCTAAGAAGTCGAAGTCTGGCAATACTCCGACTCCTGAAAAGTCTAAGTCTTTTTACCGATTGGTTATCTATTGAGCCTCACTTCGACTCCTTGAAAGTCGAAGTTGGACGTACTCCGACTTCATATAAGTCGAAGTCCGCTATCAATTTGTTGGCACTCCGGCTTCCCAAGAAGTCGAAGTCATTGCTTTCTTACTCCGACTTCAATGAAGTCGAAGTAGTTGTATTCCTTCTGAAGTCGAAGTTTATTATCTGTTACATTATATTGCTAAGTCTTACTCCGACTTCTTGAAAGTCGAAGTGTCTCTTATCAACTTTTGTATATCTGTATTTAGATGTTATTTCAAGCCTCTATCAGTAAATACAAATTAATATACATCATTACATAAGTTTTACGTTGAAATATCTTTACATTGAGATAGTTTCCTTAAAATCTTTTTTTTCAGTTAAAATTCAATTATCTTTTTGACGGAAAAAATTTTATTCAAAATTATTTATCTGAGAAGTATCCCTTTTGGGACTATAATATATGAGATATATTTTTCTCTTGCACTAGCAGGAAGATAAGTGATCTCTGGTTGATGGATGGTCAAGAATTAAATGCTTGATAAGTATAAGCTGTATGGGCTATCTGTCAGAATCTACCTGCTACTGTCAGAAATCCCATGACTTTCAGAAAGAAATCTTGTGCAACTGTCTGTTCATCTTTAAATGTTCTGAACTTCTGTCTGAACTTTTTCATACTTTATATCCTTTATCTCACTTACCTCTGAAGGCATGTATGGAGGCATATGCTTGTGTCTTGTCCTTTCAAGTTTGCAGAACATTAATGAAGTATGGCTAGCCTTCAGTTTTGAGCATGGAACCTGCAGAACAATCATGAGAGTGTCTCTCAAGCATGAAGCTACAAAATATAGCCTAAAGACGTTGGGTCTCATGGAGCTAAAGATTTGATGGACAAACCTAAGAAGATCAAAGCTTCTCTCAACGGACATCCTTCAACGGCTAGTTTCCAACGGCCAAAACTCAAACGGTCAAATTGAAGTTCATATATATGAAGCCGAAGCTTGAGTCCACACACAAGAGAAGAGACACATACAAAGAAGACTTAGAAGCTTACACTTCACTCTCATCCAAAGCTAGAAGAGCCACTCAAAGAGAAAGAGAATCATCCTCAATCTTAGACTTCAAACTCTCCAATGGCAATTAGAAGTCTTCTTCGCTTGGTGGATTACTGCATTTCAGACTCTCTTCAGTCCACCTCTCTGTTTTAGAAAGAGCTGAACTCCACTTTCATTTGTTCTCTTTCTAAATCTCTGTGTTTACTCATTGTTGTTGAGCAGACACACAAGTCTTTCATACTTCTGTGTAAGGAAACCCGCAGGAGGTTTGTATCATGCTGTACCCCTCTTGTGAAGGAAGATCTACATGTGTAGATGGTCTTTGTACCCCTTGGTTAAGGAAAGATTTGTTGGGGAGCAAGTGGGTTTGTAATTCCTCTCGGGTTTGAGAGAATGCCAAGTATTTCTTGGTAGTTAGTGAAATCCCAAGTGGTTTCTTGGGGACTGAACGTAGGACTTCTATGTGGGAAGGGCCGAACCAAGATAAAATTCTTGTGCCTTCTTGTGTGATTGATTCCGCAAGTTTTCACTTGTCTCACACACCACACTAATACTGGCAAAGTTATTTAGTGTTGTTTATCTTTTAGATAAAAATTTTTAAAGCACAAGAAGTCCTATTCACCTCCCTCTAGGACAACTAAAGTGTCATCTCGATCCAACACTTTTCGGTGGTAAATTTGTTGTTTTAGGAGGTGATTTCAGATAAATCTTACTTATCATTCTTAAAAGGAGTAGAAAGGACATTATTTTCGCAACAATTATTTCTTCATATTTGTGAAATTCATGTCAACTTTTTAACATTGAATAAAATATGAGACTCCAACAAGTTGTTCTAATGTTAATTCCAGTGAGATTAAAGAATTTGCATATTGGATCTTAAAGATTAGACTTGGAGATGGTCGTTTAAGACAACCAAATGATGGAGAAGTAGAGATAGACGTTCCAGATGAATTCCTTACTAAAGATTCATATTGTCGACTTGCAGCAATAGTGGACAGTACATATTTTTCCTTGCTAGAGAATTTATGTGATCCAAGCTATCTACAAGAGAGAACTATCCTTGCTTCTACTCATGATATTGTTGAGAATATTAATGATACATGTCATCTTTAGTCCCAAGAGAAGAAAAGATGCATCTGAGTTCTGATTCCACTTGTAGGCTAATAATGATGTTGAAAGTCAAGATGATCTTTATATTCTAGACTTTCTAAACAATAATGTTCAGAAATTCCAAATCATATGTCAAAGTTGAAGATTGGTGTTCTTGTCATGTTGCTTAGGAACATCGACCGTAGTGCTGAGTTATGCAATGGCACAAGTGTGATAATCACTCACTCGGGAAACCATGTTACAAAAGCAAAAGTGATCTTTGGCAACAAAATCAAATAGAAGATTTTCATTCCTCGGATTATCCTCACAATCAAAATGGCTTAAAACATTAAAGAAGGCAATATCCATAGACTGTTTGCTTTGCTATGACAATAAATAAGATTCAAGTCCAACTGAGACCAATTTAAGTCATGGACAATTATATGTTATAGTCTCTCAAGTTAGAAGTAAAAAAGATTGAATATTTTGATCATTAATAAGGAAGGAGATATAACAAACAGTACAAATAATATTGTTTTCAAGGAATATTCCAAAACTTGACATACGTTACAACTATATTATTTTACGATATTTTTTCATCTAGTATTACATGTCTACTCATCTTACAATGTGCACGCATGTTAAACAAAAGAATTTTTCCATTACATTTGTTGACATTTTATTATATATATTAAAATGTCTTACTTAAATATGTTAAAAAACAATTTACAGATCATAGCACCCAAATTCGATAATATTGATGACATCAATCCTTTCAAAAACTTGAAAAATCAAAGTCGGGGATAACATGATTGTGAAACACACTAAAGTTCAACAATTTTAGAGAAGTCAATAGCATTGATATGCTAATATTAGACGAAAAGGTAATATATTTATCATTTAATTCTTTTCTATTCAAATATCATATTCATATATTGATATTTGAATGACCACTGGGTCTAAAGATTTAAGTAACAATAATGAAGACTTAAAATAATAATTCGAGTCTCAGTTGAATGAAGGAAAAATCTATATAATCACGAACTTTGAAGTTGGAAAGAACAATGGATACTATAAAACCAGTAATCATAACTTCAAAGTGAACTTTTTTACTCTACTATGATGACACTTTGGTGTTTGTTCATGCATTCCATTTCATCATATTTGATGACATAATTTCAAAATATGTCGATGAAACATACTTAGTTGGTAAGTAAGGAAACTTTTTAAATATATGTTTCGGTGGCTTATCTATTTTATCTTTATCTATATTAGATGTAAATGTAAGATTTATTATATATATATATTACAAGTTTATCAAAAATAATATACTTTATTATGCAATTTTATGATAGATGTAATTGGAGTACTAACTAGGATTAGGAAGATTGAAGAGTGAAAGAACAATGAGAAAAAAAAAAAAAAAAAAGATTGACATTTGAATTAAACGATGAATAGTAAGTGTTTCTCATTATAGTGTGATAAAATATTATTTTGGTTTTCACTTATTTTCTATGTTTACATAAGTATATATTATAATTGATAACTATTAATTTTTATGATGAAATTTCTAGCAAGAAAAATTTGAATTGCACAAGATGTGATAATTTTGTTGAGCAAGTTGCAAAGGATGTTGGCAGAGATGTTCAAACACCATTTATGATAATTCTACATTTAGCGAGGATTAAGTTGTGGAAAGGGATTTCACTTGACTTCTAAGAAACTACTTATGTTATGACAAGAAGAGCATTTTAAAACTTTTTCGATTGTTTTTGCAACTATGATTATTCTTTTAATATAATTTCTATGTTTATTTCTCTTTCAGCTATTGACACTTTGTCTAACTCATTCTTCACCACCATAATATTCTTCGATCAAAGTATGTCTGAAGTTGTTGATTCCAAAACTAGGTAAACTTAAAATAATACAATATAATTTACAAAAAAATCATTTTATAAGTTGCTTCAACATTACTATTTCTTAATAAATAGGCTTCATTATGGAGGTGCAACCACAATTTTAAGAATTTCTCAAATCTCAAGCCAACCTTCATATTCAATCAAGAAAGATTTACTGCATTTATTTGAGAGAAAATTTCTAGATGATATTTAAGAGACATCAGGTAAAATAAAAAAGTTAATTCATGTATTTAAATGAGGGTAAATATTTGTGAATAAAAAATTTAATCTACAGCTTCTAATTAGCCATCTTAATTTAAATTGCAGAGTCTATTTAATTTGAGATTTTGATTGATATAAATTGTAAATTTCCACAATCAAATTTTTTTGATTTGACAAATTGCTCTGATGCAGCTATGCGCGTGCATAACATTGGCGACAGTTGTAAAAATTGAAATTGAATTCAACTGGTTCTACAACACTTGCAAAAAAAATGTAGAAAGAAAATATAAACTGGCAGTGGCAAATTTAGGTGTGAAAATTGCTCTATTTTGATAGAGTTGAGGTACCAAGATATTACTTATAGATTTAAATTTTTCCTTTCTATGATTTAAATTATATTTTAAGTAGTGTCTTTATTTTCGTAATTGACAGATATAAACTTCAACTGAGAGTTATTGATCATACTAAAAGTGCCTCATTTGTGTTATGATCGTAAGGCCATTTAAATCATCGGCCAATCTACAGTAGAATTGTGAGAATGAGTAACAAAGGTAAATTATTTTTCTAATTTAAACAACATACAACATATTATTGATCAAATTTCAAATTGTTAATAAGTGATTTATTCTCTCTTTATTGGATGGAGATAGAGATTAATTTCCAAAAAATAATAAATTTCTACAAATAAATTCATCTTTAAAATACAAATATCTGAATTCAACCTTCAATCATATGACTGATGATGATAAAAAATTGATCGAAAAATATTTAACTACTACAAATGTAAATCACATTATCATACTACCTCCTATTATACATAAAGATTATTTTTCATATGTTTTTAAGAAAATTTATGTAAAAAATATGATTTAGTAACTAAAACTATCTGCTTTAATATTTGCAGAAATCTACAAACAATGTTAAATAAGATGACAGTGTCAAACAAGCTAATGATATTGAAGATGTGAAACATGTAAGTAAAACTAAATAAAATTTTAAACCTTCTTCGTATCTTCAATACAATAATATTGCTTTACATTAGTAGCTATATGTTTATTCCAAAATTTGAAAAGGTTTAACCCTCTTGAATTAAATTTTACTGATATATTAATATTTTTCTTCTTTGTACTATAGGATACATTTTCAATAACATGTTCTCTAAGTAGCTACTTTGAAGAGATCTATTCAAACCATGATCACGGGGAAAATTTGTCTGGAGATGCTACTCCTACAAAATATTCGAGCAACAAGATGAAGTAAATTAAATTCGAAAAAAGAAGAAATTGAAAGATGTGAAAAAAGAATTTGTAATTTGATGTTAAATTACTAGAATTACATAGCACATGTGAACTTTTCAAGATGGAACTTTACTTTAAGACCTTTTTGTTTGACACTCTTCAATAGTCATTTTATGAAATTTTTAAAAATATTTTTTCATCTATTTATTTTATTCGATTTAAAAGTAATCATTTCAAATCTAAAATTTTCCGTGCATCGCACGGGCATAGAGCTAGTTAGTATAGTATAGATGTATACACACATAATATATATGTAATAATATAAATATGTACACATCATATTAGTGTACAAATATAATGTATATACCCTAACAAATGTATACATTATACATCCATTGGGTCAATGCATGCAATGTCGTGGTCACCCGGATCCGTGTTTAGCAATTCTGGTGTGGTGCTCATGATCAATGTGGGGTCATAGAGTTTTGGTTGAGACTTCTGTGTGTGGTGTGGGTGTTGTAGGCCGGAGGTTTGGGCTCAAACAGCACACCAGATTTTCTGGTGAAGAAGACGACGGAGTAGGTCGTCGCGTTTTTAACGCAACGGCTTCCTACATCGCGATTCACCAAACCGTCTTTCCGGTGCGCGGCGCGTTTGGCGACGGGTAGGTCTGTCGCGTTTAAGGCCTTTTAAACGTGACGTCTGCCTACGTCGCAATTTTTATTGTTGCATTTATTGCTCTGTTTCGGGTCAGACAAAGCAGAGGAGGCTATGTCCGACCGTGGGAAGCTGTTGTGCAGTAGTTCTTGGCGTTTTCGGCTTGCTGGAGGTTTGTTGGACGCGGTTTCCACGCGAGGAAGTCGTCCGGAGCGTGGATGCACCAGCGATGTGACGTTCTTCGCGAGATTTGGGTTCTTGATAATGGTAGGGAGACTTCCTTGTAGTTTCATTAGATTTAAATACTTTAGAGCTTTGTAAAGCATGCTATTGTGGTGTTGACAGTGTGGTTTTCATTGTAAAGATTTAAATGTTAGCTTAGACATGGTTTGGAATGGTTTCATGAAGGAAAGAGG
Organism: Colocasia esculenta; assembly: GCA_014218235.1. Lineage (NCBI taxonomy): Eukaryota > Viridiplantae > Streptophyta > Magnoliopsida > Alismatales > Araceae > Colocasia > Colocasia esculenta. The sequence continues at coordinate 99,502,332 of CM024758.1, read as the reverse complement.
GGTTTAGCCGTCCGCCTGATAAGGCAACGGTTTGAACCATCGTGTTTTGGTGAGAACGCGACGGGATAGTCCGTCGCGTTTCTCTTTGGTTGTTACCGATTACTGTAAACGCGACAATGTGGTTCGTCACGATTTACACTTCGACTGTTGAGCATGGATGGCAAAATTGGCCGACTCGGAGTGGAGTCGGCTGACTCGCAGCGGAATCAGCCTATGGCGACCCGATTTGGGAGGGGGAACAACCACCCACCCACAGTATAAGGTGGAATCGGGGTGGGTCAACCGGAATCGGGTGGAGTCGGGCCGACTCTGAGCGCTCCACCCCGATTCCATCTGATGTAGGCCGATTCTCTCAGCATACCTTAACTACGTCTGATCCCGTCCACTTACCTTATTTACCTAAACATCATTTAAGTAAATGTTATATTTATAGTTTCATTTACTTAAGATATTACATATAAATAAGGAAGTACCCCCCATTTGAATCCAATAAAAATATCAAAAAAATCATCTCTTACAAATAAAAAGTCAACTCTCCCATCCAAGAAGAAAATCGCGATTTCGGTGGTTCCATCAAAATAGCGACTTTCTAATCTTTCATAATTTGACATATCTAAAAATTTCATAATTCAAATAAATCAAATAGAATACTAAAAATCCAAAGTCCGGTAAAAAAAGTCAAGCGTGCATATGACTTCTCCAAGGGAGCCAGTATCCTACTGACAGCACTTAATCTGCTTGAGACCTCTCAGGATCATGGAAGGCAAAATCGCCAGGATCGACCCAGAATCGGTCGATCCTGGATCGGATCGAGGGCTATGGATCCGATTATGGGGGGGAAGTCCCTGAATCGGCAAATCGAGCTGGATCGGCAGAATCGAGTTGGATCGATGGATCAAGTAAGGATCGACCGATTCCAGGCGATCCAGATGATCCAGGTCAATTCCCTCAGGCTACCTTTAGGATCCTCTTCAGGCAGGGTTGTCAGGATCCCCTTATTTACCTTAATATCATTTAAGTAAATGTTAGTATTGTAGTTTCATTTACTTAAGATATTACATGTAAATAAGGAAGTACCCCCATTTGAATCTAATAAAAATATCAAAAAAATCATATCTCTTACCAATAAAAAGTCAACTCTCTCATCGAAGAAGAAAATCGCGATTTTGGTGATTTTAGCGAAATGCTAACTTTCTATCTCTCGTAATTTAGCTTATCTAAAATTTGATAATTCAAATAAAACCAAGGAACACTAAAAATTCAAAGTCGGTGTAAAAAAAGTCAAACGTGCATGTGACTTCTCCAATGGAGCCACTCTCCTACTGACAGCACTTAGTCTGCTTGAGACCTCTCAAGATTTGGTCAAACTAAGTTATCATCATCCAAACCTCTCAGAATTTGGTCAAATGAGCTACCATCACCCAACTCATGACACTCAGAGTTTGGGTGATGATAGCTTAGTTTGACCAAATCCTAAGAGGTCTCAAGTAGACTTAGTGCTGTCAGTAGGAGAGAGGCTTCTTGGAGAAGTCATATGCACGTTTGATTTTTTTTTTGTTGGACTTTAAATTGTTAATATTTTATTAGACTTATTTGAATTATAAAATTTTAAATATGTCAAATTATGAGAGATTAGAAAGTTGCTACTTTGATAAAATCACAAAAATTGCGATTTCTTCTTGGATGGGAGAGTTGACTTTTTATTAGTAAGAGATGTGATTTTTTTGATATTTTTATTGGATTCAAATGGGGAATATTTCCTTATTTACATGTAATATCTTAAATAAATGAAACTACAAATTTTAACATTTACTTAAATGGTATTCAGGTCAATAATACACTAAGTCTTTAATATTTTATACTTTTCTGTATTAATAGTAGTAATAATACACAAAATCTTATGTTTCATATATTATGAATGCATGTATGATTGGTTTTTATGCAAATATTAGTTCTTTCAATTTATCAGATTTTCCCTCATTTTTGCTGTTTTTTTTCTGTTTTTTCCTGAATTTTCCTGAATTTTTTCCCCAAAAAAACCATTTTATAAACTGCCGATCTAGGATCGGCCAGACTTCCCTTGGATCCATGGGATCTTGCGATCCGATCCGATCCAGGATCGGATCGAGCTGGTCGATCCTGATCCCGATTCCGATCCTGCCTTCCATGCTCAGGATTTGGTTTACAACATATGCTATCATCACCTATACTCATCAGATTTTTCACTTTTATTGGAAAGAAACGAGAAAGTGACAATTCTCATGAGTTTGGTGATGATAGTTTAGGTTTGACAAAATCCTAAGAGGTCTCAAGCAGACTGTGTTGTCAGTAGGAGAGTGGCTCCCTTGGAGAAGTCATATGCACGTTTGACTTCTTTTACCAGACTTTTAATTTTTAATATTCTATTGAATTTATTTTAATTATGAAATTTTTAGATATGCCAAATTATAAAAGATTAGAAAGTCGCTATTTTGATGGAACTACCGAAATCGCGATTTTCTTCTTGGATGGAAGAGTTGACTTTTTATTTGTAAGAGATATGATTTTTTTAATATTTTATTGGATTCAAAGGAGTACTTTCTATTTACATGTAATATCTTAAGTAAATGAAACTATAAATATAACATTTACTAAATGATGTTCAGATACATAAGGTATCATAATTATCGTTGCTCTGAATTCTAATATCAATATGTGTGCAACTAGACTATAGATCGACCCAAAATGTGCAATTTTTATATGTTTTTTAAAGAAATTTTTTTGATTTTTCTCTTCATTTTCATAATTTTTCTTCATTTTTTAACCTGGTCGATCTTAGATCGGCCAGACCATGGAGTCGGGCGGATCCTCCGACCCGACTAGGATCGGGGTCGACTGGTCTGACCCAGCACCCGATCCGACTGTGCCATCCATGTTGTTGAGTATTATATCGTTTGGCTTGAAGGCAACATATGGGGCCGTCGCGTTCATGTCGCGGCATTGGGCCCTGTCGCGTTCTTCTTTGAATCGCGATCGTGGGGTCTCGCGTTTCTGAAGGCAACGCCTGTGTTTGTCGCGATTTAGCTTCCGAGGTGTGTTTGTGATGGTTGGGCTGCGAGGGTCTTATGTTGACCTAGCCTTGGTTTTCTAGGGTACTGTTAAAGTGTTTAAGTTGTTTCCATATTAGTAAAGCATGTTATAGGTTTAATGGTTTGATCTATGATTAGTTAGTGAGTTGTGTTAGTTGCGATGATTATGTTAATCATGTTAAGCGTATTAAAAAGTTAAGGTTTATGTGTCCTATGAGGGTTTTGATGTGTTGTTGCTATCATGGAAGGCAGGATCGGGATCGGGATCGGGATCGACCCTGGTCGATCCGATCCTGGATCGGATCGGATCGAAGGATCCGCTGGATCCCAGGGAAGTCTGGCCGATCCTGGATCGGCCAGACTATAAAATGTTTATTTTTTTGGAAAAAATGCAGGAAAAATCAGGAAAAAAAACAGAAAAATCTGATATATTGAAAGAACTAAATTTGCATCAAAAATCAATTATACATGCATTCATAGTACATAAAACATGAAATTTAAGACATTGTACATGTAACTTACATTTGATAGAAGACTAATAATCTTTCCATCCACTTCCAGACATAGATGAGCCACCATCATTTGGGTTTTGGTAGCTATAACAAAGAGGGAATTTGTTAAATCATGCATACCCATTTGAATCCCTCTTGGTGTAAATTGTTGACTTGAGCTTTCTCCAGATTGTGATGGAGCTGGACACCATATACCAAGCGGTTTGTATGTACTTGTTGCTTCACTAGGGCCACTAGGCTCTTGTTCTTGTGAAGGCCAAGGTCCCCATCCTCCTTGTACTCCATAAGGTGAGCTACTAATATCTGAGTACGGTAAAATGGGAGGCTGAAATGCAGGTATATGAGTAGACCTGAACTATAGTTTGGCTCCCAAGGTGGCCACTCATAGGCTGCATGATGTTGTTGTCCTTCATATCCCCCTTGTCCATGCCCTTGTCCTTCTCCTCCGCCTCCCTGATGTTCTGTTTCTGGTACATAACTTTCAGTAAGCCCTACACCTGTGGCCCCAGTATCCTGCATATCCCTGGCCAGCTCCTGTGGCCCCAGTGGCAGCCCATCATCATCATCATCATCATCATCATCATCATTTGGATCTTGTGTGGTGTCATCACTACGAATTGGTTGCTGCACTTTTCCTTTTTTTGCCTGGTATATGTTCTTTTTTCTACTCTATGGCTTTTGAACTCCTCTCTTTTGTGTTGCAGCTCTTCTTAATGCAGGCTGAGTGGGAGGCACTCTAGATGTCTCTGGCAAGATAGCTGAGTGTCGTGGCTGAGAGAAGAGAGGACCGAGGGTGAGAGGTTGGTCCTCACTTACCCTAAGCTCTGGATCTCGAGCCTCTACTCCATCCAATTCTCCTTCCGCCCATGAACAATCGCGAGGGTCAAATTCTGGAAAATCCATTTCCTGTCTTGTTTCCACCCATGCATTTAGTGGGTGTTCCTCATCAAATAACTCATCAACATCAATTTGAGATGATAATGCTTCCCTCTCTGCAAAACGTTGCTCCCAATGACTACCTGCAAAAGTCATTAGCCTTGCCTCGCTCTTCTTTTGTCTATCTTTAATGCATTTCAGCTTCAACCTCATATTGTAGTGGCAATAGACCAACTTCTCTAGCCTAGTTGCACTCAACCTGTTCCTCACTTTTGTGTGAATAAGTGAGAAAGTGCTCCAATTTCTCTCACACTGGCTAGATGAAGTGGTCTGACTGAGTACTCTAATAGCAATCCTTGCAAGTGGACTTCTTTGACCAGTCTTGTAGTCTAACATAACCCACCACTCACCTACAAAAAAAAAAAAAAACATACAATGAATTAGCACATAATACAAGTGATTTGTCATTTTGTTATGAAGTAAGCATGAGCTTAAATCTGAAGGTTCTTACCGGACCCATTCTGGTCACTGCTTCTTTAACATCATAATCTCTGTAGATGTCCAACTTCAGTTTAAATCTGTCCATCTACAGTATAATACAGTTGCTAAGTGTAACTCCAAAAGTATATTGAATACATGAAAATGGAATGAAGTTTTTAACTTAGTCGTACCTCTATCATAGCATCTATTCTTTCGTCCATGCTCCTAGATAATCTCCCGATGACATTGATTGTCCCCTGGAGCACCTCACCATCATTGTGAGGGGAATCACTATATTGATGCCTAGGGTTAAAGAAATACCCTATATGTACAAAACATGTCTAGTAAGTTAGAAATTCAACTCATGCTAATAAGAAATATGCACAATAAGATATAATACATTTACCTGCTGCATGTAAAGTGGTGGAGTGTGGACTCCCATCTTGCATCAATAATTCTCCACCATTTTTGATATGCCTGCGGATGCTTCTCTCTCAACCTTTCCTTGGCTTTATCCATAGCCTCATATAAGTAACCCATGTCATTCTTGTCCTCTCCATCAACCATCCTCAACATGTACAAGAGGCTCTATTAGCTTCAAATATAAATGATTTTCTCCCAAAAACGATGGTCGCTGATCAAGCAAGAAATCTCATGTGCGACATCTCTGGATTCCTCTCTCAATGTAGCCACATGTGCCAAGTACTCAGAACTGTGCATAAGAGTGCCCAACTCATGTCTAAACTTATGCAGACTCTCCAATGCAATAAATTGTGAGGCAAATTGTTGGGCCAGGACGAATTATGTCATGTCCATCTGTGCACTCTCTCATCATATGTAAGATTCTATTGTGTCCATAAATAAAAGTAGTAATCATTTGCGCCTTGGACACCAAGTCATGCACATGTTTATCTTCCCAATATCCTCCATCATCAAGTCTAAGGAGTGTGCTGCACAAGGGACCCAATAAAGATGATGTCTTTGCCATCAATTTTCTTCCAGCTGCCTTGTAACTAGCTTCATTATCAGTGACAACTTGGACTACATTTTCTCGCCAATTTCATCAATCATCTCATCCATCAGCCTAAACAAGTAATCTGCATTTTTTATTTGTCCACTTGCATCTACAGATTTCATGAACACTGTACCCTCACTGCAATATACAAGAAAGTTAATCATAGACCTTCTTGTTGTTCCGTCCATCCATCACACATAAGAGTACAACCTCTTGCCATCCATATATCTTTGAATGATGCCACCCAATCCTTTATCTCAGTCAATTCCTCTTCAAGATATTGCCATAAATCTCCTTGGTGTAGGAGCTTTCAAACCTGGGCCTGCCTCACCAACTGAATCTATCATTGTCTGGAAATAAGGACTAGATGCTGTATGGGCTGGGACCCCTGCATGCAAAAACCATTTTACAATGTTTTTAACTGCATGTTTGGCGGAAGCAGCTGTGGCCTTTACCCCTTTCAATGCATGCTTTATGCCAGGCTGTTTTGATGAAGGTTTCCTGTGCAAAAATGTGTCAACCCCACTAGTTGGTCCGTTCCCCTCATAGAACCACCTCTCCTGATAGGTGGTGCCGGTGGCCGTGTGACACTAGCCCCTGATGATGATCCTTCTCTTGTACTATGGAACCTCCGCATGTCACTTTCTAACATGGCAGCACGCCGACTCTGCCGTAGTCCTTCTCGCCATTCTCTCTCATTAGGTGAGAGATCCTCATAATCTGTCTCATCTGAGTCCTACATCAACAGGAATTTGTCTTCCTTTCATTGCAGCCTACTTTTCCCTTCCCAGAAATCTCTTCATGCAGTTCTTTTGATGTTGAATACGTATGCCTCTTTGTTGTTGTCTTCCAGCCATGTAGTCTTTCATCTCATTCACTAACTCCCGTGGACAATGCTTGCATTTTACTACATTTGTTCCAATGCCTGCAATGTGTTGTTTTAGGCGGTATACACCTCCATTCATTTCCTTACCACAGTGGTTACACCGCACTCTAGAGGCAGCATCAATAAGGACACCGTGTTTCCATCCAATGTCTACTTGTGGTTGCTCTTCCTCGTGTCCCTCATCAGCCATACTTGCTAATCCTATAACAAATTAAGAATACAAACACATTCATGTGTAAGTATACAATTATAAACATAATTACATCTAATAAACCCTAATTAGGGTGAAATTAGAGATTTTCTCTAATTTCCCGAAATGAAATAGTTCCATTATCATAGAAAGGCATGATTAAGTCAATAAGTGATTGGAACACTTAATTGATCTCTAATGTGCTAATACAACAAAGCCCCAATTTTCAAACCCTAATTAGGGTGAAATTGAAGATTTTCTCTAATTTCTGAAATAAATAGTTACATATCAACAAAGCATGATTAAGTCAATTAGTGATTGAAACACTTAATTGATCTCTAATTGTGCTAATACAACATAAGCCCCAAATATCAAACCCTAATTAGCCAATTAGGGTGAAATTGGAGATTTTGTCTAATTGACAAAATGTAAGGGAAGAATAAGAAGATATAAGAAGATTAAACATGTGTACATGTGTTTTCATTTTTTTCAGAATTATAACTGAATTTCGAAATTAAAAAATGAAATATACTTAAGAAGAACAACAACTTCTTCCTTGCTTGAGTAAGATCTCTTGAGATCTACTCAAGAAGATCTCCCTTGGATGTGCTCCTTCTAACCTCTTTCAAACTTGAAAGAGAAGATAGGGTTTAGAAGAAAAAGTAGAGAGGAAGGAGAAGAGGAAGAAGAAGAACAAGAACAAGAACAAGAAGAAGAAGAGGAGGAGGAGGAGGCCGCTGGGGAGGACGCCGGCGGCGGTGGAGGAGGCCGGCGGCGGCGGTGGAGGAGGCAGCCCGAGCTGGGGGGGGGGAGGGGGAGCACCTTCCTTCCTTCCTAGGACACCAAAACCTGCATCTTTTGGTGTCCTCGGGTGGGAAGGGGCCGAAATAAGGGGATCGACCGCGGATCGATCGGGATCGACCCTTATCGGGTCGGATCGACGCCGGATCGATCGATTCGACCCGATAAGGGTCGATCCGCGCCTTAAGTTCAAATTTGAACTGAACCGGCCGGATCGACTGAATCGAGCCGGGATCGATCGATCCCGGTTCGACTCGAGCGATCCAACTCAGATCCTACTGAGTTGGGTCGATCCAGCCGGAAATGTGGGGTTTTGGGGTTCTTCAAGGGGGAATCGACCCTTGGGGGGTCGATCCGATCCGGGATCGAGCGATTCTGGCTCGATCCCGGCGATTCTTCCTTCCATGGTTGCTATGGAGGTCATGAGGTGACCAATGACAAGTGTTAGCATGTGAATATCGTTGGTTTATAAGTATAAGTTCGTAGTCCGTTAATGTTCGATGTGGTGTGTGTTTACCGAGTTTGGGGTCGACACTTATTTCGGAATGGCCTCTCTAGTCAGGTACCCCAGGTCTTTGTGAGCCAGGACGTTGTTGCTCGGGGTTTGTCCAGTACGTGTGTGTGTACCGTCGAGGTCTTTTATGTGTCTCCGGAAACCTTCTTCTGTGTTGAGTGTACGTCTGGCTGAGGGAAAGACGGCAATGGAGCAGCGACTTGTGAGTTGTGGTTTGTGTTTAGTCGCTTGTAACGCGCTCGTGGTTGGGGGTACGGACACCAATAGACGTACTGGGCTCCAGCTAATCCTGTTTCTAGTGTCTCACTTTAGAGAGCTCAGGCCAGAGTCTCTAAAGGTGCCAGGCATGGGCCTACAGTGGTGTGACCTACAGGTGTGGTGTTGATTGGTCTCCATAGTTCTTTGGCTTTACTATGTGGTTGTGGAGCGACAGTTGGACCTTTCGTCCGTGACTGCGAGACTGAGAGGTTGTTCTTGTGCTATGTTGTCCGGGTTGGATATTGGTGTCATTAGGGCTGTTCAGAATTTGGTTCAAACCGAAAAACCGAACCGACCAGTTCGGTTCGATTCAGTTCGGTTTGGGCCCTGCAGAATTCAGTCCGATTTCAGTTTCTGAAACGAGTAAACGAATATATATATATTATATGTATTTGTAACATAAAAAAAATGTAGCGCAGTTGGCTACACATGCGCCAAACGGTTTTCTGGGCAGCGGGGTTTAAAACTCACGTTTGCCACAAGGTTTTTGGTAAAAAAGAAGCCAACCGACCATTTTTGTTAAGAAAAAAACGTGGAAAGCCAAGATTCGAACCCGGCAACCGCAGGAAGAGTGAGCGAGCACCTTAGCCGTTCCACCAAACCCATGTTTGCAATGTAAAGGTATTAGACTTCGGTTTGAACCGAACCGGTTCGATTCGGTTCAGTTTGGCCTTGGGATTCGGTTCAGTTTGGGTTGACCAAAAAATGAGCCAAACCGAACCGAACCGACCCGTGTTCACCCCTAGGTGTCATGAACTAGTAGTCTTTACTCGCGTGGTGGCGTCGTTCCTTCCGACTCGTGCTTTGTCAGTGGTTGTGGCTTGTGAGTAGTGACTCACCGGTTGTGGTTTGGGTTCGTTTGTTGTGTGTCGTGATGGTGGCACAGTGGCACTTGTGGTCCAATTGTGGTACCTCGTGGTTTCAGGCATGGTTTGCCGAATCGGATCAAATCGGTTCGATTCGGCCGAATCGAATCGAATCAGGAGAAACCTGATTCGCCTGATTCCCATCGAATCGGACCGATTCCCATGCAAATCGGTCCAATTCTGGTGAATCGTGGTGGATCAGGAAAAACCTGATTCGCCCCGATTCCCCAATGCGGCGAACCTTGGTTTCAGGTACCTGTACCCTGTGTAGGTTGTTGGCTGTTGTGGCACACAGTGAGCTAGCCTTTTCAGATGTTGAGGTGGATCGGTTTCTGTGGGGGTCATGTTGTGTGACCTTTCACTTGTGATGTTGGTACCCTTGCATAGGTAGTTCTCCGAGGTGTTTGTTACCGTGGGTATTGTGGTAGACTGGTACCCTATGATCAGTCCTGTTACTCTTCGTTGGTGGTTGGCCAGTGTGGCCTTTGTTTTTACTCATTTGTTACTGTGGTGGACTAGTATTTCTACACTAGTCCTGTTGCTTCCTTTGTTTCTTGTGAGCTATGTCAGCTTGTGTGTTCATGTTTAATGTTGTTTAATTATGTTTATTGTTAGCATGTTTTTCTTCAGTAGTGTTTTAGTTGGTGCTGCCAGTAAGATCCTTGGGGGTTGAAGACTTGGTTCCTTCTTTCAATTACTGGTTTGTTGTGTTTTTATGAGGTTCCTGCTGAGCCTGTGACTTGTTGAGGCTGACTCCTTTACAGTTCTTTTCAGGGTTTGTCGTGGCTTTGGGCATGCAGCAGCGTTGTGACAGACTTGTAGCACCAACAGATGAGTTGTAGTTGTGTTTAGTGTGAGTTTTGCTCCATCGGGGTATGTCTCAGGTAGTTGTACTTTTTTCTTGGACATGTAATATTGTATTGAGACAATGTAAATTGTAGAAATGAGTATAAATGCATGTACTTTCTTGTATATTATACTCTTGTGGTTGTCTTTTATATTCTTTTTGGACGTGTGTGTGAGTTATCTCTTACGAAACTTCAGTCCGATCGCGAGAGGCGGACTTGGATATGGAGCCTTATTGGGCATAAATATCCAGGGTCGCTACAATGCATATAATCATATATTATACATAATATATATATATATATACATACACATACACACAACACACAATACTTACATGTATATTTATGATATATATAATCATATATATAATTTACACATTCATATATGCATACATTACACATAAGTAATCATATACACATATACTAACGAATAGACATAATAATATGTATATCCTATTATCCTTAAGGTATATATATCATATTAATGAACACATTATACATATATGTGTGTTAATGTACGTACAATTATATATTAATATAATATAATAATAATATGTACATATATAGTTCATGTATACTAATATATGCATATGACAATGAATATATACATATACGTAATACATATATGTACATATATGTGTGTGTAATCATATATATAGATATATATATATATATATGTTAAATATGATATATAATATATATAATATATATATGTCATACATAAGCCTATGTGTTCATGTACTTATATACATATATATATATATGTAAATAATGTACACAATCATATTATACATATTAATTTGTGTATATGTATATATACATATGTATTAATTTATATATGTGAAATGATGGTTTAAATATGAATTAAAGAATATATACAAAAAAATTGTTTGGCAGAATTGGCGAAATCGGTGGGGATTGGTCGATCCAGCTCGAGATAGATCAAATTCGGCCAAAAGTTTGATGATCTAGGGGCTTGGAATTGGATCAATCTTAAGGCCAAAAATTGGTCGATCCCAATTCACCGCAAATTAAAATTTCCTTTTTGGGGGCTCCCCCCCCTAAAATCCTCATAAGAGGCACTCCCCTTTGACCCCCATGACCTAACCACGTAGGTAAATCCGCACATGCAAGGACGAGCATGTGGAAAATTCAGGCTCTAGACTCCAACAAAGCTCACAAGGGTCCTCAGCCCCACAATTAAAAATTGCAGAACTATCATAGTTTAATATTATAGTTAAATTTATGTAAGTGATACATTTTATTTACTTTTTCAATTTTTAATGTTGAATTCTACATTCTTTATATCTTACCACTATTATATTTAAAGAGGCACTAAGGTGTCACCTAGGCGACGCCTAAGCGGGCGCCTTTTTGCCTAAGCACTTGGGCACCCCCAAGAGTGCCTTAGGTCGCCTTGTCACCTAGAGAGCTATGGGTCTGGGTCAATCTCCATATGGCTTATTTTGTCTTGTTGAACAATGACCCTAGTCCTAACTCCTAACGCCCCTCACTTTTCACCGCAAATTAAAATTTTCTTTCAGGGAGGCTCTGCCCCTAAACCCCTAGCAAAGGGCACCCCCTCCTGACCCCATGACCTAACCACATAGGTCAATTAGTGTATGCAAGGATGAGCATGTAGAAATTCAGGTTCAACACTTCAACAAAGCTCGTAAGGGTCTTCAACCCACAATTAATTTTTTTTTGTACTATCATAGTTTAATATTATATTTAATTTTATATAATTAATACATTGTATTTACTATTTTTCAGCTTTAATATTGAATTCTACTAAAGAGGCACTAAGGTGCCACCTAGGCAATGTTCACCTAAGCGCTTAGGCATGCCCGAGGACCTTGGGTCGCCTTGATAGCTATGGGTCAGCCTCAACATGGCTTATTTTGTCATGTTGAAGCCCAATGTTTTAAAAGAATTAGTCGGTCCAGTTAGATGATCCCCCCACCATTGACTAGTCGGACAGATTAGTCGGCGAGTCAAACACCTCAAATCTAAGTTGGTTATTTTTTAGGGTTTTTTATTTTTTGTACATGACTCTTGTTGATTGTTAGTGTTGGTGAAAGCACATCGTGCATATTCTCCACTTTTCGGGGGTAGAGAATACCATCCCTAGGAGGGTGGGCAAGGATAGGATCATTCAGCACCTTACAGGTTTGAATAGTTTGGAGGAAGCAGGACAACGAGGGACTTATTGGCTCCAATTTGATGACTTGTTGGCCAAGGAGGAAATTATTGGAGGCAGAGATCGAGGGAAAGATGGCTTAAAAAAGATGATAGGAATATAGCTTACTTCTAGTAGATTGCTTCAAGAAGGAGAAGGGTCAATTCCATCTCTACCATCAAGGTGGAGTACCGATGCTTTCTTCATAAGTCGAGATTAGAGATCAGGCAAGAATCTTCTATTCCTCTTTGCTCTTAGAGGAGTCTTCTTGCAGGCCGAGGATTGTTGCTAACCTCCTTGCCAGTCTCTCCCTTGATGAGAGGGAGGCCATTTTGCACCCATTCTCAGAGGAGGAGGTCCACTAGGCTGTCTTCTCTTTGACAGATGACAAGGCCCCTAGCCCTAATGGCTTCCCCTTAGTATTCTTTCAGTGGTGTTAGGGTATATTAAAGCGGTCCTCACGACGGCATTGAGTGATTTCCAGGAAGGGAGAGCTCGCTTGGGGGTAGGGGTGTAAACGGAACCCAATATTCGACCCGATTCCGATAAAAATTATCGGTTTCGGAATCGGAAAATGATATCGATAGCTTATCGAAATCGGTATCGGATATTTCGATAAGCTATCGGAATCGGAATCGAAAAATAATCGGAATCGGTATCGGTTATTCCGATAAATTATCATAAACTCAAAAGGTAAATTATGGTAAACACCTTAGCTTATCGAAATTTCGGTTCCGGTAATGTTATCGGAATCGGAACGGAATCGGAATTAACCATTTCGATTTTATCGGAATCGGAATCGAAACCATATTTCAGTTATCGGAATCGGAATCTGTGTTTCCGGTTCCAAACCCGACCCGTTTGCAGCCCTACTTGGGGGGAATCAACAAGACATTATTGCATTCATAGTGTCAAGGCGGATGCCTAGGCGGCGTCTAGGCACCACTTAAGCACTAAGGCGCTTCCCTTAGCAGCTTAAAAACACCCCGCCTTTTTAAGAGTAAAAAAGGCAGCCCAAGGCGCCGCCAAGCGGCCAAGGCGCACACCAGGTGCGCCTGGGCGCGCCTAGACCGGTTAGGGGTCGATTTTCAGGTATCTGATCCGGCCCGTGGTAACCTTGGTCCCTAAGTCCAGCCTATTTCAAGAAACATCTTATTTACCTGAATATCATTTAAGTAATGTTAGTATTTGTAGTTTCATTTACTTAAGATATTGCATGTAAATAAGAAAGTACCCCCCCCCCCAATTTAATCTAATAAAAAAAAAAAAAATAATATCTCTTATCAATAAAAAGTCAAATTTCCCATCCAAGAAGAAATTGCAATTTTGGTGATTCCATCAAAATAGTTCTTCTAATCTCTCATAATTTGGCTTAACTAAAATTTCATAATTCAAATAAACCACATGGAATATTAAAAATTTAAAGTCTGGTGAAAATAGTCAAACGTACATGTGACTTCTCCAAAAGATCCACTCTCCTATTGACAACACTTAGTCTGTTTAAAACCTCTCAGGATTTGGTCAAACATAAACTATCATTACCCAAACTCATGAGAATTGTCATTTTCAAGTTTCTTTCAATTTTTAGACATATTGTGGGTTTATGTAATGGACTCATTATTTTTACTTGTTTTAAGTGTGTTAAGATATTGCACTTCCTATTTTTATTTAACATATTTACATGTATGTGTAATTATTGGTTGGTTTTAAAAATTGGAAATTAGTTTTCTGATGATAAGATGATATTTGCATTTTTTGTTCTTATTTAGTGTGCTTTTATATTGAAGATGTCAATTAAGATTTTTTATGACTTTATGATATATAATGTGAGTTTGTTTACTTGTAATTTAAATTTTGTTGGTTTCATATAATTTTGACCTTTTTGTTGTGACATTTTATTTTTTTGCAAGTTTTTTTGTGATACATAGCTATTATCTATATTTCTCAAATTTATGTATTATTTATAATATATCTGCCATATTATGATATGTCATTGTCTTTATGTCTGTCATATTATGATATTTTTATTGAATTTTCATCATCATATATATTTTTAGAGACATAAATATCATATAAGAGGGACACTTGAAAACAGCTCATACTTGGTTTTGTCCTAACGCCTAGGCACCACTTAGGCGGACGCCTAAGCGCTTAGGCGATTTGAGACCCTGACTACGCCTTGGTCACCTTGACACCTTGACAACTATGATTGCATCCCTAATAAGTCAGTGTCCAAGACTTTAGGGAGTTTAGGGGCCGTCAATTTACTCAATGGTACCTACAAGATCATTACCAAGGTTTTGGCTAGAAGACTTGTCCCTATGATGAATAAACTGGTCAACCTTTCTAAGGAGCTTTCATTAAAGGGAGGCAAATCTTGAACAATTCTTGGTGGTGCACGAGTGTATCTTTAACGCTTAAGCAACAGAGGAGGAAAGCAGTGGTTCTGAAATTGGGACTTCGAGAAGGCTTATGACAGATTAGTTGATAGTGTCTCTTTGATGTCCTGCATAGGATGGGTTTTTCGAGACAGCTAGATTGCTCGGATTAGAGCTTGTGTCACTTTCTGTTTTCCGTCGTAGTAATCATTAGCGGGAAGATGACCTCCTCGTTCTACAACGTTGGGGTCTACATTAAGGGGACCCACTTTCTCCCCTTCTATTTGTGCTTGTGGCGAGTGTGGTCAGCAGGGTGTGGCAAAAGGTCGAGGCGTCTAATTTGATTAAAGGCTTCCAGGAATGTAGAAGTAGCCCCTCGCTTACTCATTTGTAGTATGCAGATGATACTTCCTACCTCCTGGCATGGAAAACATAATCGGATCGGCCCAAGAATCGGTCAATCCCAATCCCAATCCGAATCAAAATCGATCAGATTGACTATGGCCGATCCGATCTAGAATCGGCCAATCCCGATCCGGATCGACCGATTCCGCCTTCCATGCTTCCTGGAGAATGGGGGGTTAATACCATGCCAGGGCGAGACTCTTGTTGGAATAATTGGAGGTCAGCAGTGTAAAGGTTAACTTTACTAAAAGTCTCAAGGTGGGCATAAATATGGAGAAGAAACCACTTTTGAGGTGGCTACTTTGTTGGGATGTGCTATAGGGAAGCTCCCTCTATCTTTCTGGGCTGGGCCTTCCTCTTTCCCCAGTGGTCCTCCACTGTGCAAATTGACTTCCCATTATTCAACGATTTGGATCTAGACTAGCAAGATGGAAGGCGAGATTGTTATCTCAACTTACTCTATGCAACTTGATTTTGGATAGTCTCCCCACTTACTTTCCCTTAATGTTCCACATTCCATGCATGGTCGCTAGAAAGCTTCAATCTATCTAAAGCAAATTCTTTTGGCAGGGTAGTGAGAACAAGTGCAGAGGTTGGCATAACATTTCTTAGGCAGGATTATCACCAGCAAGGATCAAGGAGGTCTGAAGCTGAAGAATGTCAGAAACTTCAACTTAGCACACCATTGAAAATGGCTATGGAGGTTAGGGAAAGAGAACGAGGGGTTATGGCCCCAAATATTTAGACACCGATATTTTTCCTCCCCTAGGGTTTGGACCTAGATCCCTTCCCCTGTCAGAGGACCTCCCCTCTCTGGATGGTTGCAAGGACTCGTTGCAGGTGTTTGAGTCCAACTAGAAGATGGTCCTAAGTGCCTATTTTGAAAGGATTGATGGTGTGGGGACTTCAAATTAGAGTCCTTGTTCCCCGATTTATTTGCTATTTCAATAGCTACAATTGACACGGTGGCTCAGGCCTTCGATTAGCACATCCTCAGGGACTTTTGGGCCCCGACCTTCAGGTGTGACTTCTCTCAGAAGGAGGTTGAGCAGCTCCAGTGTCTCCTATTCTTGCTCCTTCCCTTCCACCCACCCTAGGGAGAATGCTTGGATCTGGAGATGGGGGAAGAAATGAACCTTCTCAGTCAAGTCAGCTTATGTAGTTCGCTAGGATGGGGGCGTGTGCTATGGCCTTCTTCAGGAAGTGTGGAGATCAATCAGTCCTCTCAAAATCAAGCTCTTAGTTTGAAGAATTTTCCATGGAAGGCTTCCCACTAGGGACAGAGTGGCTCATTTTTTGCCACACTTGAGTCCTATCGGTTGTCTTTATGGGACTAAGGAGAAGTCGTTGGATCACCCTTTTGTGGGATGCTCCTACTCACAGGGGGTATGGAGAGGGAGTGCTCAGAGAACCAGTTGTGCAATCACCTTGCGGAGTGATGTTTTGTTCTTTGCTTCAGAAGTGGGACAGGTCGTGGCCCCTAAAGCCAAATAGGATTGTCTAGTGGCTTGTCCTACATGCCACTTTATGGGCGTTGTGGGGTAGGACTATTCAAACTTTGGTCCAACTCGAAGAACCAAACCGAATCGACTGGTTCGGGTCGATTTGGTTCGATTTCAGGACTCCCACAGTTCAATTCGGTTTTGCGTTGTGAAATCAAAATGAACCGAATATGTATATATAATTAATTAATAATATATAATATCACAACAGCGCTTGTAGCGCAGTTGGTTAAGGCGTGGATCTCCTTTGGAGGTCGCGAGTTCAAATCTCGCAACCTCCTTCAAAACCCCTATTTTTGCTAATTTCGGTTTAAACCAAACCAAACCAGTTTGGTTCGGTTCAGTTCGCCTGGGAGCGTCTGATCATTTCGGTTTAGGTAAAAATAGGGGTGAACTGACCCATGTTCACCCGTACTTTGGGGTGAGCGGAACCACCACATCTTCAGGAGGGAGTCACGCGCAAAGGAAGCTCTTCTACATTTTGTTTGGAATAGGGTGAAGGAATGGGCAGTCATCTTTCAAATGTGAATTCATCCACATCTCCTCTTTTTGGGTGTTTAGGGGGGTTAGTCCTTTCACACCTTCTCGGTGTGGTATAGTTGTATAGGTATTTTGGGGGTGGCTTGTTTTGGCTCACCTATTCTTGTACATTTCCTTGATTTTAATATACACGTGGTACTACTCACTTTTTTAAAAAAATCATGTTTATGTTAAATTGTTAATTAAGTCAAATTATTAATTACATATTTACAAGGGAAACAAAAAAATAGAGCAAGGAAAACTTTGTATCCAGGAAAAAAAATCAAAAACCAGATTCCTAGGATTTTGAGTAGTCTAGAACCAAAGAAAGACCAAAAAAACACAAAAAAGAAAACAAAGCATCGATGATAGAATACTAGAAGTTGTTTTTGAAATGTTGATGGTACCATAGAAGACTAGAAGTTGAAAACTTGGAACCAAAAAATTAAAAAAAAAAATAGAATATCGTAGGTGTAGATAGAAGACTAAATCCACTTAGAACCAAAAATTTAAAGAAAAAAAAAGAGAATAGTATTGTAGGCATAAATAGAAGAATAGAAGTTGGAATCAAAAAACAAAAAAACAAGGTACCATAGATAGAAGACTGGAAGAGGGGGGGAGCAAGAAAGAATGTAGGACTAGAAGAGACAGACCAAATAAAAAAAGAAGAAAATAGGGGGCGGGGAAAACAAATTGAAAGAATGGGGCGTACCTCTTTAGCCCACTCGGCCGACGCACATCATGGATGGAAGCCCGCTAGGCCACTGGCTGTTGCTAACTTCTCCTGTCCTCCTATGCAGCAGCACAACATAGCTTTGCATGTTCTCCTATCGTTCTGCGTGACCCCCTAGTTGTGTGCTTTAAGAAGAGGAAGAGAATAGTAGGGAAAGAGCGTGTTCGTGGATGGAAACATGGAAGACGACAGGTCTCCCCTAACATCCCTCTTACATAGCATGGTGTCAATTGGTGGAAAGAATTGGCCAAAAAAAAAGTGGAAACCCATAACCTGATATGTGCCAACTAGCACAGTGGATATAAGACTTTTCCACAAAGAAAACCAACAAAAAAGAAAACAAGAAAAATTGAGAGAATCGAAGGCCGACTAATCAGCTAGATCACCTGACTCAACTAGTCAGGCCAATAGTCCACTAGTCGACCAACCTTTTAAACACTGTGTTGAACAATGATTGTTGGCAATCTTGATGGCATAGAGCTTCATAGGAAAGTTAAGATGAATGCCTAAGCCTAAAATGAAAAGGTTCCAGCCACAATAACTCAACAACACCATGAGTCATGACCCAATATTTAGCTTCAACACTAGACTGGATATATAGCGACGTTTCTTACTATGCCAGGTTGCGCAATAGCCTATAATAGAGCACAATCAACATAAGAACTGAACCAATCAGCTCCAGTAGAAATCTTCAATGCTTAAATGTTCTGCTTTCATATACGACAATCCCTGACAAGACTAATCTGCTCCATAATTTTCATGTGGGGTATAGTGCATGTTGAATGCATAAAGTAACTAATAACACTCAGCAAACCGGGGGGGGGGGGGGGGGGGGGGGGGGGGACTAATAACACTCACAGCATAAGCAAGATTAGGCTGTATAAGAGATACAAAAAGAAGTCGCCCTATAGAGTCATAGACTACAAGCCATCAGTACACATTTACTTCAAACAAAAGCTCACCCACCAAGTTTCACAGACAATTGGTCCCGTATACCTTTCCAAACAGATATATGAAGGTCAAGATAAGACAAAGTGTGGAAGAAGAAAGAAGAAAGAGAATATACCATAGGAATTTCAGCCATGGAAAAAGTATTGGCCATCCCAATCCAGATCGGCCAATCTGGACGATCCAGTGGAAGTTTGACTTAAAAGATATTTTTTTGAAATAAAAATAAAAATAGAAATCAGGAAAATCATAGGCATTGAAAGGAGGAGTTAAAGAGGTTGGTTGAACCTCCCAATACCCATGATTGCCCTCTCCTTCTCTCACATTTCCCTTTTCCGCATATGAAAGAAGAGAAAGAATAAAAAAACCCTTCCTCTCCCAATGCACACCCCCCTCCCTTCCCCAATGCACATCGCCCCACCCTTTTTCTCCATGTGAAACCCTCCTCTCCACCTCTTTTCCTCTTCCCCATGCATTAAACGGGGAACAGTTAATTTTTTTTAAATGAAGAAGAACAATAAAAAAAATCTCCCCCTTTTTCTCTTTACCCTATGGGAAACCTACCACCCTCTCCCCCCCCCCCCAATACTTTTCCTCTTCCCCATGCATTGGGGAAAGAAGGGGGATTTCTTTATTTTTCTTCTTCAAAAAAAAATTTAAAATCAAAGTTGACCAGTCAGGATCGACCAAATCAGCCTGGGATCAGCCCAACCGGGCTGAGTTGGACTGATTCCGGCTGACTCGGCCGGAAGTTTCAGGATCCAGGGGGCTTCCACCCTAGAATCGGTGATCCAATACGGAATCAGCCTATCCCAATCCGAATCAGCCGATTCCACGAACCATGATTTCAGCCACAAACAACTTGAAAGGCACAATAGCTTCATGGGACAATTGATATGTGGAAGGCCTTTTCTTCTGCCATGTATTGCAAGAATAAGAGAGGAACTGGCGCAGCTCCACCCATGGTGGCACAAGATTAATCCACAGATGAAGATGCAAATGTAGCACTAGGGAGACCCTCTAGAATGGCTAAAGGAGTATTTGAGGAATGAAGCAGTAGAATACCCCAAAAAGATGCCATGAATAGCACAAAAACTCTAGTTTGGTTGACCTAGGACATAGACAATGAATGAAACAAAGACATCCAAATACCTGAGAAACAAAATAATAATAATAAAGGAAAATCAAGAGATAAGAAAAATAGAATGAAATGAGACCATTTGGTTGCCTTCAAAAAAGAGAGAGGCAAGACAAAAGTTGGTAAAAGGTGAGCAAATATTTGATGGCATATAGTCAAGAATCCAAGAGGTGGAGAAATTATGCATTGCATCTGCCCAAATCTCTTGGGCAAATTATGCTGCAAGAAAAGAGCTAAAAAGTCCCCAATAAATTAATTTTTTTATTTCTGCCACTTCATTTCTATGGATTATAGGCAAAAGAATATTCATGAAGAATGCCCTTATCTACTATAAAATATTGAGTCTTCTCAAAATATACTACTGAATTATCAGTTCTGCAAATTTTCACTTGCCATCCAAATTGGTTTTCAACCATCTTACAGAATCCTTAAACAACCTGCAACCTGAGGAACCTCATTACAAGATTCCATAAGATGTATCCAACAACAATGAAAAAAAAATGCTAATGACCAAGCTTCCAGCCTTCCTTTTCTCCTTTCCAGGTCTTTGACCTCCTTTAACAAATTTGTTTAAGCTGCCTAGATGTCACATCAGGGTGCCTTTGCGGTTCCCCATAAGGCAGGCATGAGCCTTGCTCATGGCGAGCTGCCTCCTGCCTAGAGGCCCTAATGCCCCATGACAACTATGTTACTACCTTGTCAGCATGGGACAGCATGGGAATTCTCCAAGATGTTTGTATTTCTTCTACTTAAGATTGTCACCTTTTGTAGAGTCAAGATGTTCCACCATCTCAGCTTTGCTTATTTAATAAATGAAATCTGCATTAGAGAATTCATTTTGATCTATTTCCTGTCTCCGTACTCATGCTAAGGAAGACACTTTCTGCAATCTCTCTTTTCTTAGTTTCTTCAGGGAGTCATCTCAAACATATAAAATCATTGTCTGGATACAGCAAGGTTTGCATCTGATCTGAATGAATGAGAATTGTTCTTATAGTACTACTCCTCCCATCTAATCCTTCAGAAAGCAATACAATTGACTGGCATAATCAACACAGAACCACCAACAGATAGTCACTCTGTCATCTCAATTATGTTCCTTCTGCATATTTGAAGACAATCAGACATATACACCAAAAGTAGGCATATCTTTAATCTACATTGCCTTATTTCATTTTCTTATGCTTCTGTTTCATTCTCCAAGGCGAGCCACCTGCTCAGAAATCTGTATTGAAATTCTTGAACCCATTCTGTCTCCCCTGGTCTAGGAAGTTTTCCTCATTTCCAGAAGTTGTTTAATAATGCTTTGTATAACGATGAAAAACTGATGGAATGAAGCACCTAGCACCTCTCTTCTTGATACAGGTGTTAATGTGTATCTTCTAGAACAATGTGTTCAATTTACAGATGCTCTGACAAGCCCACTAGGCTGACAAGTTGCTCAGAGAAGGCCTAGCTGAGCATGTTATACCTGGTCATGGGCCTTTATTCATGTTCAATCTTGCAGCACAACTTGGTGCTCAACTACCCGAGTAAAACTTGTAGGCTTTCCATCCATTTGTGTGTTAAGATTTAAATTCAACCTCTTTCTAAACATTATCATGTGTTAATTAAGCATATAGTTTTACATGACTCGATCACTAACGGGCCTACAGCACGGATTGATCGACGAGAATGGGTATGTTCATTCATTTATAAGCTATTCATTTAGCTTCCAATATTTAATAGCGACTAAATTCTTTGTTATTTCTCAGAATAACTGTACTGCAATGTCAGTGCTTAACTGGCTATGCCGCAGCCAGAACATAAGCGGACTAGGTACCTTGCCGATAAACTGATAATAGATTCTGTTAAACTCTCCAACCTTTTAGTTAATACATCATTTACATATCAATGAAAAACCTTACAAGTTAACAAATATGAGTTATTCAAGTCTCTTAAGTTGTTACAGTATGATATGGGGACCTTCAGGTCAACTAGACCAGGTCCAGTAGTAAGGACTAAGGAGTGGTTCTGCTTGGATACCTTCTCTTGTTTCAGAATTAAAGAAGGGAGGTACCAGACATGCAGAGTGTTAGATAGCAATGCACTATAAACTCTCAAACTATCAAAGAAGCACAGTCTCCCCATGATTGGGAATACGAACAAATCGGCGGATCAAGAAACAGATGTTCCCCCACAGAGGGCACTACTGCACAACTAAGTGAGCTGTTTTGCCCCATCTTTGTGCAACGACTCTCCATGCAGCTACCAAAAGCTCAGACAATTCCTTCTTCCAGCAGAAGACAGTCAAGGATCCCAATTTACCCAGTGAATTAGCATAACCGTCTTTGACTTCTCAAACCTCAAGTCATACCAAGGGGTTAGTGTTAACCGCCTGGGATATGAGCCCCTTCGGTGGGATGCCCACATCGAGTAAACCCAACCGGCGCCTCCTCGTGAATGGATGGCTGCTGGTTGGGATGAAGAGTAGCGTGGCAGCCACAGCCGCATGGAACCAAAGGCCCATGCATCCTCTATATATACCCCATAGAAACCTCCCATGTGAGGGCTCGCTCTTTGGCTGGTTCGCACAAGCAAG
The DNA here is from genome assembly GCA_014218235.1 of Colocasia esculenta. Classification (NCBI taxonomy): domain Eukaryota; kingdom Viridiplantae; phylum Streptophyta; class Magnoliopsida; order Alismatales; family Araceae; genus Colocasia; species Colocasia esculenta. The sequence continues at coordinate 99,479,635 of CM024758.1, read as the reverse complement.
TGCATTGCGAATAGGGCCTCTTTCTGGCTTCCTCTTGAAGGGCACATCACGAACGATGTCAAGGACTTGGAGCATGAAAGTTGGAGCGACTCTAGTAGCCGACTCCGGGACCTCTGTGGGCAACTATTTACAGAAATGATTCGGCTGCGCCCACTAGGTGTTCAGCAGAAGGTCCACAGTTAGGAATTCCATCGAGCATACTTCCAACAAAACAACTACAAGCAATTTCAATTCCAACAGCTAAAACGACTGAACTAAAGATAACAAAATTCAGTATTTTAATAGGATACGAGCGCGGATACCCGCTTCTCCCACAAATAACAAGCCTTCCACGATCCCACAAAGAACAGGCCCTCCACAAGCATCGAGTTTCAAGTCGTCTCATGAACAAGGATTTGTGTAAACGCGGTAGGTGGGTGGGAGGGGGAGCCAGAAGACGGTACCTTCGGAGCCAGTTGAGGAGGGAATCCCACAGGCCCATCATTTTGCCGGGGCTCGCCCACGAATCGCAGAAGAAACCCTTTGGGTCGATGGAGGAGGAGGAGGAATGCGGGGAACGGGGAGATGGATGTTGCAAGTTGCAACTCAGGGACAAAGGGAGGAAGGAAGGAGCGCGACAGAGGAGAATGGGCTGGCTGTCAACAGGCAGACGTGGACAGAGTGGTTTCGTAATTCGCTTTCCTCTGCTGTCACGAAACGGCGGCCGGGCAGGTTTCCAGATGCATTGTCCCGTCCGAATCCTACGGGAAACGTTTATTTATTAAATAATGATTATTTAAATATAACATATTCTTAAATCTTTGACCACCTCTCAAAACCATTCATTTCGAATAATTGTAGAAGTAACCATATTACAGCGCCATTACATACATAATTGGCACTTAAACCAAGAGATTTTCTGCACCAGTTTCATTTGAATAAAAAAAAACGCATTTAGATAATAAAGAGGCTAGATCTAGTACCCTCTTGCAGACGGTCAGATATAGATGGAAACACTATCGATGGAATCACGCCTCGTCTTCTTAAAAAGTGGATCTACAAAGAAGAGGGTCTTTAGAGGGGGTTCTTAAATCAATAATGGGTAAGAACGACGAGCAAAGAGCAAGAGAGACAAAAAGAGATTAAAAGATATAAGAATTTCTCTTCACCAATTCAAGGGTTAAACTGTACTTACTTCTCAACAGAGATTATATAGTTGTTGACTCCTCAAACGGCTCCATCAAGGTCAGATGGTAAGAAAGGTGGATTAGGAAAGGTTATATCCGGATAAGAGTCCATTTAGGATATTCACGGAAGGCAATTATTCCTACGCATCTTTTGGGTTAATCGTCCACTTTATGAAGGAGGAGGGGGGTGCCAACTATGCTATCAAGTAGGAGTATAGATGGTTTTGGTCTCTTCCTCGCTCCGAGTAAAGAGTCTCTCATCCTTGTGAGACTCCAAGACATGGACTGGTCAATCTTGTTGATCAGACGTGCCACACTTATTCCCTATCCTAGTGCCTTTCCAAAGATATGGGCAGCTGTAGCTTTTCGCCTGCCTGAGGTAGTCCTCTGTGGGTCTCCCCACGTGGACGGTAGAACAGGGATAATGGTGCTTCTTGCATCATGGACTCTTGGTATATTTAATGGCCAGGCATCTATCAGGCCAAACTTTGTTTGATGGGCCTTGGTATACTTAATGGGTTGGCATCTATTGATTGAGCCAGACTTTGTTCGATGGGCCTTAAGCTTTCGGAGACAATGGGCCGTAAATTTCTCCCCTCTCTAGATAGTAAGATTATTCTAATAGAATTTGATCTACAAAAATTCTTTATTATTGCATGGTTGGCGACTCAAAAAAATTAAAAAAAATAAAGAGTGTACACATACAATAAGAGACTATCATTTTCAACACATTAAAAAGTGTGTATCTCTTTAAAATTACATATCGATGAATAGATTATATACATACTTCTATGTCTATATATAATTACTTGTCAAATGATCCACATCAATTTTATTACCTTCTTTAGAAGGCAACAAATATTTCTCAAATTTATAAAAGCTTTGGCTGGCCCACTCGAGAAGTGTTCCATGGGCAAAACTCTGTGAATTATCAGGCATTATTTGAATATTGTTGACACAAGTGAAGAGCTCGGTGCCCCAATCGCCAAGCTAATATTCAGCAAAGTGTGTACGAATAAAAAAAGAGTATGCGATTAAAATATATCATATAAGAATGAAAAAGTGATATAATATCTGTGACAGCAAGTGTAACGGAGGTCGGCTCCGGCCGAGAAAGCGAAGTAGCTGCTACCGAGGTGCTGGACTCGCCGAGCTCCTGACCTGTAAGACCACCAAGGCAGCTCGATGGGCAAACACTTCGATGCTCAAGTTAGTAAGACGTCAGATTCTAGGGGAAGACTCTGTGAGATTGTGTACATGTGCCAGTAGGGTGTCTTCCTCTTTTATAATACTCATCTACCCCAAATAATCATCGGACGAACTTGCAGATCCCGCGTTGGATCTCCTTATCTTTTGCCACGCTGTCACCGTAACCGCCATGGCCGAACTCAACTGATCGTGGCCTTAATGGCGATAGTTACTAAATGCACGACTCATTGCCATTATCACAACAGTTAATGCTTCGATCGTTATTCCAACCACATCGCCAGGAATCTCGTGGATGAATTCTAGTTTCAAGTCAGTCAGAGTAAGACGTCCTTAGCTGAGCTCGAGTTGTCGGCCAAGCGCTAAAAGGAGATCGGTTCAGCCGACTAGGATCGTCGGTCTAGACGACGTTGTAATCAGGTCGAGGCCTCGTCACGATCTCGTTGTTGTTCGCTGGGATCTCGGCGGATCCGAGCTACATCTGAGACGCCGGAGATCCCCGTATCATTGCCCCACCCCCCCCCCGCCGAGTTCATGTCGGACTACGCAGGTAGGCCGAGGTGAAGCCGATGTCAAGAGCTCTGAAACAATGACATGTGGCCTGCCACATGGCCTTGATAGCCCATGTGGTCTACCACGCGTCCTGTCGCCAAATTAATTATGCCAGCATCATGATGGCAGGATCTTTTCGGCTGTTGTGTGCAACGTCAAGCGTCACGTCGCGACATCAACTCCTACGCGGCATCATGGCAACTCGTACATCATGCTCCGATCGGAATCCGAGATGATGTGTGTGGTCCAACCAACAAATGCCACGTGCTTAAATCTCAGCACTTGAAGGAGTCGATGAATTGAAGCCGTTGGATCGACCTGGCCCCCCGCCCTATATATAGGCTGGTCAGGGGCCAAAAGACGGGCCTTGCTTTCGCACACGAGATCCAGACGAGAAGAGCATCTGACACCTAACGATCCGACAAGCTTCCTTCATCCTCTCGGCAGCCGAGCTCCTCGATCTTTTGCTTTCTTTCTTCAGAGGTAAGCAATGAGCTCGTTTACTTCTTACAATTCCTCGCCTAAGAGTTTTTCCACCGAGAGCACTTCCGTTTCTTAGTCCATGTCTCCTTCTTCCTGCCTTTCTGAGTCTAGATTCTCCCCTACATGTTCGTCTGACACTAGGTTGCATAGGCTTTTCGTAGAGGAAGTTCCTCCTTCTCCGAGCGATCCGAAGGTCTCCCCTGGAACGTATGTTCCTTGCAAACTTTTGCACACACCTCGGGATCACGTCGTTGTTGGATCGAGATGTCACTAATGATGTCCTAGAGGGGGGTGAATAGGACTTCTTGTGCTTTTAAAATTATCTGAAAATAGATAACACTAAGTAGAGTTGTTAGTATTTAGTGTAGTGTGTGTGAAACAAGTGAAAACTTGACGGAAACAATCACACAAATGCACAAGAGATTTTATCCTGGTTCGACCCTTCCCACATGGAAGTCCTACGTCCAGTTCCCAAATAACCTCTTGGGATTTCACTAACCGCCAAGAGAGTTTGGCCTTCTCTCAACCTGAGAGCTATTACAATCCTACTTGCTCCCAAGCAAGTCTTCCCTTTACCAAGGGGTACAAAGACTACCTACACCAGTAGGCCTTCCCTTCACAAGAGGGGCACTACAAGAAACAAACCTCCTGTGAGTTATCTAAACAAGATATTAAAACACTGTTGTCTACTCAGAAGGATGAAAACATAGAGAATTCAGAAAGGAATACAATAAGAGTTGTAGCTCTAAATCTTTCTGAATCTAAGAAGGTGACTGAAGAAAAGATCTATAGTTACAAAATGCCACCCACAGAGAAAGACTTCTAAGGAACTAGAGAGCTTGGAAGTTGCAGACTAAGGAAGCAGCTCCCTTTCTTTCAATTCAGTGGAAGGCTTGTGAAGACTCTTGCTTGCAATTCAGATGGGAGTTGAGTGTGTGTGCTGGTTGTCTCTCTGTCTAAGTGTGTGTCTTGTTAAAACCTCCTACTTCTATATATGCTTCAGAAGCCTTAAGTTTCCATTTGAAATTGCATGTTAGAGAAACTAGTCGTTTAAAGAATAACCGTTGATCCCTTGGATGTAGATACTTTTGAGATTTCTGTTATATTCATCAGTCCTTCAACTTTTGGATTCCAACATCTTCAGGCTATTTGGTAACTTCACGGCTTGATACACAGTCTACATTAATGTTTTGTAAACTCTATGCTCAAGACTGAAAGCTAAGTCATGCTTCATAAATGTTCTGCAAGAAAGAACAAGACAGAAAATATACCTCCATATTTTCGGAGGTAGGTGAGATGGGAATATATGTAAAGTATAAAGAACCTCGGATGGACAGATGTTTAGTGCAATAAAGAGCAGACAGACAGTTGTATCCTGAAGGTAAGGGGAGGTTCTAATAGTGGTAGGTGATCTCTAAATATACCCCATGCTGCTTATACCTACCATCGCATTTACTGTAAAGCAACTGACAAATGGAGAAGAACTTGAACTTTTAAAAAAAAGCAAGAGACCAATTGTATAATTATTTCAAATCTTTTCAAAAATATTTTATATGGTCATTTGAATATAATGTTTTCTTACCTACAGAATATCTAAATGATGGTAACAGAAAAAAGCATTATTCATAAGATATGTAAGTGTTGTTCATTCTATAAAGAATCCCATAGGGATAACAAACATATGAAATACATAGATTAAGATTTCATGGATTTTATGAATTAAATTCATACAAAAAAATTATTAAGTACACAAGTTGATATGATATACTTCGACTTTCCTGAAGTCGGAGTCAAGATAAGAGATGCATGATGAACTTCGACTATACAGAAGTTGCAGTGAGACATTGATCACAAACTTCGACTTTTGGAAAGTCGGAGTGATAGGAATTTGTTCAGCAATGGATGGATGTCAAACTTCGACTTCAAGGGAGTCGGAGTGCAAACAATAATAGACTTTGACTTTCAAGGAGTTGGAGTAAAATACAAAGACTTTGACTTCTCATGAGTCGGAGTAAGAGGACTTCGACTTTTCAGAAGTCGGAGTGAAAGTGTTCATCAATCGATATCTTACTTCGACTTTAAGAGAGTCAGAGTAAGGAACATAGACTTCAACTTTTAAGAAGTTGGAGAGCAATACAAGTCATACTTCGACTTTACAAGAGTTGGAGTCTAGACAGACTTCGACTTTTCAAGAGTCGGAGTACTACTTGTATGTTCACAGATGGTTCAACACTTCGACTTTTCTGTAGTCGGAGTCCACAGTCGGAGTTAGTATGGTACATAGTATACACTGTGGACTTAGAGAAATTTTGTGACAGTGTTGATATACAGTATTATACAAGTCAGGTTTTGTGTGGTATATTCCAATAGATTTGTTTGTAAAAAGTCTTAAAAGGTTTTGTCATAGCAAAAACACAATACTTAAATAGTTTAACAACATTTTAAAGAGATAGTTGCTTAACAATTCTTCTAAGGATAGTTGCTCAACATTCTCCCCCTTTTTGTTAATGACAAAAAATTTTAAATAGACAGTGAAAAATAAATTTGATTTTGCAAAATAAATGTTTCTATCGTATATATTTGTTTCTTACTTTCTTTCTCCCCATTTGTAGCATTAACATAAAGGATAAGAGAAAAAGAGAGAGAGATACACATAGATGTGGAGAACATATCTATATTGATTTCTGTAAAGACAAATTTACAATCATGAGGCAGACAAAGAACTAGGAAGATACAGGGAAGGAGGGATTTTAGCAAGGAAAGGCTGAAGAAGAGCCCAAAGCTTCTTCTCATTGCCAGGGAAGAAATTTTCAAACTTGGAGAAATCTATGTTATAAGAGGGTCCTATAGAAGGGATTTTCCTATAAGACTTAATGTGCTTACGATGAAACCAGCTAATTCTCCTATTGTAGTTACCATGGCGCAGGGTATTCTTCAGGGGAACAAATTTCTTGATGGCTGCTAGATGGAGGAACTCGTGGACAGTAATATTCCAGTGCAGGCCCTGGGAGTAAGCAACTTCCTTTGCTTGGTAGTACACAAGATACCTCTGCTTCCATTTATGTGCGATAGACTTCCAAAGAGTCTCATAACCTTTGCAGAGATATTCATGAATAGAAAGCTTGAGTTTCTGGCAATCTGTATGATCTTCTGGATAAGCTGTTGCCCGCTGATCTTCAGTAAACCTCTCAGATTCTACAAAGTAGTTCTGGAAATCTATCATATGCTGAGAGTTCTTTAGAGCATGCATGAGGGCAAACCTATGGAATGACATACTGATATTGTACTTGATTCTGAATCTGGAAGCAATCCTTATGTGTCTATTGAATACAACCTGGATAAACTGTTTCCTAGATGAAATGGCAGCTATCAGACTGGGATGCAGTCCAGAGGGTAATCCAATCATCATTGAAGGTGTGATCTCTCTTTTCCCATTGATGATCATCTCTCATTGACCTTTATTCACATCTGGCAAGCCCATCCTAAATCTGGCTTCATTGAACTATTTCATCCTGGTGTACTTGGTTTGGAGCTCTCTTAGGAGGTTGCCAAACATATCAAAAAATCTAAGATTAAGGTGAAGGGGAATATCCATAAATTGGTTCCTAGCCTGAGTGGCTTGAAATTTAGTGGCTTCACTAGGATAGAGTTTTAAGAAATCTGTAGGGGAGAGACTGTGGCTTTTCTGTGTAATGAGATTCACATCAGCCAACAGTACTTGGGAAGTTTGAAGTAAGGAAGGGAGGCAGTCTTCAAACATGTAGCCTGGCATCTCATGGATTTCAAGAAAGACTTTTGTAACATATCGGGTTATGGCTGTCTTGTTGTTGGTCTTGGGATCGCGACAGATCGGGCAGTCGCATTCTGAACGCGATGTGCTCTGTGTCGCCTTCTAGTTGGGAAGGCGACGACCCTTGTGTCGCGTTCCCGTTACCTGATGGTTTGTGTGCCACATGTCCGCAGTATAGGTGTGAAGGCGACGTGCCAGCTGTCACATTCACCTGAGTCACTTGCATGTGTGACACGTGGTCTGGAGGCTGTCAGCCTGGCAGGAGAGCTGTCGGAACTTTTGAGAAGGCGACGATGTAGGCGTCGCGTTCTGGTTGAGAACGCGACAGGCATCTTGTCGCGACCTCAGTTCCGAGGGCTTAAGCCTGGCAGGTGCCTTTTTCTTTCTTTTCTCCTTCCCTTCTCCTCTCTGAGGTGGGGAGGCTTCCCCCTTCTTCCTCCGGCGGCTTGGGCGTAGTGGAGTCGCCGGTGAGCTCGTGGCAGAGCAGCGGAGCGTCGTGGAGTGAGGAGGAGGTGTTCTAGCCGTCGTGAAGGCCCCTTGTGGGTTCGGTTCTTCCTTTCCTGCAGGGATTTCCTTACTCTCTTACTTGTTTGGAGTGGATGGAGCTTGTTTTAGAGCGATCCGCCTTGTGCTCGAGTGCTCTTGTGGTTTGCACGGGCGGATGCTTACCGGTGGTGCCCTTCCACGTGTTTAGGCTTTGTGCATGTGGTGTGGGCGAGGAGAGGTGGCATTGGTGCCCCTCGAGCCACTCTTAGCTTTGCTTGCAAGTATGCTCCCTCCCCCAGTTGTTTGGAGGCCTTATTGTAGCTTGTGGGACCATGGTATGGCCCCAATGCTCAGTTTGGGCTTCTGTCTGGGGTTGCGACAGGTTAGCTGTCGCTATACCAGATAGAAGGCGACGTGCAACCTGTCGCTTTATGGTGGTGACAGGTTGTCCGTCATGTTCCCCTCTGCTCTTCAGTCTCCAAGTTCTGATCGTGGTGGAGGATGGCTCATGTCCAAGTGGTTAGAGGGAGGTCTCTCCTCACTTGGCACGAGGCCAGTCCTCCTGTGTGGGCCATGGCCTTGTGGCCCTTTGGGGTGGTTCTACCCCAAGGTCCCTGCCTTCAGCTGAGACGCGACGGTTCGATACGTCGCGTTCTGAATCTGAAGGCGACACCCTGTGTGTCACTTTCTGGTTGCGGCAGGATCTGCGTCGCGTTCCGCTGTTGGGTTGCGACGATCTCCTTGTTGCCTTCTTGCTTCTGTGCCGTTTGGCTGTGGGCCGGTGGCCCCGCTTGGGTCCGACCTTCTGATGCTGAACGCGACGGTTCAACACATCGCGTTCAGGTCAGAAGGCGGCACCCTGGTCGCCGCGACCTGTTGGCGACAGGTTGGCCGTCGCCTTCTTGCTCAGAAGGCGACGCACCTGTAGTCGCATTCTAGTTGCTTGGTTTCTATTCTGCCTAGTGTTTTTCGGGTTCTCGGGCGTGCCGTGTGTCGGTGTTGTGGCCGACGGCCCTTCTGGGGGTTCCGGAAGGGGTGTCGTACGTGCTTGTGCCTGCTGGGCTTGTCTTGGTTACAAGCCAGCTGTGCCGGTTTCTATGGTGGTTGCCCCGCCAGTTCTCTTTCGCCCGGTGCTCGGCACTTGAGGGCTTGTCCACGAGACAAGTTGTTACAGTTACCTGGGACCCCAGCCTCATGCGTCTGTTAGAGGGTTTTCTCCGGCGGTGGGCGTGCTCAAGTCTCTGACTTGGAGTAAAAGGGTAAAACGATGGGGGCAACAACGTAGAGTCGTTTGTAGAGCTCTCTTAGCTGGTCTGGGTCTCCGAGGTGGTTCGGCACTCATCCAGTGCAGACCAGCTAGTCCTTCTCACTGCCTCACTCTTGTTGGTTCTGGAGCCACGTAGGGAGGTCAGGCGTGGGGCCGCAGTTCGGCCGGACTGCGGTGGTTGTGTTTGTGGTTGTGGTTGCCTAAGTCCACGCGTCTCACTCCGACGAGAGGGGAGACCTGGACTAAGGCTCTTGTGGCGGTGGCTTGGTTGTTCTTGCTGTGACATTGCTTCACACGTTGTTTCCAAGTGTTTCTCATTGCCCTAGCTTGCACGGGGGTTGTAGCCTAGCCGTGTCTAGTTCTGTGGGCTAGGTTAGTTTGGCCTCGTGGGCCGTGTTTAGTGTTTTCCGTTCGGCAAGTTCTCTCGGGGTGTCGAGTACCGACACCCGACTGTTGTTTCAGTAACCCGTTCCTTGGTGCCGTCTGTGGTGGCACCGGTAGATGTAGTTCCCTGACCTTGTGGCATGTCCGAGGTCTAGGGTGGTTCTGCTTGCGGGCCCTCAACCTTGTGGAGGTTTGAGGTGGCCGTGGTTGTGGTGACGCTCTTCTCACCTGGTTACTCGGTGTCTCTCGTGGTGACACCTGTTGGTTCCTTCCCGACCTCGTGGAGGTCTAGGATGTTGGTGCTTGTGTCGTGAGACTCTGGTCTCACGTGGTCGCTCTGGTGTTCCGTGAGCTTCCTTGTCTCGGTGGGTGTGTGCCGAGGGTTTGCTTCCACATGTGTTGGTTCTTCGGAGTCGTCTTTGCCTGACCCGGGTTGTGGTCGAGGCGTTTCTCTATTTCCGCTGCTTTATAGTACTCTGTGGTAGGCGTTTCCCGCTTTACTGCTTTGTAGAGTAGTTTTGCTTCCACTTGTTGGAGTTCCTGTTGTTCTGGCTGGTAAGGGACTGGTTATCCCTCCTGAGCCTTGTTCGCGAGGCTCACCCCCTACTCTCTTCATGTAGGGACTCGCTGTAGCAGGAGTTCGTTGCCGGACGGTCGTGGTGGCGGTTGTTGCGCCGTGCGTTGCCAGCAGTGTGAGTTGTGAGCATGAGCGCTTGTAGTGGAGTTGTGAGTGGCCTTTTTGCAAGTCCTCGGGATATGCCCCTTAAGGACTGCGCCTTCTTTCTGTACCTGTACTTTTATTTGGGACATGTTGTACTTAATTTCTTTAATATGTACAGTCTTTCTTGTTATAGTTATTTGAATTCATTGCTTATCTCACTGGACTAAATTCTAACCCTTCCAGGTCTTCAGATCCATGGGTGGCGGCACGACCTTCGGGGGTCCCTGGCGGGGCCGGGAGGTCGGGTCGTTACAACTTTGATGAACAGGAATTTCTTGAAGAGGTTCATGTGATGTTCAGAATGGTATATGAAGGCATACCAGAATGGGGGAAGAAGGGTGCTAGGGTTGTCTTTCAACTGGCGCCCTACTCTTGAGGATAGTACCACACTAGGTACAATCTCAGCAAGTGAAAGAGTGGATCTGCCCGAAGAAGGAGTAGAAGAAGTAGGGAGAGAAGAAATAAATGAGGAGCTAAGGTGTGAAGAGTGGGTATGTTTACCTTGGAAGGCTGGAAAGTGTACTTCAGAGGATACAAAGAAAATGAAGTACTTGTGGAAGAGGGATTTTGAGCCTTTGGTTGAGAGGTAGAGGGAGGAGGATTAGATGAGGTAGAGGGAATAGGTTGAGAATGAGGTGTAGGAGGTTGTTCAACAATAGAAGGAGGTGTAGGATCAGTAGTGGCAGAAGGAGGAGTTGGATCAGCAGGAGGAGAAGAAATGGTTAAGGGTTGAGAGGGAAAGACTGGGTGACCAGCTTTAAGGAGTTTCCTTCTAACTCTTCTCTTAAAAGTTTTGACCTTGGGATCAACATCTACCTCCATAGGCTGATCCTGAGACTCCAGGGGCTGCTCAGAAACTAACTCTTGCTGCTGAGGTGCCTGCTACTGCTGATGATGCTGAATATGATGTGGCTCAACTGTAGGATCCACACTGGACTGTTCTACAGGCTTATCTGGCTGTTGAAGCTCTTCCTCAGGCTGCTGCTGCTACTGCTCCTCTGGTTGAACAGTTGTGGGAGCATGAGACCTACTGTGCCCTGTTAGCACACCAATTGTAATAATAGGTCCTTCATCTGCTGGACCTCCTCAGACATAAAGTCAAATTTGACATCAATCTGTGGATTTGCATTTGCAGAACTGTCAAAATTTCTTTTTGCTTCATGACCAAGTCTACCACATCATCCACATTTCTGCTGGTCTCCCCTTGAGATCTTGGCCGAGTCTCACATGTAGCAACCTGGATTTTATAATAATTAAAAAATTGAATTATTTAAAAAATCAATAAAAGAAAATTAAATAATGGAAGATTCACAAAAAGGGAATTAAACAAAACCCATTAAATGAAAACAAGTAATGGGCTTTATTAATGGACCCATTAGAAATTAGTGGGCCAAAAAGAATTTATAAAGGGAATAATAGGAACATACCCTAAATTCGTAACTAAAATATTACTTAAATAGAAAAAAGTTATTTAATACATTAAATAGCTAGTTTGAGTCATAATAGGATTCCTAAACCTACCCTATATGATTTAGCACGAATTAGATCTCATCCAAGTCTAAATAGGGATTGGAAAGCAATGAAGGAAGGTTAGAGTTAGGAAATCTCGGAATTTAGAGGAATTAGAGTAGAAATAGGATAGGAATTCATGCATGAATAAATACACCTCATAAAACCCTCTTGGCCGACCCTAGCTCGTTGCCAAAGGTTGCTGGACGTGGGGAAGAGGTCAAGGAGGAGAGGATCTCGTGGAAGAAGGTGTTCTTGAAGCTTCTTCCTCGTTTTTGGGAGTTTTCAACCCTAGAAGACAAATAAATCCAAAGGTAGGCATTCTCACAAGCTAAAATTCTGAAATTTTGTCTGTAGGTTCTTCCTACCCTCTTGAACGAAACCTTAAAGTTTCATATTTTTCCATCCATCCTATCTTTTGTTCTTAATTTTTGAAGTTCTGCAAACATGATAACCCCGAGACATCATGTTAAATCCATATCTCCTTGTATACTTGATCCCATGCTATGAAATTTTTATTGTAAATACTTGATCTTGCTAGGGATCTTTGACCCCGAAAGCCCTAATTTCTGTTGAGCATGTTACTCGAATTAAATCCATCTTGCTCCCTGTGTCGTGTTCTATGTTACTCGTTCTTGTTCATTCTCAAACCTTGTTCAAACCATGCTCTCTCTCGAATCCCTATTTACTGGAAGTACTCTCGCATGTCTGGTTTCATTTGCCACTGATTTCATGATTTTTCATCGCATATATATTTAGTTATGATTTTCTGAACGACCCTGTATCAAAAATTGATATCCCTGGTCCGTAATCCAATGTCTGGTCTGACTCCTGTCAGAGTCAGGCACAGACAACTAGAAGGCGACCCTCGATATGTCGTTTTCTGGGCTCCGATTGCGACAACCTACCTGTCGCGATCAAGAAGGCGACAGGTGAGCCGTCGCTTTCTCAGAACCCGATTTGCAAGCCATGTCGCGATCCTTTTTAGGCCTGTCGCGTTCTGCCTGGTACCTGTCGCGACCCTTACAACCCTATGTCGCCTTCACAGGTTTTTGTTGAAAATCCATGAAAATTATTTCTGTCACTTTCTAAATAATTCTTACGCCTTTTTACCGTTATACCCCCAGTAAACACCCTGCTTAAAATGGAGCTATATTGAATGTTTAAAATACCTATTCACGACTTATTCCTATCTATGATTTCTCTTACACAAGCACACACATGAACCATCCATATATGGCTGAAATCTTGCAGAAAATATCTCATAATGTATTTGGTAATTATTGAAATAAAGTACATTAATTGCCTATTTTTTTACGGACATGTATTCATTTCTTGCGTTTTTATATACCGACATTGACGCTCCACTGTTCTAGAATTCCTCTAGAACGTCGAGCACCTGTTTTATATACACACTTTACTTGGCTTGTGGTGAACTCTCCGTCGGATATTCCTTTCGCCGGACTAGTGAACTCTTGCACAAGGCCTCCGTAAGTCTCCTCTGATCATGGATTCCCACATGGTCGACGAGCTGGTTGTACCCTAACACCCATTACACCTTTAGGGATCAACAAGATCCAAACGGCCTTAGTTGCTCTCGCTCTTGTCTTGAATCACGCCGGACCTCTGGACCTGTGCATAACAAGGCCAGTGGTAGGGTCGTGAATTTCCACCTGACTGCCAACACCAAGTGCGTGTGTTGTGCAACTGTTACTACCGCCTGGTTACTCGACGTATTACGTGCAATGTCCACTAGCTCTCATCTATTCTCTACTCGCTCGTCTACTCACGTTCACTCTACTTTCTCGTCTATTCATCTAGTGCTCTCATCTACTTCTTGGTACTCTATATTGCCATTGACTGATTGTCTAAAGATAAACAATATAACCAATGCCTGGCAATATATAAAGGGCCCGATCTGGTCCTGGGATGTGCGCCCGAAAGTGCTAGTGCCCATGGGAGTTAAATGATCAAGTGTTTGGCATTACACTCAAGTGCTATCTATCTTGACTATCTATATGACATCAAAACACAAAACGTGCTATACTCTCTCGTTGTCTAGAATGACAAACAAGTGCTATACTCGTCGTGCTATTGTTATACTTGTGTTAGTTTGTGCTATGTCCATCCTGCTATTCGTGCTATACTCGATACTTGTGCTATTTGGGAAACTATACTCGCTCTCGTGCTATTGTGCTATCTCTTGCTATATTTTGACTCTCTTGTACTGCTATCTTTAGATCCTCTGCCATTAATGCGTTAATTATTTAAAGCCTGCTTGAGCCTGAGATTTAAGTCCTACTGGGCGTTATCGCTCACCCTACGTTATTTGATGTTGTGTTCTCAGGTGAGACCGAGGATGACACATACACTCACGAGGAAGGGAATGACCAAGAGTGAAGCCAGGAGTACCCTCGAGTCATTATGTTATCTTAGAGTTGTAGTTAGTTATTTCCTTTTATTGAAATGTAATTGGGCCCTATAGATTGGCTCTGATATTAGTGGTTGTAACTAGACATTTGAAAAGTTATTAATGAGAAAGATTTGATTTAGTATTATTCAATGTGCAATGGTTTTGATGTCTAGTATTTGCTCTATACCTTTTCTTGCAACTGCCTTCGCGCTCCGATATTCCGCTTGGGGCGTGACACAACATGTGGTGGAGAGACATGGTGGTCTTCTTCAAATGATGGCTCTATTGGAGTGGTGCTTGGGATATCCTCTTCCTGAGCCACTCCCTTGCCCCTCAAATCCCTTAGCACTTGGTTTATGGTTTCTTCAGGTGCATCTTGCTCTGGGGATGGGACAGGAGCTTGAACTTGCTCTTGTTCTACCATAGGCACTTCTATTCTAACTTCCTCACAACCAATATGTGGAGGCTGAACTGGAGGAATGGAGGAGGAACTCTGTGCCTCATCAGGAAATACTTCATGTGAGCAATTTGGCACAGAGTCCTTGGTCCAAAAGTTTTGTGCCTTACTTTCCAAACTATAGTGGCTTCTCCTCAGAGTTGAAAGTCCTATCTTCTCCTTCACAGCCACAGAGATCTCATCATTCAAATCAACTGAAAACCTCTTGAATATAAGGGTCAGCAGGGGTCCATAGGGGAGAGACTCCTGCAAGTTCCTGGACCCTGCTATCCTCTCCAAGATAATGGAGGGCAAGTTGACCCTATGCTTCTGAACTGCCCAAAATAGAAAACTCCCATCTCTGGCAGTGATTGAGGAATGAATGCCAGCCCTAAGAGTGATAATAGTGGTGATGATAGAGTGCATAATTCTCTTTTCTGCAGACAGCTCATTAACCAAGAGCCCTTTCTTAGAGAGGGATCCTAAACTGCCAATGACCCCTACTCTCTGCTTCTCAAGGGGCACTGTCTCACTAATCCTGTGCCCAGAATTGGGGCAATCCAAAATATCTACTAACAGATCCTCAGAGACTCTAATGACAGTGCCTTTCACTGAACCTTTAACTGACCCATCTGCACAGACTTGGAGGGAGAGATAAAACGCTTTCATAGCAGCCTTGAATGTTGGTTCACTAATCTGGCAAAGCTTCGACTAGCCCATGGCATCTAGAGTTTTAGCTACCACCCACCCTACCTACCGTTTAACTAATCGAAATCTACAACCTTTCTAGGACAGATAGAGGCCTAACACATTGCTGAGACCTCTGAAACTACTTAGGGGTGAAGAGGGTGCCTTCCGGAGCCCTAGATGAGGCCATATAGACAAAAACGAAGGACATATCGAAATGGTCTATAGAAGTCAAAGAACCTACCTTTCTTTAGAGAGATGAAGAAAATCTACAGAAGCTTCGAAGGTGGTTCCGTCGGGTTGAAGAACACGGGCGGGAACAAGGACGACGACGACAGAGGAGTGGAAGACGGTTTAAACGGGTGATTTGGAAAGAAAGAAGGAAAGGTCCTAATATAGAAGGAGGATATGTAACGGACCACTGATGAGGAGATGAACAAATGGGATTAAATGAGTAAACTGTTATAATTAATTCATCTTTAAATGAAAATTTAAAAATGCCTTTTTTTTAAATATTGACTCCGACTTTATAAACTTCGACTCCACAAGAGTCGCAGTACCAAAACTCTGACTTCATGAGAGTCGTAGAGCCTAAACTCTGACTTTAGAATAGTCGAAGTTTTAGGACTTAGAAAAATTTTAACAATGATTGAACATACACCACATAAATTTAATCAGGGTGCACTACCTATTTCTCTTCTTATTGAAGTAATCTATCTCAGGAAGAGGTTTAGTGAATATATCAGCTAATTGATTATCTGTAGAGACAAATCAATAAAATCTCCATTACTTACATGGTCTCTGATAAAATATGTCTGACCTCAATATGCTTGATTCTTGAGTGTTGGATGAGATTTTTGGCCAAGTTGATTGCACTTGTGTTGTCACACAACATTAGAATTTCATGAAGAGTATGGCCATAATCTTCCAATTGATGTTTTATCCCACATCAGTTGAGTGCAGCAACTTCCACTACAATGTACTCTGCTTCTGTTGTGGACAAAGCTATTGAATTATACTTTCTGAAGACCAGGAAATTAAGCATCCTGCAAGAATTTGACAAGTACCACTGGTGCTTTTTCTATCTATTTTGCATCCAGCATAGTCAGCATCACTATATCCAATCAATTTGAATTCAGAACATCTGGGATACCATAAACCCAATTTACTTGTGTTTATAAGATATCTAAAAATTCTTTTAATAGCATTAACAGAGATTCTTTAGGATCAACTTGAAATCTAGCACACAAACATACACTGAACATTATATCTAGTCTACTGGCAGTAAGATAGAGTAATGACCCAATCATGCCTCTCTAGATCTTCTGATATCCTTCTTGCCAGTGGATCACTATCTAGCTTAATCCTGAGCTCATGGGTGTTCCTAATGGCTTAAACTTGTCAAAACCATATTTAATAGCAAATCTGAGATGTATTTGGTCTGACAATGTGGTACGTACCTTCCTTAGTCTGCTTGATTTGTAACCCAAGAAAATATTTAAGCTCACCCATCATGCTCATCTCAAACTCACTTTGCATAGGTTTTCAAAGAATTTGCAAAGTCATTCTTATAGAAAAACCAAAAATAATATCATCAACATATATTTGTATAATCAGATTCCTTCTAAAAATTTCTTAATAAATAAGGTGTTATCTACTTTACCTCTTATAAAATCATGTGATCTAAGACAGGCACTTAGTCTTTCATACCAAGCTCTTG
Source organism: Colocasia esculenta (assembly GCA_014218235.1). NCBI lineage: Eukaryota > Viridiplantae > Streptophyta > Magnoliopsida > Alismatales > Araceae > Colocasia > Colocasia esculenta. Next base: position 99,462,815 of record CM024758.1, on the reverse strand, counting down.
GAGCTTGTTTCAACCCATATAGTACTTTCTTTAAACGGAAAACATGATTTGGATACTTAGTATCATGAAAACTAGGTGGTTGCTCAACATAACTTCTTCTTTTATGAAACCATTCAGAAAAGCACTTTTAACATCCATTTGAAATAATTGATGTTTAGAACATGCTAATGCTAATACGATTCTAATTGCCTCTAATCTAGCAACTGGAGCATAAGTTTTATCAAAATCAATGCCGTTCTCTTGGGAGTATCATTGTGCTACCAGTCTGGCCTTGTTCCTGGTGATTACTCCTGACTCATCCATTTTGTTTCTGAAGACCTATCTGGTCCCAATAACTGGATGGTCAGAAGGTCTAGGGACAAGAGTCCAAACTTGGCTGCGTTGGAACTGGTTAAGTTCCTCTTGCATAGCTAGGATCCAAGATTCATCAACCAATGCATCATTGATTGTCCTAGGCTCAATCTGAGAAACAAATGCAGAGAAATCACGGGAATGTTCATACCTCTTGTTCTTACCCTATCTTGAGGATCACCTATAATATTTTCTCTTGGATGATCTCTGTGATACCTCAATTCTCTAGGTAGTCCTTCCTGTGGTTCGTTTTGCTGTTGAAGTTCTTCAAGTGGTAGATCTTCTTTCTCTTTTTCTTCAAGAGGTGTCTGTTCCAGATCCCTACACAAATCTTCAACAAAATCCTCTTCTTCTTCTATTTCTTAATAAAAGGGTTAGTTTCATCAAATAAAATATGAACTGTTTGTTCTACAGTTAAAGTTCTTCTATTAAACACTTTATATCCTCTAGGTTTTGAGATGTATCCTAACAGAAAACCTTCATCACTTTTAGCATCTAATTTTCCTAAGTTATCTTTACCATTATTCAAAATAAAACACTTACCAACCAAAGGGTCGAAGATGACTGATGTTTGGCTTTTTCTCCTTGTATACTCATAAGGTGTCTTCTTCAAGATTTGTCTGATCATACACATGTTGATGATGTAGCAGGTTGTGTTACTGCTGCTTCTGCCCAGAATATCATGGTAATTATATTCTGTAAGCATAGTTCTAGCCATGTCCAGCAGTGTTCTGTTCTTCCTTTCTGCTACTCCATTATGTTGAGGTGTTCTTGGTGCAAGAAATTGTGTTTCTATGCCATTTTCTTCACAAAACCTTACAAATTCTTCATTCGTGAATTCTCTACCATGATCAGATCTAATACTGATTATCTGAAATTTCTGGTTCTTCTGTACTAATTTACTGAACTTCAGAAAAGCTAAAAATGTTTTTGATTTGGCTTCCAAAAAGGATATTCAAGTGTACCTCGAATAATCATCTACAATTACATAGCCATAAACTTTTCCTCCAAGACTTACTATTCGTATAGGTCCAAATAAATCCATGTGAATGAGTTCCAAAGACTTGGAAGTTGTTACTACTGTTTTGGGCTGAAATGATGTCTTAGTTTGCTTTCCTTTTGGACATGCTGTACAGATTTCAGATTTCTTCATTTAAGTTTTGGAAGACCTTCAACTAGATCATGCTTGATTAATTTCTTGATCACTGATGTGCTTGCATGTCCTAGTCTTCTGTGCTATAGATCAGTTTCTTCACTCTTGGTAGTTGCAAGACATAAGTTTACTTCTTTCAATTCTACTAATTGTAGAGTGTACAAATTTTTTGACTCTTTGTGCTTCAAAAACTATTTTTCCATCCTTTTGAATAATGCACTTATCATTCTGAAATCTTACCAAGTGACCTTTGTTACACAGTTGACTAATGCTATGAGATTGTGCTTTAATCTTTCAACATACATACATCTTCTATCAAATCCTTTTCTTTTGTTCCTACTATTCCACATCCTAACACTTTGCCTTTTCCATTCTCTCATAAGTGACTTACAAATCTAATCTCTAAAACTTGTAAATAACTTTCTGTCACCTGTCATATGCCTTGAGCACCCCTATCCAATACCATTTGATGCTCTCAGTGACTCTGCAAATAAGTTTAAGCTGTAACTTTTTGGTACCCAAATTTTTTTGGGTCCTTGATGGTTAGTTTTAGGAATCCAACGCAAGTGTCTAGTTGTGTAGGTGTTAACACTGTGTCCTAGTTGGTTACAATGACTACAACATATATCAAATGCATTCTTTATATGTATAGTGTTTTTAGAGTTTAGTTTTTGTTTACAAACATACTGATGTACTTTTCTAGGATTTTTAATTTCTTTTTCCTTTACAAATTTAGGAGTTGTATATTTTTTAGGATATATAATTTCTCTTCATTTGTTGGGGTATATCTCATACTCCATATTTCTTTTTACCAGATCGAGCACTTTAGTTTTACAAATAGAGATGTTTTACAATTAGTAATTTTATCTATGGTAGCTCTTAAGTAGTTGTTTTTTCTTCTCTTAATTTTTCTTCATCTTTCAATTCTTTTAGATTTGATTCAATTCCATGATTTTACTGTTTTTTTCTTTAAATCTTCACACAGTAGTTCATTTGATCTTTTAGTTTCATTTAGGTTTTGTCCTAATCTTTCTTGAGTAAGTAAGTTTAACTTAACTATTTTCATCTGTTTAACTACTGTTTTATATTTTCATACAATTCATTAAATGCATCTTCAAGACTATCAGAATCGGATTCAGAACATGATGTAAAAGAAGTTTCAGAATTTTCCTGATCCAGTCCTGCCATGAGGGCTAGATTTGCTTTTTCTTCTCCTTCCGATTCTGAGCTTGAAGAGTCTGAATTTATAGCTTCTTCATTATCCCATGCTGCGGCCATTGCCTTCTTCTTGTACTTTTTGAATTTTCTTTCTTTACCTTTCTTCTTCTCAAATCTTTCAACTGGATCTTTCTTTTTAAGCTTAGAACATTCAGATTTATAATGTTCTGGTTGATTGCACTCGTAACAAGTTGGTTCTTTCTTCTTATCCTTTTTGAAAAATCTCTTTGAACCAAACTTCTTCTTTTTGGCAAGAATCCTTTGCAGTTTCCTTGACAGCATGGCTTCATCATCACTGTCATCTGATTTCTCTTTTGAATCTTTAGAGGCAGAGGAATCTACAGCTTTCAAGGCATTTGGCATTTTCTTTTTCGAAGAACCTTCAGAAAATCTTTCCAAATTGATTTTGTGAGCCATTAAAGAGCCAATTAATTTATCAATAGAAAGTTCTGTTAGATCATGTGCCTCTTCAATAGCATCGACCTTAGGGGTCCAGACATGAGTTAATGACCTTAGAATTTTTCTTACTATTTCTTCATTAGTAAGAATCTTACTTAGTGAACTCAGACCTACTATTATATTTGAGAAATGATTATACATTTGGGTTATGTTTTCATTAGGAAGCATTTTGAATTGTTCGTACTGGGAGACAAGAATATCTATTCTAGTTTGCTTTACTCTATTAATTCCTTCATAGGTTACTTGTAGTTTATCCCCATTTCTTTAGCAGTTCTACAAGTAGATAATCTATTAAATTCTCTTTTAGATAGTGCACAACATAGATAGTTCTTGGCTTTATAATTTAGGAACATTTCTTTTATCAATTATAGAAAGAGCAGAAGTACTCTCACCAAGTATAGCAAAATGACCTTGTTCTATTATCTGCCACAGATCACAATATGTGCCTCTGATGAAGCATTCCATTCGCATCTTCTAGTACTGAAAATCCTCACCATCGAAGAATGGTGGCCTTGTAACAGACTATCCTTCATAGTTGTTGTCACGCCCCGACGCGGAATATCGAAACACGAGGCAGTTGCAGTAAACGGGTACAGAGCACGTACTAGACATCAAACCATTGCACAATGAATAATACTAAAGATAATCCTTCTTATTAATAACTTTCAAATGTCTAGTTACAACCACTATATCAGAGCCAATCTATAGGGCCCAATTACATTGAAATAAAAGCAAAAGACTAACTAAGACTCTAACATATTGCTAGGACACTAGGGTACTCTTGACATCACTCCTGGTCGTTCCCGTCCTCTTGAGTGTGTAGTTCATCCTCGGTCTCACCTGAGAACACAACGACATAACACAGGGTGAGCGATAACGCCCAGTAGGACTTAAATCTCAATAGTCAAGCAGGCTTTAATGATTAATGAATTAAAAGGCAGAGTAACTAATGATAGAGCGAGAGAGTCAAGTAAAAGATAGCAGATAGCACGTGAACGAAATAGCACAACTTTCCAAATATAGCAAGAGTGTCAAGTATAGCACAAAATAGCAAGATGGTCATAGCACAAATAGCACAAAGTATAGCAATAGCACAACGGATATAGTATAGCACTTTTGTCAACAGACAACGAGAGAACATAGCACTTTTTGATTGTCATATAGATAGTCGAGATAGATAGCACTCGAGTGTAATGCCAAACACTCGGATCATTTAACTCCCATGGGCACTTGCACTTTCGGGCGCACATCCCAGGACCAGATCAGGCCCTTTATATATTGCCAGGCATTGGTTATATTGTTTATCTTTAGACAATCAGTCAATGGCCAATATAGAGTACCAAGATTAAATGAGAGCATTAGATGAATAGACAAGATAGTAGAGAGAACATGAATAGATGAGCGATAGAGTATAGATGAGAGCTAGTGGACATTGCACGTAACACGTCGAGTAAACAGGCGATAGTAACAGTTGCACAGCACGCGCACGTGGTGTTGGCAGTCAGGTGGAATTCACTACCTTCCCGCTGGCCATGTTACGCACAGGTCCAGAGGTCCGGTGTGATTCAAGATAAGAGCGAGCTTCTAATAGCCGTTTGGATCATATTGACCCCTAAAGGGTGTAATAGGTGTTAGGGTACAACCAGCTCATCGACCATGTGGGAATCCATGGAAGAGGGAGACTTACGGAGGCCTTGAACAAAGACTCACTAGTCCGGCAGAAGGAGTATCCGACGGAGAGTTCGTCCAAGTCAAGAGAGAGTGTGTATATAGAAACAATGCTCGACGTTCTAGAGGAATTCTAAACAGTGGAGTGTCGGTATTAGTGTTCCAAACATCCCAAAAAACGTACACAAGTATATTTAAGAATGAAGCAATTTAATGACATAAATTACCAGATAAATTATGTACATGTTCATGTCAATTAGCCATATTTGGATGGTTCAAAGTGTGTGTGCATGTGAATAAGAAAATCATGGACAAGATAGATCATGGATTGACTTAAATTAAAATATATTCTATATTTACAACTCCGTTTTTCAGTGTTTAAACAGTTACCAAGATATGGGAATAGCTGAAGACAACAAGACATGCAAAAAGATGGGTTTTCCTACAAAAAGTCAGATCGCAACACACCCCAATGAGGGTCGCGGCAGGGTCAACTGAGATCGCGACGGGGTCTTGTACAGGTCACGACGGGCTTGTCGGTTCGGGCAGGCAGGTCGCGACGGGGTCATGTGACGGTCGTGACGGGCTCAGGCAGACCGGGCAGCACATCGCGACGACAGCCCTGTCGCGATCAGATCGCGACAGAGGGAACTGTCGCGATGGCCCTTGTGAACGCGGCCTATCGGGCCGTCGCGTTCACAGGGTCTGTGTTCGAGTCTGACAGGGAGAGTACAGTGCATTGGATTGCGGACTTGACTTACCCTATTTTGACACAGGGTGATTCAAAAATATATATCTAATTGTACAAGTGATGAAAAATCATGAAACCAATTGCAAATTGTTCTAGACATGCTTGGGTACTTACAGTAAATAGGAATTTGAAAACAAACAGGGTTTTGACATGTTTTGGTCATGGTATTCATGAAGAACTTAGAACAGTACATAGATGAGATCAACGAATTAATTCGCATGATAGGATGGATGGAAATTAGGGCTTTCAGGGGCAAAAGAAGCCTAACGACCATCAGAATCTCTACTAAAAATTGTGTGGCTTGAGATCAATGTTCAAGGAGAACAAGATTTAGCAAGGGGGTTCGGGGTCAGGATGAGTGCAGAACTTCGAAAGTAAGAAGTAATTATTGACTCGTGATAAATCATGAAACTTGAGGGTATTGTTCCTGGTTCATGGAACGATCTACAGTCAAAATCTCATTAGTTTTGCTCATGATAATGCATACCTTTAATGGTTTTTCTCTTCTAGGGTTTGAACTTGAAGAACTCGGGGAAGAACTTGAGGGATCCTTCTTCTCCACGAAATCTCCTTCCCTTTGGCTCCTTCCACGTCCATCAAACCCTTGGCACGAGCTAGGGGCCGGCCATGAGGGTTTTAGAGGAGTATTTAAGCATCTCCCCATTCCCTTTCCTAGTTAACTCCAATTCCTAATAAATTCCGAATTTCCTATTTCCCTCTCCCTTTTCAGGCATGATCTCCTAATTGGGTTAGGATGGAGCTAATTTCGTGGCCAACCCATTAGAGTAGGTTTAGGAATCCCAATCCAACTCAAACTTCTTTTTAATGCTTAAATACCTCCTTTCTATTTAAGTAATAATTCATTACGAATTTAAGGTATTTTCCTATTATTCTTCCTTTAAAAATCACTATTTTGGCCCACCAATTTCTAATGGGTCCATTTAATAAAGCCCATTACTTCCTTTCATTTAACGGGTTTTTTTAATTCTCTTTTATTTGATTTTTAATTGCTTTTATTTTTTTAATTATATTATATATATATTATTATATATTTTTTTTTTTTTGAAAAATCCAGGTTGCTACAGTTGTGACCTTCAGCTGCCATCTCTTCTTAAATCTTTTGATTCTTCTGAGAACACTTAGCTCTGATACCACTTATTGGATCGAGATGACATTAATGATGTCCTAGAGGGGGGGGGGGGGTGAATAGGACTTCTTGCACTTTTAAAAATTATCTGAAAATAGATAACACTAAATAGAGTTGTTAGTATTTAGTGTAGTGTGTGTGAAACAAGTGAAAACTTGGCGGAAACAATCACACAAATGCACAAGAGATTTAATCCTGGTTCGGCCCTTCCCACATGGATGTCCTACTTCTAGTCCCCAAGTAACCCCTTGGGATTTCACTAACTGCCAAGAAAGCTTGGCCTTCTCTCAACCTGAGAGGTATTACAATCCCACTTGCTCCTAAGCAAGTCTTCCCTTTACCAAGGGGTACAAAGACTACCTACACCAGTAGGTCTTCCCTTCACAAGAGGGGCACTACAAGAAACAAACCTCGTGCGGGTTATCTAAACACAGATATTAAAACACTTGTGTGTCTACTCAGAAGGATGAGCAAACACAGAGAATTCTGAAAGGAATACAAATAAGAGTTGTAGCTCTAACTCTTTCTGAATCTAAGAGGGTGGACTGAAGAAAAGATCTATAGTTACAAAATGCCACCCAACAGAGAAAGACTTCTAAGGAACTAGAGAGCTTAGAAGTTGCGGACTAAGGAAGCAGCTCTCATTCTTTTAATTCAGTAGAAGGCTTGTGAAGACTTTTGCTTGCAAATTCATATGGGAGTTGAGTGTGTTGCTGGTTGGTCTCTCTGTCTAAGTGTGTGTCTTGTTAAAACCTCCTGCTTCTATATATGCTTCAGAAGCCTTAAGTTTCTGTTTGAAACTACCCGTTAGAAAGCTAGCCGTTTGAACATCCTGCTTCTATATATGCTTCAGAAGCCTTAAGTTTCCGTTTGAAACTACCCATTAGAAAACTAGCCGTTTGAGGAATAACCGTTGATCCCTTGGATGTAGATACTTTTGAAACTTTTGTTATATTCATCAGTCCTTCAGCTTTTGGAGTTCCAACGTCTTCAGGCTATGTTGGTAGCTTCACGGCTTGATAGACAGTCTACATTAATGTTCTGTAAACTCTATGCTCAATACTGAAAGCTAAGTCATGCTTCATAAATGTTCTGCAAGAAAGAACAAGATAGAAAAAGGTACCTCCATACTTTCGGAGGTAGGTGAGATGGGAATATATGTAAAGTATAAAGAACTTCGGATGACAGATTTTTAGTGCAATGAAGAGCAGACATACAGTTGTATCCTGAAGGTAAAGGGAGGTTCTGATAGTGGTAGGTGAGCTCTGACATATACCCCATGCTGCTTATACCTACCATCACATTTACTATAAAGCAACTAACAAATGGAGAAGAACTTGAACTTCTAACAGAAAGCAAGAGACCAATTTGTATAATTATTTCAGATCTTTTCAAAAATATTTTATGTGGTCATTTTGAATATAATTGTTTCTTACCTAACATAATATTTAAAAGATGGTAACAAGAAAAAGTATTATTCTGTAAGATATGTAAGTGTTGTTCTATAAAGGATCCCATAGGGATAACAAACATATTGAAATACATAAGATTAAGATTTCATGGATTTTATGAAATGACAAATTCATACAAAAAAATTATTAAAGTACACAGAAGTTGATATGATATACTTTGACTTTCCTAAAGTCAGAGTCAAACATAAGAGATGCATGATGAACTTCGACTATACAGAAGTCGCAGTGAGACATTGATCACAAACTTCGACTTTTGGAAAGTCAGAGTGATAGGAATTTATTCAGCAATGGATGTCAAACTTAGACTTCAAGGGAGTCGGAGTGCAAACAATAATAGACTTTGACTTTCAAGGAGTTGGAGTAAAATACAAAGACTTCGACTTCTCATGTGTCGGAGTAAGAGGACTTCGACTTTTCAGAAGTCGGAGTGAAAGTGTTCATCAATCGATATCTTACTTCGACTTAAGAGAGTGAGAGTGAGGAACATTGACTTCAACCTTTAAGAAGTTGGAGAGCAATACAAGTCATACTTCGACTTTACAAGAGTCGGAGTCTAGATAGACTTCGACTTTTCAAGAGTCGGAGTACTACTTGTATGTTCACAGATGGTTCAACACTTCGACTTTTTTCTGTAGTCGGAGTCCACAGTCGGAGTTAGTATGGTTCATAGTATACACTGTGGACTTAGATTAATTTTGTGACAGTGTTGATATACAGTATTATACAAGTCATGTTTTGTGTGGTATATTCCAATAGATTTGTTTGTAGAAAGTCTTAAAAGGTTTTTTCATAGCAAAAACACAATGCTTAAATAGTTTAACAATATTTTAAAGAGATAGTTGCTCAACAATTCTTCTAAAGGATAGTTTCTCAACAGTCGTCAAGCTGATTCCATGGCCGATGTTTCCTCTGAGGTCGACCACGGAACCTTAAAGTGGGTTGGCACATACTCGGGCCTTCAATTCCCCGAAGAGACCACCTTGTATCTCCCGACGAATATCCGAGCCCATCATTCGATGGAGCTCGGCTTCTGCATATATACTGAAGCTATCCGAGCTGGCTTCCGGTGCCCACTGCATCCATTCATCACTTTTCTTCTTATTCATTTGGGAGTCACTCCCTCACAACTGACCCCCAACTCTTGGAGGTCAGTTGTTGGATTTCTTGCTATTTGTGCCCTCATCGGGGTCGAACCGAACACTCGCCTTTCCTTCTATTGCTTCTCCAATGAAGGCCTTCGGCGATTGGTTATACTTCGCCTCTCGAACAGGGCAGAAAATTCTCGACAAACACCCTCCTCTGTCCATAATTGAAGAGGAATTTCTTCTTCATTCACTGCCCCTCTGGGTGGCCATTCCCACCACCTGTCGCAGTGAGCATTAAAGACAAAGGCTTCTAAGATCCCCTTCACTTCATCGAGGCCGAGCTCTCAGAATTCCACTCTTTACAGGTGGTGGAAGCCCCTCGGCCTGTTCAGTCCATCCGAGGGGATCATCAAGCTCATTGACGATGCTCACAAAGGTCTAAAAACCCTTGATGTCACTTTTATTGGTGGATGCTACCAATTTCAAAAAACTTAATGCTTTCATCATGCAGGAATGGCCTCATCGAGGTATCTACACAATGGCTCTTATCCCGAGAGGGTAAGAAGAGCTCATTGCGCCCCCAAAAGCGTGCTCAGGTGGAGGTCGATGCGACGTCGAAGTTGTCGGACCTCCTGTCACTATATTCGAGCAGCGACGAAAAGCCATCCTCCGAGAAGGTCGCATGAGCAGCTACTATAACAATCAACAAAGTCAGTAGGTATCCTTACCTTGTGATCTCCCCAAGCATCCCACTCGATGTAGCCGAGGGAGGAAACTACCGCCACTGACTGGGGTCGCCGATCGATCCCTTCTACTACAAAGGCTCGTGCATCGAGCTTGAAGTGAACAAACATGGTCGAGGAGCTCTATGCTCCATGCAGGACCACCTGGCATTGGTCTGGGCCCTCCTTCAAAGGGTTGAGGCGACCCACACCGGTGCTGCCTCGAGATGGCCAATGTACATAAGAAGGTCGAGGAGGTTGCCAATAGGGCCGAAGAGGCCGAGAAATGGGCTGCCCAGGCTAAGAAGGATTTAGTCATCACTTTGGAATGGGCTTCAAAGGATGAAGACCTCATTGACTCGCTGGCAGTTTTTGCCGAGAAGCTCCGCAAGTCCAACTTGGTCGAGAATGCAACTTGCCAAACTGGGCGAGGAGGAGTGCGCCAAAGCCATCGCCGACTACCGTGAATCCCAAGAACTTAAAGAGGAGGTCGATAAGCTCTTCTCTATAGGCTATGACCTCTGCCTCGAGTGGCTCCAGAAGCTCCACCCCGACTTCGACATGTCGGGATTGTCCTTGGACAATGAGGATGAAGACATGGAGGAAGTAGTCGAGGTCGTGCTCGCTACTGCCATGGAAGAGAGCCTCGAAGCTACTGTCGACGCCATCATTACAGAGCAAGGAGCTACACCAATTGCCGAAGAGGTGAAGTCAGCATGAGTGATGTCGGCTTTGCTTCGGAGCTTGAGCCCGCGACATAGACATTTGTTACTTATCTTTTGTAACTACGACCTCGGACAAAAAGTCAAGGACATCAATACTGTCACGTCGCGACTTTTCAGATTGTAGTTTATGGGTTTGGTGGCCATTGTATGGCCCAATAATGTGTTTTTGGGTTGCTTGAGCAGGTTGTGTGGGGTTGGGCCGGGAACCCGGGCCTAACCAACCTCTGGTGCGCCTTTCATGAATGCGACCAACACAGGCATTGCATTTTTGAAACGTGACAAGCTTCCCATCAGATTCAAACACCGCTCTCTTGGGTGCGCGTCTGCATGCGCACTGCGTGGCGCATGCAGGGGCGTCACACTTAAAATGCGACAGCAGGGTACGTCGCTATTTAACGCGATGGCTCGATACGTCGCGATTTGGTTTGTTACTGTGTTTCGACCAAACCCTGGCAAACAGTGCAAGAAACACTGTTCAGCCGAGGGAGAGGTTGCTGTGGGATTTCCGAGCAATTCAGCGTTTGTGGCATGCAGATTGGTGTGTTGCCGTCACAAGGAGGTTGTTCGGAGCACGGGAAATGCCAGGGCAACACCGTTCTACACATTCCTCGTGTTCCTCGTGTGGTAGGGGAATTCTTCTCCATTTTAAGTTAAATGGATCGTGATTAATGTGTTTAATGCATGGGATGGGTAAGTGGAGTAGCAAGCAAGTATAGGCTTTTATTTGAATGCAATTATTATGTTTCATGGTTGTACATGGTGGCTTGTATGATTTCCGGAATGGGGTTTTGGGTGGGGTTCTCATCTAAAAAGGTGACAGAACTAGTCGTCGCATTTTCGAACCGACGAAGTGTTCGGTCGCGGTTCAATCTTTAAGGCAACGGTTTCCTTTCCCCTCCGCGATTCAGCCTTCAATTGGCGACATCTGTGTCCATCGCGATTTAGAAGGTAGCCACCCGGCCCCTGACTTGACTGCATGATGCCATGAGCTGCTTCCAGTTATGGATCTATATTGTCACATCCTAATAAATGTCCATTTATCGAAAATGATAGAAAAACAGACTTAAGAAATAGAACTTATATTTTATTCATCTATTGTCATTATTGCGGAAGCTTAACTTACATAGTACTCCTTGTAACAATCCACAAGAGGAGTAAGAAAAAGAAAACAAAATAACACTTTCATTCTTCTAACTACAAAACTAGAAGGTAATCTAAGGAACTCTGTCGACTTGTTGACGCGCAGCACACCCCCTTAAGAGCTAGGCTCATCAGTTCACCTGAAAAAAAAAAGATTTAATGAGCCAACGAGCCCAATAGGATTCACACATTCTAATCAACAGGAATAGGATAACTAAAGAGATGAGCAGGAAGCTTAATTGATAGCAATGTCAAATATCAAAGGTGGTTGTGTAATCATGTCAACCAAATATCAGTTATAGAACAAGAGTACTGAATCAAACTTGCATAGATAAGAATTCTGGATATATTCACATTCTGGCTCAAGTACATGTTCGACACATTGATACAATAAGATGATGACAATCAAGCAAGTATGATGCAATGCCAAACATCCAAGAGATCCATTATCGTTTCTGCACGACCATTAAACGAATTCGGGTGCTCCTCCCAGGACTAGATCAGCCCCATTGCATAGGCATATATCTCAATTGAGTCCAAAGACCCAAAAATTGTCATCATAATTCATTTCTGTAAAATATTCAAGTGTGGTACACAAGTTCTCAAGATCTCACTAGTAGTAAAGGGTTGGAAGTCAATGCCAATGACTTCAGAGTATTGTAGCTATGTAGGAATCAAGTATACTTGGGGGTGTTCAAGAACATTCCAAAGTTGGATGTGAATGAAAACTGAATGGTTCTTCTCAGTGTAAAGTAGTTGGAATTCAAGAAAATGAGGGAAACAACTTGTTGGGTTAATACCAAAGTGTGCCACCTTTGGTTGGACATGAAACAAATCTAGTTTAACACCACAGACAGGTGTATGTCGATAGCCAGAGAGTAGCTGTCGACAGCCACTGTCCATCCATAACCAGATTTTTGGAACTTGGTCCCTGTCTGTCGATAGGCCAAGGGTGGCTGTCGACAGATGAGGTCTGTCTGTCGACATCTACTGGTGTTTCTATATTTCTGGGTTCTGGAAGCGTAAGGCTATCGACAGATGGGTTCTAACTGTCGACAGTCGCAGGTTAAACTTCCAGAAATGGTTTTACAACATCTCAGAAGACTTTTCTAAGTGTTTCTATGATTCCAAACATGGTTAACAACATATCTCAAATGGTCCAATGAATCTTGGACTAAGTTTTCCTTTAATCCCAAATCTCTTGATTCCTCTTCGAGGTGACACTTTGAGAAAAACATGATCACCTTGTTGATATTCCAGCTCTCTTCTTCGTCGATCAACATAACTTTTCTGTCGGTCTTGAGCAGCTTTCATTCGATCTTGTACTAACTTTATAATTCTGTAGTTTCTTGTATCATTTCAGGTCCGTGTGATTCCTTCAATTCAATCCAACATAACGGTGATCTGCACTGTCGGCCATATAAAGCTTCAAATGGTGCCATTTGAATTGTAGACTGATAACCATTGTTATAAGCAAATTCCATGATTGCTAGATGGTGACTCCAATCATTTCGAAATTCTAAAATATAGGCACGACACATATCCTCAATAATTTGATTTACCCGTTCTGTTTGTCCATCGGTTTGAGGATGAAATGCCGTAATAAACTTCAGTTTGGTTCCCAGTGCATCTTTTAGTTCTCTCTAAAAATGTGAAGTGAATCTTGCATTTCTGTCAGAAATAATATTCTTTGGAATTCCATGTAGCCGAACAATTTCCTTTAAGTACAAAGCTGCTAATACATTGACAGACCATTTTGTCTTGATAGCCAAGAAATGAGCTGACTTTGTGAGTCGATCAACTATTACCCATATTGCATCATATCCATTACGTGTTTTGGGTAATCCCACAATAAAGTCCATACCGACACTGTCCCATTTCCACTGTGGTATCTCAAGGGGTTTTAATTTCCCTGCGGGTTTTTGGTGTTCTGCCTTGATTTTCTGACATGTTAAACATCTAGCAATAAAATCTACAATGTCTTTCTTCATGTTACACCACCAAAAAATTTTCTTTAAATCTTGGTACATTTTGACAGTTTCCGGATGGATGGTATAATGTGCCCGATGAGCTTCCTCTAATATTTGTTTCTTGATCTCTGAATTATCCAGTATGCATATTTATTTCGGAACCGAAGATTTCCATGAGCATCCTCATTGAAATCAGGTCTGAAGTTCAGTTTTTCTCTGATTTCTCAATGTGGGGTCATTGTCTTATTGTTCTCCAATTTGCCTTAATAGACCAGATTGCACTGACAGGTTATCAATCATAACCCTATCTTCTTTGGTTTAGCTTTTAGACTCAATGTAGAGAATTCTTCCAACAGTTTCCATTCTGTGATTGCAAATGAAACATTTTAGCCAAGGGATTCTACTGAGAGCATCAGCTGCAGTGTTGCCTTTTCCAGAATTGGTATATATAGATAGTGTCTCCAAAGCTTTAGAGCAAAAATTACCACTGCTAATTCCAAATCATGTACTGGATAAATTTTCTCATGATCTTTAATTGTCTAGATGCATAGGCAATAACTTTTCCTTCTTGCATCAATACACACCCTAACCCAATATTCGATGCATTGGTGTAAACTTCAAATGTTTTTCCTTCTACTGGCAAGGCTAAAACTGGTGCGGATGATAAACATTCTTCAACCTTTGAAATGCATATTCACAATTCTCATTCCATTCAAATGTAGTTCCCTTTCGGGTCAATTGTGTAAGAGGTGAAGCAATTCTAGAGAAATCTTTGACAAACTGCCGGTATAAATAGCCATACCCAGAAAACTTCTAATTTTAGTAATGTTCTTAGGTTGTTCCCACCTATGAATAGCTTCAACTTTAGAAGAGTCCACTGATAATCCCTCTCTAGAAATGACATGTCCTAAGAACGTTACTTGTTCCAACCAGAATTTGCATTTACTAAACTATGCATATAACTTATGATCTCGTAGCAATTGTAAAGTAACCTGTAAATGTGCTTCATGTTCTTCCATACTCTTAGAATAAATCAATATGTCATCAATGAATACAACCACAAATTGAACCAAATATGACCTGAATACATCATCATCAATCGCATGAAAGCAGCAGGTGCATTGGTTAATCAAAATGGCAATACTACAAATTCATAATGCCATATCTACTTCGAAAAGCTGTCTTGTGAATATCTCCTTCCTGAATTCTCAATGATGATACCGGATCTAAGATCAATCTTTGAGAAATACTGGGCTTCAGACAATTGGTCAAATAGATCATCAATTCTAGGAAGTGGGTACTTATTTTTTTTAATTTAACTGGTTCAATTGTCTATAGTCTATGCATATCGCATAGTCCCATCCTTCTTCTTAACAAACAATACTGGAGCACCTCAGGGAGATGTATTGGGTCTAATGAATCCTTTCTCCATTAGTTCCATCAATTTCCTTTTAATTCTTTCAATTCTTACATTGACATTCGATAAGGTGTTCTTGAAATTGGTGTGGCTCTTGGAACCAATTCAATGGAAAATTTACTTCTCTACTAGGTGGTAATCCAGGTAAGTCCTTAGGAAATACATCGGGAAAATCTTTTACTATCGGGATATCCTTCAATCCTGTAGTATTCTGATTTATTAATGTCACAGAAGCCAAATATCCTTGACATCCTTTTTGTACCAACTTGCATGCTTTAACTGCCGAGATTATGAGTATACTTCTTACACGAGGTTTATCAAAAGTCATGGAGTAAACCTCCTTACCCAGAAAAGTTACTGCCTTAATTGGCAATCCAAATTTACATGATATTTAGATAGCCAATCTACCCCAAGGATTACATCACAATCCCACATATCAAGGCATATCAAAATCACCCAAAATTATGTTCTTTAACTAGAATTTGACTGGCAGGGTAATATTCCTTAAGTTTCTTACCCTCACTTAGAGGAGTAGCTACTTCAAGTTGTATAGGTAATGGAACTAATTGTATTTCTAAGGACTAATAAAGGAATGTGTAGCTCCTGAATCAAATAAAACATATGCAGGTTAGAGTTTACTAAAAGTGTACCTACAATAAGTCCGCCTCTTGCAGAGATTCAGGTTCCACTTCCTGAATAGCTTGTAGACGTCCTTGTTTGACTCGGGGATTCTAGGTTGTTGGTGCATTCTTCATCATAGGACATTCAGGAATCCGATGTTGATTACTTCCACATCGGAGGCAAGCACCCAACCTACGCCAACAATTCTCAGTCTTGTGTCCACTAAGATGGCAATGTCGACAAATGTCCTTATTCTCAACTGGAGCTTTTCCTGCTTTCTTGGTGGACTGGTGTACCTTAGGGGCGTTTCCTGTTTCAAACTTCCTTTACGGTCAGAAGAACTTTCACACCGAACTTTCCTCTAATCTTTTCCACATTTCATTGGCAGCTTCTAAAGCGAAGACTCTTTTAACCATTTCAAAATATGTGGTAATTAAATGAGGTGTTAACGAGTATGAAGTTTGGTCGTAGATCGTTCATAAATCTTTTGCTTTCAATTTTTCTGTAGCTACTAGATGAGGAGCATACTTAGACAGTCGAGCAAACTGCACTTCATATTCCGACACCGACATTCTGAGTTGCTTTAGATTAGCAAACTCATTAGCCTTCCTTTCTTGAACCACCTCAGAAAAATACTGATCATTGAACAACTCCACAAATTCCTCCCAACCTACCTGATTTGGATCCTCTATAGTAGATTCTACAGTTTCCCACCACGCTCGGGCATCACGGTCCAACTGGAATGTTGCTAGACGTATCTTATCCTCTTCTGCACATCGAATCACCTTAAAAATTATTTCAATGTCTTTTAACCAATTTTCGGCCTCATCCGGATCCGTGCTACCTACAAACCTTGGAGGATCTAGACTTCGGAAATCCTTAAACAGATTTGTTCCATTATGAGTGTTGTTCTTAGTCACTGTCCTCATTACTCTGGTCAGATCATGCATTGAGCTTTCATCTTCTTCCAATTTGAATCACCTCCCTCCATAATTAATTTAAGAAAATATCTGAGACATCCAACAATTCATACATTAATATCATTTGTAACGACCCTCCTTATATCGGTACGATTATACAATCCCCCATCAGTACAAAGAGCGCCGTCACAGTGGGATAATAACCCAACACTAAATGATAGGTTGATATGTACATGAATATAATTGAGTACAGCGGGAATAAAAGAAATAGCTCAACTTCATTCCATCATCATAATATTCCACAGTCTAAATAGAAAAAGGAAATGACAAAGTCCACATTATTACATTTTAAAAGAACTACATTGTCCATAACATTATCCATAAGAATAACTTTATTCGAACTATGAACGGAAAGTACAACTACTAAGCGTTCCACAATATGGCTACCCTCGGGCTCGGCGTCTCTCCTCGCTACGTCCTCCTCAAGTGTGGAAACTCCTGTCTCTCCTGAACGCTAAAGCAAGTATGAGTCTAAAAGACCCAGCAAGCAATCTAAAATCTCAACCTTACACATATCACATACACACTAAGCTACCAACAATAAGGAAACACATGTTATCATTCTAACATAACAATTTACATGGCACATGCTTTTTATAATTAACTCCATGCATAAACCACCTAAACACCTTTTAACTAGCACATGCTCATATTAAATCATGGATAATACATACACCTATACGTGTTTTCTACACATAATAGATCCTAGGATACATGATTCAAATACTAATCATATCATTGTACAATTCTACCAATTTAAAACATAAGGCTATGTACAAGATAATGAACACTCCTAGCATGGTATCTAACCCATTTCGCTTGCTCTTTTCACATTTAACTACTCATTTAGCTTGTTGTTTTAATGTATATAATTCATAATTACACATGATATCACTTTTATGAAACATGAATTGAAGGTTTAAAAATATTCAAGTTGGTTGGCAACTATATGCAATTTAAGCATGGAACTATGTACTGAGTGAATAGCATGTCTATCATGGAATTTAGACATTCTTTCATAATTAACATTAATCATATTAACGTATGGATTACATGAACATATGCACTCTTATCTTTGTTTTCACATGCACTTACTCTCATTGACATTTATTTGCACTAAGGATAAACATGGTACTTGCTTATATATCTTAAACAACTAAGTATAAGAAACTTATAACATGCTCTCTACATCTTTTATTCA
The DNA here is from genome assembly GCA_014218235.1 of Colocasia esculenta. Lineage (NCBI taxonomy): Eukaryota > Viridiplantae > Streptophyta > Magnoliopsida > Alismatales > Araceae > Colocasia > Colocasia esculenta. The sequence continues at coordinate 99,444,735 of CM024758.1, read as the reverse complement.
ATCATGCTGTAAGATTTAAATTTCCTTCAAACCCTTTTGCAACTATACATACTTTAAGCATAAAGTAAATAGCATACCTAGCATGGATTCTAATCATTTTCACATGCATTTAACAATCATATACATACCTTTTGTTGCTGTTTTGACATGAATTAAACACATTCATATGGGTTTACCTTGTTCACATGCTATCTTATTCTTACCAATTCCACATGTTCATCTTCTCATTGCACAATTTACATGTTTACTTACACATATTCATATACACTACCACATGGAAGTTATTAAACTATATAACATGATATTACATTTATGGTATTAACACATGCTTGACATGAATATATATATATTATTACATTGGTTCTCACATGCAATTATACTCTCATTATCATTTACTCTCCCTTACACATCAATTTACACATTTTCCTCTTCATTTACTCTTGCACTTTCACTTATCACATATCACGTCAATTGCACTTACCACGTGCCACATTCACATATCACTTTGCACTTTATTCACATTTATCTCTTAAGTTGCAGTGACACATAGTCCTAACTACTATCTAGACGACGCACGCACCCATATCACACAACACATATCTCTTAGCACATAGCACATCACATGACCCCTACCCACCACCTGGGCAATCTAAGGTGAATCTTGGTAACTACACAGACCGGGAGAAGCCCTCTCCACCGTATCCAGTGGTACTTGTCCACCTCTAGGGTTTCATCCTAATGCCCTTAGGATATATTTCACAACGTTGAGCCTTCCATAGGGACTTTTCTATGGTACAACTCTCAGACCTCTATGGTAGTAGTGTCAATCTCGGCCCAATTTTACATTAAGCACATTATCATACTTCGTCACATTTTACTCATACTTATATACGCACTTTAATCCCTTTTCACATGCACTTTGCATAATATTTACATTTCAGTTTTCAGAATTCACTCTTACTGTTTAACAGTGATAAACAACTCAAAATAGAATATTAACATGTTGTTAACCCTTGATTTACACATGATTAAACCTAACATGCTCAATATGGTCATTTTCTCATTAAAACCATAATAGTACCTATGTTATTAAAACAACATGAAGTTTTTATAATAGATTTCAAACAATAAACATATCACATGCTCCATTTCCAGATTTTTCTAAACAGTAATATAATTTTACTAATTAAGATAGATTTCAGGCCTATTTATCAAGAATTTCATTTATACATGATTTACATCCGAACAATCATGATTACTGCTCAAACACAGGAAAACAATCATCATATGATCATATAAAATTTCTAAAACCTAACATGCAACAAATCTAATTATTCAGGATTAACATTGATAAATCATACTTCTCTCAGTAATGCAGAAATTTCAATAATTAACACTATGTACCGAAATTTGAAATATCCTCATGACATGACCTACTGATCACATTTGACCACACATAAAATTTACAGCATGCACACATACCCAGAAGTCACATAAACACCTTAAAGACATCAAATAGCAGTTTTCAAAACCCTAAGGAACTTGGCGGCACAGTGTGTGTCGCCTACTGTGTCAACGGCACAGTATCTTGCCGCCAACACAGGATCTGGTGGCACAGGATGTGGCCGCCAATCTCCTGTCAGCAGACCATGCAGAAACACACACATGCAAGGGGAATTTTGAGGTTCCAAGACTCGAGGAAAAATCCGAAAAATACTAGGACCTAAGGGTCATGCGTAGGGTTGACATCCATAGGTTACTTGCCTCAAAACAAATCCACAAGGATCGAATCTTGTCGGAGAAGCCCTCCTCGGCCTAGCCAAGAAGGTGCTCAAAACCTCTTCAGATCCGGTTCTTTCGTTGATGTAGGTTGATCCTCGGAGTTGGGGACGCTCTTCAACGTACGGTGTATCCCCCAGTCAGTGTAGATCTCCAGAAAACTCCTCCAGTCACTAGATTCAGCTCTCAAAGATCAACTTTTCACCACAGGAAACCCTAGCTTCTCCAATGACCCAAAAGACTTGGCGCGGCGGGAAAAGTGGTTTTTATAGGGCTGGGCAAGTTGGGTACGCACTAGGCTAGGTCTCCTACAGCGAGGGATGGGTTTCCTAAACTGGAACCGGGAGAAACCCGAGCGTTACCAAATCTAAAACTATCAGCAAGCAGTGAACTTGGCGTCCACATCTGGTGCCGCCAACAGGTGGTTGGCGTCCACCCATGGTGCCGCCCACAGAGGGGTTGGCGTCCATCGATCTGGACGCCAACTCCTCTGGCCAGGTCAGCGGCAGGCATGTTGCCGCCAACTGAGATTTCGGCCAGAGCAAAGGCATACATCAAAACCGATACATAGTCACATCCCAAACAGTTTAATGGTTACTGAAATAAGTAGATATCATATACACAAAGTTAAACATATACATATATACGTGTACAAAGTATAATTACATACAACATCATAGTTTTAAATAAGTAAACATGTACATCGATGATAGTTAGATAATGCATGCATTTAAATATATACATGTACAAAATAATCTTACGTGCACTTAAAAGAGAGAGAGAGAGAGATATATATATAATATATATATATATATATTATATATATATCAATACTTACCTATCATATGCACATTATTACTTAATACAACATGCATAATATTTGAATAAATACATCATGTACAAAATTAGCTAATTAGCTATATTCGCAGAAAATAATATATTATACTTACGTATGCACATGAGTAATTAAATAATTATGTATGCATAAATTTAATATACGCACCATATACACAACAGGTAAATATCACATGCACAAAATAAAATGAACAAAATTCGCGGGGTCTTACATCATCACCAAAACCAATACACACATTCATCACATACAAGTTTTCTGTTATCATAGAACATAATACTTTTCATTACAAGCCAAAAATATTTACATCACCATCATTCTTATCCTAATAAGCAAAAATATTATCCATCCTTAGTAAGCCGTAATACTTACAACATCATCACCACTTTTAACCTCTCATACACATGTACATATAGAGTTATATATACAACCCACTACTAATAAAAAGAGAGGTTAATAAAAGTAAGTTTCTAATTTCCTAGCTTGCTTCAAGTTTGTATGGCAGATTCCACAGACGGCTGTTGCTCACCCCCAGGCCCATGATACAGCTCTCTTACTGCTTCAGACAGTACCTCCAATACCCTTCAACCTGATGGAGCAGCATATCTTGTCCTAACTTCAGACTTTCCAGATTGCACATTATTTGGGTCATAGTCTCCAAGGAAGCACGGGGATTTCTCGCCAGAAAAGTGCAAGCTGTTAGCTTCAACACTTCTTCCTTTATTTGCACATGTGCTTCCCTTTGGGCTTGAGCATATAACTCCACATCCTGTCGGAGTAATTCCATTGCAGACACTAGCTGTTCTTGAGCATTCATATCCATTCTGTAGTAACAACAAATTAAGTATACACATATCAAATCTCTATTACCTTTATAACTAATCCCAGGTTTCTACCCCAACTCACTGGTCATTCCCTAGGTTTATGGAACCTAAGGCTTTGATACCAATTATCTTCACGTCCTAATAAATGTCCATTTATCAGAATGACAGAAAAATAGACTTAAGAAATAGAACTTATATTTTTATTCATCTGTTGTCATTATTGCGGAAGCTTAACATACATAGTACTCCTCGTAACAATCCACAAGAGGAGTAAGAAAAAGAAAACAAAATAACACTTTCATTCTTCTAACTACAACACAAGAAGGTAATCTAAGGAACTCTATCGGCTGGTTGACCTACTCAGCACACCCCCTTAAGAGCTAGGCTCATCATGTTCACCTGAAAAAAAAAAAAGATTTAATGAACCAACGAGCCCAGTAGGATTCACACATTCTAATCAATAGGAGTAAGATAACTAAAGAGATGAGCAGGAAGCTTAATTGGCAGCAATGTCAAATATCAAAGGTGTTGTGTAATCATGTCACCAGATTTCAGTTATAGAACAAGAGTACTGAATCAAACTTGCATAGATAAGAATTCTGGATATATTCACATTCTGACTCAAGTACATGTTCGACTCATGATACAATAAGATGATGACCATCAAGCAAGTATGAGCAATGCCATATTCAAGAGATCCATTATCGTTCCGCACAACCATTACGAATTCGGGTGCTCCTCCCGGGACTGGATCAGCCCATTGCACAGGCATATATCTCAATAGAGTCCAAGACCCAAAAATTGTCATCATAATTCATTTCTGTAAAATATCAAGTGTGTTACACAGTACTCACAATCTCACTAGTAGTAAATATGACGGTCCTCGTTGTTCAGACCCGTTAACCCAATAACGTGCCTAACACGAGTCTGCCTCCCGCGACCGGGCCGAAGCCTCGCAAGGGATATCAAACTACTAGTCTGTAGAAATATAAAGGAACCAGCTCAAATATATAAGATTTGTCAATATCACAAATATTTATTAGAAATGTACATAGCCATAGTAGAATGTAACCAACAACCTGGGGCATACCCCGAGGTGTACAAAAAAAGTAAATTACACTGCCGGTGGTGCAGACCCTCCGCTACGGTGCAGCTCAGAACTAGACGACGGGTGTGAGGTCTCCTGCTCTCCCTCACTTGAAAGAGTAGGGGGGTGAGAGCCTCTCGAGTCACTGGCTCAGTAGGGAAACTCCCTAGAAACTGAGCAAACCAACACAAGTAGTAAAGCAGGAAACTACACTAACATTTCATAGAACTATCTAGCAGGACATAAACTGTAAATACCACTTACCACTTGCCGCTTAATAGAAACCAATATGATAAATAAATGGCAAACCCAAATAAGTGTACGAGCTACAGTAGGAAACGCCTCACTCGGGCCTGTGGACTGGCTCGCGACACCAGCTACTGACCCGGACAAACCACACAGGACTACCTCTCAGTCTCGCACCCACGGACGGAAGGTCCAGCTCCGCTCCGCCGCTCCACGCTAAACCAGTACAAAGAACTATGGAGTCCAACTAAACCACCACAACCTGCAGGTCACACACACCCGCAGGCCCATGCCTGGCACCTTTAGGGACTCTGGCCCGAGCTCCCTAAAGTGAGGCACTGGAAAACAGGACTAGCTGGGGCCCAGTATGTCTACTGGTGTCGTCTCCCCCAACTACGAGCGCGCTACAAGCGACAACACAACAAACTCTCTCTAGTCCTGTCCCACTGTCGTCTTTCCCTCAGCCGGACATACTACTCAGCACAAGAGTGAGGGTGTCCAGGAAGACGACAAAAAAACTCGACGGTACTCAGTACGGGACAAGCCCCGAGCACACACGTGCCTGGCTCACACAAACCTGGGCTCCCAACTGAAGAGGTATCCACGGTAGGCGTCAAACTACACGCCACGTACACGGAAACCACGTGCACACCACAAAGCCACGTGAAACCTTCACGTAAACCACGTGAACACCACGCCAACCACACCAACACAACCTCCCCGAGCGCTACGAGTGCCAATGCACCGCTTACCATTGCCGCACAACACATATACGATAATCCGATAATATTACACTAGCATACATATGCATAACAACCCTCGGCTGTGATCGCGACGGGTTTCAGTGTCGCCTTCAGAACGCGACAGCTCGATATGTCGCCTTTAAAACATGAACGCGACGTATCGTTCTGTCGCGACATTGTCGCGACGCATAGGTTTGTCGCCTTCACAGGCGCAAACCCTAATCCGAATCCTCATCCGGATCTCCCCCCAAAACCCCTACAATCTATGGTTCTTATTCCATTTACATGCTTTAATGTGTTCCTACACATGCTATCTACTGTTTAGAAAGCTAGAAACACATCATCCACATCACACACGAGCAATCCACGGATCAAAACACGGAAATCCCCTACCTTCGCGAAGCAGGCGAAGTACGGAGCCCACACGACGTTTCCCCCGCTCCACGTAGCGTCCTCGTGGCGAGAACACGTCGAACCGAGTTCCAACAATCGAATCGCCCAGAAATCCTCCAGCACACCCCCTGGCCGAGCAGAGCTCATGTGAGCTCTGTTCTGCCGGGTTCTATAAAACACATCACGGTTAAGAACGCGACGCCACACTGTGTCGCGACCTGAACGCGACACACTAGGCCGTCGCCTTCAATAAGTCGACGTCAGCAAGCTCGCCCTATGGCAACACGTGGCGCGCATGCAGACGAAGACCAAAAACCATTTCATGAACGCGACGCCCTGGGATGTCGCGTTCAGAACGCGACCCCTCACTGTCGCGTTCACAGACAGTGAATCAGTGAGCACTTTTGGCCCAAATCTCCGCCCACAGAGCCTCCCAACCTGTGGAAAACACCTGCTACTCACGTCATTGGCCACACACTGGCCTCCATACATACAGGAAGACGATCCGAACGGCCGGAACGTCACATTACTATCACCTAAAAGGAAATTTTGTCCTCGAAATTTAAAACAAAAATTGAACACCAAAAACTTTTAATTCAACCTATATAACACTATCACCTAAAAGAATTAAAACTTACTCAAACAAGTATGGATACGCTTTCATCATTTCTTCTGCTAATTCCCATGTATCTTCTCCACCTTGTCTGTTTTCCCATCTGACTTTCACTAATTCAATCTCTTTATTCCTGAGCTTCTGAGTTCTGTGGCCTGTAATCTGCACTGGATATTCCGGCATTGTCATGTCGGGCTTCAGATCATCTCTTTGATAACTGACAACTTGGGATGGATCTCTGATATATTTTCTCAACATTGAGACATGAAACACATCATGTGCATCAGTAAAATCTGCTGGCAAATCTAACTTGTAAGCTGCTTCACCCATTCTTTCTTTTATCTGGAACGCCCGACATATCTTGGGCTCAACTTGCCTTTCTTACTGAACCTCAGCACACCTTTAGTAGGAGAAACCTTTAGAAATACATAGTCACCAACTTCAAATGCAAAGGTCTACGTCTGACGTCTGCATAGCTTTTCTGACGGCTCTGGGCTGTTTTCAACTTTTCTTGAATAAATTTTACTGTTTCTGCACATTGTCGAACTAATTCTGGACCCAAAACCTGTCTTTCTCCTACTCATGCCAGTTTAGTGGTGATCTACACGGTCTGCCATATAAAGCTTCATATGGTGCCATCCCAATACTTGCATGGTAACTGTTATTGTAAGCAAACTCAACCAATCCCAAGTGGCGCTCCCAAATACCTCCCCACACCAAACAACAAGCTCTTAGCATGTCTTCAAGTGTCTGGATTGTCCTCTCTGTCTGCCCATCTGTTTGTGGATGATATGCTGAATTGTACCTTAACTCTGTGCCGACGACCCTCTGCAAACTCCCTCCAAAAACCTGAAGTAAAACGAGGATCTCGATCTGAAACAATGGTGACTGGAATACCATGTAAAGGCACAATTCTTTCTACATACAGCTTGGCTAATCTGTCCACTGACCATGTCATACTGACCGTAACAACCTACAAACCTGGTTAATCTGTCCACAAAACCCAAATGCATTGTGACCTGATGATCTGGGCAAACCAACAATAAAATCCATTGCTATATCATCCCACTTCCATTGTGGAATGGGTAGTGGCTGCAACAATCCTCCTGGCTTCTGGTGTTCTGCTTTAATTTGCTGGCATACTGCACATCTTGCAATAAACTCTGCAATTTCTCTCTTCATATTCGACCACCAAAAATGTTTCTTCATATCTTGGTACATCTTTGTGCTGCCTGGGTGGATGGTATACCTGATCTGTGAGCCTCTTCTAAAACCCTTTGTCTGATTTCTGCATCTGCTGGAACATATAGTCGACCTTTGAGTCTGACCACACTGTCGTTCCCAAAAGTCACTTCTTCCATTCTTATAATATCTGCTAAACTATTCTGCTCTCTGCGCCTCCACTATTTGCTAGTATAAAGACGGCTCCACTGCACTGGTTGCTAATATTGCTCTGCGCTGACTACTCGGCACATACAAGGAATTTTCCGCCACATCTTCATACAATTTCCATTCTCTGATCATAAGTTGATTCATAACCGCTTTTCTACTTAGTGCATCTGCTACTACATTAGCTCTGCCTGGATGATACGCTAAACTGAAGTCATAATCTTTTAAATATTCCATCCATCGATGCTATCTTAAATTTAAATCCTTCTGAGAGAAAATATACTTTAAACTCTTATGATCAGTAAATATCTCAAATCTTTCACCATACAAATAATGCCGCCAAATCTTCAATGCAAAGACAACCGCTGCCAGCTCTAAATCATGGGTGGGATAATTCTCTTCATGTTTCTTTAACTGCCTGGAGGCGTAGGCTACCACCTTGTTGTGCTGCATCAAAACTGCACCCAATCCTCTCTTGGATGCATCTGTAAACAGAACAAATCCGCCACTACCTGACGGTATTTCTAACACTGGTGCTGAAGTCAACCTTTTCTTCAATTCTGCAAAACTGCGTCTGCATTCTGAGGACCACACACAAGAACCCCCTTTCTTGTCAACCTAGTCATAGGGGCTGCTATCTTGGAAAAATCTTGAATAAATCTTCTGTAATAGCCTGCAAGACCCAGAAAACTTCTGATCTCAGACACTCCTCGGTTCTTTCCATTTCATCACTGCCTCAACTTTGGCGGGATCCACTGCAATACCTTCACCTGATATTACATGACCCAGAAACTGAATTTCTTTCAGCCAAAATTCACATTTACTGAACTTGGCAAATAGTTGGTGATCCCTCAATATCTGCAAAGTAACCCGCAAGTGCGCTGCATGCTCCTCCTCTGACGCTGAGTAAACTAGTATATCATCAATAAATACCACTATGAACTGATCCAAATACATGATATTCTGTTCATCAGATTCATAAAAGCTGTTGGTGCATTAGTCAACCCAATGGCATCACAACAAACTCATAATGCCCATATCTGGTGCGAAAAGCGGTCTTCTCAATGTCTTCTTCTCTCATTCACACTGATGATATCCTGACCTCTAATCTATCTTAGAAAATACCTTGGCTGATTGCAACTGATCAAACAGATCATCAATTCTAGGAAGAGGATACTTGTTCTTAATTGTAACTTTATTCAACTGCCTGTAGTCTATACACATCCTTAAGCGCCATCTTTCTTTCTAACAAATAATACTGGCGCTCCCACGGTGACTGACTGGGCCTGATAAAACCTTTTTCTATCAGCTCTTGCAATTGCTTCTTCAATTCTTTCAGCTCTGTTGGTGCCATTCTATAAGGTGCTTTGGAATCGGTAAACTGCCTGGCTGTAATTCTACGGTAAAATCTACTTCTCTGTGCGGAGCTAGCCCTGACAACTCTTCTGGGAATACATCTGCAAATTCTCTGACCACTGGCACCGAACCTACAAACTTACTAGACTCAACTAGACTAGCTGACGCAAGGTAAGCTACACATCCCGCATTAATCAACTTTTTAGCTCTAAGTGCAGAAATAATAAACTTGGGCGTGTAAAAAGACATACCTTGGAATTCAAACACTACACCACCGGTCTGCAAAACCTGACCCTCTTTTTCCTGCAATCAACCATGGCCCCATAGGCCTCTAACCAGTCCATACCTAGTATCACATCATAATCTTTCAATGTCAAAGCATATAACCTTGCTGGCATCTGATTTCCATGAATAACTATCGGGACCTCTTCTAGAAAATTGGAAGTAAGCATAGATCCTCCTGAAGGAATCTCTACCACTAACTCACATGGCCTTTCTTCTAAGGATGTACTATACTATCCAGAAAATCATCGGAAATAAACGAATGCGAAGCACCCAGATCAATTACACTCTAGCAGTAAAATCAAAGAAAGGTAATATACCTTCAATGAGATTGGATGCCTCCGCCTGTGCTCGGGTGATTTCCATCACTCGGCCCCATCCTCCTCTCTGGTACGGTGCACCTCTGCCCTGCTCTGCTGATCGCTGAAAGGGATGCTGCTGTTGGGTCCCTCTACCATAGTCTGCTCTCGAGGATACGGATAGTTCCTCACTAAGTGCCCTGGCTGCCCACAATTATAACATCTGAAAGTCGGGTATGCTGTAGGCTGCCCTGCCGTGCTCTGCTGAGATTCCTCTGGAACTAGTGGCCTGTAGCCACGACCCTGTTGAAAACCTCCCTACTGAAAGCCCTACTGCCTGTGTAAGGCCCTCAAATTTTGTCCTTATTATTTTATTATGTTGTTTTATGCTTGTATATGTATATGCATTATCATATAAGTATTATGCATACTTTAGCTTGGTGTACTTATGAATGTATGTATATACTTAGTTGTATATATTATCGGTGGATTTCGTGACATAATGAGTGTGTACATTACACCCTATGTATTGCATGCATGAACTTAGGAGAAATTAGGGTTTTGCATGGTTTTGGGTTTCTGGCCGAAGGGTTAGTCGACGTCAACATGAATGGACGTTCACTTATTGTTAACGTCCATATCGGTGGACGTCGATTAGTAAGTAGACGGCCTTATCGGTGGACGTCTACATCCTGACAGCCAGTCCGCAGCAGCATGGTGTGCCATGCTTGATGGGGCGTGGCAACCACTCCCCCACGGCTCCTTGGCCTTCCAACCGACCTCTTGCGTGGGGTGAGAGGGTCCTCTCTTAGGAGAGCCCTTGTTGCAACCCCAAAGAGTTCTCTTGGCTCTTTGCAAAGAGAAAACAAAAACCTAGTGAGCTGTGAGAAAACCTGAAGTTTGAGAGCTTTGATCCGGAGATCCAAGGCTCTTCCTGGCGATCTACTTCGACAAGGAGGGAGACAACACATCCGGCTACACATCCCCGGCCCTGGATTTCAGAGGGGAGCATCACAGAAGCCGGAGTGGAGGCATCTTGGAGGCTTCTTGGGACTGCCCAAGGAGAGCTTCTCCAACCATTTTGATCCCTTTAGGAGTTTTCCAAAGGCAAGTAACCCTTGCACCTTGTCCATGTATGTGTCTAGGAGGCTTTTATCATTTTTATGGATTTTCCTCGTGTCCTGGATCCCCTACATTCACCATTCTTTAGAGCTCGGACTGTGTTTTTGCACAGGTCCGAACTTGACGGCAAGATCTATTGCCGTTGAGATCTTGAGTCAGCGGCTAACGATGTTGCCGCCAACTCTTGTGAACGGCCAGAGTATGCCGTTAAGTTCTTCTTGACAGAACAGTGAACTGTTCTGCCCTATATCTTTAATTTCCGACTTTGGCGCATGAGGATATAATGTAAATTTTATATGTTATGTAAAATAGATAATGTGATGTGTGTGAAAATTTCTGTATTTTTCTGTGAATGGCATAATTTATTAGAATTATTGAAAGGCATGTGTAGGAAAGGTTATGCATGTTTGATTTTGTTCCCATGATTTCTGAGGAATTAAATGCTGTAAAATTTTATGAACCATGTATATGTATCAGTCCATGCCCTGCAAATTTGAGGATTTTTACATGGCTATGTGAATTACTGAAATTCTGTAATGGGAATGGAAGCATGAGTAGGTTAATGAATAATTCATAGTAATTTGTGTCATGCAATAAATCTGGGAAAATTTCTTGTGCCAATATGTATGTGTGATTCATGACTGTGCATGATCAAATCTGAAATCCATGTCATGTTCTATGTTAACTTAGTTATGAATGGCATGAAACTGGGTGTTTCAATTTCTATAAATACATGTGAATTCAGAAAATGTGAAATTTGTATGTGTGTTATTATACCCGAAAACAGCATGTGGTTAAATTTTCAGGAAATTTTGATAACAGTAGCCTACACTATGAGGTTTCCATGTGAAAATGAGTTATAAATACATGTACCATGATTAAGGTTAAATGAGGTGTGCTCCAATTAATCCATGAGAGCTACTAAATGCTTGATTTCTGTTATTAGTGGCATCATGCTAGGAATGAACAGAACCATGTGCATAAATAAGAAAGTGTGAATATCATATGTAAAACGTGTGTTAATCGGAATGTGTAATGTGTAAAATGTGCCGTGTGTGACACTGCTTCCATAGAGGGCTGTGGAACTGTACCATGGAAAGTCCCCATGGGAAGGTTCAATGTGTTAAGATATCCTAAGGGCATTAGGATGAAATCCTGGAGGTGGACAAGTACCGCTGGTTAGGGTGGAGACGTGTTCTCCCGGTCTGCGCAGTGCCAAGAGTCATCACTGTATTGCCTAGGTGATGTGCATGTGTTATGTGTATGTGATGTGTCCTTCTAGTGGTGGTTTGGACTATGTGTCACGGCAAATAAATTGTGAAATGTGTATATGTGAATATGTGTAAATTGTGTATATGTAAACATGTGAATGTGAAATGTGAAATCATGTGAACTATTTATGTTAGAATGAGAATATGTGTACATGTGCAATGTTTGAAAAATGAACCATGAGAAATATGGGAATGTGTAACCATGTGAAGTGAATGTGTTAGAGTATGAGACGATAATTCATGCCATGATATTTCTAGTTCCATGTAAATTGCTAACATGTTATAGTCAAATTGGGAGTGTAGTCTTCATGTGATTAAATGAGTAGAAAGCATGTGATAGGAAGTGTTATTTGAACATCTTAAACCATGTACCATGTGTTTTGAATTGGTAGAATTACCATGATAGGTTGTCTCTTATAATGTTCAAGCATGTTGTATGTTGCCTTGCAAATTGAATTAGTGGAACCTACTGTGATGTATGCATGAATGATGTGTATGGAGTTACTTGCTGAGTCTTTTAGACTCATTACTTGCTTCGGCGTACAGGTTTAGTTGGTGACCCGGTACCTTTGGAGGAGACCGTGGAGAGTGACTCCGAGCGCGGAGATTAGTTGGCGGAGTCTTCGTTGTGTCCCCTTTTGTTTCATAGTATGTAAATTGGGACTTGTATTAGAGTTATCATTTTGTAATTGTGGACAAATTATGTATTAAAATGTAGAACTTTAATCTTGTGGACAATGTATTTTGGTTTAATTTCAATTATGAAAGTTTAGTCTTTTAATTGCTATATGGATTATGTATGTTAAATGTGGATGATGAAATGTGATGACAGTTAGTCCTTTACTTCCGCGACTCTGTATCTATATTTGTGTACATCTCAATCAATTGTTAGTGTCGGGTCAATGTCCCGCTGTGGTGATCTTCGTCGTGTCGACGTGGGTTGGTACAACCGTACCGGCATAACGTGGGTCGTCACAGAGATTGGTATCAGAGCGACTGGTTGAGATCGTACATGAATATACATAAGTCATCGTCTCCATTACATGCTAAATCTTTATAGAATTGTCCACATGTGTAGAATTGATTAATAATGAGCAAAAGATAGATAAGAAAATGGGTTGGGAGTTAATTAACGAGCCCTGATTGATGGCTGAATTTTATTGCAGCCATGACTTCGCGTGGTAGGCGTGGAGGTGTTCCTGCTCGTGAGGGCGAGCAGAGAGGCGAGGAGCGGCTGAGCAGCAGGTCCCGGCACCTCAGGGTCCTGTGCTTCCCCCACCACCGCCTGTGGACTATGGGGTGTTCATGCAAGGGTTAGTGCAGGCCATGCAGACGCAGGCCCACACCCAGGCAGCACTCCAGGCTCAGTTGGAGGCTCAGGTTAGTATACTTTGTTAAAGAGTAGTCTGTTTGATTTAATTGCATGATGTGATGATAATTATGTAATGCTTGTTGGTTGTTGTAGCAGGCTCGAGTTCCAGCTCAGGACCATGGTGGCCCTTCCACCATGGAGAGATTTAAGAGGATGTTGCCACCCTCTTTTAAGGGGGAGAGCGACCCGTTACTAGCTGAGAGCTGGATGAGGGAGATAGAGAAAGTTTTCCGAGCTATGAGGTGTGCGGATGAGGACAAGGTTACCCTAGCCACCTACATGCTACAGGTATGCGTTTGTTTTGTATGCTTGTGTGTTCTGTTAAGTTAGAGTTGTTAGTTAGTGCTTATGAAGAGTATATTGCAGGAAAGAGCTGATGTGTGGTGCAGGACTTTCCAGATGTCTTTCCGATGACTTGTCTGGATTGCCACCGATAGGGAGATAGAGTTCACTATAGAGTTGCTTCCAGGCACCTCTCCTATCTCGAAGGCCCCTTATAGGATGGCACCTGCAGAGTTAGCCGAGTTAAGGAAGCAATTGCAAGAATTGCTTGATAAGGGATTTATTCGCCCTAGTGTTCCCCTTGGGGCGCACCTGTATTATTCGTCAAGAAGAAAGAGGGTCACTTCGTTTGTGCATTGATTATAGGAAGCTAAACCAAGTGACTGTGAAGAACAGGTATCCCTTACCTCGGATTGATGATTTGTTTGACCAGTTGCGAGAGGCATCAGTCTTTCCAAGATTGACTTGCGATCTGGTTATCATCAGTTGAGGATTAGGAGTGAGGATGTGTCCAAGACGGCATTTAGAACCCGTTATGGACATTATGAGTTCTTGGTCCTTCCTTTCGGGTTGACAAACGCCCCTGCAGCGTTCATGGATCTCATGAACCGGGTGTTTAGTCCGTATTTAGATAGTTTTGTCGTAGTGTTTATTGACGACGTGTTGGTCTATTCTCCGGATGAGGCCACGCACCGTCAGCATCTGAGGTTAGTGTTAGAGGTTCTTCGTGAGCACAAGCTGTATGCAAAATTCAGCAAGTGCGATTTTTGGTTGCGCGAGGTTCATTTCCTCGGGCATGTTATCTCCGGCGCTGGTGTAGCTGTTGATCCAGCAAAGGTCCAGGCAGTTATGGATTGGGAGTTCCCAGGACCCCTTCGGAGATTCGTAGTTTCATTGGGTTAGCTGGTTATTATCGGCGATTCATTGAGGTTTCTCATCCATCGCCGCCCCTTGACGAAGCTGACCCGGAAAGGTGAGAAGTTCGTATGGTCTGAGGCGTGTGAGCGTAGCTTTCAGCTATTGAAGGCTAAGCTTACTTCTGCTCCGGTATTGGTATTGCCGAGTGGTCTAGAGGGCTTTGCCATTTATACGTGCATCTCAGATTGGTTTAGGTTGCGTGCTCATGCAACAAGAGAGGGTAGTGGCCTATGCTTCTCGTCAGTTGAAGGAGCATGAGAAGAACTATCCGACTCATGATTTGGAGTTAGCAGCTGTGGTTCATGCACTAAAGATCTGGAGGCACTATCTTTATGGTGTCAGATTTGAGGTGTTTACCGACCACAAGAGCTTGAAGTATCTTTTCTCCCAAAAGGATTAAACCTGAGGCAGAGAGGTGGATCGAGTTCTTGAAGGACTATGACTTCGACCTTCAGTATCATCCTGGAAAGGCGAACGTCGTAGCGGATGCTCTTAGTAGGAAGAGGTCTTCGCTCCAGCAGGATTGGAAGATGTTGGAGGATGCAGCATGCTCTATGACCGAGTTAGAGCCATCGCTGAGTCAGGCTTTTGTAGCTCAGCTATCCCTTAGATCCTCAGTCTTGGATGAGGTAATTGAGCAGCAGAAAGCCGATCCTAGATTGTTAGAGTTAGTGGGTAAGGCGGGCATTGCTCGTGATGAGGACGGTGTGATTAGATTTCAGCACCGTGTTTGTGTCCCCGATGTGGTAGATGTCCGTGAGCATGTGTTAGCGGAGGCTCATAGATCGCGATTCTCTATTCATCCGGGTAACACCAAGATGTATCAAGATTTGAAGAGATCATTTGGTGGTCCGGCATGAAGAAGGATGTTGCGGATTATGTGTCTAGGTGTCTAGTATGTCAGCAAGTGAAAGCCGAGCGGCAGCGACCATCCGGCCTTATGCAGAGGATGGATATCCCAGTGTGGAAGTGGGAAGCTGTCACTATGGATTTCGTATCGGGTTTACCTCGATCTAGAAGGGGCAATGACTCGATTTGGGTAGTTGTAGATAGATTCTCGAAGACTGCTCATTTCTTGCCTATGAAGAAGAAGCAGTCAGTAGGAGTTTAGCTAGATTGTATGTTAGTGGTATCATTAGATTGCATGGTGTGCCGAAGTCGATCATTTCGGATCGAGATCCGAGATTCACTTCGAGATTGTGGAAGGGTCTTCAGGATGCATTAGGTTCGGAGCTTAAGCTCAGTTCGGCGTTTCATCCCCAGACCGATGGACAGTCCGAGAGGACTATCCAGACGCTCGAGGATATGTTGAGAGCGTGTGTTCTGGATTGGAAGGATGATTGGGAGCGTCATTTACCTCTTGTGGAGTTCGCATACACAACAGCTTTCATGCTAGTATCGGTATGGCTCCATTCGAGGCGTTGTATGGTAGGCCCTGCAGATCTCCTTTATGTTGGGAGGAGACTGGTGATAGGCAGTTGATCGGACCGGAGTTGGTTCAGGAAACTTCGGATAAGATTCAGCTTATCAGGAAAAGGCTTGTTGCGGCACAGGATAGGCAGAAGAGTTATGCCGACAACAGAAGAAAGGATTTGGGGTTCGAGGTTGGCGATCATGTCTTCTTGAAGATATCGCCTACTCGAGGTGTTGTCAGATTTGGCAGGCATAGCAAGCTAAGCCCTAGATTCATTGGCCCATATGAGATTCTCAGACGTTTGGGCAACGTGGCGTACGAGCTAGCTTTACCCCCGCTTTGGCTAGTGTTCACCCGTATTCCACGTATCTATGCTCAGGAAGTATGTCCGAGATCCGTCTCATGTGATTAGTCATGAGCCAGTGGAGATCCAACCAGATCTTTCGTATGTCGAGCAACCGGTAGCCATTCTTGACCGGAAGGTGCAGCATCTCCGGAACAAGAGTATCGCGTCGGTGAAAGTTCTATGGCGGAACTTCTCACGTGAGGAGGCTACGTGGGAGCTTGAGGATGCGATGAAGAAGAAGTATCCCCTTTTGTTCGAGTAGTGTCGTTCTAACTTCGAGGACGAAGTTTCTTTAAGGGGGAGAGGGTGTAAGGCCCTCAAATTTTGTCCTTATTATTTTATTATGTGTAATTTTATGCTTGTATATGTATATGCATTATCATATAAGTATTATGCATACTTTAGCTTGGTGTACTTATGAATGTATGTATATACTTAGTTGTATATATTATCGGTGGATTTCGTGACATAATGAGTGTGTACATTACACCCTATGTATTGCATGCATGAACTTAGGAGAAATTAGGGTTTTGCATGGTTTTGGGTTCTGGCCGAAGGGTTAGTCGACGTCAACATGAATGGACGTTCACTTATTGTTAACGTCCATATCGGTGGACGTCGATTAGTAAGTAGACGGCCTTATCGGTGGACGTCTACATCCTGACAGGCCAGTCCGCAGCAGCATGGTGTGCCATGCTTGATGGGGCGTGGCAACCACTCCCCAACGGCTCCTTGGCCTTCCAACCGACCTCTTGCGTGGGGTGAGAGGGTCCTCTCTTAGGAGAGCCCTTGTTGCAACCCCAAGAGTTCTCTTGGCTCTTTGCAAAGAGAAAACAAAAACCCTAGTGAGCTGTGAGAAAACCTGAAGTTTGAGAGCTTTGATCCGGAGATCCAAGGCTCTTCCTGGCGATCTACTTCGACAAGGAGGGAGACAACACATCCGGCTACACATCCCCGGCCCTGGATTTCAGAGGGGAGCATCACAGAAGCCGGAGTGGAGGCATCTTGGAGGCTTCTTGGGACTGCCCAAGGAGAGCTTCTCCAACCATTTTGATCCCTTTAGGAGTTTTTCCAAGGCAAGTAACCCTTGCACCTTGTCCATGTATGTGTCTAGGAGGCTTTTATCATTTTTATGGATTTTCCTCGTGTCCTGGATCCCCTACATTCACCATTCTTTAGAGCTCGGACTGTGTTTTTGCACAGGTCCGAACTTGACGGCAAGATATATTGCCGTTGAGATCTTGAGTCAGCGGCTAACGATGTTGCCGCCAACTCTTGTGAACGGCCAGAGTATGCCGTTAAGTTCTTCTTGACAGAACAGTGAACTGTTCTGCCCTATATCTTTAATTTCCGGACTTTGGCGCATGAGGATATAATGTAAATTTTATATGTTATGTAAAATAGATAATGTGATGTGTGTGAAAATTTCTGTATTTTTCTGTGAATGGCATAATTTATTAGAATTATTGAAAGGCATGTGTAGGGAAGAGGTTATGCATGTTTGATTTTGTTCCCATGATTTCTGAGGACTTAAATGCTGTAAAATTTTATGAACCATGTTTATATGTATCAGTCCATGCCCTGCAAATTTGAGGATTTTTACATGGCTATGTGAATTACTGAAATTCTGTAATGGGAATGGAAGCATGAGTAGGTTAATGAATAATTCATAGTAAATTTTGTGTCATGCAATAAATCTGGGAAAATTTCTTGTGCCAATATGTATGTGTGATTCATGACTGTGCATGATCAAATCTGAAATCCATGTCATGTTCTATGTTAACTTAGTTTATGAATGGCATGAAACTGGGTGTTTCAATTTCTATAAATACATGTGAATTCAGAAAAATGTGAAAATTTGTATGTGTGTTATTATACCCGAAAACAGCATGTGGTTAAATTTTCAGGAAAATTTGATAACAGTAGCCTACACTATGAGTTTCCATGTGAAAATGAGTTATAATACATGTACCATGATTAAGGTTAAATGAGGTGTGTTCCAATTAATCCATGAGAGCTACTAAATGCTTGATTTCTGTTATTAGTGGCATCATGCTAGGGATGAACAGAACCATGTGCATAAATAAGAAAGTGTGAATATCATGTGTAAAACGTGTGTTAATCGGAATGTGTAATGTGTAATGTGTAAAATGTGTCGTGTGTGACACTGCTTCCATAGAGGGCTGTGGAACTGTACCATGGAAAAGTCCCCATGGGAAGGTTCAATGTGTTAAGATATCCTAAGGGCATTAGGATGAAATCCTGGAGGTGGACAAGTACCGCTGGTTAGGGTGAGACGTGTTCTCCCGGTCTGCGCAGTGCCAAGAGTCATCACTGTATTGCCTAGGTGATGTGCCATGTGTTATGTGTATGTGATGTGTCCTTCTAGTGGTGGTTTGGACTATGTGTCACGGCAAATAAATTGTGAAATGTGTATATGTGAATATGTGTAAATTGTGTATATGTAAACATGTGAATGTGAAATGTGAAATCATGTGAACTATTTATGTTAGAATGAGAATATGTGTACATGTGCAATGTTTGAAAAATGAACCATGAGAAATATGGGAATGTGTAACCATGTGAAGTGAATGTGTTAGAGTATGAGACGATAATTCATGCCATGATATTTCTAGTTCCATGTAAATTGCTAACATGTTATAGTCAAATTGGGAGTGTAGTCTTCATGTGATTAAATGAGTAGAAAGCATGTGATAGGAAGTGTTATTTGAAACATCTTAAACCATGTACCATGTGTTTTGAATTGGTAGAATTACCATGATAGGTTGTCTCTTATTAATGTTCAAGCATGTTGTATGTTGCCTTGCAAATTGAATTAGTGGAACCTACTGTGATGTATGCATGAATGATGTGTATGGAGTTACTTGCTGAGTCTTTTAGACTCATTACTTGCTTCGGCGTACAGGTTTAGTTGGTGACCCGGTACCTTTGGAGGAGACCGTGGAGAGTGACTCCGAGCGCGGAGATTAGTTGGCGGAGTCTTCGTTGTGTCCCCTTTTGTTTCATAGTATGTAAATTGGGACTTGTATTAGAGTTATCATTTTGTAATTGTGGACAAATTATGTATTAAAATGTAGAACTTTAATCTTGTGGACAATGTATTTTGGTTTAATTTCAATTATGAAAGTTTAGTCTTTTAATTGCTATATGGATTATGTATGTTAAATGTGGATGATGAAATGTGATGACAGTTAGTCCTTTACTTCCGCGACTCTGTATCTATATTTGTGTACATCTCAATCAATTGTTAGTGTCGGGTCAATGTCCCGCTGTGGTGATCTTCGTCGTGCCGACGTGGGTTGGTACAACCGTACCGGCATAACGTGGGTCGTCACAGCCTGCCTCTACCTCGACCTCCTTGGAAGAATTTCTTAATCTGCTTGCCCCACTTTGCTATTCCAGATGATGAAGAAGCTCCGGAAGGTGCTTTCCCCTTACTGATTCCTCCTGACGGCTGTGGATGCCGAAAGCTGCCTGAGCCTAAACCACCTGCCTGGGACTGCCCCTGCCTGGCCCGAACAGTCCTCTCAAGTATTACTGCTCGCTGTGCTGCCTCTTCCACTGTTCTGCACATCAGTGGAATCACCGAATCCTGTAATTCTGCCCTCAGACCTCGAATGAAGTACTCCACCATCATGGTATTATCAGTTACCACATATGGGGCGTACCTACTCAAGGCCATGAACCTCATCTGATATTCAAGCACCCAGAGATTCCCTTGCTGGAGTGTCCTGAACTGCTCCCTCTTCATCTGCTGGATCTGTATTGGGAAGAAAGAATCATTAAAAACTGACAAAAATTCTGACCATGTGATAGTGTCCTCCGTCCTACCTATAAAAACTGTCTGCATCTTTAACCGCCACCATTCCTGCGCAAACCCTCGTAGCTGGTATGCTGCAAGAATCACTCTATCTTCCTGGGGACACCTCATTATCGTAAATACCCTCTCGATCTCATGTATCCAATGCTCTGCTGTATGAGGTTAGGGCCTCCTGAGTATGTAGGGGGCTGCAACCTCAAAAACTGCTCCACGAGTACTGTAGTCTCCTCTCCGGTAGCTGGCCTCGCTGGAACTATCGGAAGTATAGGTACTACAGAAGGTACCTCTACTCCGGGTGGTGGTGGAACTGGGGCTACTGGCACTGCCTCCTCTGGAAGTGGTGGTACTGCTGCCGCTGGCTACACCGGTGGCTGCTGGTCTAATCTCATCGTTATATCTGTCAGGCTTTCCCAAATTCTCTCTATCATTCTCTGCGTAGGGTCCTCTCCTGACCCCTCTCCTCCACTTCCCTAGTCTCTCCTTTCTGCCATTCCTAATTCTGCACAAGCATCATTCAACGACACAACATACAATAAATTAATACAAAACCAAGGTCGCTACCAGCAGTGGGTACAATAGAGACATGGCTACGCAATTTCTGATTCCTTTATATCCATACGGACCTTGCTTTGATACCAACTATGACGGTCCTCGTTGTTCAGACCCGTTAACCCAATAACGTGCCTAACACGAGTCCGCCTCCCGTGACCGGGCCGAAGCCTCGCAAGGGATATCAAACTACTAGTCTGTAGAAATATAAAGGAACCAACTCAAATATATATAAGATTTGCCAATCTCATAAATATTTATTAGAAATGTACATAGCTATAGCACAACTGTAACCAAACTACAACAACAACTTGGGGCATACCCCGAGGTGTACAAAAGAAAAGTAAATTATACTGCAGGTGGTGTAGACCCTCCGCTACGGTGCGGCTCAGAACTAGACGACGGGTGTGAGGTCTCCTGCTTTCCCTCACCTGAAAGAGTAGGGGGGTGAGCCTCTCGAGTCACTGGCTCAGTAGGGAAACTCCCTAGCAACCGAGCAAACCAACATAAGTAGTAAAGTAGGAAACTACACTAACATTTCATAGAACTATCTAGCAGGATATAAAACTGTAAATACCACTTACCACTTGCCGCTTAACAGAAACCAATAGTGATAAATAAATGGCAAACCCAAACAAGTGTACGATCTACAGTAGGAAAACGCCTCACTCGGGCCACGTGGACTGGCTCACGACACCAGCTACTGACCCGGACAAACCACACAGGACTACCTCCCAGTGTCGCAGCCACGGACGGAAGGTCCAGCTACCGCTCCACTAAACCAGTACAAAGAACTGTGGAGTCCAACTAAACCACCACAACCTGCAGGTCACACACCCCGCAAGCCCATGCCTGGCACCTTTAGGGACTCTGGCCCGAGCTCCCTAAAGTGAGGCACTGGAAAACAGGACTAGCTGGGGCCCAATACGTCTACTGGTGTCCGTCTCCCCCAACCACGAGCGCGCTACAAGCGACAACACAACAAACTCTCTCTAGTCACTGTCCCACTGCCGTCTTTCCCTCAGCCAGACGTACTACTCAGCACAAGAGTGAGGGTGTCCAGGAAGACGACAAAACCTCGACGGTACTCAGTACCGGGACAAGCCCCGAGCACACACGTGCCTGGCTCACACAAACCTGGGGGTCCCAACTGAAGAGGTATCCACGGTAGGCGTCAAACTACACGCCACGTACACGGAAACCACGTGCACACCGCACAAGACACGTGAAACCTTCACGTAAACCGCGTGAACACCACGTCAACCACACACACCACACGCTCCCCGAGCGCTGCGAGTGCCAATGCACCGCTTTCCATTGCCGCACAGCACATATACGATAATCCGATAATATTACACTAGCATACATATGCATATAACAAACCTCGGCTGTGATCGCGACGGGGTTCAATGTCACCTTCAGAACGCGACAGCTCGATATGTCGACTTTAAAAGCATGAACGCGACATATCATTCTGTCGCGACATTGTCGCGACGCACAGGTTTTTCGCCTTCACAGGCGCAAACCCTAATCCGGAATCCCTCATCCGGATCTCCCCCCAAACCCCTACAATCTATGGTTCTTATTCCATTTACATGCTTTAATGTGTTCCTACACATGCTATCTACTGTTTAGAAAGCTAGAAACACATCATCCACATCACACGAGCAATCCACAGATCAAAACACGGGAAATCTCCCTACCTTCGCGAAGCAGGCGAAGTACAGAGCCCACACGACGTTTCCCCCGCTCCACGTAGCGTCCTCGTGGCGAGAACACGTCGAGCCGAGTTCCAACAAATCGAATCGCCCAGAAATCCTCCAGCACAACCCCCTGGCCGAGCAGAGCTCATGTGAGCTCTGTTCTTCCGGGGTTCTATAAAAACACATCACGGTTAAGAACGCGATGCCACACTGTGTCGCGACCTGAACGCGACACACTAGGCCGTCGCCTTCAATAAGTCGACGTCAGCAAGCTCGCCCTATGTGCAACACGTGGCGCGCATGCAGACGAAGACCAAAAACAGTGGTTTCATGAATGCGACGCCCTGGGATGTCGCGTTCAGAACGCGACGCCCTTCACTGTCGCGTTCACAGATAGTGAATCAGTGAGCACTTTGGGCCCAATTCTCCGGCCCACAGAGCCTCACAACCTGTGGAAAACACCTGCTACTCACGTCATTGGCCACACACTGGCCTCCATACACACAGGAAGATGATCCGAACGGCCGGAACGTCACAATAAAGGGTTGGAAGTCATGCCAATGACTTTAGAAGATTGTAGCTATGTAGGAATCAAGTATACTTGGGGGTGTTCAAGAACATTCCAAAGTTGGATGTGAATGAAAACTGAATGTTTCTTCTCAGGGTAAAGTAGTTGGAATTCAAGAAAATAAGGGAAACAACTTGTTGGGTTAATACCAAAGTATGTCACCTTTGGTTGGACATGAAACAAATCTGGTTTAACACCACAGATAGGTGTATGTCGACATCCAGAGAGTGGTTGTCGACAACCACTGTCTATCCAGAACCAGATTTCTGAAACTTGGTCTCTATCTATTGACAGGCCAGGGTGGCTGTCGACAAATGAAGGCCATCTGTCGATAGATGAGGTCTGTCTGTCAACATCTACTGGTGTTTCTGCATTTCTGGGTTCTAGAAGCTTAAGGCCTGTCAATAGATGGGTTCTAACTGTCGACAGTTGCAGGTTAAACTTCCAGAAATGGTTTTTACAACATCTCAGAAGACTCTTCTAAGTGTTCCTATGCTTCCAAACATGGTTAACAACATCTATAGGGGCTTATTTACATTTCTAAACACCACTTAAATGAAGGAAATAATAGAACAATAAGAGTACAATCTGTACACATGGAATGGGTATGAAAAGTCATGAAAGGATGATTACTCTATAAACAACACTTCTAAGAAATTTTTCCTAGGATCTAGTAAGAAGTTCTCCACAAACATGCTTATATATAACATGAGTATAAGCCAAAGCTTGATTATAACGAATAAGAGAAGCATTTCTAAGGGTGTTATAGAACCAAAGTCAAGTGTGAACGAGGTAAACATTTAAACACAAGCTCTTTATCAAAAGGAGGAGACAAGAAGGAGAGAAGAAGAAGAGAATCCTACTTGTTACTGGAAAACTTTGGAGATCTTTCACTTCTCATCAACGAAGGAAAGTAGAAGGAAGAAGGAAGCAGAAAGGGTTGAAGAAGAAGCAGCTACGATAGGTGCAATAGAAGGAGTACAACAAAGGCAGCTACAGAAGAAGCAGCAGCAGCTACGGCAAAGCAGCAGCAGCTACGGCAAAGCAGCAGCAGCAGCTCCCTAGATCAATGGCAGTAGCAGCAGCTTCAGCAACAGGGAGACTGAGCAAGTGGTGGAAAAGCCCACACGGATGACTAAGGGAGTTTTATAAACTCCCGGGTTTCATGCATGTATGGCACGTAGCCATACATGTGAAACCGTAAAAACCCCTCTTATCATCACAAGGCCACGTTAACCATGGGGTTTTACCCCACTCACATGTAGTAAACTACGTGTAAGCCACTTACCCAAGGTGCAAGGAGTCTTACGTAACCCATGTTACATAAGCAAAATAATCCAAGAAATTGGATTACGTAAATAGGTAAAATTCAGTTGGTCCAATTATCCCTATATTTTTATACTCAAATGATATCCAATCAAGTTGAAATTTCAAACATAAGCTAATTGGAAGGTTTTACAAATTATGGTTATTTTAGTTTAATTTTTAGAATTAATTTTTTGCCCAGCAAAAATTACCTGAAAAATCATTGTGTCGACTTAATCTTGATATCCGCACGTCAATAATTCTGGATATTTACATTTCTAATATCAGCATATTTTTTCTGGAAATTATGGTAATTTTAGATTTCAATTTCGTTACAGAATTCTGGTGACGTCCTGTCGGAGTGCGTACCTCTGAAAACAATACTGGAATTATATTTATTAATATAAATTAATCTTAAATTAAAAATAATTACATCTCATGAAAGTAGTTATGTTTAAAAAGTAAATCATCACATTTTTATAAATTTCCAAATTTCCAATAAATAAAATTTTGGGGTGTTACATATATGACTGTTAATTTATGTATTATGGGTTGTATGCGGTGCATTGGCATGCGTTGTGATCGAAAATGCCGAGATTGCATGGTTTGTGTGTACATGGCAAGTCGGGTATGCGATGCCTACCATGGTTACCTCTCGAGTCAGGTACCCCAGGTTCTCTATGAGCCAGGCACGTAGTGCTCGGGGTTTGTCCCTGTACACTGAGTACCGTCGAGGTCTGTGTCGTCTTCTTGGACACCCTCACTCCTTAGTTTGAGTTATATGCCGGAAGAGAGAAAGATGACAGTGGGACAACGAATCATGTGTTGTGGTTGTTCTTGGTCGCTTGTAGTGCACTCTTCATTGGGGGACGGATATCGATAGACGTACTAGTCCCCAGCTAATCCTATTTCCAGTGCCTCACTTTAGAGAGCTCAGACCGGAGTCCTTAAAGGTGCCAGGCATGGAGCTGCGGTGATGTGGGCTGCAGTTGTGGTGTTGTTTGGTCTCCACAGTTTGTTGACTTTGTTGAGGTGGAGCGACAGCTGGACCTTTCGTCCTTGGCTATGAGGCTGAGAGGTAGATCTGTGTTGTTTGTCTGGGTCAGTAGCTGGTGTCGCGAACCAGTCTTCGTGACTCCTGTTTGGCGTTACCCTTCTTTAGCTCGTAGCTCTGAGCGTGGTTTGCCATTTCTTTATGAAAGTTGAATTCATATTGATAGCACAATTTTATTTATTTACTGTAGTTGTGGATCCATGCTCAAGTAGTTTCTTATTTAGTTATAATGATGTTTCACTCCTGCTTCTTATGTGTTTAGTGTTGTTTCGGTTTTTGAGGGAGTTTCCCTACTGAGCAAGTGACTTGTGAGGTTCACCCCTACTCCTTTTAGGTGAGGGAGAGCAGGAGGATTCGCATCTGTCTTCTAGTTTTGAGCACAACGGAATTGGGTCCACGCCTCTAGCAGTGTAATTTTCTTTCTGTTGTGCCCCGGGGTATGCCCCAGGCTGTTGTACTTTGTACCTGACTTTTGTCGAGGCTTGACTTTGTAATCCTTATGTAAATATGTGTGAGATGTACAATTTTATATATATTCAGTGTGTTCTTTCATATTTCCACGGACATGTGTGTGATATCCCTTACGAGGCTTTGGCTTGTTCGCGGGAGACGGAGTCAGATCGAGCTCGTTATTGGGTTAACGGGTTTGAACGATGAGGACCATCACAATTGGTATCAGAGCAAGGTCTATGTAAATATGAAGGAACTGGAAGATTACATAGCTTGATCTCTACTTTAGTCCACTACTGGTAGTTGGCCCTGGTTTTGTATTGATTTGTTAGTGTATGTGTGGTCTGGAATGCTGTTTGTGTAGGATTTGAGATGGCCGACAAGAGAGATTGGGGAGGTGGGGGAGATGAGCTGGAAGAGTCAACACATCAGCTGATTGAGAGGTTATGGGAGAGTATAACAGAAATACGAACGAGGTTAGACCAGTAGGGTCCAGGTCAACCAGCAACAATAGGGCCTCATGTCATGCCCCGACGCGGAATATCGAAACATGAGGCAATTGCAAGTAAGCAAGTATATAGCATATAATAGAAATCAAACCATTGGACAATTGAATAATGCTAAATCAAACATATTTCATTGATAATTCCACTAATGTCTATTACAACCACTATTTTGGAGCCATTACATAGGGCCCGATTGACATCATTACATTGTATGAAAAGTAAAGGACTAAACTAAGACTCTAACATAACACTAGTACGCCAGGGTACTCTTGATTCACTCCTAGTCATCCCCATCCTCATGAGTGTCGTGCTCTTTCTCGGTCTCACCTGAGAACACAAATAATAGATAACGTAGGGTGAGCGACAATACCCAGTAGGATTTATATCTCATGGTGCGGGCACACTTCACATGATTAGAGAGCGAGTCAAGTAATGTCGAGTAAGAGATAGCACAATAGCATGATTCAAAATAGCGCAAGTTTCAAATAAAGCACAGAGAGCAGGATGGCCATAGCACAAATAGCACAACATAATAGCACAACGAGTCAAGTATAGTATAGCACTTTGATTGTCATTTAGATAGTCGAGATAGATAGCACTTGAGTGTAATGCCAAACACTCTGGTCAATTAACTCCCATGGGCAAATAGCACTTTTGGGTGCACCTCCCAGGACCAGACCGGGCCTTTATATTGCCAAGCATTAGTCATGTTTATTATCTTTAGACAATCAGTCAAATGACCATAGAGAGTGTAGCGGTCCTCATCGTCCAGACCCGTTAACCTAATAACGTGCCTGATCTGACTCCGCCTCCCGCGAACGGGCCGAAGCCTCGCAAGGGATACCATTCACAAGTTTGTAGAAATATAAAGGAAAATGTTGAAATATATTATAAGATTGTCATCTCATAAAAATTTACAAGGAATTTACATAGCCATTTCTCAACTGTAGCTAGACACACCTACAACAACAACCTGGGGCATACCCCGAGGTGCATAAAGAAAGTAGATTACACTGCTGGAGGTGCAGACCCTGCTCCGCTACGGTGCGGCTCGGAACTAGACGAAGGATGAGAAGCCTTCTGCTCTCCCTTACCTGAAAGGAGTAGGGGGTGAGCCTCACAAGTCACTAGCTCAGTAGGGAAACTCCCCTAGAAACCGAGCAAACCAAACTCATAAATAACAACAGTAGGAAGCTACACTAACAATTTATAGAACTATCTAAATAGGATAAGAAAGCTGTAAACTCTACTTACCACATGCTATTAATAAAAACAGCTTTAATAAATAAATAGCAAACCACAACCAGGTGTACGTGCTAAAGTAGGTGAACGCCACACTCGAGCCATGAAGACTGGTTCGAGACACCAGCTACTGACCCAGACAAACCACACAGGACTACCTCTCAGGCTCGTAGCCACGGATGAAAGTTCTAGCTACCGCTCCACTAGAACAAGACAAGAAACTGTGGAGTCCAACCAACACCACTCCTGCGGACCACACTGTCGTAGGCCCATGCCTGGCACCTTTAGGGACTCCGGCCCGAGTCCCTAAAGTGAGGCACTGGAAAACATGACTAGCTGGGGCCCAGTACGTCTACTGGTGTCTATAGCCCCCAACCACGAGCACGCTACAAGCGACAAAACATAAACTCTCACAAGTCACTGTCCCACTGCCGTCTTTCCCTCAGCCGGACGTACAACTCTACACAAGAGTGAGGGTGTCCAGGAAGACGACACAGACCTCGACGGTACACAAGTATTGGGACAAGCCCCAAGCACACACGTGCCTGGCTCACACAAAACTTGGGGCTCCCAACTGAAGAGGTAACCACGGTAGGCGTCGTACTACCCACCATGCACACACAAACCACATGCACACCGCACAAACCACGTGAAACCCCACGACAACCGCGTGAACACTACGCCAACCACACACACAACACGCTAGGGCTGCCAATGGATATCCGATTTCTGACTTTCCGATCCGTTTCCGACCTTTCCGTATCCGTTTTTCCGTTTTCGATTATTTTCTGATTTTCCGTTTCTGTTTCTGATAAGATATATTTTGTATTTTATTTACAAAATATATATTCTTAAAATCTTATTTCTTAATATTAAAAAACTTTAGACTAAGTTTTTAGCTTCTCTTTAATTTGTAAATAGAATATAATTAACTTATCTCTCTCGTAGTATTTATTATACATATTATTATCAAAGACATCTCTTTTACCATTGCTTCTAATACTATATACATCTACCATTTGATCGTACCAAATGTTTCTGATTAATTTCCATTTCCGACCCGTTTCTGATTTTCTTATAGGAAATGGATGCAGAAAGTAGCATTTCCGATTCCGACTCCGACCCGTTGGCAGCCCTACAACACGCTCCCCGAGCGCTACAGGTGCCAACACACCTCTTACCATAGCCATTCACAACGTTTCACGATAATCGGATAACCACGCTAGCATGCATAGAAATAAAGCCCCTCGAACCTGTTGTCGCGATAGGGTCCCATGTCACCTTCTGAATGTGACACCCCGATAGGCCGTGTTCAAAAGCAGAACGCGACGGGTCGGGTTGTCGCGTTCTAAACGCGACAACCTGGTCCGTCGCCATCACAGGCGAAACCCTAATCCGGGAACCCTTCGCCGGATCTCCCCCACAATCCTTGTAAACCGGTGTTTTTATCCATTTTTCATGCTTTAATGAATGTCCTAGCATGGTATTTATGGTTTGTAGAGTAAATAATGCATTAAACACGCTACATACACAATCCACACAGCGAAACGAGGTGGAATCTCCCTACCTCCATGAAGAACGCGAAGAACGAGACCCACACGGCGTTACCTTCGTGAAGAACGCGAAGAACGAGACCCACACGGTGTTTCCCCCGCTCCACGCAACGTCCTCGCGGAGAGAACATGCCAAAAACACCACCAAATCGTCGGATCACCCTTCACCACGGCAAAATCTCCTTCCCTGGCCGAGCAGAGCTTGCAGAAGCTCTGTTCGGCCAAAACCTACTTAAAAATGCAGCTCGGTTGGGAACGCGACGTAGCCCTCCATCGCTACCTGAACGCGACGTAGGAGGCTGTCGCCTTCCCACCCATGACATCAGCAAGCCGCCCAGTGTGCGACACGCGGCGCACATGTAGACGACAACTCAAAACATCAGTTCCATGAATGCGACACCAAGAACCATCACATTCAGAATGCGATGCTCCTCACTGTTGCGTTCACAGACCGTGAACAAGTAGGCACTTTGGGCCCAACCTGTCGGCCCACTATGCCCCAGAAACCTACGTGAACACCTGCTACACATAACATTGGCCACACACTGGCCTCCACAACTATTATATGACGATCCGAACAGTCAATACACTACAGAGAGTACCAAGAATAGAGGAGAGTAATTGAAGAATAGACGAGAGTGTGGAGAGAACGTGAATAGATGAGCGAATAGAGTACAAATGAGAACTATAGATCAATGCACATAAAACAACGTTTTAAACGAGCGATAGTAACAGTTGTATAACACACATGATTGGTGCTGGCAGTTAGGTAGAATTCACTAACCAACCACTGGCCAAGCTACGAACACAGACCAGTGGTCCGGTGTGATCTCAAGGTAAGAGAGAAATCTAAGGTTGTTTGGATCATGCTGATCCCTAAGAGTGTTATAGGTATTAATGGTACAACCAGCTCGGTCTCCATGAGAGAATCCACAGAGTACGAAGTCTTACGGAGGTCTTAACAAAAGGTTCCTAGTCTGCCAGAACGGAATGTCCAACAGAGAGGTTCCAACTTGTCAAGAGAAAAGTGTGTAAGGAAAACAAGTTGCTTGACGTCCTAGAGGAATTATAGAATAGTGGAGCGGCAGTAACGGTGTTCCAAAACAACAGGAGAAACAAAGACAATTCCATTATTATCATGGGGTAATGATATACAATTATTGAAGTAAGTTACCAGATATATTATTGATGGATTTTCTACACGGTCTCATGACAAAGTTAAATGTTTGGTATGTGCATGTGAGAGAAATCAAGAGAACATATGATAGTCGTGAACAATGTCTTTTAAATAAGAAAAACATGTGAATAATAGTAAAAGTTCATTAACATGGTATTACTGTTCATCATACAGTATTGCAAGGTTTAATCATGATTATATAGCCTAAATAACCAAATTAAATGGAAATACAAAGCTGCTAGAAACACCCAGTCAAATCGCGACGGGTCTAACAGTCGCTTTTAAGAAGATCGATTACTGACAGAAACACGATGACATTGTTGACGCTTTTAGGGTAAACAGAACAGGTGTATCGATTGGTGGCTACGTAAACGCGATGGGATGCATGGTCGTGTTACGGTCAATCAGAACAGGCTATCGACTGATGACTCATAAACGCGACGTATAGGTCTGACGCGTTCATGAAACTCGGTATAAGATGAATCGATTGATGACACAGAAACACGACGTACAGGTCCAACGCGTTCATGCAACTTGCTTAAATTCGAAATAGACACAAATCCCAAGGGCGGGAATAACTCTAAAATGCGACAGTTTTGGTTGTCACGGTTCAGACAACCACTGACAACGAGATGGCACATAGTTTGATGCAACAGATTCTGTCCGAACCTAACTAAAACACGACGGCCTATATGGTCGCCTTTAAGGTAATTGCGATGGTCTTGTCTGTCGCGATACCGGTCAAAGAAACACGACGTCTATAGTGGTCGCGATTTTATAGCTCAAACTGGAAACAACAAAAAACGATGCAGTCTTACATGCAAGGTTTATAACTCGAATTCTAGGACTCTTGGGACAAAACTACAAACATGAAAGTTGTAGAGGATGATGAATATAAGAGAACTATGCTTTTAGATTGAATCAATTTGGCCTCGATATGCATGCAACACGATATGAACATTAAAATCCCTAAACTTGCCTGATGTTTGGAAAACACTTAATACTCGAAGCATACTTGATGAAATTTAGGCAAATCAAATGCAATAGAAACTAGACATGATGATCTTTAAGATGGTATAAGAGTTGTTTATCTTTAGTCTGAGAACACCTACCTTTTGATCGATGTAAACTCCTATGGTTTCTGGACATGAAGTGCAGACTTGTAGAGCTTCTAGCTGCCTTCTCCCCTTGGTTCCCTCCTCCTATGGCCTCTCCTCCACATCCAAGCAATCTCAGCAAAGCAATAGGGTTGACCATGAAGGGTTTGAGGGTGTATTTATGCATCTAGCCTTGTTAAGTCCTAATATAACTCTAACTTGTGTTTTTGTGCCTTTAGTTCTTTTATTGTGTCTAATCCCAGTGAATGATACTATAGGGAATTCGCTAAAGGTAACCTTCCCCTTCCTACAGTCAACACTATCTCCATGGGCAGATAGCAAATGGGCTCCCAAAATCACATCATAGCAGTTCATAGGCATACATACTAGATCAGCT
Organism: Colocasia esculenta; assembly: GCA_014218235.1. Taxonomy (NCBI): domain Eukaryota; kingdom Viridiplantae; phylum Streptophyta; class Magnoliopsida; order Alismatales; family Araceae; genus Colocasia; species Colocasia esculenta. The sequence goes on along the minus strand of CM024758.1, from coordinate 99,412,704 downwards.
TTCAAGTTATGGTCTCCTATCATGATGTCAGTTTGTGGGTAGTATTTGTTAAGTTTGGATTTCTCTCCCAATAGTGTTGTGACAGAGAATTGAGAACCCATGGATGTAGGTTTAACATTCAGAGTATCAACAAAGTCTTGAGATATGAACGAATGTGTAGCGCCAGTATCAAACAAAACAAATGCTGATTAAGAAGAAATTTGTAATGTATCTTCCACCACGCCACCTTCCTTAGTGGTTTCCTCATCACACAGGGCTTGCAGTTTACTATGTTTCTTTGGCACATTAGTGCGCTTCTCATGTTCTTTCAATAGCAAGCACTCAGCAATGCGGTGCTCGCGACTTCCATAGCGTAGGCATGCGCCTACATTTCTCCAGCACTCATCAGCAGTGTGACTTGGCTTGTCATAGTGTTTGCAGTTGCCTTTGGCTGGGATAGTGGGGACCATAACTTTAGGCTTCCTTTCTTGACTTGACCCTTCAGTGATGTTGAAAGGTTCTTGCCGTTGAGCAGCTTGACACTGGTAGAGCCAGGTGTTAGTTCTTTCTTTACAAATTTCCCTTTGATGCGATCAGTGAAGTCAGTAGCATCCTCTAGAAGTTGAGCTTTCTTGACCATCTCGGCATAAGTTTGGATGTCGAGAGGGGCCAATTGTATGATGTATTGTGGCTTAAGGCCGTTAAGGAAGTGCTTAGTCTGCATCCTCTCTGTGTTAACTAGATGTTCGACATAGCGTGCCAGCCTGGAGAATTGTGCTTCATAATATGCCACAGATAGGCTCCTCTATTTAAGAGCAGCAAATTCTACAACCTTTCTTTCCTGGACGCGCTCAAAGAAGTACTTGGAGTTGAAAGTTTCTTTGAACTCATTCCAAGTAAATTGACCGTTGGCCTTGGTAACTTCCACAGACTCCCACCATGTGCAGGCGTCTCTTTCTAGTTGAAAAGTAGCTAGTAGCAGCTTATCTCTTGCTGCACACTGCATAACATGAAAAATTCTTTCCGTCTTCTTAAGCCAGTGCTCAGCCTCATCTGTATCAGTATTACCGCTGAATTAGGTGGATTCATGCACCTGAAGTTGCGATGCAGTTACCTACCCTGCGATTTCCCCCACCTTGTGCAGCTTGCAGAAATGCACAGGTGAGCTCTTGAATTGTTTGTTGCATGCCCCTCAATTGAGCACGTTCAACTGTCATCTAATTGCTTAAGTTCCTACAAAAGTAACTCAACAATAAGATATTGATGTGGAATAAAGTCAGTGCGTGTGTGAGTATCTTTTAGACCTTAACCTGTCATGACAATCCATCCTAGAACATCCTAGACTTAAAATATCCTAATAAGGATATCCTAGGCTCTGATACACAAAACTGTCACACTTCGAAGCGGAATATCGGAACGTGAGGCAGTTGCAAGTAAGCGAGTATAGAGCATATAATAGACATCAAACCATTGGACAATTGAATAATGCTAAATCAAACGTATTTCATTGATAATTCTCTAATGTCTATTACAACCACTATTTTGGAGCCATTACATAGGGCCCGATTGACATCATTATATTGTATGAAAGTAAAGGACTAAACTAAGACTCTAACATAACACTAGTACGCCAGGGTACTCTTGATTCACTCTTGGTCATCCCCATCCTCATGAGTGTCGTGCTCTTCCTCGGTCTCACTTGAGAACACAAATAACAGATAACGTAGGATGAGCGACAATGCCCAGTATGATTTATATCTCATGGTGCGAGCATACTTTACATGATTAATATATTAAAGAGCAAAGTCACTAATGATAGAGAGTGAGTCAAGTAATGTCGAGTAAGAGATACCACAATAGCATGATTCAAAATAGCACAAGTTTCAAATAAAGCATAGAGAGCAGGATGGCCATAGCACAAATAGCACAACATGATAGCACAACGAGTCAAGTATAGTATAGCACTTTGATTGTCATTTAGATAGTTGAGATAGGTAGCACTTGAGTGTAATGCCAAACACTTTGGTCAATTAACTCCCACGGGCAAATAGCACTTTTGGGCGCACCTCCTAGGACCAGACCGGGCCCTTTATATTGCCAAGCATTAGTCATGTTTATTATCTTTAGACAATCAGTCAAATGATCATAGAGAGTACCAAGAATAGAAGAGAGTAATTGAAGAATAGCCGAGAGTGTGGAGAGAAGTGAATAGATGAGCGAATAGAGTACATATAGATCAATGCACATAAAACAACGTTTAAACGAGCAATAGTAACAGTTTCACAACACACATGATTGGTGCTGGCAGTTAGGTAGAATTCACTAACCAACCACTGGCCATGCTACGAACACAGACTAGTGGTCCGGCGTGATCTCAAGGTAAGAGAGAAATCTAAGGTTGTTTGGATCATGCTGATCCCTAAGAGTGTTATAGGTATAATGGTACAACCAGCTCGGTCTCCATGAGGGAATCCACAAAGTACGAAGTCTTATAGAGTCTTAAAAGGTTCCTAGTCTTCCAGAATGGAATGTCCAACAGAGAGGTTCCAACTTGTCAAGAGAGAAGTGTGTAAGGAAAACAAGTTGATCGACGTCCTAGAGGAATTCTAGAACAGTGGAGCGGTGGTAACGGTGTTCCAAAACAACAGGAGAAACGAAGACAATTCCATTATTATCATGGGGTAATGATATCAATTATTGAAGTAAGTTATCAGATATATATGATGGATTTTCTACATGGTCTCATGGCAAAGTTAAAAGTTGTGTGTTTGTGTGCATGTGAGAGAATCAAGAGAAATATAGATAGTTGTGAACAATGTTTTAATTAAGAAAAACATGTGAATAATAGGTAAAGTTCATTAACATGGTATTACTATTCGTCATACAGTATTACAAGGTTTAATCATGATTATATAGCCTAAATAACCAAATTAAATGGAAATACAAAGCTGCTAGAAACACCCAGTCAAATCGCGACGGGTCTAACAGTCGCTTTTAAGAAGATCAATTACTGACAGAAACACGATGACATTGTTTGACGCTTTTAGGGTAAACAGAACAGGTGTATCGATTGGTGGCTACGTAAACGCGATGGGATGCATGGTCGTGTTACGGTCAATCAGAACAGGCTATCGACTGATGATCATAAACGCGACGTACAGTTCTAACACGGTCATGAAACTCTGTATAAGATGAATCGATTGATGACATTGAAACACGACGTACAAGTCCGACGCGTTCATGCAACTTGCTTAAATTCGAAATAGACACAAATCCCAAGGTCAGGAATAACTCTAAAACACGATAGTTATGGTTGTCACGATTCAGACAACCACTGACAATGAGATGGCACATAGTTTGATGCAACAGATCCTGTCCGAACCTAACTAAAATGCAATGGCCTATATGGTCGCCTTTAAGGTAATTGCGATGGTCTTGTCTGTCGCGATACCGGTCAAAGAAACACGACGTCTATAGTGGTCGCGATTTTATAGCTCAAACTGGAAACAACAAAAAACGATGCAGTCTTACATGCAAGGTTTATAACTCGAATTCTAGGACTCTTGGGACAAAACTACAAACAGAAAGTTGTAGAGGATGATGAATATAGAGAACTATGCTTTTAGATTGAATCAATTTGGCCTCGATATGCATGCAACACGATATGAACATTAAAATCTAAACTTGCCTGATGTTTGGAAACACTTAATACTCGAAGCATACTTGATGAAATTTAGGCAAATCAAATGCAATAGAAACTAGACATGATGATCTTTAAGATGGTATAAGAGTTGTTTATCTTTAGTCTGAGAACACCTACCTTTTGATCGATGTAAATCCTATGGTTTCTGGACATGAAGTGCAGACTGTAGAGCTTCTAGCGCTTCTCCCCTTGGTTCCTCCTCCTATGGCCTCTCCTCCACATCCAAGCAATCTCAGCATAGCAATAGGGTCGACCATGAAGGTTGTGGGTGTATTTATGCATCTAGTCTTGTTAAGTCCTAATACAACTCTAACTTCCTTTAAACTTCGAATTTCCTTTGTTTTCTCCAACCTTCCTAGAATTAGTCCTCCTAATTGGGTTAGGTTGAGACTCCAATTCGTAGCTAGCTAATTAGGGTAGGGTTAGGAGTCCAATTTAGATGTATATGAGCTATATTAATGATTCACTTGCCCTTTTTAATTTAGGAAACAATAGACTTACAAATTTTGGGTATTTTATTTTATTCCATCTTTTAAAACTCCTATTTGGCCCAATAACTTTCATATGAACCATTAATAAAGACCATGACTTATTTTTTGCTTATTGGGTTTTAATTAAATCATATTTCTTTAATATTTTATTATTTAGAAAATAATGGTTGCTACACCTCAGGTTGTTGAGGAGGAAAATCCAATACCAGTAGTACCACCCCCGCCACCACCAGGAGTTGAGGTACCCCCTGTTGTACCCGTGCCACCAGTAGTATCGGTGCGTCCAGTGGAGGAGCCTACTATGCAAGTGGAAAAATTCCTAAGGTTGCAGCCACCTACTTATGCTGGAGGTCCCAACCCAGACACAATGGAGCACTGGGTGCATGAAATAGAGCGAGTTTTTGTCATTATGAGATGTCCACCAATGGACAAGGTGATTTTGGCTACTTATCAGCTGTGAGATTTTGCACAGGAGTGGTGGAGGCTAAAAATGCAAACAACATTTGCAGGAAGGACGGAGAACACCATCACTTGGCCAGAGTTTCTAGAGGTATTTAATGATACATTTTTTCTAGTGCAAATTCAGCAAGCCAAGAGGGAGCAATTCAAGACATTGCAATAGGGAAATTCGTCAGTTCTGGAATACCAGATGAGATTCATGGTTTAAGTAGATATGCACCTTATATTGTTACAGATAATGCAATGATGGTAGAGTATTTCATCTGAGGATTGCGGTCAGAATTGCAGAATGCAGTGATTCCTCTTATGTGTAGGACTGTGGAGGAGGCAGCGCAGCGAGCAACCATTTTAGAAAGGTCTGTGCGGACTCATCAATCAGAGGAGTCGAGTAGTTTTCGGTTATCGCAGAAATCCCCAGGAATTAGCAAGGGTAAGGCACCAGCAGAATCATCCTCTTCAGGGTTCAGAAAATTGGGTTAAAAGTTGAAGAAATTATTCAGAGGACGAGGGGTGGCCGCCAGCAAACTTTCCAGCAGAGGTGAGGCTACAGGCCAGAGGAGGAGGAGTCACAACAGAGCACAGCAAGGAAGCCCGTGGTCCCACTAGGCTATAGATGTTACAATTGTGATTAGTCAGGGCATTTGATCTGGAATTGTCCCTATCCTAGACAACAGTAGCAGCAGCCTCAGCAGCCACTAGCAGTGCGAGGCAGAGGACCACCTTTTCAGCGAGGTCGAGGATGGGTTATGGCTATCACTCGGGTGCAAGCAGAGGGTTCCAACTTGATTGAAGGTATAATACCCATTTTTGAATTTTCAGCAAAGAGTTTTAATAGATCTAGGTGTTTCACACTCTTTTTTTCTAAAGATTTTATGGATAGTATGGTACATCCTTGGAAGAAAAGCAGTGTGAGTTGGTGGTAGAGGTTCCCTTAGGCAGTTATATGCTTACTTCTTGTTATATAGATGATGTCCCTATAGTGATACAAGGGAATCAGTTGCCTGTGAGATTATATATCTTTACAGTTGAAGGAATATGATATAATTTGGGTATGGACTGGTTAGAAGCCTATGGGGCAATGGTAGATTGCAGAAAGAAAATGGTCAGATTTTGCCATCCTAGTGGAGATGTGTTTGAACTTCAAGGTATGCCATTTTATATTCCTAAGTTTATTATTTCTGCACTTAAGGCTAGGAAATTGATAAATGCAGGTTGTGTGGCTTATCTAGCTTCAGTAAGCTTAGTTGAGTCCAATAAATCAGTTGAGGCAGTTCCAGTGGTCAGGGAATTTGTAGATGTATTTTCAAATGATTTGCCAAGTTTATCCCCGCACAGGGAAGTGGGCTTTATAGTGGAATTCCAGCCCAGGTTGTATGTCGATCTCAAAGGCACCGTACAGGATGGCACCGACAGAGTTAAAAGAGTTGAAAAAGTAGTTGCAAGAATTGTTAGAAAAATGTTTTATTAGGCCTAGTCACTCACCTTGGGGAGATCCGGTATTGTTTGTGAGAAAGAAAGATGGCAGTTTTAGAATGTGCATAGACTATCAGAAATTGAATGGAGTTACTATCAAGAACAACTACCCATTACCTAGAATAGATGATTTATTTGATCAGTTACAGTCAGCTAAAGTGTTCTGCAAGATTGATTTGAGGTCCGAATATCATCAGTTGAAGATTAGGGAAGAAGATATTGACAAGACAACCTTCACAACAAGGTATGGTCACTATGAGTTTGTGGTAATGCATTTGGGTTGACTAATGCATCAGCAGCCTTCATGAATTTGATGAATAGAATATTCCATCCATCTGGATCAGTTTATTGTGATTTTTATAGATGATATACTGATATATTCAGCAACAAAAGGAAAATCATTCACGCTTTTGAGAATCACTTTGCAGACTCTGAGAGAACATCATTTATATACTAAATTCAATAAGTGTGAGTTCTGGTTGCGGGAAATTCAGTTTTGGGACATGTGATTTTGCAGAGGGTGTTGCAGTAGATCCAGCTAAGGTAAAAGCTATCATGAAGTGGGAAGAGTAGAGAACAATTACTGAAATCAGGAGTTTCTTAGGTTTTGCAGGATACTACAGGCGCTTTATTCAAGACTTCTCCAAAGTCGTAGCACCAATGACAAGATTAACCAGGAAGGGAGTCCCATTTGTTTGGTCAGTTGATTGTCATAGGAGCTTTATGGAATTAAAGAAAAGACTTACTACATCACCGATATTGGCATTACCATCAGGTAGCAGAGGTTTTGTACTCTGCACAGATGCTTCCAGAAGAGGACTTGGAGTAGTACTAATGCAGCATGTAAAGGTTATGGCTTATGCGTCCAAGCAATTGAAGCAGTCAGACGAGAACTACCCAACTCATGATTTAGAATTGACAGTAGTAGTTTTTGCTTTGAAAATGTGGAGGCATTACTTATATGGTGAAATATTTGAAATTTTTACAGATCACAAAAGTTTGAAATACATTTTCTCCCAGAAGGATTTGAATTTTTGACAACGTAGATGGATGGAATACTTGAAAGATTATGATTTCAGCCTGGCCTATCACCCTGGGAAGGGTAATGTAGTAGCGGATGCGTTGAGCAGAAAGGCAGTCTTGATGCAGATGTTGATCAAACAATGGAAACTATATGAGAAAATAGCAGAAAATTCTTTGTATGTTCCAAATAGTCAGTGCCGAGTAGTGTTGGCCAGCAGCGCTTTTGAACCATCAGTGTATTGGCAGATAGTGGAAGCACAAAGAATAGATGAGAATCTGGCAAAGATTGTGAAAATGGAAGGTGTTATTATTGATAATGATTGTGTGGTTAGGCTCAGAGGCAGACTATATGTTCCAGCGGAAATAGAGGTAAAACAGAAGGTATTGGAGGTGGCACACATATACAGATATACCATCAATCCGGGCAGCATTAAAATGTACCAAGATTTGAAGAAGCACTTTTGGTGGCCGCATATGAAGAAAGAAATAGCAGAATTTATTGCAAGATACTTGATTTGCCAGCAAGTGAAGGCGGAACACCAAAGCCCAGGAGGATTACTAAAACCATTACCGATCCCACAATGGAAGTGGGATGATATCACTATGGACTTTGTGGCACGTTTACCCAGGACGACAACAGGGCATAATGGCATTTGGGTGTTTGTTGATTGATTGACTAAGGTGTGCAGGTTATTAGCTGTGAGCATGTCATGGACAGTGGACAAGTTGGCCAGATTATCTGTGGACAGGATAGTACCATTTCATGGTATCCAATGACAATTGTTTTAGATAGAGACCAAGGTTCACATCTGGTTTCTAGAGGAGTTTATAGCGGGTAGTTGGCACCGAGTGAGGTACAGCTCAGCATATCACCCTCAGACAGATGGGCAGACTGAAAGAACTATTTAGACTATAGAAGACATGTTGCGCGGTGTTGTTTAGTATGGGGAGGCAGCAGGGAGCACTATCTGGGAATGGTAGAATTTGCATACAATAACAACTATCATGCGAGTATCGGGATGGCACCATGTGAGGATCTATATGGTAGACCTGAAGAACACCATTGAATTGGCATGAAGTTGGAGAGAGACAAGTTATGGGACCGGATTCAACAGTGTACAGAAATGGTCAAATTCATAAAGGAAAAGTTGCAACAGCCCAGAGTCTCCAGAAGAGCTATGCATACACCAGACACAGACCATTACAGTTTGAGGTTGGTGACTATGTCTTTTTGAGGGTTTCTCCCACAAAAGGTGTTCTGAGGTTCAGTAAGAAAGGTAAGTTAAGTCCGAGATACGTGGGTCCCTTCAAAACTTCTGAAAGAATTGGAGAAACATCATACAGAATAGATCTCCTAGCAGACTTTATAGATGCACATGATGTTTTCCATGTCTCCATGTTGAGAAGATATATCCGAGATCCATCACAAATAGTCATCTATGCACGAGATGATTTAAAACCAGACATGTCAATGCCAGAATACCCGGGTACAGATTACAGGCTGAAGAACACAGTAGTTGAGAAATAAGGAAATATAATTGGTAAAGATAAAATGGGAGAATTGGCAAGGAGGAGAGGATACATGGGAGTTAGCAGAGGAGATGCACAAAGTGTATCCATACTTGTTTGAGTGAGATTTAAATTCTTTTTAGATGATAGTACCATGTGTGAATATTTATAGATTGCATGTTAAAGTTTTTTTTGGATTTCGAGGATGAAATTTCCTTTTAGATGATAGTAATGTAACGTCCCGACTTTTTAGATTGTAGTTTAATGGGTTTGGTGGCTAGTGTATGGCCCAATAATGTGTTTTTGGGTTGTTTGAGTAGGTTGTGTGGAGTTGGGGGTCGGGTGTTGAGCAACTTTCCTTATAAATATTGTTGTGCAATTCAAATGTTTAATCATTATGTTTTTGTTATGACAAAATCTTTTAATATCTCCTAAATCAATATTAAATTTATACTACAAATTATTTTTATAAAAAATATAATGTGACAAAGTACTGTGTAATATTTTAGCCAAAATTTATGCACACACAAAATCAAAGTATCAACACACTTCACACGTTTGTATAGAAATTTTTCTAAGTCCACAGTGTATATTGTATATACCATACTGACTCCGACTTTAGAAAAGTCGAAGTGTTGCACCAATTGATGAGCAAATGGGTCACACTCCGACTCCTTGTATATCGAAGTGATCCATTAAAAAGGATCACTCCGACTTTAGAAAAGTCAAAGTCTATTTGAACTCCGACTCCTTAAAAGTCGAAATCCTGATACCATTGCTTATCAACTGGCCTTTACTCCGACTCCTGGAAAGTTGAAGTCTTGTATCTATTGCTTTATAGTTTGCTTTGCACTCCGACTCCCTGAAAGTCGAAGTATGATATCGTTTGTTGAAAAAATTTCTATCACTTTGACTCTCAAGAAGTCAAAGTCTGTTATCAATCAATGTCTCACTGCGACTTCTATATAGTCGAAGTTCTGTATGCATCTATGTCTTTGACTCCGACTTCTTGTGAGTCGAAGTATAAACATCAACTTATGAACTCACTCTTAGATAATTTTATGTATCTATCATTTCTTACAGAACCTAATAAGTTTTATCTGATTACTTCAATGATTTCTTTATTCCTTTTGGGATCTCTATGAATGAAAATCTCTTCCCTAATCCTTGTGATATTCCCTCCTATCATAATTCAAATATTTTTTGGACAGGAAAATACTACATTTAAATATTACTCTCATTTGAAATATCTTGAAATCTTAAAGATATGTTATCTGCTATTTCCCTAATTGTTAGAAATAGTTCTATCCTTGTTTGACAGTCGGTCAAGAGCTTTAATGTGATGGTAGGTATAAGCAGCATGGGTTATCTGTCAGAACTCACCTACCACATCTCCTTTCTGTCAGAACTTCATGACTTTCAGGAAACGTCATTGTATTCCCCATACAACTGTGAGTCTGTCTTTAAATGCTCTAAACAACTATCTATCTGAATTCATTTTCTCTTTATATATTTTTATTTCACCTACCTCCTAAAAAATGAGGCATTTGTATTTTTTTCTTGACCTTTCAGATCTACAGCTACCCACTGAAGCCTACTAAGCTTTCAGTCATGGTATGGAGCTTGCAAAACATTTAATGAAGCTATCTATCGAGCCTTGAAGCGATCTGTATAGCATGAAGCCGTTGAGACTCCAATAGCTGAAGATATGATGGTCAACTCAGAAGTTTCAATACCCAAGATTTAAACGGCTATCTTTCAAACGACTACTTTCTAACATTCAGTTTCAAATGGGAAGCTTAAGTCTTTGATGTATATATATATGGGAGCTGAAGTTTGAAACACATAGACAATAAGCCACAAGACACAACCATATACACAACCTCACCTTCGACAGAAAAGAAATAGACAAGAGTTCAAGATCTAAAGAGAGCCTGTTGTTTTCAAGCTTCGACTTCCCAGCTCTCTTGCCTTTTAGAAGTCTTTTTCTTTGAGTGGCCGTCAGTAAATTCAGATCTTCTCTGTCCACTCTTGTAGAGTCAAAAGAGTTAGAGTTTCAATTCTTACTTGTATCTCTTCTGATCTTCTATGTTTGCTCATCCTTCTGAGCAGACACGGGTGTTTATTCTGTATAGAAAACTAGCAGGGGGGTTGTTCCCTGTATGCCCTCTTTGTGAAGGGAAGATACGGTAGTAGGTGGTCTTTGTACCTCTTGGTAAGGAAGACTGCTTGGGTGCAAGTGGGTTGTAATACCTCTCAGGTTGAGAGAAGGCCAAGTGTTCTTGGTAGTTAGTGAATCCCAAGAGGTTGCTTGGGGAATGGACGTAGGACTTCTATGTGGAAAGGGCCGAACCATAATAAAATCCATTGTCTTGTGGATTATTTCCGCCAAGTTTAACACTTGCCTCACACACTACACTAAGTACTAAAAACTTATTTAGTGTTATCTATTTTCAGATAATTTTAAAAGTGCAAAGAAGTCCTATTCCCCACTCTAGGACATCTAAAGCTTCATCTCGATCCAACACAGAAACCCGGGCCTAACCAACCTCTAGTGCGCCTTTCATAAACGTGACCAACACAGGCGTCGCATTTTTGAAATGCGACCAGCTTCCCCATCACGATTCAAACACCGCTCTCTTGGGTGCGCGTCTGCATGCGCGCACCATAGCGCATGCAGGGGCGTCACATTTTAAATGCGATGGCAGGGTACGTCGCGATTTAAACGCGACGGCCCTATACGTCACCATTCGGTTTGTTACTGTGTTTCGACCAAACCCTGACCAAACAATGCAGGAAACACTGTTCGGCCGAGGGAGAGGTTGCTATAGGATTTTCGGACGATTCCGCATTTGCGACGTGCAGATTGGCATGCTGCCATCGCAAGGAAGTTGTTCAGAGCGCGAGAAACGTCAGGGCAATGTCGTTCTACTCGTTCCTCATATTCCTCGTGTGGTAGGGGAATTCTTCTCTGTTTTGAGTTAAATGGATCGTGATTAATGTGTTTAATGCATGGGATGGTAAGTGGAGTAGCAAGCATGTGTAGGATTTTATTTGAATGCAAATATTCATGTTTCATGGCTGTACAGGGTGGTTTGTATGATTTTCGGAATGGGGTTTTGGGTGGGGTTTCTCAGTTGAAAAGGTGACAGAACCAGTCGTTGCATTTTTGAACGCGACGAGGTGTTCGGTCGCGATTCAGTCTTTAAGACGACAGTTTCCCCCACTGTGATTCGGCCTTCAATTGGCAACATCTGTGTCGTCGAGATTTAGAAGGTAGCCACCCGACCCTTGACTTGACTACATGATGCCATGAACTGCTTCCAGCTATGGGTCTATATGACTGTTAATTTATGTATTATGGATTGTATGCGGTGCATTGGCATGCGTTGTGATCAGAAATGCCGAGTTCGCATGGTTTGTGTGTACGTGGCAAGTCGGGTATACGACGCCTACTGTGGTTACATCTTGAGTCAGGTACCCCAGGTTCTCTGTGAGCCAGGCACGTAGTGCTAGGGGTTCGTCTTGGTACAGTGAGTACCGTCGAGGTTGTGTCGTCTTCTTGGACACCCTCACTCCTTAGTTTGAGTTGTACGTTCGGCGAAGGGAAAGACGACAGTGGGACAATGAATCGTGTGTTGTGGTTGTTCTTGGTCGCTTGTAGCGCGCTCTTAGTTGGGGGACGGACACTGGTAGACATACTAGTCCCCAGCTAGTCCTGTTTCCAGTGCCTCACTTTATGGAGCTCAGGCTGGAGTCCTTAAAGGTGCCAGGCATGGAGCTGCAGTGATGAGGGCTGCAGTTGTGATGTTGTTTGGTCTCCACAGTTTGTTGACTTTGTTGAGGTGGAGCGGCAGCTGGACCTTTCATCTTTGGCTGCGAGTCTGAGAGGTAGACCTGTGTTGTTTGTCCGGGTCAGTAGCTGGTGTCGTGAACTAGTCTTCGTGACTCGTGTTTGGCGTTACCCTTCTTTAGTTCGTACCTCTGAGCGTGGTTTGCTGTTTCTTTATGAAAGTTGTATTCATATTGATAGCATAATTTTATTTATTTATTGCAGTTGTAGATCCATGCTCAGGTAGTTTATTATTTAGTTATAATGATGTTTCACTCCTGCTTCTTATGTGTTTAGTGTTGTTTTGGCTTTTGAGGGTGTTTCCCTACTGAGTCAGTGACTTGTGAGGCTCACTCCTACTCCTTTCAGGTGAGGGAGAGAAGAAGGATTCACATCCGTATTCTAGTTCTGAGTCGCATCGCAGCAGAGTTGGGTCCACACCTCCAGCAGTGTAATTTTCATTTAGCTGTGCCCCGGGGTATGCCCCAGGCTGCTGTACTTTGTACGTAACTTTTGTTGAGGCTTGGCTATGTAATGTTTATGTAAATATGTGTGAGATGTACAATCTTATATATATATATTATATATATATATATATATTATATATATATATATATATATATATATATTATATATTCAATGTGTTCTTTCATATTTCCACAGACGTGTGTGATATCCCTTGCGAGGCTTCAGCTTGTTCGCGGGAGACGGAGTCAGGTCAAGCTCACTATTGATTAATGGGTTTGAATGACGAGGACCATCACAAATACAAAGAAAGTACATTTTTGGAAATTGCATGCTCTAAGTCGTCAAATTTTGAGAACTTACCCTTAGGCAAATTATCGAACCAAGAACTCACATGGTGCTACTTAATCGTTTTGACACAGTAGCCTATTCGCAGGCTTTCTTGACATTGATGACGTAAGTGAGACCCATAGGTTGGTCGATCTAAGAGTGCCGGAGTGAGCTCCTGTAAGCTCTATTAGTCGTGCCCTCTATTGTCCACTCACGAGGTCGGAGCAACCAAGAGTTATAAAACTCCTCGATCTGTCTTTTCTGACAATTCTAATTGTGGGATAGATGGTTGTAAGATGGGCATCATCTCTGTCTGCTCATGCGGTCGGGGCAGCCAAGGGCACTTGTAATCACGGAGTTGCGCACCCATCGAAACACACAACATGAAGTGTCACAACATGATATATGGAATGTGATCGCCACCTAACTTGTTGCCCTAGGAGGTGAATGAAGTATAAAGGCTAACGTGCTAGGAAAAGGTGTTGGGTGGCATGCTGCGAGGCAGGTGCGCGTTCCAGCATCTCTCCCTGGGGCGACCTGAGAATGAGGGTGTGGTGGAGGCCGGGTTGGCAAAGTCATGCCTAGGTTCGGGTGTGGACCTACCTGCGGGTGTTGCTGAGTTGTCCAGCAGGGGGACTGTACTTTGTAGTGGGTTATAAGGAAGGATGGTATCCTTACACAACAACTCGAGTTTTTGCGTGACGACAATGCCTGAGATCCTATATACCTGGCTATTGGATCTCTTGTTTTGATGTTGTTTAACTATGATATATACAAGTTTAAATACCTTGCATCAGTCATATGTAACACCATATTTCATGTTTAATTTAGAGAAAAAGGTGTTGTCATGTCAGTGGTGTCGACACAACATTGTTAGAGTGTCGACACAAAGCTCAATTCCAGTGAAGAAGTTCAAGAAGAAAGGCCAGTTGTGTCAAAATGGGACCATCATGTGTCGACACATCCCTTGCTCACAAAAAGTAGTCAGAAGAAAAGAAGCCAGTGGTGTCGACACAGGTCCCTCATGTGTCGACACATCTTGTGTTCCCAGAAAGCTATATTTTTGGATTATAGTCAGGTGTGTCGACACAAGTCAAGTATGTGTCGACACAGATTACTTTCCAGTACTGTCAGAACAGGATGCCAGGATCATGTGTCGACATACAACTTAATTGTGTCGACACACTTAGACTGCTGATCCAGATTTGAAATCTTGGACACATGTAAGATTTTGATATAAGAACTTTTGCCCAAACTCTAAGGCACCATGTGGGGACATGGGACTATAAATGCCCATGATCCTCACACTTTTTGAGAATTACACATCAGTTCTTCATCTCCCAGAAGTAGAAGGTGGCGGCTAGAGAGAAGCTTCATCTGAAGATTGTTGCTGCTCTAGATCTAAAGAATTGGAGATCCAAGTGCTGTAAGCAATCAATGTCAAGTTGAACTCTCAGATTTCAAAGTCTACTTCATCAAGCTGAAGCTAGAATTCTGAAGTCTCAGTTGGAAGCACAACAGGGGAAAATTCAAACCAGTCTCATCTGCTTTATAGTTTCTTGTCTTTAAACTGGTTCTTCATCTCAACTTCAAATCATTTTGTGTGTAGTGTGAAATTGAAGCAATCCTTCTGCTCAATTTCATGTGTGTGTTCTAATTTGAGATTTCGATCATCTCAGATTGTGTGTGTGTTGTGTGATCTGTTTGAACTGGCTACATAAGCAGATTTGTGCATGTGTGTGTGGATGATGGATGTAGGATACACAGTTGTGTAATCCGAACCACCATAAATCTCTGTGTCTCTGTGGTTTGATCCATCTTAACGTTAGATGATTGATAGGCACGCTTGTTATTCAGTATGATATCATCTAATAATTTGTAGATTCACACTTCACATCCTCTTTCTGCACTTCTTTGAATCTGTGCATAATTCAGAATTCTGAAATGATCATAGGTTTCTAATCTAATAAGTGTTTAATTTTTAATTTGGTAGAAATCTATTCATCCCCCCCCATTCTAGATATCTTCATAGCTATTTTCCGCTACTTTACATTTGTATCAGAGCAGTTCTCTTTGCACCTGTCAGGTGTTTGATCTAACGATCAAGAGTGTTTAGCTATGGATGTTACCAAGGGGTTTGTAGCTGAGGGTCACTCAGTTACTAGACCTCCATTCTTTGATGTATCTGATTAGTCATATTGAAAAAAAATAGGAGCAGTGTTCTTAAGAGCGTAGGATTATGAACTTTGAAAACTGTAGACAAGGGTCATGCTGAGCTGCCAGAAGATGAAGATGTGAACTAAAGAACAAATTCAAAAATCTACACTCAACTGGAGTGCAATGACCATGATGCAGTGTAACGTCGTGCGTTTTCCGGATCCCCGTGGATCCAGTTTTAGCGGGTTTGTGGCCAATGTGTGGCCCATTAGCTTGTGTTTTAGGTGCCCGGGCGTGTTGTGAGGCTTGGTGGGCCGGCAGTTGGGCCTAAAGCGCTCACAGGTTTTCTGCCTGTGAACATGACAGGGGTGTGCATTGCGTTGTGAACGCGATGGCTCTGAGGGTCGCGTTCACGTTGCCGCTGTTTAGCGGTCTTCGTCTGCATGGCTGCCGTGTGTCGCTCGCCGGGCGGTCAGCTGACATCGGCCTTGGGAAGGCGACGGTCACCTAGGTCGCGATCAGGTCACGACGGGTGTGCACGTCGCGATCCCAACCGCTGTGCTGTTTTTAAGAACCCCAACCGAACAGAGCAGGGGAAGCTCTGCTCGGCCTGGGGGGGGGGGGCTGCTGCGGGGTTTTCCGGACGGTTTGAGTTTCTGGAGATGCGTGGGGCGTGCTCTCACCGCAAGGACATTGCATGGAGCGGGGGAAACGCCGGGAGTTCGTGTTCTTCGCGGAGGTAGGGAGATCTCACCTTGTTTCGATGTTTGGATCATGTGTGTGGTGTGGTTGATGTGTTTTTCAGCTTATATACCTTAGATATCATGCTAGGGCATTCATTAAAGCATGAAAAATGAGAATTAAGTATGTTTTGTAGGGTTTGTGGGGGTGATCCGGAGAAGGGTTCCGGATTAGGGTTCTTGCCTGCGAAGGCGACGGAATGCCCTGTTGCGACTAGGTTGCGGCAGACCGTCCCGTCACGTCAGCATTTGTTATCGTGACATGTCAGGGTGATGCGATCTCATTGCGCCGTTTCTCCCTGTCGCGTTAAGGCATTTGATCGCGGTTTGTCGTGGTGTTGCGTTAAAGTTATCACGGTCTGTCGCAATGTCGCGTTAAGGTTTCTGTTGCGACGTTTATTTGTGGGTCCGATCTGATGGCGGCCCAGGTTCTTATCGCGGTTTGTCGGGGTGTCGCGACCAGGTAGCGACAGTCCGA
>CM024758.1:99316533-99395965 GCA_014218235.1 Colocasia esculenta | reverse complement strand
TTATGTAATATCAGGAGCAGAAATGGCAACAAGGCTAACTAGGATGGAGATAATGGTAAAATGACAAGAGACAGAAATGATAATAGAGGTGAATAGTTTTTGAACTTTCTAAGATGTTATGGACAAGTTATTTAAGTCATTTTATATTGCAGCATCAGTGACACAATTAATTAAGAAAGGGAAAATATTGTTTGAATAATAGATAATTTAGGTAGTTTGCAAAATTGACAAGGAAGTTGATTATAGACATTGCTAGCAAGCAAAAAAAATAAGTATTGTATATACAGATAATTTCAAATGAGGTTTTAAGATAGTGTCAAAGCAGAATAATTATAAAGAGGCAGTGAATATGTTTAACCAATTAAGGCATTACGAAAGGAATTAAAAGGAACGATCCGATGTACAATTCAAAATCAATAATGGTTATGTTTGTATTAGAAATTTGGGAGCAGTGGTTGCATAATGAAAGACTTAAGATTTTTACATATTGTAGGAATTCGCAATACAGTCCCTTGTAAGGAAATTGGAGTTAAGATGGCACAGATGAGTGGAATAGTTAAAGAATCATAATTTGGACTTGGTTTATTAATTGGGTGAAGTGAAGGATGTGACAAATGTATTTTAACAAAAGAATAGTTTTATAAAAGAATAGGAAGTCATTTGTGAATAATCTCCCATAGTTAGAGAAAAATAGTCCGATCAATATCGTGATAGCCAGACAATCCGGGCACAAAAAATAGATAATTAGTTTAGCAAAAATGATGTAAAAAAAAGAACGAGTAGTTGTCCAGTGAGATTCAAAGAATAGTTATATATGTTAAATTAATTTGAGGTAGTGTTTGTTGAGAGAAGCGTATGATTCTAGATATTTTACTCGTGTGGAAGTTAATAAGATGTACTGAGATTTGAAGGGACCAAATAGAAAGAAAGAAATAGTGAAATTTGTAATTAAATGTTTGATGTGTCAACGAGTTAAAGCAGAATATCATAGTTTAGAACAACCGTTGCAATTATTGTTTATTTCGTAGTAAAAGATGAGTCAATGTTGCTAAGGATTTTGTGATAGATTTACTGAAGAAGTTTGCTGGATAATATGTAAAATAGGTTAATTCAGAGATTTGAGTTTTGTATGTGATTTGAAAAAGTTACTAGACAGATTTAAAGAGTTTAGCTTATCAATCACAGATAGTCAAACAGGAAGAGAAATTCAGATGGATGACTATATATTAAAAGCATAGTATATAATTTGGAATAGTATTTGAGGATATCATTTAAGCATGACTGAATTTGTTTACACCATGATTAATAGTTGAGGATGCAGAATGTGTATTTTTAAATTTATTTTATACAAGAAAGAACATGTCGAGATTTAGATTCAAAGTTGATTAGAGATGGTTGAGATCTAGTTTTAGCACAAGTAATTAACAGAAAAGACACAACAAGTAAGGAATGAATTGATTGAGTTAATAAAAAATAGTTGGAAAAGTGAACAGAGAAAGAAAGGCACTCAAGAAGGAGTGGAGATCCTCTCCACCCGCGGGTGGAGGGGGGCTGGGGGGTGTTTTTTGGGTTCAGTCCCTGGGTAAAAAAAAAAAACACACCACACAAGGGTCACCCAAAAACACCCCCCAGCCCCCTTGTACTGCTGGAGTCCCCTCCACCCGCGGGTGGAGAGGATCTCCACTCCTCAAGAAATGGTTAAAGAAAAGCGGAAGACGTATGCATACTTAATTGAATAAAAATTTAATTCAGTTAGATAATAAATGTATAAATTATATTGTATTTGACTTCCAAATTCCCTATTAATGGTTCATTTGAATGGGTGACTATTAATTGGCGACTGTTAATTGGCTATGCTATTGATACTTGTATAGGGAGTTGTGTGAATGTATAAAAATCATATTCTATTATAGGAAAACAAACCAAGTGTTTTAAGTAGGGGTGTAAACGGAACCCGATATTTCGATATTCCGACCCGATACCGATAAAAATTATCGGTTTCAGAATCGGAAAATGATACCGATAGCTTATCGGAATCGGTATCGGATATTCCGATAAATTATCGGAATCGGAATCGGAATCGAAAAAATAATCGGAATCGGTATCGGTATCGGTTATTCCGATAAATTATCATAAACTCAAGGTAAAATTATGGTAAACATCTTACCTTATCGGAATTTCGGTTCCGATAATGTTATCGGAATCGGAACGGAATCGGAACTAACCATTCTTATCGGAATCGGAATCGGAACCATATTTCGGTTATCGGAATCGGTATCGAAATCTGTGTTTCCGATTCCGAACCCGACCCGTTTACAGCCCTAGTTTTTAAGGCATGATTAAGTCATTCCCACATAAGGTGTTTTACGCAGTGCACTTGGAAATCAAAACTTTGAATTTGTTACATGAGTAGCCATTTGTGGACGGGAGCTTGAAAACCAATTCCGTGTTTTCAATTAACGGTTTTATTAGTTGCTTGTGTGAGTTTCTCCTTAAATTTGAGGATAAAATTTCTTTTTTAGGTGGTAGTAATGTAGCATCTGGGCATTTCAGATTATCTAATTATCGGGTTTTGGTTGGTTGTTAGACCAAAGTGGAGCCAACAGATTGTGTTTTAGGGTTTTCGTGGTTTGAGCTAGTGTTTAGGGCAGAATTTTTGGCCCATTATGTACTGTGGTTCTTTGGTTAAGAATGCGACGGAGCTGGGTGGCAGGTTTATAACGCGGCCACACCCTCAGACGTGTTATTGAAATCGTCGTTCCTAGTTTTTTAGTGCATGTGCAATGCATGGCGTGCGCTCAGGTGACGCGTGGCGTTGCTTTTCATACTGCAGTCGCCCTATATGATGCATTATGAATGCAACTATTGACCCAAATGCATTATCAATCTCAGAGGTTTTAATTCCCTATTTCTTGGCCTAATAGAGCAGAGCCCTATTTTAGCTGGGAGAGGGGGAGCCTTGTTGATTTTGGTGGGTTTCTATGGTTTGGAGCTTCATTCGATGCATATTTGGCATGAAGAAGGTGATTAGACAATGGGGAAGCCTCCACAAGTGTTGTTCTTCACTAATGTAGGGGGATTCCACTGATCTTCATGGTTCATTTTGGGTTATTTTCATTAGGACAATTATAGTTTGTTTAAGCTCTAATTGATCATTTGAATTTGTGAGAAAAAAAACATCTATCATCTTTAAATCCCCCAGTTTGAACTTGAAAACCATGTTTTGATGTGATTTCACGTGTGTAAGAACATGTTGAGGTGTTTTGGAATATTTAGATGGATGTTTAAGCATTTTCAGGTAGTTTTCTTCGTGTACAGTGGGTTATAGTGGCTTAGAATGGATTGAAATGCCAGATTTTGTGGGTTTTTGGGTGAAACCTCTTGAGACTGGTTCTCTGTGTGAGAACACAGTCCAAGGGGTAGTCGTGTTATTAATGCATCAAGGACCTCCAATGCTAATTCGTTTGGTAAGATGCGCAGTCAGGGCACTGTGTTATTAATGTGACTGACCCCCTGACGCGTTATCGATTGGTGTAGCAGTATATCGGGTGGCGTGTTTCTGACGTGGCCAATACCATTGGCACATTTTGGATTCCTGTGAAGCAAGTTTTCTACTGAGCTTGGGGGTTGACCCTTTGGTCAATCGGATCTCAGTTTAAGACTAATGATTCTATTGTGTTTCTTTCGTAAGGTTAAAGTTTGGACAAGGGTTTATGATGTGTTAATTGAGTATAATGATTCAAATATGAGTTTAGTAGATTGACCATGAATTGAATTAGTTAATAGTTTTATGATGGTAAATGGCAAGGTTTGTGACTAGTAAATGGTCCTACAATGTGGGCAGTGAATATTGACATTTTGTGTGAAGGTTGAGTAATGTGCATATGGTTTACCGAGTTTGATAGTTCGACACTTATTCTGGAATGTCTCTCTAGTTGAGTATCTCAAGTTCTCTGTGAGCCAGACACATGTATGTTCTCAGAGTTAGTCTTGGTATAGTGGTACCGTTAAGATATGTGTCATCTTCCTAGACTCCTCTACTCTTTTATTTGAGTTGTATGTGTAGCTAGGGGAAAGATGACGATGTGACAACGACCTAATTTGTGTGTTGGCTATCTTTGTTATTAGTCGCTTGTAGTGCACTCGTTGTTAGGTGAGTGGACGCTAGTAGATATGTTGAGTCTCAGCTAGTCCTTTGTTCTACAGTCTCACTCTACGGGTCCCTGGAAAGCCTTAGAGGTGTGACAGGCATGAGTCTGCAGTTCGACTAGGCTACAAGTGGTAGTTGTTGATCTCCACAATTAGTTCTTGATCGTATGAAGTGTTTAAGTGGAGCCACAGTTGGAAGTTTCATCCTTGACTGCGAGATTGAGAAGTTTTTCTTGTATGATTTGTTCGGGGTTAGAGTCTGGCATCATGAGCCAATCTTCGTGACTCGAGTGGTGGCATAGTGCCTTTCTGACTCAAATTTTTAGCAAGTGTATTATTGTGTTCATTCGAAGTTTAATCGGTATGTGAGATAGAAATGTTGGCTCAGATGGCAAGCCCAAAGGGGGGGTGGGGGTAAATGGGATGTCTTGAACTTTTCTAAAATCTAAGAACACAAACACTAAATGAAACTGTTAGTGTTATTAGTTAGTGTGCAGCGAAAATAAACAGAAACAATCGCACGCATAAGATAAGGAATTTTATCATGGTTCAACCCTTCTAAAAGGAAGTCCTACGTCCAATCCCCAAGCAACATCTTGGGATTTCACTAAAACACCAAGCAAACCTTGGTCTTCCCTTAAAAAGGGCATACAACACCCAGCACACCCGCTGGTCTTCCCTTTTTCATAAGGGGTAAAGAACACCCAGCTCCTTGTTGGTCTTCCCTTCTTCACAAGGGACAATGCACCCAACTGCTTGCTGGTCTTCCCTTTTCACAACGGGCAAACTATAACGACCCTGAGAACCCAACCCTCAGCCACAATCGAGGATCCGATTTTCGCGGTCGCCGTCCACGGATCCGGAGACCCAGAAGGGCTATAAACAAGTCTAACAAAATATGTAAAGGAAATAAACATCAACTACAGAATTATGAGCACATGCGCGGAAACAGAAAGAAGAGTGAGACCGCGACGTAACGCTCTAGGTACAGTCCCAACATACACACAACAAGTACAAGTAAAAAGGGAGAGGATAGAGCCCTTAGGGGCATACCCCGAGGGTGAAGTACAACTGAGAGGGGGGGGGACCCACTGCTAGCTATGAGGACGACGACTACCGCCCCGTCTCCTCTGCCCGACGCGCACCCGACCGCTGCTAAGAAGTCTCACCTAAAAAAAGAAGGGATGAGCTTCACAACAGAAGCTCAGTAGGGACTATCAATCTCCTATTGGCTCTAACAGACGGGGAAGAATATATAAACAAAGTAAATGACAGAAAATCTATATATTCTAATCTACACAGGAAAGTCCAGAAGCAAAGCTAACTAACTAGCAAAGATATGGAAGGACACCACAGTCGGAAACTCCGTACGACCTGCACGTCGTGACCACCACACGGCTGTAAACGCAAGTAGAGGGAACCCTGCCTGGACAAGCGACACTAGCTACGGAAACCACTACCACTAGTCAACCAGTCAGGAGCATCCACTGACGTCTTACCCTCGACCCAGGTCCAAACCTCCACGTCTCGTCAGAGTGGGGGCAAGAACACAAAGTAACACAATAGTAATCGTCATAGTCTGGCCAAACTACGGTGCCACGCCTGGCCTCTCTAAGTGGTTTCGAGGCCACAAAGAGCGAGGCAATGAGAAGAAGGACTGGCTGGCCTGCACCAGGTAGAACTCTGGCCGTCCTCGGTGTCCTAGACTAACCAAGAGAGCTCTGTAAACGACTCGACGCCGCTGTCCTAACCACTGTTTTCCCCTCTACTCCAGAGTCTGCGACTTGAGTACGCTCATCGCCCCGAACGCTCACTTTAAGGTGCACGAGGATGGGGGTCCCAGGTAAACGGTAACAACCTCTCTCACGGGACAAGCCCTCAGGTGTCGAGCACCGGGCAAACGATTAGTGTAGGACCGTACTAGGAAACTAGCACTGGTACCATGAGTACAGAAAGAACTAGAAACGACGAAGACTCCACGGAAAATGGAACTCCGCAAGAACTTACTTGAATCTGATACTATCGCGACACCCCTGGCCATCATGACACTGTCGAGGCTCTAAGGTCGGTCGCGACCATGTCGCGACGCCCTCCGCCATCACAATGATATCGCGGTGCCCATGCCCGCTGCGACAGCCGAAGCTGTCGCGGTTGGCACATGCGTCGCGACATCATCGTGACAATGGGTCGATCGCGATCTCAGGAGGGGGGTCTCGGTACAGTCCTCCAAGGACTGCCCTAAATCCAGTACAAACACATTCCATAGGGGGAGGGGAGCATGGGAAACATGTAGGAAAGCTTGTAAGACAACCAAAACACCCTCACCCAATAGAACATGCATTACAAGGAAATCTACACTCAAAGGAAACCTCACTCACCACGAGCATGGACCTCACACCCCACAACCCGATACACGGAGAAACAAGGATATCAAGGGAAAGGGGAGCATGCTAAAACGAGAGGGAAAGAGGGGTCCTACCCAAAGAGTAGAGCGACTCGTTGGGGCCTTTACGTTGGAATGGCCACCTCTCCTCGCTCCTAGCACCACACAGACGCCGCCTACACGACGGGGCGTCACCTCCTCACCAAGAACACAAGAACGCCGGAGAAGCAAAGGGGCTCGGAGGAGGAAGAAGAAGGAAGAAGAAGAAGAGAAAAGAGAAAGGAAGGAGAGAGGGGGGGGAAAAAGGTCGCCTGCTCAGTTTTGAACCAACGGGCCCAGAGATGCAACGGCCGGGCCGGCGCGACAACAACCTTGTCACGACCGCCTACCCCGTAACACACCAAAAGTGGTCAAATGTCGAAGACTGGGAAAACCTGAACGCCGCGGCCTGCCAGGTCGCGTTTAACGCTGTACGTGTCTGACACCGACAAGGCCATTCTGACAGAAAGGATAGCAGTCAGAACGGTCAGAACTAGAGTCGTCGCCTTCAGACGCTGTGACAAGAATGTGACGCCAACCCCCGTCGCGACCAGAACGCGACGACTAGGTGTGCCATGACCAAAAGCATGTCGCGAATGGCTCTTCTGGTGCAACAATGTCACGACCAAGGGGTCCGTCGCGACAAGAAGATAGGCTAAGGGCCTGAGAGGGCCGGGTCTACATTCTACCCCCCTTAAAAAATTTTGTCTTCTAATCAAGAAACTCAGTTTCAACAGGAAGCAGCATAAAGAAAAAAACATACTGATCACTCAAACAAGTATGGAAACCTACTCTTCATCTCATCCTCGTGCTCCTAAGTGGCCTCGCCACCAACGCGGTTCTCCCAACAACCTTGACCAGTAGAATCTGCCTCCTACGCAATGGCTGCACTCTGGTTCCACAACTCTGACTAGGTGCTCTGGTACTGACAAATCCGGTGCAACCTCTAACTGCAAGTAATCTAACACGTGCGACGGATCTGCAAAGTACCTCTTGAGCTACGAAACGTGAAAAACCTCGTGCACCTGCTAACTCTGCTGGAAGACGCAAATGTACGTGACCTCGCCGAACCTCTCTGTAATAGGGAAAGGTCCAATATATCTCTCACTGAGCTTTTCCTTCTTTCCAAACCTCATGACACCTTGGTCGGCGAGACCGCAAGAACACAAGGTACCCACGCTGAATGTAACGGCCTCCTGCGAACATCTGCATAGCTCTTCTGCTGCTCTGCGCTGCCTGAAGCCTCTACCTGACTAAACTGACTGTGTCTACACACTGCTGTACCATCTCTGATCCCAAGAGCTGCCTCTCACCCACTTCGAACCAGGAAGTGGTGTCCTGCACCGGCGACCATACAAAACCTCGTATGGTGTCATTTCAATGCTCAAGTGTAACTATTGTTGTATGCAAACTCTACCCATGGAAGGTGGGACTCCCAAGTGCCACCCAGTCCAAGCAACAAGCTCTCAACTATCTTCCAAAGTATATAGTTTGATTGATCATTTGACTACGGGTGGTACGCTGAACGAGTCTCAACTCTGTACTAAGAGCTCTCTGCAAACTGCGCCAAAACCTTGAAATGAACCTCGTATCTCTGTCGGAAACAAGGGAAACTGGCGTGCAACGGAACAACTCGGTCCATGTACAATCTGGCAAGCCTGTCCACTGACCAAGACATCCTGACTGGAAGGAAGTGTGCCGACTTGGTCAACCTGTCTACAATCACCTAAATACCATCATGTCTCTGCGGAGAACGGGGCAAACCAACTACAAAATCCATGGTGATGTCGTTCCACTTCCACTCGGGAATAGACAACGGTTGCAGCTCACCACCAGGATACTGATGCTCTGCTTCACCTGCTGACAGGTAGGCAACGAGCGACGAACTTTGCCACGCCCCTCTTCATCCCTGGCCACCAGAAGAACCTCTTCAGGTTATGATACTCTGGTGGAACCAGGATGAACAACCTACGCGACCAGTGCCTCTGATAACAGCGCCTACTGGCATCACAAGGGACGTACAATCTACCTCTGACCCTGACCTGATTATCCTCGTCCAGCTCACATCTGGATCTGCAAAAATCTGCCAACTCTGAATCTGCCTGTTGTGCCTCCAGCAGCTGACGGTACATGACAGGTGAACTAACAAAGATCATCACTGCACGATCTTTGTACCTCGAAGGGCAG
This sequence comes from Colocasia esculenta, assembly GCA_014218235.1. NCBI lineage: Eukaryota > Viridiplantae > Streptophyta > Magnoliopsida > Alismatales > Araceae > Colocasia > Colocasia esculenta. The sequence goes on along the minus strand of CM024758.1, from coordinate 99,387,207 downwards.
AAAAACTCCCTGAGACAGGTCTCAAACAACATCCACTCTCTGATAATAATGAACTTAAGCGAACTCGTTGCTCAAAGCGTCCGCCATGACGTTAGCCTTCCAGGGTGATAGGAGAGGTAGGTAGTAGTTCTTCAAGTACTCTATCCATCTGTGCTACCTCAAGTTCAATCCTCTGAGTGAAGAGTGTACTACAAATTGATGGTCGGTGAAGATCTCGAACACCTCGCCGTGCAAATAGTGCCTCCACAACTTCAGAGCGAACACACTACTGCCAACTCTAAGTAGTGAGTAGGTAGTTCTCCTCATGCTTCTTCAACTTCCAAGAGGCATAGGCAACGACCCTACCATGCTGCATCAGCACTGCACCCAAACCTGACCTCGAAGCGTTTGTGTAGACCACCAAAACCTCTCTACCCGACGGCAAGACAACAATGGTGCTGAAGTCAACCGCTGCTTCAGCTCCTGAAAACTTGCTGGTAGCCTCGTCAAACGAGATCTGGTCTACAAGTCTGGTTAATCTGGTCAAACGGTCTGCAATCCTAGAAAAGTCCTGGATAAACCATCTTGTAATAGCCTGCCAAATCCAGAAAGCTACGAATCTCGACACTGAAGTAAGCGCTCCCAAGACAACACTGCCTCTACTTGGCAGGATCCACTGCCACACCTGAACCTGAGATCACGTGTCCGAGAAAGTGCACCTCCCTCAGCCAAAATTCGCACTTGTCAAACTTGGCATAAAAAGTTGGTGATCTGCAACGTCTCAACACGATCCTCAGATGCACCTCGTGCTCCTCCTCAGAAGCCAGTAGACCAAAATGTCATCTACAAAGATGACCACAAACCTGTCAGGTACTCACTGAACACCTGTGCATCAAATCCATAAAATCTGCTAGTGCATTTGGAGCCCAAACGGCATCACGACAAACTCAAAGTGACCTTACCTCGAACGGAAAGCTGTCAGGCAATATTTGACTCTCTGATCCTAGCTGGTAGTAACCGATCTCAAGTCAATCTTCGAAAAACACTCTGGCCGACTGCAGCTGATCAAACAGGTCATCGATCCTAGGCAAAGGATATTTGTTCTTCACTGTTACTGGTGCAACTGCTTGTAATCGATGCACAACCTCAAATTGTCATCCTTCTTCCTCACGAACAAAACACTGGCGCACCCCAAGGCGAACGACTCGGACGGATGAACCCAAATGAAGCAACTCTACAACTGGAGCTTCAACTTGCGCACTCAGCCGGAGCCATCAGTATGGTGCCTTAGACAAAGGCATCGTACCGGGAAAAGCTCAATGGAGAAAACTCTACTCCCGCTCAGGCGGTACCCAAGTAGATCCTCCGGAAAAACATCAAAAAACTCACAAACAATAGGTACATCAAAAAATCAAGACTGCTAGGGTTCAAAGAACAAACAGAAGCAAGATATGCTACCACAACCATCGCAGATCCAAACGACGAGCTCTACAGAAAGAAATAAAAGGTCGATGGGTAGACCGGATACCTCGGAAGCAAAGAACGGGTGTCCGGGTATCTTAAACCGCATGGTCTTTCGCTGACAATCCAGTATAGCTGAGTGAGCCTCCAACCAGTCCATGCCAAGGATGACGTTGAAGTCACGAAGCGGTAATGGCGTACAACCTGCCGGCAACTTGTGTCCCTGGACCTCAACTGTGAACACCCTCAAGGTAGCCGAAAGAACGCATGTCAATCACCGGACGGAAGATCAACATCACATTACACTGCCTCTCAGGTGTGTGATGAACGAGTGACTAGTAAAACTCCTTAGAAGCAAAACAAAGGGAAGCATCGGGATCAACCAGAACATGAGCAGCTTTACCAAGGATAGGCAAACCCGTACGACCAGGTTTGATGCCGCGGCCTCCTCCCTTATGAGACCATCACACGACCATGACCACGCCCACACTGCGGCCCCGGTTGGGGCTGCTGTGCTGCAGTGGAAAACTGCTACTGCCGGTGGTATGGATGAAAATACTGAGGCTGCTGATGGTACTACCCTCTGTTGCTGATGGGGTGCCTGCTGCTGCGGAGGGTACTGGTACGGCGGCAGCTGCGGAGTGTACTGCATGGCTGCTGGGGCTGCTGGACTGCCCCATCGGGCAATCCCTCCTATAGTGGCTGGTAAACCACAAGTGTAACAGGTCACTCGGGCTTGCCCTGCTTGGCTCCCTACTGAATCGACTGCTCTGCAAACCTCGACTGGCGCTTCTGTTGCCAACCCCATCCACCCCCACGAGTGGTCATCTGCTTGAACCTCGAGCGCAAACCGGAACTGCGAACTGCCCGAACTACCTGAACCAGAAGAAGAAGAAGTCGCACTACCACGACTACCTGCGGGATGCTGGTATGGTGTGGTCCTAGAGGAAGCCTTTTCCTGCTGCTGCTGGGGCTACCAAGTCTCTCTCTCCAAGGCGGTGGCCTTAGCCACTGCCACTCCCAAAGTGGCACACATGTGAGCGGTCACGCCCCACCGCAAATCTGGCCTCAGTCCTGTAATCAACCTCTCTGCACAAGCCTGCTCACTGCCAGCAACATGAGGAACATGCCTTAACAACCTGACAAACCTCTGGTGATATGATCAACCATCAATCACCCTTCAGAGTCCGTGACTCGAGTACGCTCGTCGCTCCGAATGCTCCCTCTAAGGCGCACGAGGATGGGGGGTCCCAGGTAAATGGTAACAACCTCTTTACAAGACAAGCCCTCAGGTGCCGAGCACCGGGCGAAACTAGTGTAGGACTGTACTGGAAAAACTAGCACTGGGCCACGGGTACAGAAAGAAGGAAACGGCGAAGACTCCACAGAAAATAGAACTCCGCAAGAACTTACCTGAATCTGATACTATCACGACACCCTGGCCATCGCGACAATATCGTGATGCCAAGGCGGTCGTGACCATCGTGACGCCTCCATCGTCGCGATGATGTCGCGGAGCCCATGCCGCGGACAGCCGAAACTGTCGCGGTCGGCGCATGCGTCGCGAACATCATCGCGACCCATGGGCCGGTCGCGATCTCAGCCGAGGGGCGTCCCAGTACAGTCCTCCCAAGGACCGCCCCAAATCCAGTACAAACACATTCCATAGGGGGAGGGGAGCATGGGAAACATGTAGGAAAGCTTGTAAGACAACCAAACCACCCTCAACCCCATAGAACATGCATTACAAGGAAATCTACACTCAAAGGAAACCTCACTCACCACGAGCATGGACCTCACACCCCACAACCCCGATACCACGGAGAAACAAGGATATCAAGGGAAAGGGGAGCATGCTAAAACGAGAGGGAAAGAGGGGTCCCTACCTCAAAGAGTAGAGCCGACTCGTTGGGGCCTTTACGTTGGAATGGCCACCTCCTCCTCGCTCCTAGCACCACACAGACGCCGCCTACACGAACGGGGCGTCACCTCCTCACCAAGAACACCCAAGAATCGCCGGAGAAGCAAAGGGGCTCGGAGGAGGAAGAAGAAGGAAGAAGAAAGGAAGGAGAGAGGGGGAAAAAGGGTCGCCTGCCTCAGTTTTGAACCAACGGGCCCAGAGATGCAACGGGCTGGGCCGGCGCGACAACAACCTTGTCACGACCGCCTACCCCGGTACAACACCAAAAGTGGTCAAATGTCGAAGACTGGGAAAACCTGAACGCCGCGGCCTGCCAGGTCGCGTTAACGCTGTACGTGTCTGACACCCGACAAGGCCATTCTGACAGAAAGGATAGCAGTCAGAACGGTCAGAACTAGAGTCGCGTCGCCTTCAGACGCTGTGACAAGAATGTGACGCCCACCCCCGTCGCGACCAGAACGCGACGACTAGGTGTGCCATGACCAAAAGAATGTCGCGACTGGCTCTTCTGGTGCAACAATGTCACGACCAAGGGGTCCGTCGCGACAAGAAGATAGGCTAAGGCCTGAGAGGGCCGGGTCTTACATTCTACCCCCCTTAAAGAATTTTGTCTTCTAAATCAAAAGAAACTCAGTTTAAACAGAAGCAGCATAAAGAAAAACAACATACTGATCACTCAACAAGTATGGAAACTACTCTCTCATCTCATCCTCGTGCTCCTAAGTGGCCTCGCCACCAACGCGGTTCTCCCAACAACCTTGACCAGTAGAATCTGCCTCCTACGCAATTGCTGCACTCTGTGTTCCACAACTCTGACTAGGTGCTCTGGTACTGACAAATCCGGTGCAACCTCTAACTGCAAGTAATCTAACACGTGCGACGGATCTGCAAAGTACCTCTTGAGCTACGAAACGTGAAAAACCTCGTGCACACTGCTAACTCTGCTGGAAGACGCAACCTGTACGTGACCTCGCCGAACCTCTCTGTAATAGGGAAAGGTCCAATATATCTCTCACTGAGCTTTTCCTCTTTCCAAACCTCATGACACCCTTGGTCGGCGAGGACCGCAAGAACACAAGGTCACCCACGCTGAATGTAACGCCTCCTGCGAACATCTGCATAGCTCTTCTGCCTGCTCTGCGCTGCCTTGAAGCCTCTACCTGACTAAACTGACTGTGTCTACCACACTGCTGTACCATCTCTGATCCCAAGAGCTGCCTCTCACCCACTTCGAACCAGTGAAGTGGTGTCCTGCCGGCGACCATACAAAACTCGTATGGTGTCATTTCAATGCTCAGTGATAACTATTGTTGTATGCAAACTCTACCATCGGAAGGTGGGACTCCCAAGTGCCACCCAGTCAAGCAACAAGCTCTCAACTATCTTCCAAAGTATATAGTTTGATTGATCATCTGACTACGGGTGGTACGCTGAACTGAGTCTCAACTCTGTTACTAAGAGCTCTCTGCAAACTGCGCCAAAACCTTGAAATGAACCTCGTATCTCTGTGAAACAATGGAAAATGGCGTGCAAAGGAACAACTCGGTCCATGTAAATTGGCAAGCTGTCCACTGACCAAGACATCCTGACTGGAAGGAAGTGTGCGACTGGTCAACCTGTCTACAATCACCTAAATACCATCATGTCTCTGCGGAGAACGGGGCAAACCAACTACAAAATCCATGGTGATGCGTTCCACTTCCACTCGGGAATAGACACGGTTGCAGCTCACCACCAGGATAGATGCTCTGCCTTCACCTGCTGAGGTAAGGCAAACGAGCGACGAACTTTGCCACCCCTCTTCATCCCTGGCCACCAGAAGAACCTCTTCAGGTTATGATACATCTTGGTGGAACCAGGATGAACAACATACCTCGACCAATGTGCCTCTGATAACAGCGCCTACTGCGCATCACAAGGGACGTACAATCTACCTCTGAACCTGACCTTATTATCCTCGTCCAGCTCAACATCTGGCATCTGCAAAATATCTGCCAACTCTGAATCTGCCTGTTGTGCCTCCAGCAGCTGACGGTACACTGACAGGTGAACTAACAAACTGATCATCACTGCACGATCTTTGTACCTCGAAGGGCAGAAAACTCCCTGAGACAGGTCCTCAAACAACATCCACTCTCTGACTAATAATGAACTTAAGCGAACTCGTCTCCTCAAAGCGTCTGCCATGATGTTAGCCCTTCCAGGGTGATAGGAGAGGGTAAGGTAGTAGTTCTTCAAGTACTCTATCCATCTGTGCTACCTCAAGTTCAAATCCTTCTGAGTGAAGATGTACTACAAACTCTGATGGTCGGTGAAGATCTCGAACACCTCGCCGTGCAAATAGTGCCTCCACAACTTCAGAGCGAACACCACTACTGCCAACTCTAAGTCGTGAGTAGGGTAGTTCTCCTCATGCTTCTTCAACTTCCAAGAGGCATAGGCAACGACCCTACCATGCTGCATCAGCACTGCACCCAAACCTGACCTCGAAGCGTTTGTGTAGACCACAAAACCTCTGCTACCCGACGGCAAGACCAACACTGGTGCTGAAGTCAACCGCTTCTTCAGCTCCTGAAAACTCTGCTGGTAGTCCTCTGTCCAAACGAATCTGGTCTCAAGTCTGGTTAATCTGGTCAACGGCTCTGCAATCCTAGAAAAGTCCTGGATAAACCTCTTGTAATAGCCTGCCAAATCCAGAAAGCTACGAATCTCTGACACTGAAGTAAGCTGCTCCCAAGACAACACTGCCTCTACCTTGGCAGGATCCACTGCCACACCTGAACCTGAGATCACGTGTCAGAGAAAGTGCACCTCCCTCAGCCAAAATTCGCACTTGTCAAACTTGGCATAAAGTTGGTGACTCTGCAACGTCTCCAACACGATCCTCAGATGCACCTCGTGCTCCTCCTCAGAAGCCAAGTAGACCAAAATGTCATCTACAAAGATGACCACAAACCTGTCCAGGTACTCACTGAACACCCTGTGCATCAAATCCATAAAATCTGCTAGTGCATTTGTGAGCCCAAACGGCATCACGACAAACTCAAAGTGACCTTACCTCGAACGGAAAGCTGTCAGGCCAATATTTGACTCTCTGATCCTCAGCTGGTAGTAACCCGATCTCAAGTCAATCTTCGAAAACACTCTGGCCGACTGCAGCTGATCAAACAGGTCATCGATCCTAGGCAAAGATATTGTTCTTCACTGTTACTGGTGCAACTGCTTGTAATCGATGCACAACCTCAAATTGTCATCCTTCTTCCTCACGAAAAACACTGGCGCACACCCCAAGGCGAACGACTCGGACGGATGAACCAACTGAAGCAACTCCTACAACTGGAGCTTCAACTTGCGCACTCAGCGGAGCCATCCAGTATGGTGCCTTAGACAAAGGCATCGTACCAGGGAAAAGCTCAATGGAGAACTCTACCTCCCGCTCAGGCGGTAACCCAAGTAGATCCTCCGGAAAAACATCAAAAAACTCACAAACAATAGGTACATCAAAATCAACGACTGCTAGGCTTCAAGAACAAACAGAAGCAAGATATGCTACACACACCATCGCGATCAAACGACGAGCTCTACAGAAAGAAATAAAAGGTCGATGGGTAGAACCGGATACCTCGGAAGCAAAGAACGGGTGTCCCGGGTATCTTAAACCGCATGGTCTTTCGCTGACAATCCAGTATAGCTGAGTGAGCCTCCAACCAGTCCATGCCAAGGATGACGTTGAAGTCACGAAGCTGTAATGCGTACAACCTGGCGGCAATTGTGTCCCTGGACCTCAACTGTGAACACCCTCAAGGTAGCCGAAGAACGCATGAATCACCGGACGGAAGATCAACATCACATTACACTGCCTCTCAGGTGTGTGATGAACGAGTGACTAGTAAAAATCTTAGAAAGCAAAACAAAGGGAAGCATCGGGATCAACCAGAACATGAGCAGCTTTACCAAGGATAGGCCAAAGTACATACGACCAGGTTTGATGCCTCGGCCTCCTCCCTTATGAGAGCCATCACACGACCATGACCACGCCCACACTGCGGCACCGGTTGGGGCTGCTGCTGCTGCAGTGGAAACTGCTACTGCCGGTGGTATGGCTGAAACTACTGAGGCTGCTGATGGTACTACCCCTCCTGTTGCTGATGGGGTGCCTGCTGCTGCGGAGGGTACTGGTACGCGGCAGCTGCTGAGTGTACTGCACTGGCTGCTGTGGCTGCTGGACTTGCCCCATCGGGCATCCTCTATAGTGGCCTGGTAAACCACAAGTGTAACAGGCACACTTGGCTTGCCCTGCTTGGCTCCCTACTGAATCGACTGCTCTGCAAACCTCGACTGGCGCTTCTGTTGCCAACCCCATCCAACCCACGACGAGTGGTCATCTGCTTGAACCTCGAGCGCAAACGGAACTGCGAACTGCCCCGAACTACCTGAACCAGAAAGAAGAAGAAGTCGCACACTACCACGACTACCTGCGGGATGCTGGTATGGTGTGGTCCTAGAGAAGCCTTTCCCTGCTGATGCTGGGGCTACCAAGTCTCTTCTCCAAGGCGGTGGCCTTAGCCACTGCCACTCCAAAGTGGCACACATGTGAGCGGTCACGCCCCACCGCAAATCTGGCCTCAGTCCTGTAATCAACCTCTCTGCACAAGCCTGCTCACTGCCAGCAACATGAGGAACATGCCTTAACAACCTGACAAACCTCTGGTGATACTGATCAACCATCAAATCACCCTTCAGAGTCCGTGACTCGAGTACGCTCGTCGCTCCGAATGCTCCCTCTAAGGCGCACGAGGATGGGGGTCCCAGGTAAATGGTAACAACCTCTCTTACAAGACAAGCCCTCAGGTGCCGAGCACCGGGCGAATGACTAGTGTAGGACTGTACTAGGAAACTAGCACTGGTGCCACGGGTACAGAAAGAACTGGAAACGGCGAAGACTCCACAGAAAATAGAACTCCGCAAGAACTTACCTGAATCTGTACTATCACGACACCCTGGCCATCGCGACACTATCGTGATGCCAAGCCGTCGTGACCATGTCGTGACGCCTCCGCCGTCGCGATGATGTCACGGAGCCCATGCCCGCCGCGATAGCTGAAACTGTCGCGGTCGGCGCATGCGTCGCGACATCATCACGACCCATGGCCGATTGCGATCTCAGCCAAGGGGCGTCCCGGTACAGTCCTCCCAAGGACCGCCCCAAATCCGGTACAAACACATTCCACAGGGGAGGGGACATGGGAAACATGTAGGAAAGCTTGTAAGACAACCAAACCACCCTCAACCCATAGAACATGCATTACAAGGAATCTACACTCGAAGGAAACCTCACTCACAATGATATGGACCTCTCACACCACAACCCCGATACCACGGAGAAACAAGGATCTCAAGGGGAAGGGGAGCATGCTAGAATGAGAGGGAAAGAGGGTCCCTACCTTAAAGAGTAGAGCCGACCCGTTGGAGCCTTCATGTCGGAATGGCCACCTCCTCCTCGCTCCTAGCACCACATGGTCGCCTCCTACACGAACGGGGCGTCACCTCCTCGCCAAGAACACCCAAGAATCACCAGAGAAGCAAAGGGGATCAGAGGAGGAAGAAGAAGGAAGGAAGAAGAAGAAAATAAGAAAGGAAGGAGAGAGGGGGAAAAAGGGTCGCCTCCCTCGGTTTTGAACCGACGGGCCCAGAGACGCGACAGGTTGGGACAACAACCTTGTCGCGACCGCCTACCCTGGCGCGACACCAAAAGTGGTCAAACTTCGAAGACCGAGAAAACCTTAACACGACGGACTGCCAGGTCGTGTCAACGTTGTACGCGCCTGACACCGGACAATGCCGTTCTGACATAAAGGACAGCAGTGAAACCAGAGTCGCGTCGCCTTCAGACGCCGTGACAAGAACGTGACGCCCACCCCCGTCGTGACCAGAACGCGACAGCTAGGTGTGCCACGACTAGGGCTGCAAACGGGTCGGGTTCGGAACCGGAAACACAGATTCCGATTCCGATTCCGATTCCGATAACCGAATAATGATTCCGATTCCGATAACATTATCGGAACCAAAATTCCGATAAGGAAAGGTGTTTCCCATAAATTTACCTTGAGTTTATGATAATTTATCGGAATCCCGATACCGATTCCGATTATTTTTTCAATTCCGATTCCGATAGCTTATCGAATATCCGATACCGATTCCGATAAGCTATCGGTATCATATTCCGATTCCGAAACCGATAATTTTTATCGGAATCGAGTCGGATATCGGGTTCCGTTTACACCCCTAGCCACGACCAAAAGCACGTCACGACCGGCTCCTCTGGCGCAACAATGTCGCGACCAAAAGGACAAGGCTAAGGGCCCGAGAGGGCTGGGTCTTACACAAACAACATCCAACTCCTCGTTGGTCTTCCCTTCTACAAAGGGGAACACTTGCTCAACAAGCCTTCTCTTCGAATGAAGAGGCACAACATATATCTCAAGGAGATACTAAGGTCCCTAGACCAAGCTTACTGAAACAAGGCTTGATCTAAGATAGTACACAAGAGAGTAAAAATGAACAATGAATACTTTTCTGAGACACAAACAACTCACTCTCTCTTTTAGACAAATGATCAGAAAGCAACGTAAAGAGAGAGAGAGAGGAAGAAAAAAGCTAAAACAGATGACTACAACAACTCTTGTTTTCTCTTCTGGTTTAAGAAGGATATAGACGTTGGTGTGCTCCTTGAAACTTTAGATCTTTTTCTTTTTGATGGAGAGTGATCTGTCTATTTTTGTGACTGCATCCTTCTCTTCTTTTATAGACTCTTGGCAGAAGATAGTCATTGAGTCTTTTTGCTCCACTTCTTCTTCTTCTTCTCTTTTGCTCTTCTATCCATTAGACTACAGATCTTCCCGTTGCCTCTATGTAATCTAGCCCGTTGGACTCATCTTCAGTAGCCATTGGATTTTTGCTCCTCTATCCATTAGACTACAGATCTTCCCGTTGCCTCTATGTAATCTAGCCGTTGGACTCATCTTCAGTAGCCATTGGATTTGCAATAGAAGTTCTTGTAGGCTTTTCTATTTGCTAGCTATCTTTGAGTCCTATAGATTGTATGTTTCCAATGTTGTTGGGTTTGCATATGTATTGAGCACCTGTAAGCATTTAATGCACAGAAAGGAAGATGTTAGTGAGATTTCATCTATCAGTCAGATATTCATACCTCTGTTGCAGAAGTCCTCAAATTCTGCTGACAGATTTTTTATTTCAGGTGTCTTCCTTTTTGTTTGATAAGAAAGAAGGGCCATCAGTACATGTTCAAGATGTGAACACACAACCTGGGTCTGAAAAAGATTAACTGAGCATTTAATGTAAAGATATGTGTGATATCTTATGTAAGAACATAAGAGCTAAATTTGAAATGAGGAAAATTTGGGCCTCAAAAGAATTTGTTTATCAATTGATGTGAAATAGAACTTGACTGAACATTAATCGATTGCCTGTAGACAAGTAAGCATCAATCGATGTAAAAATAGCACTAATCGGAATAGAACAAGTATTTGTTCACCAATCAGAAGGAAAATAATATCAATCATTATTTTGGTCACCAATCAGAATGAAAAAGATACCAATCAGAATGGAAATGACACCAATCGTTAAAAACATGTGAAATAGCATCAATCGTTATGAGTTAAAGCTATTTGGTTACCAATCGATATGATATAGTAAGTAGTCACCAATCGGAACAGCTTATAACACCAATCGATAGAGTGTATCATCAATCAAAAGAAATAAATGTTTGTTCATCAATTGCAACATAACTTCGATTGGTCAGGAGTCAGAGTAGGACATCGACTTGCATGACTTGTTTACCAATCGATATCATTGAACCTTCAACTACTAAGAATATCAAACAGTCAGTCGAAGTGGAACTTCGGCTGAAACTGAAAAAATAATACTGTCAGTCGAAGTGGAACTTCGGCTGGTCTAGAAAATAACGATGTTAGTCTAAGTGGAACTTCATATATGACTTTGTCTATGATGAAGCGAAACTTCGGATATGAGGGAGTGGAACTTCGACTAATCAAAAGAGAAATGTGCATGACGAAGTGAAACTTCAACTGGTCCAGAAAATAATGTTGTTAGTTGAGGTGGAACTTCGTATATGATGAAGTGAAACTTCAGATATGATGGAGTGTAACTTCGACTGATCAGAAGAGAAATGTGCATGATGAAGTGAAACTTTGAATGATAACTTTGGTTGATCAGAGATTTCTTCTTCAATCGAAGTGAACTTAAATATGAAGCACACAATCTGGAATTAACTTGAGTCTTTAGAATACTTACAGTGATGATCTTTGGAGTATTGTTTATTATGTTGATAGACTTAATGAAAAATACATATTAGACAAACCATCATCAGATCATTAAAATAAGAAGAATATAAACTTAATCAAGAATGATAAGAATAGTGTGTCAACACCTATGCATCATCTATCGACACTTGTGCTACACATGTGGACACCATAGATATCATGTGTTGACAGTACTAGTGAAAATGAAGATGCGATTGAACAAATGAGTACATAGATATGAGGATATGTATATAAAGTATAGTCATGATTAAAGACATGTGATTTAGAGATTTTTGTTATCTGATTTTGAGATTTTTGTTATCACCAAAATATATAGTCGTTGAGATAAAAAAGTTAACAAAAAGATTTATAGGTTTACTTTTTGTCAGCTACGCTTAATTTTGTCAGACGTGGGTTATAGTTAATTTCTACACTTTACTTGTTAAAAGAAGTTTTTAAGTGATTCAGTGTTTTTGGGACTTTTTCTGCTGAGCCGGTGAACTTGTGAGACTCACACTCTTACATCCCTTCCAGATGTTTAGTAGCTAGCAGGTTCCTATTTCTACCTCATAGTAGCGGAGTTGGATCTATACCACTAGTAGATGTATGAGCTTTGACTCCAATTGTACACTTTGGATATGCCCCAAGTTGTTGTTCTTTTCTTTCTGGACACGAGTTATTGTATCGAGACAATGTAACTTTACGTAAATGAGTGTGAGATCATGTAATTCATGTACCTTTATATAAATTTAGTTATTTTTTTATATTCCTACTAAACATGTGTATGGATATCCCTTGAGAGCTTCGCGTTTTGTGGGAGGCAGAGTCTAGTCGAGTAATGTTTGGGATCCATACGGTGAGGACCGCCAAAGGGAGACTGCCTCTTCACTTGCCAGTATGCTCTCTCTCTCTCTCTCTCCCCATTGCTTTGGCCATGCTTTGAGGGCAAAGCCAGATGGTGCTTCATCCCTCGCCTAAACCCATGCAACTTGGTGTGCAACCCCATCTACCCTCATTCGATTAGACTACATGACACGAGGAGGGGGATAGGTACAGAGGGCCCTAGACACATGCTTAACGGAGGAGAACCACAAACAAATGAGGTAACCCCAAAGATGTCCAAAAACATGACAGACAAGGCCAAGTAAGGAAGCTCTAGACTTGCACCCCTATACACAAAAAGCACTCACGAACCTCTCTCATCTCTTGTTCAAACTTGGTTTTTTGACTTGAGTGTCAAAAGGTCCCCCCCTCTCGTGACATTTCCTCCATCAACAAATTCAAGAATATGTGGGGATTGGATAGTGAAAGCTCACATACTATTTTCCAACTACTACAATTATATTTTCTTCATCGTTTGCATCTTTTCAAGAGATGCATTATATTTTAAGCGATAAAATGACTAACCTATCTTTGGTTAGACGAACTAAGATGGAGGTCTTTTTGCATATATAACTCTCTAAATTAAGTATCTTCAGTGCTTATGATATTGTTTATATCTTTTATTTTTTAAATAATACATATATATTTAAATCTAGATGACTAAAAATACAGGGTCTTAGACACTGAACTAATCTATATTATTTATATTATACTAATAAAATACAATTTTAAATGCTGCTATGTGGCAACACTAAAATAGTTTTTTTCCTGCAAAAAAAAGCTTTAGAATCACAAAAGCTATGCTTCTGGTTCTTCCTTTTTTGAAAATTAAACCTTCCTATACATAATAAATCCATTCAAATTTTTTCTAAAATTTGATGGCAAAATGAGGCAAGGGCTTATATGCACTTTCCTCCAAAGATGAGTTTCCTTTTCTTCTCCTACCCTCTTAGGAGACCTACTTCTACCTCTTTTTAGTTATTTTAACTATTTTTAATATATTTATATATATTTATAAATGTATAAAAATATTCAAACTTAAAATCTCACGGGTGTAGAGCTAATTGTATACTAAATCTTTATCTTACTCGATTATATTAAATTAAAAATAACATACAACAAGGAGATAAATATCTATAAGTAAACTTTTTGAAGAGAATACGAGTTTTCTGTGCGATTCCTTCGTATCGCTCGTCGCGCTGTCTCGAGCCGGTGCTGCTTCTTCCACACGCCAGCCGCCACACCTTTTGGATCGATCGACCCATCAACGTCGAGAGGGGTAGAGGCCCTAGAGGGGGGAGAAAGGGGGAAAGAAACCCTAGAACCCATCCTGAAGAACGCCCGTCCGAGGAACCCTAGAGAGCCAATTCGTTCGCTCCGCCCCTCTCCCACAAGCGCCCCCCCCCCCCCCCCCAATTCTCCGCAGAGAGCCCTTTGATCTGATAGCTCTCCCGATTTCCCATTCGCACTCCGCTCTCATACCCCGCGCGATCGCCGCCTTGTCCACGCGTTTCGCTACTCTTTGTTTCCAGCTGCAAGTTTAGTCTTTCTGCCTTGGTTTTGTGTGAAGAAGCTCCGAGGACCGTCGACGCTTGGCTTCGTTCAGGTAGTATGCTTGGCTCTTTTCGTCTTTATTTATTTTTTTTTCTATCCTTGATTGATCAGAGCCGATTTTCCTGCTTTGACGCGGTGGATGTGGCTTCTGCGTTTGGATCGTGTGTGTGTGTGTGTGTGTGTGTCGCGTGGTGGGTGGGTGGGAGACTTTGGCTAGGCCAACATCACGTTTCTTTGCCCGATGAAAATAGGATACTGTTGAGGATCATTGTCGGTACACCATGCTTTTGGTTGCATCGCGGTTGTTCCTGGCAGGCGCACCGTCATTCCTTGCCAGTTCATTTTCTGTATCTTTACTGTTGGTTTGGCTTGATTAGTTAATGGACTCAGCTATGCAAGTTAGTTCTGCAATGCTATGATTTTGGCAGCATGACGTTTTGCTTGGTAGGATCATAGTGTTTCTCGTGTTTTTGTCTTGTTTAGTAGGATCAGGTTACTGCTACTGATCAGCTATTTCTTCTTATTTCTGTAGTTCACAAGAAAGCTTATGGCTTCTTTCCCTTCATCATTGCTGACTAAAGTCATCTTTTTTAAAAGAATGGGCTGGAAAGTTGGCTATGCCCTAGAAAGCATGCATTCTCACCAATGGTGTTTTTTTATGTTACTGACAACCCTTCTCGCAAGGATGTTGATTTTGTATGCACATTGAATCTATATTTTCTAAATCCTGGATATTTTTCTACTTGTTTCTTCAACTGGATGCTGAATCATGTTTCCTTGCAGGTGTCCTTATTCCTGCATCATCACAGGCTTATTACTGTCAGTTACATGACTACTTCTTTGGATATGTCTCTGGAGGATAGGATAAAGAACAGAAACAGTAGTGAGAGAGGGAGAGGCCGTGGCCGGGGCCGGGGCTGGGTACGTGGACGAGGTGGCACATCTCGTGGAAGGGCCATTGGAATGCTCCATCAAGGGTCTCTGAGAGTTAACACTCGTCCATCTGCTTACAAAACTGCCAAGGCAAGCCTGAAATCATTAATGTTTTTTGCATATGTTCAAGAGTCTGAAATGTTCTAGAAACCAAAAAATGGAAGAGGACATCTGTATCTTCACTGAACCCAGAGAAGGCTGATTGAAGGCACTTTATGTGATAGATTCGGGTTTCTGGTGCGTTGAAAGCATAATTTGCTCCCTTCCTCAACACAAATGTAAGCATGATTTGCTGTCCATAAAAGAAAGCATGAGTTGCATGGATTCTCCATCACTCATGATTATTAAATGGGGACTTAAGGGGATCGTCCTCCTATATGGTATTCAGCAGTGTGGGCCTTTATTCATTTTGGTTTCATGGAGTTTTATGCTGTGGAGCTTCTTGGGTCAAACTTCAGAACTCGAACTTTCACCATTGCCTCTGATCAGCATCTGAGTACAGGGTGGAGTTATCTACTTCCATTAGTCATCTGTATGCTTCACATGCAATTAGTTAATTTTTAGAAACTGGGTACACAAGAACTTCAGTATTAATGACTACTCGCCTGTTAGGCTTTCTGTTAGTCTTACAAAAATTTCTGATATCTAAACGACTCTTGAAGAATGCGGAGTTGATACTGTTTCGTGATCCATTGCTAACACGTTCTTCTGCCAAAAATGGATTGTTCTTCGCCTATACAACAGTCTTTCAGCAGAGCAAAGGACATGATATGGCGACATGACCTTTTTCATGATAGCATGGTAGCTGCGGGGCTTACAGGAGTTGAAAGTGGCACAAAACTATATGTTTCCAACTTGGATTATGGAGTGTCAAATGAGGATATAAAGGTGTGTTGGATGGTGCAGCTATGATATCTCATTCTGACATTTTGTATCTTGAAGTTGTTTTATCCGTCTCCAGACATCTCAAGATCTGAATGCAGTTCTTTACGTTTGTTTGGATTTCAACTCAGGAGCTATTTTCTGAAATTGGAGAACTTAAGCGGAGTGCCTTACATTATGATAGGAATGGTCATCCAAGTGTGAGTTTCTTTTCCTGTGTTCTGCTTTTAGTCTTATCGAATAGCTGAATGCCTAGTTGCTGATGGAAGCTTCCTGTTTTTCTTTCTACTGCTTTTTCCAATCAGTAGTTAATATCTGATTTTTGTTTTTTCCAAATTTCTTTTTCATTTTTCTAGAATTCTTAGTGATTGACTGAGCTCAATATGGTGATGGACAAAGTAGAGAGGAGCTTCATGTACTCGTTTAAAATACAAATGAAGTAGCTCATGATGGTTTTCCCACTATAAATAGCTCATTGACTTGCTGAACTATCACTCTTTCATAGTTTTTGTCATGAGAAGTTGACATATAAAAAGTCTAGGATGCTAAACTTGCTTAGAGTCTTGGACCCTTCGTATCAGAGAATGGTAAAGGGAAAAAGAAAGGAGCTGTTGGGGACAGTTCAACAAGAAAGAAAAAAGAGCTCTTGAGAGATTCCAGCTCAACAAGGACAATGTCAATTCAGTCAATTTCTGACATCTGTTTAACCACTTGAAAGTATTCTTTTGTCCAGTCAACCCCTAATTTCTATAACTTGCTTGAACTTACCCCTGAATCTTAAGTTCTTCTCTCATCCAGGTAGTCAGCACTAGAGAATTGCTGGCCAACTTTTTGTTCCCATCTGTAGTTGGACGGTGCTATTGTCCACTAATCACCAGAAGTGATCTGTCTTGATTTGCCAGTCATGGAGAGGGATCTAGTGCGGAGTCAGATCTACCAGACTCCAGCCTAGTGGATTACTCATAAAGTTGCTCCCCTTGTTCCCATGTGCAGAATCATCTGTCTGTTCCGTCTCTGGATTATCTTAGTTTAATATTGGTGTATTAAAAATTCTTTAATCCTTCTAGTCTTTGGATCCAAGAGAACTTTTGCTTGAATCTTGCCATTTCCTTGTGAAACTTCCAACCTGGTTGGTAGAGATTATACAATATATGAAATCTACTTTGCAAGAGATCCTGTCGATGTAGTGCTAGTCTTTCCAAGAAAAACCTCATTTCTGGATGTCTCAATTGGGTATTAATGCACAGGAAAATTTGCATGCTACCTTGTTGAATTCCTTCCTTTTCATAGATACTGAGTGATCTTCTGCCATGAGTCTTATGGATTCCCTTCCAAACATTCTCCCTCACTGGGAGAGTTCTGGGGATTCTGTCCAAGATAATTCTCTCATCTTTTTGTTGGGGGAGAGGTATATTGAGCAAAGTTCTTTTTTCATACATGTGATTCTTTGGAGGGATAAAAGATTTTATGAGAATCTTTATTTTTGAGGAGCAGGAAATTAGGCCGGTCTTCGGAGATGACCTCCTTCCCCATGTTTCTCAATTTCAGAGCATGGAAGGCAAAATCGGTGGGATCGGCCAATCCAGGATCGGATCGCAGCATGAGGATCCGAGTCTGGGGGGAAGTCCCTGAATCTGTAAGACTTCCAGCTGGATCAGCCAGAATCGAGTTGGATCGCCTGGATCAAGCAGGGATCGGCCGATTCCAGCCTGATCCAGTCCAGGCCGATTCCAGACTGGATCAGGCAAGGTTGTCAGGATCTCCTTATTTACCTGAATATCATTTAAGTAAATATTAGTATTTGTAGTTTCATTTGCTTAAGAAATTACATGTAAATAAGGAAGTTCCCCTCATTTGAATCCAATAAAAATATCAGAAAAATCATCTCTCTTACCAATAAAAAGTCAACTCTCCCATCTAAGAAGAAAACTACGATTTGGTGATTCCATTAAAATAGCGACTTTCTAATCCCTCATATTTTGACATATCTAAAAATTTCATAATTCAAATAAACCCAATAGAATACTAAAAATCTAAAGTTCGGTAAAAAAAGTCAAACGTGCGTATGACTTCTCCAAGGGAGCCACTCTCCTACTGACAACACTTAGTCTGTTTGAGACCTCTCAGGATTTGGTCAAACCTAAACTATCATCACCCAATCCTCTCAGGATTTGGTCAAACTAAGCTATCATTCATCCAAACTATGTGTCATAAGTTTGGATGAATGATAGCTTAGTTTGACCAAATCCTGAGAGGTTTCAAACAGATTAAGTGTTGTCAGTAGGAGAGTGGCTCTCTTGGAGAAGTCATATGTACATTTGACTTTTTTTATCGGACTATAGATTTTTAGTATTCTATTGGATTTATTTGAATTATGAAAATTTTAAATATGTCAAATTATGACAGATTAGAAAGTCGTTATTTTGATGGAATCACCAAAATCCCGATTTTCTTCTTGGATGGGAGAGTTGATTTTTTATTGGTAAAGATGTGATTTTTTTTTATATTTTTATTGGATTCAAATGGAGGGTACTTCCTTATTTACATGTATATCTTAAGTAAATAAAACTACAAATTCTAACATTTACTTAAAATGTAAATAATACACAAAGTCTTTAATATTTTATGTTTTTCTTGTATTATTATAGTAGTAATAATACACAAAGTCTTATGTTTCATATACTATGAATGCATGTATGATTGATTTTTTTTTGATGCAAATGTTAGTTCTTTCAATTTATCAGATTTTCCCTCATTTTTTCTGTTTTTTCCTGATTTTTTCTTATTTTTTTCAAAAAAAAAACCATTTTGTAGACTGGCCGATCCAAGATCGGCCAGACTTCCCTTGGATCTGTGGGATCTTGCGATCCGATCCCGATCCGGATCGGATCGGTGCCTAGCGATCCTGATCCGATTTCGATCCTGCCTTCCATGTTTCAGAGTGATGATATGGTGTCTCCGATTTCTAAGGATGAGGTAAGACAGGCGGTCTTCTCTCTTGCAGGTGAAAAGGTCCCTGGGCCTGATGGTTTCCCCATGTTTTTCTTCAAATACTGCTGGGACATCGTCAGGGGAGATATTTGTGCGGCGGTGTCAGAATTTCAGGAAGGGAATGCACATTTCAGGGGAATCAATAAAACTTTCCTGGTCCTAATTCCCAAGAAGCAGAAGGCTACTCATCTGGCTGATTTTCACCCCATTAGTTTGCTGAATAGCATTTATAAGATCATCTCCAAAGTTCTGGCCACTAGATTGGAAAGGGTTTTAAGTGGTGTCATTGATGAGTTTCAGGGGGCTTTTATTAAGGGTAGGCATATTCAGGATAATTTCCTGGTGCACATGAATGTCTGTTTGCATAGAAACAACGGAGGAAAAGAGGAATGGTTCTAAAGCTGAATTTTTGAAAAAGCATATGACAAAGTGACCTGGGCATGCCTCATACAGGTGATGTGCAAAATGGGTTTCCACCAGTCCTAGATCCAGTGGATTATGGAGTGAATCTCTTCGGTGACCTTCGCAGCGCTCATAATGGGCAACCCTCTCCTTTCTTCGCGGGGGGGGGGGGGGGGGGGGGGGGGTTCCTCTCGCGCTGCTCTTGTTTGTTCTGGTGGCTCAGATTGCTGGAGGTGGTGCAGGATATCACCGGGCTGAAAGTCAGTTATAGCATTATAGTAAATGTCTCATGGCAGGAATTAATATGGAAGATTCTCATACCAGGAGAGCAGCTCAGTTGTTTGGGTGTCAGGTACATTCATTCCCTATTTCTTATCTGGGTCTTCCTTTGTCCCCAGGCCCACTCAGGTGCAATGATTGAAAGGGGATTGTTTAGAGGTTTGAGCAGAGACTGGCATGGTGGAACGCTAGATGCCTCTCTTATGGAGGTCCTTCGGTTTTATGCTCTTCAGTTTTGGACAGTTTGCCTGTCTATCTATTGTCCATTTGTCATCATCATCAGAGCCTTATCTCATTATTAGGGGCCGGCTACATGAATTCTTTTATGCCAAAGATCTATTGTCCATTTTTATGATTCCTAAATCCATTGCTTGTAAATTGCAAGCCATCCAAGCTAGATGTTTTTGGCATGGGAATGGTACAAGGGTCAGAGGGTGGTATCACATACTCTGGGCCAGAGGGTGTCAGCCTAAGGAGGCAGGAGGCCTTGGACTTAGAAATGTCAGAGATTGCTTGTAAATTGCAAGCCATCCAAGCTAGATGTTTTTGGCATGGGAATGGTACAAGGGTCAGAGGGTGGTATCACATACTCTGGGCCAGACTCCAGAGGGTGTCAGCCTAAGGAGGCAGGAGGCCTTGGACTTAGAAATATCAGAGATTTCAATTTGGCTCTTCTCTGTAAATGGTGGTGGAGACTAGGCACTCATGGGGCTGATCTGTGGCAGGAAATCATTAGAATGTGGTATTTTGATTCCCCCCCCCCAAATTTATAGAGTTTCCCCGGTCTGGAAGGGCATCCTCCGATATGTGGATTTCCCCAGAGCCAGTGTGTTAGGATGACTTTGGGTGATGGACACATGAGTTTGTTTTGGCAAGATAGGTGGTCTGAGGATGTGTCATTGACGGAGACCTTCCCTGCATTATTTCAGATTGCTAGGCATCCTCTTTCATCAGTGGCAAACAACTTTGAAGCCCATCTATCTGGTGGTACCTAGATCTCCACCTTCAGGAGGAACCTTACTGCTGAGGAGACACATCAGTTTGCGGAACTGATGGCTTCCCTTCAACCCTTCAGACCAGTGGGTAGCAAGGTGGATGTCTGTGCTTGGAGATGGGAGAAGACAAGGAAATTTTCTGTTAGATCAGCCTATCTCTCCCTTTTCGACGGGGGAATTTGCCATGATGTTTTTAGAGAAATTTGGGCTCCCAAGACCCCTTTCAAGGTGATGTTCTAATGTGGAGGGTTTCCCACAGGAGGCTGCCAACTCGTGATAAGCTTGTTAGATTCCTACCTCAGATCACAACTTCTTGCTGTATGTGTGGAGAAGAAGAAGAGGATTTGGACCATCTCTTTTCTGCATGCTCTTATGCGAAGACTATTTGATCCCTGGTTGAGCAGTATGTCCAGCTGTTGCCAGGATGCATCAACTATTGCTCGGTTGGCATAGACAATAGACGGTGAAGGGGGACAAGATTGTGTGGTGGCTCATCCTCCATGCTACTATTTGGGCCATATGAAATGAGAGGAATAGAAGGATTTTTAGAAAAGAATTGAAGTCAGAGGAGAGTCTTTTTCAATGTATTAGAGATAGAGTCTCTTTTGTGCAAAACAGTTGAGTGGCATAGATGAGCTGAGTTCCCAGATCCTTTTATCTTGGGGGAGGTGAGGTGTTCTTACCATCGACCTGATGGGTGACTCCTTTTTGTAGAGAGATTACTTTTGGGTGTTTATATCTCCACACTTGTACATTCTTTCTTTTTTAATATATTACTGTGGTACCATCCACATTTCAAAAAAGAAATATTCTTTGGAGGGGATTCATTTTGGTGAGCATGGCAGGTTCAGCATATTAAAATTGCTATGGACAGGAAGCAGTGGGAAAAACACCCACATCCAAGGCCAAGAAAGAAGGGGGAAGAAGATGGCGGACTGCCTAATGAGTGATGCAGGTGCTTCACCTGTAAGGCAGTTATTTTCATTGTTTTGTAGGTTTTTTTTTACTTTTGAGCCCATAAATTTTAAAATTTTTAGTAATAGCCCCCAAAATCCCACTATGTGAAGGCCCCCCCCAAATTGTCTAACTTTTAACGAAAAGCTCTCATATTCCCCTATAGTTAACCCCCCCTCCCAATTGTCTAACCTTTATGAAAAGCTCCCATATTCGCCTATAGTTAACATGCGTTAGAATAATCTGTCCCTTCTCCCAGAATATTCCATCTGAAGTTGGCTTAAAAATTTCATTTTCAAAAATTCCCTTGTCCAACATACTACTTTCTGCCACCAGCTCAGCGACGGAGGTGTCTCGTGCTCTGATGCTATGTGCACCAGTGACCCTGCACGACATCTCTCACTGTCATTCATCAAATAGTTCCAGTGACGCATCAAAATCCCCTACGCAGCTGTACAAGTCGACCAGAGCAATTGCCCACAAGGAGATCCAACCTAACTCCCCTATTGTGTACCATTTCAGTGGTCCAGTAGCCATAGTTGTCAAGGAGACCAAGAATGGGTGCGCTGTCTGTTGAAGGAGTGTGGAGCCTAATTTACCTTTGTATAAGCCTCATAAGGTGGCTCGACCAAGCCCACCTTTTTGGGCTCAAACAAGGTGGTCCAGCATCTTGGGCCTTGACAATTATGTCAATAACTGAACTTGAAGTGAGCCACATAAACGCATGCAGTGATGGCTAGATTGAGTATGTTCTTGTATGGGACACAAGCTGGCAACACTCCATTTTCTCCCTGGCGGTGTGGAGGGCCATTTTTGATCACTTGCTTTGAAGGTGCACCCTGACCTTGTATATCAATAGAAGGGTCCTTGTGAGCAGTGGATGCCGCCTGTTGAACACCTGGCATGAGGGAGGGAGGTAGGGAAAGCAGAAATCCAATCAACCAAGTCGGCTGATTCAAGGAGCTCAAGCTGATTTTGGATCTTCCTGATTAAAAAATTATTAAAGATGGACAAAGATTAAGAAAAAAATCAAGGAAAATAGGAGACAGATAACAAAAACGTGTGACTTCTAAAAAAATGATTGCATACATTTATGCCATAATGAAAAAATGGAGAGATAATGCGAGAAAACAACTCTTAAGGACTGCTTAACAAGCTAACATTGAATTAAATGGAAGTATCTTAGAGCACTGCTCAGGAAATTACATTTGCAATGATTCACATTGCCTTTTATCTTAAATTATTGCAAAGCTTATACTTTTAAATAGAAAAGATCATTTGATCCTCCAAATATTATTGTTGAAGTTTATTCCCTAATAATCCCAAGTTAATGAAAAATGGATTTTGTTTAACATGAAATTATACGACAATATTTAGAGAATCAAACAATTAAACATATTGGCCTTAATCCAGTCTGGATCTTTGTTAAGCAATATATTTTGTTTAAAATATCATCATACAATGCAAAATGTTGAAAATGCCAGTATGCCACTGCAGTTTGCTTCCATAAGAAAAAAGTGAATATTCTGCAAAGAGTCCATGATTTTTGTTAGTTTAACATATTATGACGGAAATACTCCTAATTCTCAAGGTCACCCTCCGAGCCCTCTATGCTTCTCTCCCATTGCCAGGCCCTTATCAGGTGATCCATCTCCAATTTATTGGTGCCATGGTTGCACTCGAAATTCCTGTTGTGGTTGTTGGTGATGACATCAGTTTGGTTGTCAGCCGGTGGCATCCATTCTCCAATGATCCTGCTGTGGCTGGACAGATTCAAGAGCGGGAAGTCATCTAGTAGGAGCAGTACAGGAGATTACTGGATTCGTGGCCACCAGGCAAGGAAAAAATAATTGGATCCCGATCTGGATCAGGATCGGATCGGAGGATCTGGCTGATCCAGGATCGGCCATATTAATATTATATATATATATATATATTCTGGCATTCATATTTATATATATCTAGTAGAGGGTGCACTCTCCTGTCTGCTCCTAGGTAAGGCTTCTATTAATATATATATATATAAATTAACATATATATAGCACATGTAGGCATATATATGACATGATATATGTAATATATATCATAATTGACATACATGTGTATTGATTACAATATGCAAACATATACATATATGTATGCATTATGTTATAATGTATACACTCATTGTCTATGTATACATAGATTGGCCAATCCAAGCCAATCTGGGCCAATTTTGGCCAATTCTGCCGAAGTTTTTGTGATCCAAGGGACTACTCCCCCTGGAATCAAATTGGCCTAGGCTGATTCGATAGGGAATCGGCCGATTCCGGTAACCATGCCACCAGGTCCAGGTTGCTGAGGAGGTCCACCCTGATGGCATCTCCAGGCGTGCTGTAATTGTAGTTGGCTAGTTACTGAGGTTCCCCTAAATCAAGCTCTGCTGCACCCCAGCCTTCCCCAACCCCCCTTCCCTAGTGCTCCAATCACCTGGCAGCCCCCCGACACCCTTCAGAGAAGCCACAGCGAGTCGCAAGGAAGGTTTTACCAACTGCTTTCTTCAAAAGGAACTGGCTGAGATGTAACATAACTCTTTATTCTTGGCGCTCGATTGAATATTGATTGTTGGCACCAGGAGATCTTTTGAGAGATGTTTTACAATACATTAAGCACTTCATATGGGGAATATGCTAATGAAATGAGAAGCAAGTCCATGCAAATGATCTAGACCTTGCATGCAAAAGGGCTGACATTGTCCACATAGGTCGTTCAGAAAGGTTTCTGTGATGCGTAGGGGTGAACATGAGTCGGTTCAGCCCAGTTCACCCCCAATTTTCCAGCGAACCGAACCGACCCGAGCTTCCCCAGCGAACCGAACTAGTTTGGTTCGGTTCAAACCGAAATGTCAAAAAAAAAAAGGATTTTCACGGCAGTCCCGAGACTCGATCTCGTGACCTCCATGTGGAGGGACGCGCCCAACCAATTGCGCTACACACACTTTTGTATAAATATGTATTATATATATATATATATATATATATATATATTCAGTGCATTTCGGTTCCCCAACCTGAAACCGAACTGAACTGTGAGGCCCATGAAATCGAACCGAACTGACCCGGTCGGTTCGGCTCGGTTTTTCGGTTTGGACCATATTATGAACACCCCTAGTGATGAGACGGGGGCAAAAATTGCCTTCTTGGTGGTTTTCTTGGCTGCCAAGGGAATTCATCTTGGCCCACCTCTCTAGCCCCAGCTCCAAAAAGTAGGCTTGTCGTGCTTAAATGACTAAATGAAGGCAATTTATAGGGTTTTATGCATGCATTTGAAGTACATATGATTTGTTTTATTTTTTAATATATTGTCACCTTAAACATTCCTAAGAGTAGTACCTTTCCATACTTAGGGTCTATCATCCAAGAAAATGGGGAGATCTATGACGATGTTGCACACATGATTAAGGCAGGTTGGTTAAAATGGAAAAGTGCATCAAGAGTCTTTTGCGATTGTTCTAACTCTGTCCCAGTTAAAAGATGTGATCAAATCTTAGTGGATGCTAGTAAAAGAGATAGGAGAAGGCCTAAAATGAGATGGTGCGATGTTATTATGGACTTTGAGTTCTCGAATATATCACTTGATAGAAATCTTTGGCGGAAAATGATTCATATAGCTGACCCCAAATAATGGGACAAGGCTCTGAGCCTCTGATGATGATGTCACCTCAAATGCCCTAGGCCATCGCCTAGGCATTTGAGGGGTTGCCCCAGTCACTTCTCACCTCTAACTACATAGTCTAAATGTGCAGTCCCCTGCCAAGCCATGCTGACTGGAATGGAACTCTTTTGCAGGATTGGTAATAAGGTGTGATTCCTGGATTTAGTGGCTGGTAAACCCCTGATCAATGAGCAGAATTTTGAGGAGATTTTTCATCAATCCAGTGGCCGGTGATCTATAGTCAAAGAGTGTTGAGCTTGGGTATTGTTGAAACTGAAGCTGCTTTAGTCTGCTGTAGCTTTCATGATCCACCAAGGAATACCACAAAGAGAAATGCTTACTACCCGTCTGGACGGATAGTAGGCCTAGTCTGCCGGCAGAGGGCCCCACATCATGAAGCTTACAAAACTTATTTGTTCCCCTTCATCGATACTTGTCACCCATATCCGCTGAAGGTGAAATTGGTCTGCTCCATACCATGTTCTGTAGAACCTATTGGTTCCCCTTAGTGGATATTTGTCATCCTTATTGGGGACAGTCAGCCCCACACTGTCCTGTAGAACCTATATGCCCCCCTTAGTGGATATTTGTCACCCTCATCCAATAGGGGTGACAAATTTTCACTAAGGGGACAAATAGATTTTGCAAGCATTTATAGTGTGGCGCCCTCTGCCAGCAGGTTGAGCCAATTCTGTGCTGGACGGAAAACTCTACTAAGCATTTCTCATACAACAAAAACTGTATCAAAAATATCAGGCAACTACACATTTGCAACTGAACCAGATGGGTAGTAAGCATTTCTCATACAGCAAAAACTATATCAAGAATAGCAGGCAAGTAAGGACTGGTTTGCTGATGGACTTTGGCTCCTTTGTGGCTACTGACTTATTCACCCTAGTTGGCCTGTAGGTCATAGAGTCAGCCTCCCCTATCTGCTCCCCCCTCTGGCAGCAACATCTGATGGGAGCCCTAGTTGTCACAGACTCACAGCAACATGACTGGCTGCAGCTGCTGGACCTCTGGTCTCTGGTGCCTCAATCGAACCCCCACCCTGCCCCCCATGTTCCACTTCCCAGCCCCCACTTTCTCCGCCTCTCTGATTCTGTTCCAGTGCTCTGATCCTCACCCGCCCTCTGGTGCCCAAAGCCCCCAGCACACTGCCATTTCACCCCTCCCTCCCTCCCTCCCTCTCTCTCTCACACACACACAGTAATCACCATAGTTTCACAACTGGGTAATATGGTCATTTTGCACCATGGGTTAGAGAAAACCATGTAAATCAGCATAATGGGAGTGCCATTTTTGCAATTTTTTACATTCTATGATGATATTTTAAACAATATTTAGCAAAGATGATTTTTCATGGTAAGAGTGGTTTGTATACACGAAAAAACCTTCAAAAATTGATCTGACCACTTGAAACCAAAGAAAAGGCCAACAAAAGCTTCTTTGGCTACTGATTTTTTTTTTTGTAGATAGACTTAGGTCTCTTTGGGCTGTCTATTTTAATTGTTTGCAACCTGCTGAATATTATATTATACTTCTAAAGGTCTTATTTTTTCAGGGGTGGGGGCTAGAATTTCAAAGTGCTTTGTTGTTGGTGGAAGATATATGTTACAGAGCATAGCTATGAACATGCTTTTATGGGTTTGCAGGAACTCATGCAGAAGCTGCTTTCCTTGCACCCCCACACCCTCAAGCCCTATCTTCTTTCTGTAAACCTCTGTTTATGTTATTTTTATTTAACCTATGCTTCCTTTATTTAGAATTCCATTAGATTTGACTTGTTGATCATGGATGTCTAGTTTGTTTTGTGGCATTTTTTCATGTTTAAAACAAGAACCATACCTTAATTCAAATTTACTTCTTTAACTATATCATAATTCTTCTTTTGGTTCTCTGACAGGGTTCGGCTGAAGTAATTTTCGTACGGAGAAGTGATGCTTTAGCTGCTTTAAAACGATATAATAATGTTCAGCTAGATGGAAAAGCAATGAAGATAGAAATCATTGGTTCCGACATTGGCTTGCCTGTTTCTGCTCGTGTTCAAGTTGGAGTAAATGGAAGAGGGAGGCGAACGGTTGTTATGACGTATGTACAAGAACTAATTGCATTATTCTTTGTGGTTTGTGTCTGCTTTAACTTCACTCAGCAGTTTAATATTTGATACTTTCACTGTCAGACGTGCTTTTACATGCTGAAATCAATATTGTTGGAGTTCTATTTTTTTTTCAATTGTCAATATTTTATCTTCCCCACTTCTCCTAAGCCCATCCTATTGGCATCAGTTTACTTGATTGCTTTCAGATTTTTGAGGATTTTCTAAGGTCTAATGAGGTAAAATCCATGAAGGTTCAAGTGCATATTTTGGCAGAAAGGAATATAATGACTGGAGACTGACAGTATATTGTGTTGTTTTTTTAACTAGCTTATTAACAAGCATGGCTTTCTCTTTTTCTAATCTCACCTTAGAGAATTTTAATTTGTTTTTTAACTTATTTATTTCTTCTCTGACGAGTATTTTAATAGCTGTCTAGCAAGCTCTGGTGTTCTTGCCATTCTTCCTCCTAGGCATATAGTTGTGACAGCGTCAAGGCCACACAAGGTGTTTTGAGGTCATTTGGTGCCTAAGCAGTGCTTAGGCGCCCAAGATGGTGTCTAATGTGGACTATTTCAAGTATATTTTTTAGTCCTCCAAAGATATGCAGTTATCCTAGAAATTCAAAAAAAAGATCATAATTGGACACATTATAATTAAATTAACAAAATTAAAAGGAATGTTCCATTGCAAATTTGCAAGAACATATGGCATATCATAAAATTGAAGAGGAAACTAATATCAATGAATGAAATATCAAACATAATGTTGCTTACCTTTTAATTTGCAAAGTTGTTCTTCTAAAATCTGCAAATAAGACTATGAAATAATATGACAATGTCAAATATTAACACATCAACTCATCAAATTACAAGGATATTAAATGACTGTGCAACAGTGCAAGCACTGTGCTAGCACAGTCACATGATTGTGCTTGCACAGCCACCACATAGAGAGAGAGAGGGAGAGGGGACCGGGAGAGAGAGAGACCAAGACAGGGGAGAGAGAAAGGAAGAGGCAGAGAGGACCAAGAGAGAGAGAGAAAGATATGGACAGGGGAGAGAGAGACGGCGGCAAAGAGAAGGGGGTCGGGACGGGAGAGAGAGAGAGAGAGAGGATGAGAGAGCAAGGGAGTGATCGGGACCGGGAGACGAGAGAATGAGAGAGGGAGAGAGATTGGGACCGAGAGATGAGAAAGGGAGAGAGACCGGGACCGGGAGACAAGAGAGAGGGATAGGGAAGAGAGAGAGAGAGAAGAAACAAAGCATGCCGGTGGAGGCGGCAATAGTGGCCAGAGACGACATCGGTGGAAGCCAAAGCCGGCAACAGAGGCGGTTGGAGGCGACGACCGCTGGAGTCACAGTAGGAGCACGCAGGGAAGGGGCCCAGAGCGAACCCTAATTGCAGCTTCTTCGAAGAGAAACATAGGATGACCGATTAGGGTGGGGGTGTATTTTATGGAAAGCAATCTCGCGAGAATTTTGCGAGATCTCGCGAAATTCTTGGTCTCGGCACCTCCCTGAGAAATGAGAAGGCCGAGATGAGTAGTCAGGGTTTGCATGATTCTCTTAAGCCAGGGTTGGCAGGATCTTTTTATTTACCTGAACATTAATTAAATGTTATAATTTGTAATTTCATTTACTTAAGATATTAGCATGGTTTGCCGCATCGTCGATTCAGATAGAATCGAAGATCTCCTGATTCTATCTGATTCGGCTGAATTGATCCGATTCGCATGTGTATATATATAAAATATATATTATATATGTATATGTAAGACATATGCATGGATATACGAACATATGTATGACAAATATGAGAAGGGGCTCAATGATTCACATGGGATGACATGGAACTCATATCTTACGTACTTTTCATATTATTTAAGTAAATGTTATACTTAAGATATTACATGTAAATAAGGAAGTACCTTCCATTTGAATCCAATAAAAATATAAAAAAAATCATCTCTTACCAATAAAAGTCAACTCTCTCATTTAAGAAGAAAATTGCGATTTTGGTGATTCCATGGAAATAGTGACTTCTTAATCCCTCATAATTTGGCGTATCAAAAATTTTATAATTCAAATAAATCCATATAACACTAAAAATTCAAAGTTCGGTGAAAAAGTCAGATGTACATATGACTTCTCCAAGGGAGCCACTCTCTTACTAACTGCAACTGAAAAAAGTCAAACGTACATATGATTTCTCCAAGAGAGCCACTCTCCTACTGACTGGGACTTAGTTACGGTCAGTAGGAGAGTGGCTCCCTTGGAGAAGTCATATGTATGAGTTTTTTCACCAGACTTTGGATTTTTTGTGTTCTATTGGGTTTATTTAGATTATGAAATTTTTAGATAGACCAAATTATGAAGGATTAGAAAGTCGTTATTTTGATGGAATCGTCAAAATTACGATTTTCTTCTTGGATGGGAGAGATGACTTTTTATTGGCAAGATATATGATTTTTTTGATATTTTTATTAGATTCAAATGAGGGGTAATTCCTTATTTAAATTTCATATATTTAAGTAAATGAAACAAGTGTTTGTTCATATCATTTAAGTAATGAAACAAGTGTTTGAAACAACATTTGTTTCATTACTTAAATGATATGAAATGTAATAAGGTATGAGTTCCATATCATCCCATGTGAATCATTGAGTCCATTCTCATATCTGTCATACATATGTTACATATATCCATGCATATATGCCTTACATATATACATATATATATATATATATATGTAATATATGCTCATTATATACATATATATTATATTAGATATATATTATATATATATGTGAATTGGACCAAATCGCGAATCGGGTTTCCCCTGATCCGCTCCGAATCAGCTCGATTCGATTCGCCATGGCAACATTATATTATATGTAAATAAGAAAGTACTCCCTATTTGAATCTAATAAAAATATCAAAAAAAATCAACTCTCTCATCTAAGAAGAAAATCGCAATTTTGGTGATTCCATCAAATTCCTAACTAAAAATTTCATAATTCAAATAAACCACATGAAATACTAAAAATTCAAACTATAGTGAAATAAGTCAAATGTGCATGTAACTTCTCTAAGGAACTCACTCTTTTATTGGCAGCACTTACTCCACTGTGATATTCAGATAAATAAGATATTTTACCATCGGTAAATGAAAACACATCTCGAATCCCAGTTCCCACACTCTTGTTGTATGATATATGTGAGCCTATGTCATCCATGGTTGAGACTTGAGAATATATGCAATTATCTATGTTCGTTACCACCCCCCACCCCCCCCCCCCCCCCGACATGGCAAACATTGGCGTACTTGAATATGGGATCCAAACGGTGTGTCTCAGACCCTTAATGGGTCTAGGCGCGCCAAGCAGTCTCAGGCGTGCGCTTAGGCTGCATTAGCAGCTCCTTTTTCAGGCAGGGGAAGAAAGCTCCTAGGCGACCTCCTTGACAACTATGCCTAGGCAGTAATTGTTTTTTTTTTATTTGGTTGATTCTTTTATTGTCCTACCTGCGGATATGAAAACAAAAGAATATCTTTTGCCAGAAGTCTATCTTACCAATAGATGTGCACTCATTGATTTTGCACTGTACCCGCAAAGCATTCATGTTTTGACCTGCATAAGTTTGCCATCATCATGTGTCTTTCAAAGATTACAACTTCATGTCAACTATGAAATGACAACCATATCCATAAAGCTGTGATTTATTATTTCTCTTACCTCTTGGGTGAAGAGAGGTATCACTGTGAGTTTTTATGTGTACCTGGTTCTATAAGCTAATGTGATGTTTTTGAGGGGTAGAAATTGACACGAGATTTCAGGTTTTGTACAGGGGAAAAAAATCAGAAGTTTCTTATAATGATATCCATGTTTTAGTTAAAAGTTTAGGGTGCACTTCATTTCTATCTTGGGATAGCATGCCACCTGCTGTACTGATTGCCTAATGTATTTTCAGGCCAAGCATGGGTCGAGGTGGTATGGGTAACTTCAATGTTCCTCGTGGGTGAGTTTGTGATCAGTTACTTCTAGTGTGGTTATTTGTGCTTTGCTTGGCTATTTAATGTTACCTTCTGGAACCACAAACATGCACTAAACTAAGGTAGAGACATCCATTGAGTAACTTTGCAGAATAATCAACTTGTTTCACAGCTTTCTTTTAGCATTTGAATTCCTTGTTTCTACAATTTTCGGAAATGCTGATCCTAGGTAGTTGTGTTGTTGAAACTTGCATCCCCACTGGTGTTCCCATCTTTGATCTGTGTACCATGCATAAAACCCTAATCATCCTCTGATTTTCTGCCATTAATGTAGTCACTCTGCAAGGCACATGATTGGAAAGATTGTCTTGAAGGACCAGTGAGATTTTTCACATGTACCATTTTCTACTTCTGTACTTGTGTTGAGAGAATAATCGCAGGGGATTTGGATTCCAGTAGATTAGGATTGGGATAATGAAACCAGGTGGTCACCATTGGCTGAGGTTCAAGATTCCTGTAAACCCATGTAAGATTTAGTGGCTCTATATGCCATGTACTTTCATTGTGCTTTTCTTTGCATTCCATGTGGCAACTCCTTGCAAGTTGCTATACTATGAAGGTTACTGTTTCTATACGTCTGTAGTTTTGATAATTTATTCTTATTTTTCCCGAAGTTTTATAGTAGGTGTTTGCATTTTCTGACATCAGTTTGGTGAGCATTAGTTGGGGTAAGGTGCCAGGTCTGTCTAGTTTTTGGGGTATGCTTATATGCATTAATAAATTTAGGTAATTTTTAATTTGTAAACTAGTATACTTTCATATTTACAATTAGCCCCTCCAATCTTGATATTGCTTTGCAACAACTCAACCTCAAGTTCTTTAGTGAAACACCCATAACATTATCAATGTGCCTTTCAAATGTGTGTACTCCATCTGAAAAAGGTGTTTATCTGATGTGTCATTATGAGGGCTTACACGTACATATATTAATGATTGTAGACAAGATGTCATGTCTTGTGTATATTCATGTTGGTAATAATTTATGTTTCTTGCTGCAAAATATATTGGAGATTATGTTTGTTTACCATCAATTTGTTGAAAGATGGAAGATTATTACTCGTTTTCTAGCAGCATTGTTTTGAAGATGAGAAGTCTTGGCTGCCTAATGCCTTGTTGCTTGTCACTAGAAAGTGATGATGCATAGCTTCATGTTACTGTCGTGATTATAATTTTTGATTTGTTGTTCTTTTGGTCTTCTAATCCTGAGCACTTTACTTTCCAAGGGGGGTTATCAAGTTTATATGACAGGAAATTTAATTGATGAAACAGTAAGCTGGATATTTGGCAAATATTCAACATAACTGATAAAACTAAAGTCAATACTTTGGAAAATTTGCATTTTGTATATATGCTTTTTTGAAAATTTGCATTGACTAAATTTGATTGTAGTTATCATTGCCATAGCCTCATCATGTTTCTCTGTGGTCAATCATGTCCTTTGATTATATTTGGTCCAGTGCCTTGTTTGTAGTTAAACCTCAAAGTACTTTTTTGTTCTCACTTTGATATGCAACACTCCTCTTCTAATGTTATGAATGAAAATAAATAAATAAATAAATGGGACTGATATGGACGGAGGAAACTTGTGAAAGTTTTAAGCTACATGGTGAAAGCTTCAAGTTTGGATGAAACTTCTATAATCATAGGCCCCAGAAAGCATCAAGCTTTTCATGATTTTGTGGCCTATCTACTAAATCTTGAAATGATTAGCCTCCAGGAAGTCTGAATTTTCTGTTTTCTCATTTTTTTTCCCGCCTCTGACTCAAGGCAGAGATGAGGTTTCTATGAAAAGCAACCAGTAGTGCTCTGGCGCTGGTCTCAACGATTAGTGGTTATGTTTAACACCAACTTTTCTCAGTTGTCTTGTTTGGTACCTAAGCTGGACGTTTCTAGTTTCTCACCTTTTAAGACAATCTCTTGTGTGAACTGATTAGCCTATTGATGACAAACCTTATGGTCGCTCATTTAGTATTATCCTCTATTATCATCTGACCACAAACTTTGGAGTTCCTGTAATGTCAAGGCAGAAATTGGAATTTGAGGAGACAAAGGATGTCATACTGATGTCTCTGCATCCTTCAACTATCATCATCATCGTCAGACCACGATGTTGAGACATGTTTAGTTAATTAATATCACTAAAAACCAACGTTACTTTTTTAGGATCTTGACATGCTAAACTTATTCGCAAGTTTTCGTAAATTGTTCATCTTAGATTCACATTAGTTTTGAAACTAACAATTGTTTATTTTTGCACATTTGGGGTGGCACCAGACTGCGTATCCTTGTTCATGATATGGAAGTTTTAATTTTTCTTTTGGTTCCGTATCTGCTGTCTCTGTAGACATGGTGTTTCACTTAGCTCGTTAGATTTCCCAAAAGCCTTAAAAGAATGGTCAAGTGTAGAAGCATATTCAGACTAACTCTGAGGCTATGTTTGGTATTTGGATAGACTGGGGATAGAGTGAGGTTATCCTCAAAATTTTGACTATCCAAATACCAAACATAGAAAGAATGCCTTTTCATTTGGTTTTGGATCTGTGAGCCGGTCTTCTAACTGATAATCATTACCATACAGTGGACGAGGCCGTGGTGCCTTTCAAGCAGTCAGGGGCAGGGGCACAGGCAGGGGCTTTGGCCGTGGAGGTCGAGGTGGCCGAGGCCGAGGCCGTGGAAGGAAGCCAAGACCTGTTGAAAAATCAGCAGTTGAGTTGGATAAAGAACTGGACAACTATCATGCAGAGGCGATGAACACATCTTAGTCGCATCTTCTTATGTGAGATCTAGTGCTGCTTTTCGTGAATGGTGGATGTTTTAGGAATATGTAGCGCCTTCTATCTTGGTTTTGTCCACTGTTGCAGTAACATGACAGATGATGGTAGGGTTGAATGGCTAGTAATGTTCTGTATTCACCTTTGTTATAAACGTTTCTCCGTTTACAGGGAAAACTAGAATTTGTTTTAGTATCCTGGTTTATCCTTTTGGCTGTTCCTATTTTATTTATTTTTATGTTTTGAACTTTTTTTTGGTTCTGCATATTTTTAGACTCTGATGGATGTAGATTTCTTGTTTTATTTTTGTAAAGAAGTGAGAGGTCCTTCACAAGTAGGGACTGGTAAAATTGCGATATCTGTTGGTATGAGTTAGTAGATATTCACGATAATGCCATTCCTTGTTCACTTAATTATTTGCCATACCTTTATCATCATTTAAATGGTTATGTTTCATCATTGATAAAAGGACAACGGGGATTTGTTTCATTATGAGATCGAGGCCGTCGTAACAATGCAAAATTCTCTCCAGATATCACGGGAGTGCCCTTATTACCCTCTTGAAAACTCTGTAAATGTGAACACATTGGCAAATTATGACTGAAAAATACTTCTTGTTAGAAGGGTCTAAGAAAGTATGTGTATTGACTGGCGAGTACCCAAAGTATAGTATGATAATTGACAAGGGTTTTCAACTAATAAGGTAGTTTTCTTACGATCTTCATCAGTTTTATTATGAAGTCTCTTACAATGAATATTTCTCTCGATGACTTGAACTATGGTTTGATCTGCTGACGAATCCTGCGTTGTCTAGTAGGGCCTCTTCCAGTTACGTGATCATCAATTTGATTTCAACCATGTCGAAGGGAAAGATAACTTGTTGGAAAATCCACTCAAATGGTTTTTTAAATTGTAGTAAAGAAATGTTAATTGAACTTAAAACGATTAAACGTGTGCGTGCAAACATTTTATACGTTTACTATAAATATTTATAATTTTCGGAGTAGAAGCTTTTGATAGATGAAGGTGGTCAAAAGGTGGTAGGAAAGGCTATGAAATAAATTTAGGGAAGCATTCGTATCTCAAGGTAGTGTCATTTAATATGGATTTAATAACTTCCTCATTTGAGGGATTGTTCGGATGCACATTATGAACACATATTTTTAATAATGAACTTGTTTTATTTTATAATATTACTATAGGTAATGATGGGTCACGGTACTCGTCCTGGATCCATTGCCCCATAAGGCATTGTTGGCCCATTAGATTGAGGGAGCTCAATAAATGCCACCGGCCCAAAGGAGGTGACAGTTCAATTAAAATCTGACTCGGATTGTGCTCAGTGACCTTCCAAATTCTGATTGGGACTGGCCTTAAGGAGAAGCTTGAGCTCCACCAGAACTTTCCATATGAGGGAGGCATCCCAACATGGAAACAAGTTCTGATTTCAGGTGCAAGTCTACCTTGGGAACCCGACATCTAAAGGAAGGTCTCCAATTCAATAAGAACGCAGAGTCCCAACCGACCCATGTATCTTTGCCTATATAAGCACGTCTCGACAAGTCTACTATGAAATATTTTAGGGATTTTACACATGACTTTATAAAATGTATTGATATTCCAAAATGGTACCCTGAATTTTTTATATTTCCTAATAACCTCTTAAAATCTATTTGAGCTCAAGAATAACCCCTAAAGTTGGAGCTTATATTTTAAATATACAAAATTAGAGGGTGGGGGCAGGGGTGGGAGGGGCTCCGATTGGATTGGGGGGTAATGGTCCTCGTCGTTCAGACCCGTTAACCTAATAACGAGTCCGATAAGACTTTGCCTCCCGCGAACAGGCCGAAGCCTCGCTAGAGATACCATCACTCGAGTCCGATAGAACATAAAAGAAACCCAATAAACACACATAAGATCACATACTTTATATAATCCCACACATATTTACATGAAGTTTACATAGCTAGTTCTCAATTATAGTCAAAAGAAACAAAGTACAACAACCTGAGATATACCCTGAGGTGAAACAGAAAGTAAATTACACTGGTGGTGGAGTAGGCCGGCCTTCGCTATGGTGCGGCTCAAAACTAGACGAGAGATGGGAAGCCTCATGCTCTCCGTCACCTGAAAGGAGGAAGTAGGGGTGTGAGCCTCACAAGTCACTGGCTCAGTAGAAAAAACTCCCCAAATTTAACAAGACGCAACACACACAAGGAGCAGGAGTGAACAACTATAACTAATCAATTAATAGAGTTAAACATATGCTGAACTATATACTACAACTAAAAGTAGACAAGTGCTGAATAGTAAGAACTGAGCATTAATAAATAAACATCAAACCAAGTACAAGGTACAAGCTAAGGAGAAGTCACGAAATCTGATTCGCGATACCAACTACTGACCTGGACAAACCATACAGGAAAAACCTCTCAGTCTCGCAGTCGTAGGCCACAAGTCTAACTGCGGCTCCACCTCTCCAAGAACAAGAAATGTGGAGTTCAACCAACACCACCTACTAGCTACCAAGCTGTAGACCCATGTCTGACACACCTTTAGAGATTCCAAATTTCTAGAGTGAGGCTGTGGAATATGGGACTAATTGAGGATTAGTACGTCTACTATTGTTCATCCCCCCAACCACGAGTGCGCTACAAGTGCCTGACTAAAGAACCAACCACACTACAACTTGCTGCCCCACAGTCGTCTTTCCCTCATCCGGACATACAATTCGACAAACGAGTAAAGGTGTCCAGAAAAATGACACAAACCTTGATAGTACATACAATACTGGGACAAACCCCGAGCACAATGTGTCTGGCTTACAATGAACCTAGGGTACCCGACTGAAGAGGCAACCACGGTAAGTGTCGT
This sequence comes from Colocasia esculenta, assembly GCA_014218235.1. Classification (NCBI taxonomy): domain Eukaryota; kingdom Viridiplantae; phylum Streptophyta; class Magnoliopsida; order Alismatales; family Araceae; genus Colocasia; species Colocasia esculenta. The sequence continues at coordinate 99,350,143 of CM024758.1, read as the reverse complement.
ACTATCAATCCCAATCTCACACTCAAACCACATAAACACAATGTCCAATACCTTTACTGTATGACCATAAACCTTTATATATAGACAAACACCTTTAACCACGCTCAACAAGACCCATAATCCTTAAACATGGTCATTAAGGCTCAGAACACATGAACGTGTGGGGGTCAGGTGTCGCGCTCAGAACGTGATGTCCTGATACGACATGTTTCGAATGTGAACATGTCGGGTCAGCCCGTTGCATTCAGAACTTGACCACTAGGTCCGTCTTATTCACAGACTGAATGCCAATCTGGAAGACTTGCACCAGAAACTCCACAAAACTCACTAATTAACCTGCTATGATCAATTATAACTCCATAAACCATTACCCTACCATGCATACCACTTACTAGAACCTCTTACATGCATCCAATCCATAAAACCATATAGAAATGGAGATCTACGAAAGATAATCTCCCTACTAACGTGAAGAACGCAAAGAACTCCAATCGATCGATGTTTTCCACGCTCCGTACAACCTCCTCGCGTAAAGGACACACCGAACCACAAACTTCATATTTGAAATCGCCCAGAAAAGTTTCAAAACTCCTTCCCTCGGCCGAACAGAGGCCGAACAGAGCTTCCTGCTATGTTTAGCCAACCTGAAGTCACTTAAGCAGTTAGAATCGAGAACGCGGCGTAGCAGGCCGTCATGTTCAAAACGTGACGTGCTAGGCCGACGCATTATGGAAACCGATGCCACGTGTCAGCCATGCCCCACGCGTCGCGCATGTAGCTGAAGACCGAAAACGAGTGGTGGGGAGAACACGACATAAGTGGGGCACACGTTCTGAATGTGATGCCTTTCCCTATCGCATTCTCAAACAGAGAACTAGTGGTCCTGTTGGGTCCAGATTTTCGGCCCACAACACCCACATAACCTACCAAACCTCAAAACTAGACCCAGGGCCATACACATTGGCCCACAAGCCAACCAAACCACAATCCGAACGGTCATAACGTTACATTACTATCACCTAAAAAGGAATTTTGTCCTCGAAATTCAGAAAGAAGCCATACCATAAAATTTTAATTAACCAACTATTTAACTATCACCAAAAAGAAATAAAAGCTTACTCAAACAAGTATGGATATGCTTTCTACATTTCTTCTGCTAATTCCCATGTATCTTCACCTCCCTTTCTATTTTCCCATCTGATCATTACTAATTCACTTTCCTTGTTTCTTAATTTCTGTATCCTTCTTCCTGTAATTTGAATTGGATATTCTGACATAGACATGTCTGATTTCAAATCATCTCAGGTATAATTGACTATCTGTGAAGGATATTAGATGTTTCTCCTTAACATTGAAACATGAAAGATATCATGAGCATCAGTGAACTTTGCTGGAAGATCTATTTTGTAAATTGTTTCCCCAGTCTTCTCCAAAATCTGAAATGGACCCACATATCTCGGGCTCAACTTCGCTTTCTCGCTGAATCTCAAAACACCTTTAGTAGGAGAAACTCTTAAAAATACATAATCTCCAACTTCAAATTGTAACGGCCTGCGTCTTGAATTTGCATAACTCTTTTGCCTACTCTGGGATGTTTGAAGCTTCTCCTTTATAAACCTGACCATTTCTGTGCACTGTTGTATCAGCTCTGGTCCCATGACCTGCCTTTCTCTAACTTCATGCCAATTGAGAGGTGTCCTACATGGTCTGCCATATAAAACTTCATACGGTGCCATCCTGATACTAAAATGATAACTGTTATTATAAGCAAACTCCACTATTCCTAAGTGATGTTCCCAGCTACCTCCCCACACCAAACAACATGCTTGCAATATGTCTTCTATTGTCTGAATTGTCCTTTGTATTTGACCATCTGTTTGGGGATGATACGCTAAACTATATCTCAATTCTGTGCCAATTACTCAATGCAAGCTTCTCCAAAAACCTAATGTGAATCTTGGATCTCTATCTGAAACTATAGTGACTGAAATTCCATGCAATGGTATTATCCTGTCCACATACAATCTGGCTAACCGATCAATTGTCCAAGACATATTTATAACTAGCAATCTACACACTTTTGTTAATCTATCAACAAAAACCCAAATTCCATTATAACCTGTTGATGTTCTAGGCAATCCCACTACAAAGTTCATAGCTATATCATCCCATTTCCACTGTGGAATTGGGTAACAATCCTCCTGGCCTCTGATGCTATGTCTTTACTTGTTGACAAATTAGACATCTAGCTACAAATTCTGCTATTTTCTTGTTCATATTCGGCCACCAAAAATGCTTCTTCAAATCCGGATACATCTTTGTGCTACCTGGATGAATCGAATATCGAGATCTGTGTGCTTCCTCTAACACTTTTTGCTTTAACTCTATTTCTTCTGGAACATACAACCGACCTATGAGTCTGACTACACAATTGTTATCAATAATAACTTCCTCCATCTTCACAATCTCGACCAAATTCTCATCTGTTCTCTGAGCTTCAACTATCTGCCAATATAATGATGGCTCAACTGCACTACTGTCTAACACTGTCTGCTATTGATAGTTGAGAATAAAAAGAGAATTCTCTACTACATCTTCATATACCTTCCATTCTTTAATCATCATCTGACTCAGAATTGCATTTATACTCAATGCATCTGCAACTACATTAGCTTTGTCTGGGTGATATGCTAAGCTGAAATCATAATCTTTTAGATATTCCATCCACCTGCGCTACCTGAGATTCAAATCTATTTGAGAGAAAATATACTTTAAACTCTTATGATTTGTGAAATTTTCAAATCTTTTCCTATATAAGTAGTGCCTCCATGACTTCAATGCAAATACCACTGTTTCCAGTTCCAAATCATGTGTAGGGTAATTTTCTACATGACACTTTAACTACCTAGACGCATATGCCACAACTTTACCTGCATCAACAGTGCCTTGAGCCCTCTTTTGGAAGTATCTGTATACAATACAAATCCTCCACTGCCTAACGATAATTCCAATATAGGCGTTGAAGTCAATCTTCTTTTCAATTCCATAAAACTCTTGCAACATTCTACCGTCCACACAAATTGCACACCTTTCCTAGCTAACTTTATCATTGGAGCAGTAATTTTCAAGAAGTTCTGAATAAAACGCTTGTAATATCTTGCCAAATCTAAGAAACTTCTGATTTCTGATATTGTCCTCGGCTCTTCCCATTTCATTACTGCCTCAACTTTGGCTAGATCCACTGCACTCCTTCTCCAGAAATCACATGACCCAGAAACTGAATTTCCTTCAACCAAAATTCACACTTACTGAATTTAGCAAACAAGTGATGTTCCCGCAAAGTCTGCAAGGTAATCCTCAAATGTGTCGCATGCTCTTCTTCTGATACTTAATATATCAATATATCATCAATAAAAACCACAATAAACTTATCCAAATAGGGGTGAAATATTCTATTCATCAAATTCATAAAGGTTGCAAGTACATTAATCAGTCCAAATGACATAACCATAAACTCATAGTGACCATATCTTGTTCTGAAAGTTGTTTTATCAATATCTTCTTCTCTAATCCTCAACTAATGGTACCTTGACCTTAAGTCAATCATGAAAAACACCTTGGCTGACTGCAACTGATTAAATAAATCATCTATTCTTGGAAGCAGATACTTATTCTTAATAGTAACTTTATTTAATTGCCGATAATCTATACATAATCTTAAACTGTCATCTTTCTTTCTGACAAACAACACATGAGCTCCCCATGGCGAATGACTTGGTCAAATGAAACCTTTGTCTAATAATTTCTTTAACTTTGCTGGTGCCATTCTATATGGTACCTTAGAAATTGGCATAGTACCTGAAAATACATCTGCAAATTCTCTGACTACTGGAACCTTCTCTACAGACTTACTAGACTCAACTAAACTTACAGAAGCCAAATATGCTACACACCCTATATTAATCAACTTTCTAGCCCTAAGTGCAGAAATAATACATTTAGGAGTATAAATGACATACCTTGAAATTCAAACATTGCTCCACTGGAATGACAAAAATCTGATTCTCTTCTTTCTACAAGCAACTACTGCTCTATAACCCTCTGACCAATCCATACCCACTATCACATCATATTCCTTTAACTGTAATGCATATAGTTTGACTAGCAATTGATTACCCCGAATTACTATAGGAACTTCATCTAAATAACTAGAAGTAAGTATATAACCACCAGAAGGGACTTCCACTATTAACTTACATTGTTTCTCTTCTAGAGGATGTACCATACTATCCATAAAATCTTCAAAAATAAAAGAATGCGAATCACCTGGATCTATCAATACTCTTGCAGAAAATTCAAAGACAGGTAGTATACCTTTCAATTAGATTAGATGCCACTACCTACGCTCTGGTGATTGCCCATAACCCGTCCTCGACATCTATGGAAACGAAGACCTCTACCTCGATCTGCTGGTGCCTGCTAGGGTTGTTGTTGCTGCTATGGTGTAGCTCTACCATAACCATACTTTCTAGGATAAGGGCAGTTTCTGATCAGATGTCCTGGATGACCACAATTATAACATCTATATCTTGGAAAGACCCCTGGCTACCTAGCCGTACTCTGTTGGGACTCCTCTGGCTTGAATCCCCTTCCTTGCTGGAACAGTTGCTACCTTCCACCTCCTCTACCTCTGAATATCTTTTTCAACTTAGAACCCCACTTAGAAAATCCAGAAGATGATGCTCCTGACAGTGCTTTAACTTTACTAATACCTGGGGAACGCTGAGGAAGCCAAAAACTACCTGTCTCATCTGACTGTCTAGCCTACACAGTCCTCTCCAAAATAGCAGCCTGCTGGGCTACCTCCTACATTATTCTGCACATAAGGGGTATCACCGTATCCTAAAACTCTAACATCAATTCTCTCATGAAATACTCCACCATCATTACATCATCCGTAACCACATAGGGTGCATATCTACTCAACATCATAAACTGCATTTGGTACTTCAATACTGACAAATTTCCCTGTTGCAAAGTTCTAAACTGCTCCCTCTTTACTTTTTGAATCTGAACTGGAAAGAAAGTATCATTAAATACCTTGAGAAATTCCAACCAAGTAATAGAATCTTCAATCCTCCCTGCAAAAACTGTCTACATCTTCAATCTCCACCACTCCTGAGGAAAACCTTACAATTGGTACGTAGCCAGAATCACCCTATCAGCCGGCGAACATCTCATAGCAACAAAGACTCTCTCAATCTCATGCCCCCAATGCTCTGCTGTGTCTGGATTCAGACCTCCTGAATAAGTAGGTGGTTGTAACCTCGAAAACCTCTCCACTAATGCCGTGGGCTCCTTTGCACCAACTGGACATGCTGGTGCCACTAGGAGTACTGCTACTCCTGGTGGTGGTGGTGGTACTACTGGTGCTGCCTCCTCTACTACCGGGGGATCTGCTACTGCTGGCGGAACCGGTGCCTGCTGATCCAACCTTGTCCGAATCTCAGTGATGCTTTGCCACAACCTTTCAATTAACTAATGTGTGGACTCCTCTGGTTCATCTCCTCCACCTCCCCAATCACCTCTATCAGCCATCTCAAATCCTGCAACATTCATTATTCCAACACAAACAACATAGCAACAAATCAATACAAAACCTGGGACCAAGTACCAGCAGTGGACTTAAGTAGAGATCATAGCTATGTAGATCTTCTTCCATTTTTATATTCACATGGACCTTGCTCTGATACCAACTATAGCGGTCCTTATCGTTCAGATCCGTTAACCTAATAACGAGCCCGATACGACTCCGCCTTCTGCGAACAGGCAAAAGCCGCGCTAGGGATAACGTCACTCGAGTCTGTGAGAACATAAAAGAAGCCCAATAAACACACATAAGATCACATACTTTATACAATCTCACACATATTTACATGAAGTTTACATATCTAGTTCTCAATTATAGTCAAAAGAAACAAAGTATAGTAACCTGGGACATACCCCGAGGTGAAATAGAAAGTAAATTACACTGCTTGTAGAGTAGGCCCACCTCCGCTACGGTGCAGCTTAGAATTAGACGAGGGACAGAAACCCTCCTGCTCTCCATCACCTGAAAGGGGGAAGTAGGGGTGTGAGCCTCGCAAGTCACTGGCTCAGTAGAGAAAACTTCCCAAAATTAACACTATGCAACACACACGAGAAGCATGAGTGAAAAACTATAACTAATCAATTAATAGAGTTAAACATATGTTGAACTATATACAATAATTAAAAGTAGACAAGTGTTGAACAGTAAGAACTGAGCATTAATAAATAAACAATAACCACGTACAGGTACGAGCTAAAGGAGAACAATGCTATACTCAAGTCACGAAGTCTGGTTTGCGACACCAACTACTAACCTGGACAAACCACACAAGAAAAACCTCTCACTCTCGCAGTCGCAGAACACAAGTCTAACTATGGTTCCACCTCTCCAAGAACAAGAAATGTGGAGTCCAACCAACACCACCTGCTAGCTACCAAGCTGCAGATCCACGCTTGGCACACTTCTAGGGATTCTAGAGTCCCTAGAATGAGACTGTGGAACATAGGACTAGATGAGGACATGTATGTCTACTGGTGTTTGTCTCTCCAACCATGAGCATACTACAAGCAACTAAGCAAAGAACCAACCACACCACAAGTCACTGCCCCACTTCCATCTTTCCCTCAGCCGGACGTACAACTCGATAAACGAGTGAGGTTGTCCAGGAAGACGACATAGACCTTGATAGTACACACAGAACTGGGACAAACCCTGAGCACAACGTGCCTGGCTCACAAAGAACCTGGGGTACTGTGGACGTCCCGTTCCGCGCCCCCGAGGTGGTTGAAACTCCGGAGAAGTGTCCCGGATGCTGAGATGCTCCCTCGTTGGCGTGGAAGGTTGCTGATTGACCCTTGCTTGCTTCTTTGACTCCAGTTTGACCAGGTTGACCAAGGGGAAAGACAAAGAAACCAGCAAAGTACGTGAAGGGAGGTGATCGCCAGGGCCTTACCTGTGCCAAGGATAGGGGTGAACACGGGTCGGTTCGGTCCGGTTCACCCCCATTTTTCAGGAACCGAACCGAACCGATCCTCCCCAATGAACCGAACCGAAACGAATCGGTTCGATTCGGTTCAAACGAAATCAAATAAAAAGCCTTTAAATGGCGTTTGCGGAGGTCGCGAGAGTCGATCTCGCGACCTCCGCGCGGAGGTCGCGCCCCCCCACCGCGACGGACTAACTGCGCTACAGGCGCTTTTGGTTATATATCTATTATTAATTAATTATATATATATATTTCGGTTCATTTCGGTTCTACAATTTGAAACCGAACTGAACCGTGAGACATTCCAAACCGAACTGAACCGAACCGAACTGGTCGGTTCGGTTCGGTTTTACGGTTTGGACCATATTATGAACACCCCTACCCAAGGAGGTGTTATGATCGCGTCGATGACGTTGCCTCTCGCAGCGGTAGATGGTGGAACTCCGACTTTCCTCTCTTCGGCCGGCCAAAGAAAGGAAGCTCCACGGTCTTGCTTGAAATGTTCCTGCAACGAAAGAAGCTCTATTAGACTTAGATGCAGTGTAGTAAACGTCCAAAATGTAAAGAAGAAGCCCAAAAGGAGAGCTCCATACTGGTTGCGGGCTTGAGAAGAGGGGTGGCCAAATGTTATGACCACCCTTCTTCCCTTGTTTTTAGTTTGGAAAACCCCGTTTAGGTGTGTAAGTAGGTGCACTATGTGCCTAGAGTGTGGTGTGTGAAGTGAATAGCATGCAAGAGTAAGAGAGAGAGAGAGGAAAGAGAAGGAGAAGAGGGAGATGATCCTCTTGTGGTGGCGTGGATGACTCCTTTGTGGGCTCCTCCAGCTCGTGGTGAAGCCTCCTGGACGCTTCAAGGGTTGAGAAGAAGAGAGGAAGCAAAGGTGGAAGCTCTCAAATCTCAAGTGAGTTTTCTCTCTCTTCTCTCAAGGCATCAAGGCTTGGGCTCGTTCAGCATCTCCCCCTTCACTTAGAAGGCCAAGGAGTACCATATATAGGCAGTGGGGGTGGAGCTAGTGAGCATAGGATGCTCAATGTGAAGAAGAAACACACTAAACATGTGGCAATCCATGTATTAAGGCTTGAACCAATGAGAGGGGGCCATGTAGGATTTTTACTGGGTCAAGGGGGTGCCAAGGTGGCCCATTTGCCTGTTGGGAATGGCCCCATGTGTGCATGGGCGAGAGAATGGCGCAAGTGGGCTAGAATCTCGGACAGTTGCGCAGACCAAGTAAACACAGGCAGACGTCAAACGATGCTGCCACCAAACCCATGCAGACGTCAACATGTCTGGACGCCAAGAGGAGTAGACGTCGAAGGGTGTTGCCGTCAACATGCAGTCAGCGACAATCGATGTTGCCGTTTACATGGGATCCGAGGCAAGTCAACAAGCGGTCAAACAAGCTTTATTGGGCTATGAACCATGCGGGGATGGGCCAAATCTCGCGTCTATAGGTACTTGACTGAAGAGGCAACCACGGTAAGCGTCGTACTGCCAAGTCCAATCTCACACCAAACCACGTAAACACGATGTCCAATACCTTTACTGTACAACCATAAACCTTATATATAGCCAAACACCTTTAACCATGGTCAACAAGACCCACAATCCTTAAACATGGTCATCAAGCCTCGGAACACATGAACGCGTCGAGGTCGGGTGTTGCGTTCAGAATGCGACGTCCTGATACAGTGCATTCTAGATGTGAAGGCGTCGGGTCGGCCTGTCGCGTTTAGAATGCGACCACTGGGTCCGTCCTGTTCACAGACTGAACGCCAGTCTGGAAAACCTGCACCAAAAATTCCACAAAACTCACTACTTAACCTGCTATGATCAATTACAATGCAATAAACCATTACCCTACCATGCATACCACTTATCAGAACCTCTTACATAATCATCAAACCATATAGAAACAAAGATCAACGAAAGAGAATCTCCCTACCAACATGAAGAATGCAAAGAACTCCAATTGATCGGCATTTTCCACGCTCTATACAACCTCCTCGCGTCAAGGACACGCCAAACCACAAACTTTGGAGTCGAAATCACCCAGAAAAGCTTCAAAACTCCTTCCTTCGGTTGAACAGAGTCAGAATCGAGAACGTGAAGTAACAGGCCGTCGTGTTCAGAACGGGACATGCCAGGCCAACACGTTCGGGAAATCGACGCCACGCGTCAGCCATGCATGCGCCACGCGTTGCGCATGTACCTGAAGACCAAAAACGAGGGGTGAGGAGAACGCAATGTAGGCGGGGGACGCATTCTAAACGCGACACCCTCCTTCGTCATGTTCTCAAACAGAGAAACAGTGGACCTAAGGGTCCAATTTTTTGGCTCACAACACCCACACAACCTGTCAAACCTCAAAACTAGACCCAAGGCCACACACATTGACCTACAAGCCAACCAAACCACAATTCAAATGGTCATAACATTATTGGGGGGGGGGGGGAGTTCTTACGTAGTCGCGTAGAAGAGAAAGCAAGAGAGAGGCTGGGCATAAGGGTGCGTCCAATTAAAGGGGTATTGTGATACATTTAATTCGTGATGAAAAGTTATGACAACGATTTTTGATATAAATATATTTACATGTGAGAAATGTAAAAATGAAGACAGTCTACACAATTACATTTTTAATAGAGGTATATATAAAAACCTTTTTTACATAGGGTTAACTTTAACCTTAACTAGATTTCTCATCTCTTGGGATCTATTTGGATGAAAATTTAAAAAATATGAATAGGTTTATAAAAAATAGGGGTGTAAACGAGCCGATACATTCGCGAGTAGCTCAAAACTCGACTAGATAAAAGTTCGGTTCGGCTCGTTTATTTAATTAATGAGACGAGCTTGAACAAAAAAAAAACTCGATTCATGAACGAGCCGAGTCTGAACACATGTGAGCTCAGCTCGATTATACTCGTGAACAACTCGTTAAGAGCTCGATTAAATACTCGTGAAGAGCTTGTCTAAGAACTCGTTAACACTTTGTTTAAATATTTATTTTAAATATAATAAGTATCTAAGCCTCCGCTTGTAGCGGAGTGGCCGCCCCCTCTGCGTAAGAGGGGGGGGCAGCAGGCAGGGCACAGGTTCGAACCCGCACCCCGCCTCTCATTTGCCCCCTCCCCGTTCAACTCACCTATCAAAAAAAAAATACAAAAAACAAATATAATAAGTATGAGAATATATTATGAGGGTTTAAATGTCATAGACTAAATCTAGTGTATATATACAAATTATGCAAATGAGGGTATATACACAAATCTTGTAAATAGGGGCATGAACACAAAATTTAGTGTTGCAAAGTCATCTTCTTCCTCCTGAGACCGGTCTGCGTAGTAGGTGAGCCCCCAATGAGGCTGAGGGACGCGTGGTCGGCCATTGACATCTCTAGCGACCAGCGTGGACCATCCGCCGGTGGCGGACGGTGTAACATCGTGATTTTTAGATTGTGGTTTAATGGTTTTGGTGGCCAATGTGTGGCCAATGGTTGGAATATGGAGTCTCCCGCAAGTTGTTTGGGCATTGTGGGCCGGGAAGTCGGGCCCAAAGCGCCCACTGGTTCACTGTCTGTGAACGTGACGGAGGTGCATGTCGTGATCTTAACGCGACAGTTCTGGACGTCGCATTCACGTTGCCGCTATTCTAGGTTGTTTGGTTGCATTCCTATCGCGTGGCGCGCACAGGGCAGCCGGCTGGTGTTAGCAATGAAAAGGCGACGACTTTACCATCGCGTTCTTATCGCGACAGCCAAAGCTGTCGCGTTCTTAACGTTTAGGGTTAAGAAGCTTTGGTCAACCAAACAAAGTTGAGAAGCTCTGCTCGGCCAGGAGGAGTTTTTGTTTCGGATTTTGGGCGATTCAAGTGTTTGGAGTCTGTTCGGCGGGGTCGTTGCACGGAGCGTGGAAGACGCCGATCTGTGGTTGTTTTCGCATACCTCGCATAGGTAGGGAGATTCTGCTCTATTTTTCATTATGAATGGCGTGTTCATCATGTTGGATCCATGAAACAGGTAGTAATGATAGATGGCATGTTAGTGTAACAGCTAAACCGGTTATCCATGTTCCATATAGCTATTTGTGTGTGTTTTGTGGGGTTTTTGGAGGTGGAACCTCGGAGGTGGAGCTCTGTCTGTGAAGGCGACGGCCTAGGGTGTCACATTTTGAACACGATAGCCCGACCTATCGAGTTATGTTTCAGAACGCGCTGTATCGAGGTGTCGCATTCTGAAGGCGACAGAGCGCCCCATCGCCTTCTGGCTTCTGAGTGCTGAAAGTTTATGCATGGTTACATGGTTATCGTGTGGTAATATTTTACGAACTTAAAGACGGTAAGTGGTGCAATGACACATGTCAAGATTGAGAATGCTGAGTTTGCATGGTTTGTGTGTACGTGGCAAGTTGGGTAGTACGACACCTTTCGTGGTTATCTCTAAAGTCGGGTACCTCAGGTTCTCTGTGAACTAGGCACATCGTGCTCAGGATTTGTCCCGATACTTGTGTACTGTCGAGGTCTGTGTCGTCTTCCTGGACACCCTCACTTCTTTGTTTGAGTTGTACGTCCAGTTGAGGGAAAGACGACAGTAGGATAGCGACTTGTGTTGGTTGTCTTCAGTCGCTTGTAGCGCGCTCTTGGTTGGGGGACAAACACTAGTAGACGTACTGGTCCCCAACTAGTCCTGTTTCCAGTGTCTCACTTTAGGGAGCTCGGGCCGGAGTCCCTAAAGGTGCCAGGTATGTGCCTGCAGTTGTGTGGTCTGTAGGTGTGGTGTTAGTTTGGTCTCCACAGTTTGTTGACCCTGTTAAGGTGGAGCAATAGCTAGACCTTTCGTCTGTGGCTACGAGGCTGAGAGGTAGACCTGTGTGGTTTGTCTGGATCAGTAGCTGGTGTCGCGAACCATTCTTCGTGACTCGTGTTTGGTGTTACCCTTCTTTAGCTCGTACCTCTGAGCGTGGTTTGTCGTTTAATTATTAATGTTCAGCCATGCTAATAGTGTAGAGTCGTTATTTAATTACAGTGTTGTCACGCCCCGAATATTTAGCAAAGGAATAAATACCGGGGGACGTGAACGATACAAACCGGCGTATCACAGTTGAATAGTGCAGAGTCACAATCGAATATAATAACACATTCAAGACTATAATATGGTACCAATAGTATACTTTAATTCATTTCATTCAACTAGATACAACCTCACATAAGAAGAATTAACAAAGGGTCCATCATTCAAATAAACTTCCAGAAAAGTTTCACTATTACATAGACTACTCAAATTTCTATTTCTAAATGTCATCTATCTCTAGGACGGGTACTCGTCACTCTTGCCCAGTCCCATATGACTCCACTGGTTCTTCATCACTACCTGAAAAAGGGCAGGATGATAGGGGTGAGCGAACTAGCTCAGTAGGATTTATATCTCAATCACGTGCGGGCACTAGTATACATGATTAACATTTTATATAGGCAGATATGCTTATGAGTATGCTGACAATGCATGCTTTTCTAACAAGTTGAATAGCAAAGTAGAACGGATATCATATCAGATCAATTGTCGAGTTCCATATACAATGGACAGATAATTCAAGATTAAAATCATGTCAGAAGAGATTGGCCATATTCAAGCAGAGTTCATGTGTTCACAAGAACAAACGTATCATATCATGTCAAGTCAAATTTATCAAGTCAAACAGGAGGCACATTTTCACAATTGCATGTCAGGTGTGCTATGCCAAGCACCAAGAGTCCATACTCCCTCGGTTAACAAGTACGTTGGGGCGCTCCTCCCTGAACGCGGCATTGTTGACTGTGCGTTTTCCGTTGTCTCGAGTTCGTTGCACACGTCAAAATGCCCACCTCCTCTAAACTGTCTCACAAATTTAAAATCACCAAGTAGGAACTAGCAAAGTGGTGAGAACATGTCATATCCACGGAGAGGCTGGATAGAATTTGAATTAAACTATTTTGACTTGAAATTTCTATCGACAATGCGTTAAAAGTGAATATGTAAACAACACTGATCTAATCCCTCACAATCTTGACAGATCAAACTTAATGAAAGAACAAGTGGAATTGAAATGAAAATAAACTTGGTATCACTGTACCCTCACAGCTCGAGGGATGAAACAAGCAGACAGAACTTTGAAATAAAAATTAAACTAAGATTTCACAAAGATGCTACTCTAATTTTGAAGTGATCTAAAACTCAAGGAAATGAAAGGATGACAGATCAAAATCTCAACAGAAAATTCTCAAGCCAGCATAGGAGATGAACATTAAGCAATATTAGATCTCTAACACCACCCGATCACCACTTTCACAGCTCACGGATCAAATAGAAACTTCAGAAAAGATTTGAACAGAAAATTTAGAAACAAAAGTATTGCTAACTCTAATGCTTAATGCTACCATTGCGCTGCAGAACAAAAACAAGAACAACAGATTAACTCGGAAAATTAGGGAAAAACTCTTAAATCCTCACAAATTCAGAGCTATTCTCTGCTACGACAATACAAAGATTCACGAATTCATCTCAAAGTCTGAACTCAGTGGGCCTCCGAAAAACCTCAGGATGTCGAACCCCAGATCTAAACCTCTCCCAGCAGTAGAGCCTCACAGATGCTGAAAATCTCCCAAATGCAGAATTACACAAATCTCATCGCACACAGCAGACCCCGAAGAAAGGAACACTCCCAACAATCGTATCAATCAAACAAGCCTTTGGAATCCCAGACTCCAATTCTCACAGCAGCAGTAAAACTCCCCAGCTCTGATCTCGAAAGAAATCCAAAAAATGCAGAACTCAACACCCACTGGATCAAACTAAAAACATAGAAAAGAGAACTCAGAAGAAAGAAATAGATCAAACTCAGGAACACAATCAGAAATGAAAAATGCAACGGATCCAAGTCTCCCAACCAAACCATTCACAGAAGAAAGAAACAGAAATTACAATTTCCCTTCCGAAGAGCAGAATCCTCTCAGAAGAACAGAACCCAGAAAAATGCTAAATTCCCTAAATCGAACTTACAGCCATAACAACCGAACTCCCCTGGATTGATCTTACCAACAGAAGAAAGAGACAAAGCACACAGATAAAATGGACAATTAATTGCAAAAGAATTGAACAATCTTATGGATCAAACTCTCCAACACAACCATCTGACAGAAGAAACGAAGAAGAAGACCAAAAAATGGAATGCAAAATACTAAACTAGAATCCCCTCCAAATGCTGAATACAGGAAAACAAATCTCCAAAAATTCTAAACTGACGAACACCTAAAGAAAACTGGAAAGAATTGGTAAGAACAGCAAGAACTAAAAATTCCCTAAACAAAAACTTGAACTGGCCAACCTCCGGAGAAGAGGACCTGAGGTCTTTATAGGCACCGGGCCTCCTGCTTCCTCTACCATCTGCACCAGGATCGCCAACGCAGCAGCCCCCTCAGCACACACCTCCGCCCAGCCGCACAGGACATCCAGATGCTTCACCCGCCAGGGCTCCCATCGGCCACCTCAGCAGGTCCTCCACACAGCAGCAGCTCCTGGTCCAGTCCGGCCACATCCGCTCTAGCTGCTAGCCCCTTCTGCGCAGGGGATCAGCACCGCCTTCGCACAGGAGATCCGCTCACCCAATCGCCAGCCATCCGCCATCGCCAGCCAGCTGTGACCGCTCCGCACGGGAGATCTATCTGCCGTGCACAGGATCGCCACACCAGCTCCCCTGCTGCGCACGAACCACCTTCCAGCGACAGCACCACCATCGCGCCCAGCGCCAGCGCACACACGCCACGCCGCTTCCTGGCACAGCACCATCGCCTCGCTTCACAGCCCAACCGCATGCGCCAGCGCTGCGCATCGCACCGGCCTTCAGCAGTTGCCGCCATAGCCAGCCGTACACCCAAATCGCCATCTCAGTTGGGCGCCTCTCAGCTCCCTTCTTCGCACTTGCTCGCGCCCGAGCGTCCATCCGCTGTGCTCACACCTCCAGCAGACCTGGCCCACATGGCAAGTGTAGCAACCTGAAATTTTGTGAAAAATAAAAATTTAAATAAAGAATTAAACCTAGCTAAATAGATATTTAAATAGAGCATTAAATAAAACCCATTAAATGGAAAAGAGTAATGGACTTTGCTTAATGGATCTTCTAGAATTATTGGGTCAAAATATGAATTTACAAAGGGAGAATAATAAGAAAATACCCAAAATTCGGAGTTTAATTATCTCATAATTGAAAAGGGGTTATTAAAGCAATAAAAGTAGTAATTAGAGTTCGAATTGGATTCCTAAACCTACCCCATATAGTCTAGCACGAATTTAGATACTATCCTAATCCAATTAGAGATTGGAAAGCAATAGAGGAAAGGTGGAGTTAAGAAATCTCAGAATTAAGAGGAATTTGAGTAGTAGTAGGAATAGGAACTTGTGTTTACATAAATACACCTCTTAAATCCTCTTGGCCGACCCTAGCTCGTTGCCAAAGGTTGTTGGACGTGGAGAAGAGGCCAAGAAGGAGAGGATCTCGTGGGGAGAAGGAGTTCTTGAAGCTTCTTCCTCGTTCTTGGAGTTCTAAGCCCTAGAAGACAAATCGAGTCAAAGGTAGGCATTCTCACAAGCTAAAATTCTGAAATTTCGTCTGTAGGTTCTTCCTACCCTCTTGAACGAAACCCCAAGTTTCATATTTTTCCATCCATCCTATCTTTTGTTCTTGATTTTTGAAGTTCTGCAAACATGATAACCCCGAGACATCATGTTAAATCCATATCTCCTTGTATACTTGATCCCATGCTATGAATTTTTTTTTGTAAATACTTGATCTTTTTAGGGATCTTTTGACCCCGAAAGCCCTAATTTCTGTTGAGCATATTACTCGAATTACATCCATCTTGCTCCCTGTGTCATGTTCTATGTTACTCGTTCTCAAACCATGTTCAAACCATGCTCTCTCTCGAATCCCTAATTACTGGAAGTACCCTTGCATGTCTAGATTAATTCAAAATTAGTTTCATGATTTTTATCGCATATATATTTAGTTATGATTTTCTGAACGACCCTGTATCAAAATTGATATCCCTGGTCCGCAATCCAATGTCTGGTCTGACTCCTATCAGAGTCAGGCGCAGACAACCAGAAGGCGACGCCTCGATATGTCATTTTCTGGGCTCCGATTGCGACAGCCTACCTGTCGCAATCAAGAAGGCGACAGGTCAGCCGTCGCGTTCTCAGAACCCGATCTGCAAGCCATGTCGCGATCCTTTTATGCCCTGTCGCGTTCTGCCTGGTACCTGTCGCAATCCTTACAACCCTATGTCGCCTTCACAGGAATTTTGGTGAAAAACCCATAAAAAATATTTCTGTCACTTTCTAAATAATCCTTACGCCTTTTTACAGTTATACCCCCAGTAAAAATTTGTTTTAAAAATGGAGCTACATTGAATGATTTAAAATACGTATTCACGACTTATTTCTATCTATGATTTCTTTTACACATGCACACACATGAACCATCCATATATGGCTGAAATCTGGCATAAAATATCTCATAATGTGTCTGGTAATTTATTGCAATAAAGCATATTAATTGCCCTATTTTAAAGGACTTGTATTCGTTTCTTGCGTTGTTTATATACCGACATTGACGCTCCACTGTTCTAGAATTCCTCTAGAACGTCGAGCACATGTTTTATATACACACTTACTTGGCTTGTGGTGAACTCTCCGTCGGATTCCTTTCGTCGGACTAGTGAACTCTTGCACAAGGCCTCCGTAAGTCTTCTCTGATCATGGATTCCCACATGATCGACGAGCCGGTTGTACCCTAACACCCATTACACTTTAGGGATCGATATGATCCAAACGGCTAGTAGAAGTTCGCTCTTATCTTAAATCACGCCGAACCTCTGGACCTGTGCATAATAAGGCCAGTGGTAGGGTCGTGAGTTCCACCTGACTGCCAACACCATGTGCGCGTGTTGTGCAACTGTTACTATCGCTTGTTACTCGGAAAGTTACGTGCATTGTCCCTTAGATCTCATCTATACTCGACTCGCTCATCTATTCACGTTCACCTACTATCTCGTCTATTCATCTCGTGATCTCATCTATTTCTTGGTACTCTCTATTTGGCCATTAAATGATTGATTGTCTACGATAAAAAAAACATGACTATGCTAGGCAACATTATAAGGGCCCGATCTGGTCATTGGGAGGAGCACCTGAAGGCTATAACTCGCGGGGGTCTAATGATCTGGGTGATGGCATACACCTAACGCATGAACACGCAAGATTTGATCTATGGCAATCAATTAATCAAACAGTCAATTATTAGTTTACTTGAATCTCGTGGTTGAAAGAATAATCGACCAACACTTGCTATCGTGACTTGTGCACTGTTGTGCAACTTTACTGTTATCTTGTTACGACCAATCCAAGATCAACACTTGTCGTGCTATACTCTCGTGCATTGTGCTATTGTTTCTTGTTACCGTGTACCATTACTTTCTATATGTTTCTCGTTACTCTCTCTAGTTATCCTGCTTTATAAGACATTAATCACTTAAAGCATGCTTGATCCTGAGATTAAGTCCTACTGGGCGTTATCGCTCACCCTGCGTTATTTGTCGTTGTGTTCTTAGGTGAGACCGAGGATGAACCATACACTCAAGAGGATGGGAACGACCTGGAGTGATGTCTGAGTACCCTAGCGTCCTATTGTTATATTTAGCGTTGTAGTAGTTAGGTTGAAGTTCAGTCTTTTGCTTTATTCCAATGTAATCGGGCCCAATAGGTTGCTCTGATATTAGTGGTTGTAACTAGACATTTGAAAGATTATTAATGAATGAAATTGTTTTAGTATTTATTCTTGTTCAATGGTTTGATGTCTAGTACTCGCTCTATACCCGTTCACTTGCAACTGCCTTCGCGCTCCGATATTCCGCGTTGGGGCGTGACAGCAAGCCCTTCACACCGCCACACATGGGCGCTAGCCGCCCATGGTTCCAGCAGCCGTCCCAGCTCTGCACAAGCCAGAGCTCCAGCCCGCCTACATCACCCACAAACCAAATCGCCCAATGCCAGCTCCGTTTCGTGAAGCTTCTAGCTGAAGACCTGTTAGGAAGGAAGAATAAGTAAGTAAAGAAAAAGTTGCGTGACCTATTTAATGAAATCAAGAAGGGCATAATGGACCCATGGGGTGAAAATAGATGTTGGCCAATGGACCCATGAGGAGAGGGGTATGTGGCATTATTTAGGTGAATCAAATTTTTAACACACTAATATTTACAAGAATTAAAGATGTTTAAAGTGATAAAAAAAGTTATTTATATACAATGTAAAGACACATAAACTATTCAAAATTTATTGATTTTATTAAATGAGACTTTAACTATGTGTTCAACTCGAGAATTAACTAATATGCTTTAAAATTTATTTGGATGAAATGAAAATTAAAATCAAAATACACTTTATTACAGACAAAGACTGTCTAAACTTAACTGTATGTATGAAATTTAACCCGAAAAATTTAGTAGTTATCACTCCCCCTACTTGAACATTGCTAGTCCCTTAGCAATGAAAATTACTCCAAATGTAGGACTAGAAGATACATGTCTCATGCTAAACAACCAGCAAGTAAAAGATTAATGTAGAGATATGTCTTTCCTATTTGTAAGGGCTTATGGCGAGAAATTAGTGCACAAGTGGTAGCTCACTTAAGAGTTCACATCAGCCCTTCTGGAGCTCCTTTGCCTCAACTAGTAATTGAGATTAGATTGATTCGATGGAGAAGAAAAGAGTTGTGAATAAGATCCTTGCTCAGTCAGATCGGGTTGTTTCTCTCAGTTCCATTCTGCCCATCTTCCTTGAGGATTATTCTCTGAGTTGAGGACTTTGCCTTTTTATTTGCACTTTGTGCACTCAGAATTTCTTTCTTTCTTTTTCATCCATAATGCTGCACAACCCATTACTTTCAAGAGTAGCGAGTCCAACTTTACTCAGATCCGGGGCATTTTTCATGGATATATTTTTCTTTTGCTTTAGCTTTTGCTTTTGCCTTTTCTTTTCCTCTTTACGGAAGGATGGACAGTCAGGTTCCTTGATCACACGCCTTCACTTACTTCACAATTCACTGAAGGAGAGGGGAGAAAACCAATCACCTCTCTCCTACTAGCCTTGACAAATTTGCTACATTCAGATTTAGCTAGTCTAAGTGGCTGTGTAGTGTGTGTATGAAAACTTCTTGCCATAAATCCTTCATAAGGTAGACAAGAAGTACATGTAATCCTTTACTAGAGGCTAACTAACATGGATACTTGCAAGGGAATGTGACAATCACAAAATTTTAATGGTTAAAGATCATACACCTAGTCTGGGATGCGCAAAGCCACGCATTTTTATTCAAAGATGAAACATTGTGAAATTTTTATTTGCATATGTACAAGCTCAAGAAAAAGAAATGAAGCAATGGTTGGGATGAGGACTATGAATGCATGCTTATTTTACCTCTCCCCCCTACTTATTGACATGAAAAGAAAGTAAGACAGAGAATTGCCTGATAAAGGAAATCTGTACACTTGGGTTGCCTCCCAAGAAGCGCTAAGTTTATTTCGTCTTCAGCCAGACGCAATTAGGCTCATTTGGCTCAGCTAGCTTGGTAGAATCAATTTTTACAGAAGATGGGCTTTCAAAGAAATGTTTTAACCTCTACCATTAACAGTGAATGATTGTCCCGTTTTAGGGTCAAGAATAATGACAGCACCATTGTCGTAAGCTTTGACAACAGTGTAAGGACCATCCCATCGGGACTTCAATTTTCCCGGAAACAGACGAAGTCTAGAATTAAACAACCAAACCTTATCATGCACTTGAAAAGTTTTTCTATGAATGTGTTTATCATGGAATGCTTTGGCCTTGGCTTTATAAATCTTGGAACTTTCATAGGCTTCGTTTCTGAGCTCTTCTAGCTCATTCAGATGTAGGGTCCTTTGTTGACCAGCTTGGGTAAATCAAGATTTACCTGTTTAATAGCCAATAGGCTCTATGCTCAAGTTCTACCGGCAGATGACAAGATTTTCCAAAAACAAGCCGGTAAGGGGACATTCCAATGAGAGTTTTGAAAGCAGTTCGGTAGGCCCACAATGCATCATCTAACCTTTCTGACCAGTCTTTCCTATCAGGCCTAACCGACTTCTGAAGAATGTTCTTAATCTCCTGTTTGAAACTTCCACTTGGCCACTGGTTTGCGGATGGTAAGGTGTTGCCAGCTTATGGGTGATCCCATACTTCCTTAAGAGGGTCCTAAACTGAGTGTTAATGAAATGAGGTCCTCCATCACTAATGATTGCTTTGGGCCACCCAAATCTAGAAAATATGTTTTTCTGAACAAATTTGATAACCACCTTATGATCATTGGTCTTTGTGGCAATGGCCTCTATCCATTTGGACACATAATCAATAGCAACTAGAATGTACGTGTATCCAAAGGACGGTGGAAAAGGTCCCATAAAGTCTATTCCCCATACATCAAAAATTTCTACAACCAAAATGGGGTTAAGAGGCATCATGTCCCTCTTAGAAATATTTCCATGGTTTGACATCTAGGACAGCCTTACAAAATTGATGAGCATCCTTAAACAATGTGGGCCAATAGAAACCAGAATCTAAGACCTTAGCAGCGGTCTTCTTTCCTGAAAAATGTCCCCACAGCAAGCAAGAGAATGACAAAACTTGAGGACACTTTGATGCTCACTCTCAGGGACGCATCTTCTTATCACTTG
This sequence comes from Colocasia esculenta, assembly GCA_014218235.1. Taxonomy (NCBI): domain Eukaryota; kingdom Viridiplantae; phylum Streptophyta; class Magnoliopsida; order Alismatales; family Araceae; genus Colocasia; species Colocasia esculenta. Next base: position 99,329,294 of record CM024758.1, on the reverse strand, counting down.
GTCTGGTCAATAAAAAATAGCTCCGGGTCCTCCCAAATAAAATACTTGTCCCTAGCAAAGAATCTCTCTCTTTCATTTTGGTCCAATCTCTAGGTACTCGTCCAATGACTTTATAATTCACAATGTGAGCATACCATGGAGATGAAATATTGGAGACAGCTAAAATGTGCTCATCCGAGAAAGCATTTCTAATAGGCATGGAGTCCGGGGCAATTATTCTGGACAAATGGTCAGCTACCACATTCTTGGACCCTTTCTTATCATGAATTTCCAGATCAAACTCCTGTAACAAGAGGATCCATCTAATCAACCTAGGCTTAGCATCCTTTTTGGCAAGCAAATGCCTTAAGGCAGCATGGTCAGTGAAAACAATGATTTTAGCTCCTAAAAGATAGGATGAACTTCTCTAAGGCAAAGACAACGGCTAGGAGCTCTTTCTCAGTGGTGTGTATCGAATCTGAGTGTCATTCAATGTTTTGCTTGCATAATAAATCACTACAGATCCTTTATCAGTTTTCTGTCCTAAAATGGCACCTACAGCAAAGTCTGAAGCATCACACATTATCTCAAATGGTAATGACCAGTCTGGAGATTGTAGAATTGGAGCTCTGGTCAAAATGTCTTTTAATTCCTCAAATGATTTATGACAAGCTTCGTCAAAAATGAAAGGAGTATCTTTCAACAAAGAAGTCAATGGCCTTGCAATTTTGGAAAAGTCTTTGATGAACCTCCTATAGAATCCAGCATGACCAAGGAAGGATCTAATTTGTTTGACAGAGTTGGGAGGAGGTAATTCAGAAATGAGGTTTACCTTGGCCTTATCTACCTCTATCCCTCTCTCTGAGACAATGTGTCCTAAGACAATCCCCTCCTTAACCATGAAGTGGCTCTTTTTCCAACTTAAGACAAGATTAGCATTAATGCATCTTTTGAGCACTTCAGTCAAATGGTCGAGGCACGAATCAAAGTCATTTCCAAACACAGAGAAATCGTCCATAAAGACTTCTAAGTAGTCCCCAACCATGTCTGAGAAAATAGACAGCATGCAACGTTGAAAAGTTGCGGGGGCATTGCACAGCCCGAAGGGCATACGTCTAAAGGCAAAGGTTCCAAATGGACATGTGAAAGTGGTCTTTTCTTGGTCCTCAGGGTGAATAGCCACTTGGTTATACCCTGAATATCCATCAAGGAAACAAAAGAATTTTTGGCCTGCAAGTTTCTCTAAGATTTGGTCAATGAAAGGCAAGGGGAAATGGTCTTTCATGGTCATCGCATTCAATTTGCGATAGTCAATGCACACTCTCCATCCTGTAGCCAGCCTAGTGGGAATGAGCTCACCCTTTTCAGTTTGAATTACAGTTAGTCTGATTTTTTGGCACAACTTGAGTTGGACTAACCCACTGGCTATCAGAGATGGGATAAATGAATCCAGCATCTAACCATTTGACAATCTCCTTTTTAACAACTTCTTTCATGTTGGGATTAAGCCTTCTTTGCATTCTATTGAGGTTTGGCATTCTCTTCTAAGTATATGCGATGTGTGCACACTGAAGGACTTATCCTTCTCAGATCATCAATTGTCCAACCTATAGCTTTCTTATGACTCTTCAAAATTCAATCAATTTCCTTTCCTGCCCTTCCCATCACTAGCAATTATGACGGGCCATGTCTCATTCTCTCCTAAAAAGATGTACTTAAATTAGCAGGGAGCGGTTTTAGCTCAACCTTAGGAGGACACTCTAAATGAAATGATGGCTCATTATTATGCAACATGGAACTGAATTGTCCTTCTTCTCCCTAAAACCCTAGAGCACAGGGTTGGTCTACCATTCTTCCACGCAAGATTCTTCCAAGGTATCTACCACTAGACAACTTTCTCCTTGGTCATGGTGCCTAGATGCCCTAAAAATGTTGATACTAACCCGCCTATATCCAAATGATATATCCATCATCCCGGTAGCACAGTCATATTGGCTCTAGCTGTGGCCAAAAAAGGTCTACCAAGGATAATGGTGGACTGAGTCAAATCTTGAGGAGTGTTCATGTCCAAAATGATGAAATCGGCCGGGAAGTAACAATCGTTAATTCTCACAATAACATCTTCAACTAAGCCTTTAGGAGTGGTGACAGAACGATCGGCTAGTTGAAGGACAACAGAAGTGGGTTTCAACTCTCCTAGCTTGAATTTCTCAAAAATGGCAGAAGGTAGGAGATTGACACTGGCTCCCAAATCTAAAAGGCCGCTCTCAAAAGTGACTCCACCGATAGTGCAAGGAATTAGTGGAGTGCGTGGATCTTTGAGCTTTTTAGGGAGTTGGTTTAAGACAATGGTACTCACAATTTCTGGAAAAATTATTGTTTCAGTTTTGTTTCTCACTTCTCGTTTTGGAGTACACATTTCTTTTAGAAATTTTGCAAAAACCGGCACATGCTTGATGGCATCGAGCGGAGGAATGTTGATGTGAACTTGTTTAAATAGTTCCAAGAGTTCTTCATTACCAGTGGATTTGTTTTTGGATTTTGGCTTTAAAGCTTCAGGAAAAGGAACTCTTGGGATGTAACAGCTTGGGTCTTCACTCATCTTGGTTTTGTCTAGAGGTTCTTCAATTATTTTCTCTTTTCCCTTGGAATTTTCTTTTTCAGCATTTTCTTCAATCTCTTCCTCAATTTCATTTTCATTTTCATTTTCTTTATCCTCAATTGACATGTGTGGGTGAGGATTTGTTCTGATGTTTCCACTTCTTAAGGTAGACACAGTTTTTGCATTTTCTACTTGAGGGCCCCTAGCTTGGGAAGGAGGATGATCCTGTTGTATAGGTTGATTTTGATTTTGTGGTGCAGGAATGTTTTGGACAAAAGCTGTTGTGTGGTTTTGTGGTGGAGGACCATTTGTCTAGCAGGTGGTGGTCTGTACCCCTGAATTTGATGGTATTGCTGGTTCTGATAGAATCGGGAGGAGGGTGTTTCTTGGGTTTGCTACAGCTTGACTTGGCAATTGTCCTGCTTCTCTCCTTTGACATACATCAGCAATTTGAGACTCTATCCTTGCCAATTTTGTTGAAAATTTGGTTTTGAGTTTGATATTGAGTTTGTTGTTCTTGCACAGTTTGGCATAGAGTCGCCATCATGTTTTGGAGTTGGTTCATTTTATCATCCCAATTAGGTTGAGGAGGTGGTGGTTGATATGAAGGTTGTTGGAAATTTGTATGAGCAAATTGATTGGAATTTTGACTTCCTTGGAATTGTGGAGGTTGAGTTAGAAGATTGGCCAATCCCGAATTCTGATTGGGATAGGATTGACCGTACATGGATTGCTTAAGGTAGGTTGGGAAACCTTGTTCAGATTGATTTTTCCATGAAAAGTTTGGATGGTCTCCAACCAGGGTTGTATGTGTTAGAGTATGGATCATAGGAGGGTTTGTAGAAGCCTTGAGCAGCTTGGACTTGTTCCTGAATGAAAGGGGGTAATTGGGCAGTAGTGGGACAAGCACTGGTTGGATGAGCTGGGCTAACACACATAGCACAAGTTTCAGGTTGTTGAGAAAATTGGGTGTGGCTTGCCCAGTCAAAGATAATAATTGATCAATTTTTTGTTCCAACTTCTGCTCCAATCGTTGGTCAAGTCTAGCTATCAGATCTTCTACCCTAGAATCTGACTCTCCTCTCCCTTTTACTTCATACATCCTGCCTTCTTTATAGGTCCTAGTGCTCTCTCGTAAGAGTAGAGTGAGGCATGATTGATAGAATTCTCACTCAATGTATCAAAAAGATTATATGCCTCATCCTCGCTCTTAGTCATAATGCTCCTCCACATGAGGCATCAACCATTTGCCTATTTGATTCAGTTAGTCCTTCATAAAAGGCTTGAACAATTTGCCACCTCGACAGACCATGATGGGGGCATTTTCTAAGCACTCTTTTAGTCTTTCCCATGATTCATGCATTAATTCTCCGGGTGTTGGGAGAATCCAGTTATTGCCCTTCTCATGGTGTTGGTCCGACCAATGGGGTAAAATTTCTTTAAAAATTCATGCTGCATTTCTGGCCATGTTGTAATTGTTTTCCCTATGGTTCCTAACCAATTTTGGCTTTATCTTCAAAGAGAATGGAAATAGGGTCAATCTTAAGGCATTTTCAGTGAAATTTAGATCCTTACAGTGGAACAAATCTCTAGGAACTCATCTATATGCCTATAAGGGTCTTCATTGGGATTGCCATAGAAAGATGGCAACATCTGAATGGTTCCTGGTTTGATTTCAAAATGATTTGCAGGAATTTCCGGCCTAATGCAAGTAGCAGGTTGATAGTCAGAAGGAATGAAGTATTCCTTCATTTGTCTGGGTGCAGCCCTTCTACATTTCTAGCAACTTGGTTCTGGTTTTGGTTGGCCATCCTATGAAAGAATCTTTCAATTCATCTATAGGTTGAGCCAAATCTGAGCGTCTACCAAGCATGCACAGATAAAAAACCTTCTATTTATGATTTTTGAATTTTTAATATTTTTATTGATTTTTGATGAATTTTTAAACAAACACAAACAAACAACACTTTCAAATCAAATTAACCTACCACTAAGTGTTCCTTGGACTTATGTTATTTTTCTCAAAATCAGATTTATGCTTGCTTAAGTCCAATCCTAACTCTTCTTGTACTGGCCAGGTAAGAGGTGGAGTAGAGGGAGGCCCCCCTTGCTTTCACAAGGACCAATTAGATAACCTCTGACTCACTTAAGCATAAGCTTCTTAACCTCTAATCCTAGACACCAGACTTAAATAGAAGTTTTGAATTGAGAAAGGATAAATCTAATTATGAACCCTAAGGCCAAGTCTACTGATTTTTATTAAAAGTTTAGGCAAATGCAAGAATGTGGAAATTTTTGTGATTTTTGGGCAAAGGAAAGGGTGATGAAATCCCTCACCTTATCTTTTTCTAATGGGTGAAGCCCTTAAGTAGTCCCATTTTCAAATATGAAGTGCACAGATCAAGTTTCAAAAAATGGGTTGTCTAATGCTAAGTCTAATGCATGAAACGAGCGATGAAGTCTTACCTTTCCCCCGCACTCTTCAATGCAAGAAAGAAATAGAATTCAAATGACAATTAAAATGATGAATGTCCTAAAACATGAAATTCTAATCTTAGGAAGATGAAATTTTTGTTTACAAACAAACGGCTAACATGAAAGAGCGATTTGGAAAATTTTAGATTTTAGAATTTTTAATTTTTATTTGGTTTTTAAATGAATGAAATGAAATTTAACTAAGAAAATATGAAGTGGTACTATAGACTAATGCCAAACCAATCAAACCACCAAGAGGCCAATTATTACATGCCAACGTGAAAGAAATCTCTGTACATGCACAGAGAATACATCAAAGCCTCATTACAAAGTTCACTCACACTCTTTCTATCTAAAATTCGGAATTAAAAGCAATTAAAAAAAATTCAGCAAGCTCCTCCTCCAATGGGCTTCAAAGGTCAAGCCCAATATCCAAGTTCCTCTCCTTGTGCAAATCTGAAATGGAAGCCCAACAACAAGTCAATAAAAAGCCCAATGCAAATGAAATCAAATCAAAAGCAGAATTAAATCAAACTAATGCCTCCCCGGCAACGGCGCTAAGATGAACGCGGCATTGTTGACTGTGCGTTTTCCGTTGTCTCGAGTTCGTTGCACACGTCAAAATGCCCACCTCCTCTAAACTGTCTCACAAATTTAAAATCACCAAGTAGGAACTAGCAAAGTGGTGAGAACAGGTCATATCCACGGACAGGCTGGATAGAATTTGAATTAAACTATTTGACTTGAAATTTCTATCGACAATGCGTTAAAAGTGAATATGTAAACAACACTGATCTAATCCCTCACAATCTTGACAGATCAAACTTAATGAAAGAACAAGTGGAATTGAAATGAAAATAAACTTGGTATCACTGTACCCTCACAGCTCGAGGGATGAAACAAGCAGACATAACTTTGAAATAGAAATTAAACTAAGATTTCACAAAGATGCTACTCTAATTTTGAAGTGATCTAAAACTCAAGGAAATGAAAGGATGACAGATCAAAATCTCAACAGAAAATTCTCAAGCCAGCATAGGAGATGAACATTAAGCAATATTAGATCTCTAACACCACCCGATCACCACTTTCACAGCTCACAGATCAAATAGAAACTTCAGAAAAGATTTGAACAGAAATTTAGAAACAAAAGTATTGCTAACTCTAATGCTTAATGCTACATTACGCTGCAGAACAAAAACAAGACAACAGATTAACTCGGAAAATTAGGGAAAAACTCTTAAATCCTCACAAATTCAGAGCTATTCTCTGCTACGACATACAAAGATTCACGAATTCATCTCAAAGTCTGAACTCAGTGGGCCTCCGAAAAACCTCTGGATGTCGACCCCAGATCTAAACCTCTCCCAGCAGTAGAGCCTCACAGATGCTGAAAATCTCCCAAATGGCAGAATACACAAATCTCATCGCACACAGCAGACCCCGAAGAAAGGAACACTAGTCCCAACAATCGTATCAAATCAAAAAAGCCTATGGAATCCCAGACTCCAATTCTCACCAGCAGCAGTAAAACTCCCAGCTCTGATCTCCGGAAGAAATCCAAAAATGCAGAACTCAACCACACTGGATCAAACTAAAAACATAGAAAAGAGAACTCAGAAGAAATGAAATAGATCAAACTCAGGAACACAATCAGAATGAAAAATGCAACCGGATCCAAGTCTCCCAACCAAACCATTCAGAGAGAGAAAGAAACAGAAATTACAATTTCCCTTCCGAAGAGCAGAATCCTCTCAGAAGAACAGAACCCAGAAAAATGCTAAATTCCCTAAATCGAATCCTTACAGCCATAACAAACCGAACTCCTCTGGATTGATCTTACAACAGAAGAAAGAGACAAAGCACATAGATAAAATGGACAATTAATTGCAAAAGAATTGAACAATCTCATGGATCAAACTCTCTCAACACAACCATCTGACATAAGAAACGAAGAAGACCAAAAAATGAAATGCAAAATACTAAACTAGAATCCCCTCCAAATGCTGTACAGGAAACCAAATCTAAAAAATTCTAAACTGATGACACCTTAAAGAAAACTGGAAGAATTGGTAAGAACAGCAAGAACTATAAATTCCCTAAACAAAAAAACTTGAACTGGCCACCTCCGGAGAAGAGGACCTGAGGTCTTTATATAGGCACACCGGCCTCCTGCTTCCTCTGCCGTCTGCACCAGGATCGCCAACGCAGCAGCCCCCTCAGCACAACACCTCCGCCCAGCCGCACAGGACATCCAGATGCTTCACCCGCCAGGGCTCCAATCGGCCACCTCAGCAGGTCCTCCACATAGCAGCAGCTCCTGGTCCAGTCGCCGGCCACATCCGCTGTCACGCCCCAACGCGGAATATCGGAGCGCGAAGGCAGTTGCAAGAAAAGGTATAGAGCAAATACTAGACATCAAACCATTGCACATTGAATAATACTAAATCAAATCTTTCTCATTAATAACTTTTCAAATGTCTAGTTACAACCACTAATATCAGAGCCAATCTATGGGCCCAATTACATTTCAATAAAAGGAAATAACTGACTACAACTCTAAGATAACATAATGACTCGATCGAGGGTACTCCTAGCTTCACTCTTGGTCATCTCCCTTCCTCGTGAGTGTATGTGTCATCCTCGTCTCACCTGAGAACACAACATCAAATAACGTAGGGTGAGCGATAACGCCCAGTAGGACTTAATCTCAGCTCAAGCAGGCTTTAAATAATTAACGCATTTAATGGCAGAGTATCTAAAGATAGCAGGTACAAGAGGTCAAATATAGCAAGAGATAGCACAATAGCACACGGAGCGAGTATAGTTTCCAACGTAGCACAAAATATCGAGTATAACACGAATAGCAGGAGGCCATAGCACAACTAGCACAAGTATAGTAATAGCACGACGAGTATAGCACTTGTTTGTCATTCTAGACATCGAGAGAGTATAGCACGTTTTGTGTTTTTGATTGTCATATAGATAGTCGAGATAGATAGCACTTGAGTGTAATGCCAAACACTCTGATCATTTAACTCCCATGGGCACTAGCACTTTCGGCGCACATCCCAGGACCAGATCGGGCCCTTTATATATTGCCAGGCATTGGTTATATTGTTTATCTTTAGACAATCAGTCAATGGCCAATATAGAGTACCAAGAAGTAGATGAGAGCACTAGATGAGTAGACGAAAAAGTAGAGTGAACGTGAATAGACGAGCGAGTAGAGTATAGATAGAGCTAATGGACATTGCACGTGATGCACGAGTAAACAAGCGATAGTACAGTTGCACAACACGCGCACGTCGTATTGGCAGTCAGGTGGAATTCACGATCTTCCCACTGGCCAGGTTATGCACAAGTCCAGAGGTTCGACGTGATTCAAGGTAAGAGCGAACTTCTAATAGCCGTTTGGATCATATTGATCCCTAAAGGGTATCATAGGTGTTAGGGTACAACCGGCTCGTCGACCATGTGGGAATCATGATCAGAGGAGGACTTACGGAGGCCTTGTGCAAGAGTTCACTAGTCCGGCGAAAGGAATATCCGACGGAGAGTTCACCACAAGCCAAGTAAGATGTGTATATAAAACAGGTGCTCGAAGTTCTAGAGGAATTCTAGAACAGTGGAGCGTCGATATCGGTATTAAAAACAATGCAAGAAAACGAATGCAAGTCCTTTAAAATAGGCAATTAATGTACTTTATTTCAATAAATTACCAGATACATTATGAGATTCTTTCTGCAAGATTTCAGCCATAAATGGATGGTTCATGTGTGTGCAAGTGCAAGAGAAATCATAGATAGAAATAAGTCGTGAATATGTATTTTAAATCATTCAATATAGCACCATTTTAAGTAGGGTTTTTACTGGGGTATAACCGTAAGAAGGCGTAAAGATTATTTAGAAAGTGACAGAAATATTTATTTTATTTTTTTATGGGTTTTTCATCAAAAACTTGTGAAGGCGACATAGGGCATAAGGATGGCGACATGGCCAGGCAGAACGCGACAGGGTCTTGCACAGGTCGCGACAGGGCATGCAAATCGGGTACTGAGAACGCGACGGCTCACCTGTCGCCTTCTTGGTAGCGACAGGGAGGTGTCGCAATCAGGCCCAGAAAGCGACATGTCGAGGTGTCGCCTTCTGGTTGTCTGCGCCTGACTCTGACAGGAGTCAGACCAGACATTGGATTGCGGACCAGAATATTAACTTTCGATACAGGGTCATTCAGAAAATCATAACTAATTATATACACGATGAAAAATCATGAAATCAGTGGCAAATGAAACTAGACATGCGAGGGTACTTCCAGTAAATTGGAATAGAGAGAGAGCATGGTTTGAACATGGTTTGAGCATGAACAACAACGAGTAACACAGAACATGACATAGAGAGCAAGACTGATTTAATCCGAACAACATGCTCAATGAAATTTAGGCTTTTTAGGGGCAAATGATCCCTAACAACATGAAGTATCTACAGTAAAACTTTCGTAGCATGGGATCAAGTATACATAGAGATTTGAATTAAACATGACACCTCGGGGTTATCATGTTTGCAGTTCTTCAAAAATTAAGAACAAAAGATAGGATGGATGGAAAATATGAAACTGGGGGTTTCGTTCAAGAGGGTAGGAAGAACCTACAGAAAAAGTTTCATGGTTTATGCTTGTGAGAATGCCTACCTTTGACTCGATTTGTCTTCTAGGCTAGAACTTGAAGAACAAGGGAAGAAGCTTCAATCTCTTCTTCTCTCCACGAAATCCTCTCCTCCTTAGCCCTCTCCACGTCCAGCAACTCTTGGCAACGAGCTAGGGTTGCCCAAGAGAGTTTAAGAGGTGTATTTATGCAAGTATGATTCCCATTCCTATTTCTACTCTAATTCCTCTAAATTCCGAGATTTCTTAACTCTAACCTTCCTTCCTTGCTTTCCAATCTCTATTTAGACTTGGAAAAGATCCAAATTCGTGCTAACCCATATGGGGTAGGTTTAGGAATCCTATTATGACTCAAACTAGCTTTTAATGTATTAAATAACTCTTTCTATTTAAGTAATACTTTAGTTACGAATTTAGGGTATTTTCTATTATTCTCCATTTTAAATTCATATTTTGACCCAATAAATTCTAGAAGATCCATTAAGCAAAGCACATTACTCTTTTCCATTTAATGGGTTTTATGTAATGCTCTATTTAAATATCCATTTAGCTAGGTTTTAATTCTTTATTTTAAATTTTTATTCACAAAAATTCAGGTTGCTACATCCGCTCTAGCTGCTAGCCCTTCTGCGCAGGGATCAGCCCGCCTTCGCACAGGAGATCCGCTCACCCAATCGCCAGCATCCGCCATCGCCAGCCAACTGTGACCGCTGCACGAGAGATCCATCTTGCCGTGCACAGGATCGCCACGCCAGCCCCTGCTGCGCACGAACCGCCTTCCAGCCGTACAACACCACCAGCGCCAGCGCCCGCGCACACACGCCACGCCGCTTCCTGGCACAGCACCATCGCCTCGCTTCACAGCCCAACCGCATGCGCCAGCGTGCGCATCGCACCGGCCTTCAGCAGTTGCCGCCATAGCCAGCCGTACACCCAAATCGCCATCTCAGTTGGGCGCCTCTCAGCTCCCTGCTTCGTACTTGCTCGCGCCCGAGCGTCCATCGCTGCGCTCACACCTCCAACAGACCCGGCCCACATGGCAAGTGTAGCAACCTGAAATTTTGCGAAAAATAAAAATTTAAATAAAGAATTAAAACCTAGCTAAATGGATATTTAAATAGAGCATTAAATAAAACCCATTAAATGAAAAAAGAGTAATGGGCTTTGCTTAATGGATCTTCTAGAATTTATTGGGTCAAAATATGAATTTACAAAGGGAGAATAATAAGAAAATACCCAAATTCGGAGTTAATTATCTCATAATTGGAAAGGGGTTATTAAAGCAATAAAAGTGGTAATTAGAGTTGGAATTGGATTCCTAAACCTACCCCATATAGTCTAGCACGAATTTAGATACTATCCTAACCCAATTAGAGATTGGAAAGCAATAGAGGAAAGGTGGAGTAGGAAATCTCAAAATTAAGAGGATTTGAGTAGTAGTAGGAATAGGAACTTGTGTTACATAAACACCTCTTAAATCCTCTTGGCCGACCCTAGTCCGGAAGGTGAGACCTTCAAGGAAACATCTTCGCCAACCTGAAATTCCAGTTCTCTCCTCCTCTTGTCTGCATAACTTTTCTGCCTGGATTGTGCTATCTTCAGACGTTCCCTGACAATCTGAACCTTCCGGACAGTTGCCTCAATCAAGTCGGGTCCAACCCATTGATTCTCCCCAACCTCTTCCTAACAAAGGGGTGATCTGCAACTCCTGCCATATAAGGCTTCAAATGGAGCCATTTTGATACTAGCCTGATAGCTGTTGTTATAAGCAAACTCCATCAAGTACAACTGATCATCCCATCGACCTTTGAAATCCAGCACCAAAGCACGAAGCATATCCTCCACAATTTGATTGGTCCTTTCAGTTTGTCCATCAGTCTGAGGATGGAAGGCAGTACTAAAGTTTAGTTTAGTACCCATTGCTGCTTGTAAACCCTTCCAGAAGTGTGAAGTAAATCTAGGGTCCCGATCTGATATTATGCTAGATGGAACCCCATGCAGTCTAACTACTTCCTTAACATATAGAGCGGCCAACACATCCACTGACCATGTACTCTTGATCGGCAAGAAGTGAGCCGACTTAGTCAATCGATCAACTATTACCCAAATTGCATCCATACCACCTCTAGTCTTGGGCAATCCCATGATAAAGTCCATACCGATACTATCCCACTTCCACTCCGGAATTTCTAGTGGTAGCAGTCCACCAGCTGTAGAAAGTGCTCGGCTTGACTTTCATGCATGTTAAACAGTATGCCACATGATCGGCCACATCCCTCTTCATGTTTGGCCACCAGTATGACCTTTTTAAATCTTGGTACATCTTTGTTGATCCTGGATGAATCGTATATTTGGACTGGTGAGCTTCATTCAGTAACCTCTTCTTGAGTTCTTCATGATCAGGGACACATGTTCTACCTCTGAATAATAATCTTCTCGCTGATAGAGTAAAGTCGGGTTTTGTTCTAGCTTCTTCCTGATCTGAACTAAGAATGGATCTTCTCCCTGTTTCTCCTTGATTTCGGTCAGTAGACGGATTGTATCTGGAGATTGGAAATCATTACTTGTTTCTCCTTCTTTTCTATGTCTAAATTCAGACTTGCAAATTGCTCCAGTAACTTCCATTCGCCCAGCATCATACTAGCTAGCACAGTTCCTGGTTGTCTACTTAGAGCGTCTGCCACACATTGGCTTTCCAGGGTGATATGGATGGAAAAGTCAAAGTCCTTAAGGTACTCTAACACCTTCTTTGTCTCATGTTAAGCTCCTTATGTGAGAACAGTATTTCAAACTTTGTGGTCAGAAAAGACTTTAAATTGCTCCATAGATATAATGCCTCCAGATCTCAAGGTGAATACTACGGCGCTAACTCCAGGTCATGAACCGGGTAGTTCACTTCGTGGATCTTCAACTGTCTGGAAGCATAAGCTATTACCCCCTGTTGCATTAAGACACATCCCAGTCCAGTACCAGAAGCATCTGAATAAATTTCAAATCCTCCCTCTTCAGTGGGTTGAAGTGTTGCGGAATTCCCTATATGGT
>CM024758.1:99246119-99316433 GCA_014218235.1 Colocasia esculenta | reverse complement strand
TTGTCAAATTTTGTTGAAAATTTGATTTGAGTTTGATATTGATTTTGTTGTTCTTGCACAGTTTGACATAGAGTTGCCATCATATTTTGAGTTGATTCATTATCATCCCAATTAGGCTGAGGAGGTGGTGGTTGATTATATGAAGGTTGTGGGAAATTGGTGTAAGCAACTTGATTTGAGTTTTGATTTCCTTGAAATTGTGGAGGTTTGGAATAAGAAGATTGGCCAAATCCCGAATTCTGATTGGGATATGATTGATCATACATGGATTGCTTACATCAACAATCTGGGATTCTATCCTTGTCAAATTTTGTTGAAATTTTTATTTTGAGTTTGATATTGATTTTGTTGTTCTTGCACAGTTTGACATAGAGTTGCCATCATATTTTGGAGTTGATTCATTTTATCATCCCAATTAGGCTGAGGAGGTGGTGGTTGATTATATGAAGGTTGCTGGAAATTGGTGTAAGCAACTTGATTTGAGTTTTGATTTCCTTGGATTGTGGAGGTTTGGAATAAGAAGATTGGCCCAATCCCGAATTCTGATTGGGATAGGATTGATCATACATGGATTGCTTAAAAGAAGGTTGAGAAACTTGTTCAGATTGATTTTCCATGAAAAATTCGGGTGATTTCTCCAACCAGGGTTGTATGTGTTAGAATATGGATCATGAGAGGGTTTGTAGAAAACCTTAGGCAGCTTGGACTTGTTCTTGAATGAAAGGGGGTAATTGGGCAGTAGTTGGACAAGCATTGGTAGAGTGGGCTGGACTAGCACACATAGCGCAAAGTTTCAGGTGGTTGAGAAAATTTGGGTGTGGCTTGCCCAGTCAAAGATAGTAATTGATCAAATTTTGTTCCAACTTCTGCTCCAATCTCTGGTCAAGTCTAGCTAACAGGTCTTCTATCCTAGAATCTGATTCTCTCTCTCTCTTAATTCATACATCCCTGCCTTCTTTATAGGTCCTAGTGCTTCTCTCATAAGAGTGGAGTGAGGCATGATTGATAGAGTCTCACTCAATGTTTCAAACAAATTATATGCCTCATCCTCGCTCTTAGTCATGAATGCTCCTCCACATGAGGCATCAACCATCTGCCTATTTGATTCAGTCAGTCCTTCATAAAAGCTTGGACTATTTGCCACCTCGATAGACCATGATGGGGACATTTTCTAAGCAACTCCTTCAATCTCTCCCACGATTCATGCATTAACTCTCCCGGGTGTTGGGAGAATCCAGTTATTGCTCTTCTCATTGTATTGGTGCGGCCAATGGGGTAAAATTTCTTCAAAAACTCCTGCTGCATTTCTGGCCATGTTGTAATTGTTCTCCCTATTGTTCCTAACCAATATTTGGCCTTGTCTTTCAAAGAGAATGGAAATAGGGTCAATCTCAAGGCATTTTCAGTGAAGTTTTGGATCCTTACAGTGGAACAAATCTCTAGGAAATCATCTATATGCCTATAAGGGTCTTCATTGGGATTGCCATAAAAAGATGGCAACATCTGAATGGTTCCTGGCTTGATCTCAAAATGATTTGCCGGAATTTCTGGTCTGATGCAAGTAGCAGGTTGATAGTTAGAAGGAATAAAATACTCCTTCATCTGTCTGGGTGCAACCTCCTCCATATTCCTAGCAATTTGGTTTTGATCTTGGTTGGCCATCTATGAAAGAATCTTTCAATCTCGTCTATAGGTTGAGCCAAATCTAGTCCAGAGAACGTCTACCAAGTATGCACAGTTGAAAAGCCTTCTATTTTTGATTTTTGAATTTTTATTTTTTTTTATTTTTATAAATTTTATGAACAAACACAAACAAACAAACACTTTCAAAACAAATAACCTAACCACTAAGTGTTCCTTGGACTTATGTTATTTTTCTCAAAATCAGATTTATGCTTGCTTAAGTCCAATCCTAACTCTTCTTGTACCGACCAGGTAAGAGGTGGAGTAGAGGGAGGCCCCCCTGCTTTCGCAAGGACCCAATTAAATAACCTCTAGCTCACTTAAGCATAAGCTTTTTAACCTCTAATCCTAGACACCAAACTTAAAGAGAAGTCTTAGAATAAGAAATGATAAATCTAATTATGAACCCTAGGGCCAAGTCTACTGATTTTTATTAAAAGGTTAGGCAAATGCAAGAATGTGAATTTTTTTTGTGATTTTTGGGCAAAGGAAAGGGTGATGAAATCCCTCACCTTATCTTTATGATTTCTAATGGGTGATGCCCTTAAGTAGTCCCTTTTACAAATATGAAATGCAACAAGCAAGTTCAAACAATGGTTTTCTAATGCTAAGTCTAATACATGAAACAAGCGATAGAAGTCATACCTTTCCCCCGCACTCTTCAATGCAAGAAAAATGAAATGACAACTAAAATTATGAATGTCCAATCAAGTGTTTCTAATCTTAAGAAGATGAAAATTTTAATTACAAACAAACGGCTAACATGAAAGAGCGATTTGAAAATTTTTTAGAATTTGATTTTTTAATTTTATTTGGTTTTTTGAACTAAAGGGAATGAAATTAAGAAAATATAAAGTGATACTATAAACTAATTCCAAACCATTCAAACCACCCAAAAGGCCAATTATTATATGCCAACGAAAAAGAAATCTCTGTACATGCACAGAGAGTACATGAAAGCCTCACTACAAAATTCACTCACACTCTTTCTATCTAAATTTCTGAATTAAAAGCAATTGTGAAAAGAATTCAGCAAGCTCTCCTCCAATGGGCTTCAAAGGTCAAGCCCAATCTCCATGTTCCACTCCTTGTGCAAATTCTGAAATAAAAAGCCCAATAACAAGTCAATGAAAAGCCAATGCAAATGGAATCAAATGAAAGCAGATTAAATCAAACTCTAATGCCTCCCCGGCAACGGCGCCAAGATGAAGCGCGCGACATAGTTGACTGTGCCCTCTCGTTGTTCAAAGTTCATTGCACAGGTCAAAATGCTCGCCTTCTCTAAACTATGTCTCAACTGAAAATTGCAAAGATGAACTAGCATAGTAATGAGAACAGGTCATTTCCACAGGGAGACTGAATATAATTTGAATTAAACTACTTTGACTTGAAACCTCCATCGACATGCATTAAAAGTAAATATGTAAATAGCACCAACCAAATTACTCACAATCTTGACGGATCAATTTAATGAAAGAACAAGCTAACTTGAAATGAAAAGAGACTTGATATCAATGTACCCTCACAGCTCGAGGGTGAACAAGCAAACAATAAAAGAAATGTAAATTGCAACTTCAACTCGTGGTCTTTCCGGAACAAAGATTAAAACACCAACGAAATAGAAATCTAAAAGAGCAGAAACACTGAACCACTGCCTTACGACTCAAGGATCGAACAGGAAATAAGAAACAAGAATTTATCATTACGAAATCAGATTCCTCATACTGAAGAATAGGGATAAAAACAAAAGGTTAACACTAAGAAACTCGAAGTGAATTAAAATCTAATCTCCTGCCGTAACAGAAATAGGGATTCACAACTCAATCTTTCGATTTGGACTGTGTAGATGCCCGGAATCCATCTGGAAACCTTCTGGACGCCGTCGACCTCACAGACACCAGACAGCTCCACACAACTCTAATCTCTCAACCAAACACAGAAGAAGAAAAGGAATTAGCACTCGAACCTTTCAGATGCTGAAAATCCTCAATCTCCATGAGCTCTACCACAACAACTGAATCACCCAGTTCCAAAATGCTAACACAAAACCAGATGAATAGAAGAGAGAAAATAATCCAACACAAATTGCAATCGCCTTCTGCTTGCAGTCGAATAGTAGAAATGGAAGAAAAGCAAATTAACAATTATATTCCTCTCCTCTCCTTCAATTCACAATAGCCACTCGAATCCTTCACAAAGTAGAGAAGAACTAATCATAGAAGGAAAATGGAAGAAAAACAACGATCCCCCTCCCAACTTTAAACAACTCTCACAGCTGAACAGTCAAATGCTCAAAAGTTTACAGAAGAAAGAATAATTCTGAAAAGGGAAAACACCGAACAATCCACAGGATCACCCTCACTGTTCTCTCAAGAACAAAGGAAGAAGCGGTCCATCTCTAGAATCTCCACAGAAAAGAAAAGGAAATAAAACGCAAACTCTTAGTAGTAGAAAGGAAGAAACACAGAAGAACATGAAATTAAACTTTCCCTTCGATCCATCTCCCTTGGATCAAGGCTTACAGAAGACAAAAATCCAAAAAAAAATGCTCAACTCTCCGATCTGAACCAAGAACATATGCTGAAAAATAAAGAACGAAAGTGGCAGAAGAAATTTCTCACAACTCTCACTGGCAAGAACAACAAAGAAGAATTCAAATGTCTACTACTACTATTCCACTATCCGAATCGCCATCAACGATAAAGGAAAAAAAAACTTACAGTAATGAAGAAACCCCAAAAACCCTCCCCTGCTCTGAATCAAGAATAGCTACAGAAGAAATAAATGGCAAGAACTAAAATCCTAAAAAAAAAAAAACTCCACACCCGAACTGGCTCTGGAAGAACAGAAAACGGGAAATTCCTAAAAAAAAAAACTTGCGCTAATGCTTCCCCCCTGCATCGGAGGACCTTGGGGTCCTTTTATAGGCGCCATGGCCACCTCTGCACGATCCGGATCTGCACCTCTCGTCAGCGCACAGCTTCCACCTCAGCACGCCCAAGCCAGCTCATGCACCTGGCCCGCGTACACACCTCAGGTCCAGCTCCGGCCACCTCAGCAGGTCCGTCGCGCACACTGCCCAGCAGCTCACATCGCACACCTGGGCGCTGGCCGCCGAGGTTTACACCTGCGCGCGCCGCACCGCCTCCGTACATCGCCTCCATCGCGCCAGCTGCTGCTCTGCACCGGATCCGCACTTGATTCACACACCTCACTCCCATCGCATGCCATCCCTGCCTTCACAGCACCGTCGCACCCCAGCCACTGGTACACCACGGAAGCAGACCGGCCCAAGCCCTGCCATCACCAGCTGCCGCCATAGCCTGGGCCGCTCCTGTGCACAGCCCACAGCTTCGGCAGAGCTTCGCCCGAGCTCCTCTGCAGGAGCTGTTGTTTGCCCCCAAACCGCCAGAGCCAGCTTCACACAGCCGCTCCCAGATGCTTCCATCAGCTTCCACACACCGACTCCAAGACTTGCACAAACTGTCGGAGAAAAAAGAAAAAAAGGTTTAGATAAGGGTACGTGGCCAGTTTTGGTTGGATGAGAAAAAAGGTAGTGGTGCACTGCGCCAATGGTGAAATAGACTTTAGGGAGAGTATGTTTATTTAATTAAAATCTACTTTTATTTAAAAAATAATATTTGCAAGAATTAGAAAATCTAATATTATTTATGTACAATGTATTTATAAAAAGTGAACACTTTATTAGTCAAACAAGTATTGACTTTATTAAATGAACATTTTAACTATGTGTTCTACCCAAAACTTTAACTAAAATGTTCAAAATCCTATTCATGGATGAACTGAAATTTAAAATCAAATTGCACATTATTTATGGACAAAGACTCTATAAAATTAGCTATATATGTGAAATTAACGTAAAAAATTATGTAGTTATCAACCGTCGCGATTCAAGGATGTTGGCGACATTGTACCTGTCGCATTATGAACGCGACAGGGATGTCCGTCGCGATTTGATCATAAAGGTGACGCTATAGTACGTCGCGATTTTGTTACTTGTTGCATAATCGGTATTGTCTACGTACGGTTTCTTGAAGTGCGTCTACTAGTTCAACGCGATTTAGAGCCGACCCAAGACTGCTTTAATGATCTGTCCAGTCTAGATGCATGTTCTTAAGTTACACCATGTCATATAGTTATGCAAGCGTTTAACCTACATAAAAATCGTAAGAGTATGAACATCTATTCTATGTGTAAATGATTGATTGAATACATCCATGTGATCATGTGATGTTACATGCTATGATTATATTCCGGCTTGTCCATAAAATTGAGAAGTGATTATATGCTAAAAGCACTGCAGCCATGTGATAGAATTGAATTGCATACATGTCATGCATGTTTGTTAATGCTTTCCATCTCGTTTTAACCGGTGGATTGTGGATTGAGACACGCTCTACAGTCACTTTGCATATATGCAGCCCTTTCTTGGGGATTTGGAAGCTCTCTGTCGGTCATTCTGTATCGATAGACTAGCAACCTTTTCTCTAAGACCTCCGTAATCTCCGTACTTCATGGATTCCCTCATGAAAACTGAGTTGGTTGTACCAATGAAGTACCGGAAGATAGAATGCACTTACTTTCTTATCTACTTCTCGAAAGAGTGATTTGATAACATTGAAACCAAGCCATTAAGTGTAAAGATTGAACTAATGAGAATAAGCCGTTATGCTGCCGAAATTATCTGGATCATGTCCCCTTGCATTGTTCTCTATCATCATTGACATGATCATTAGTTCATCATTATCCATTACTTGAAAAATCATGTTGGCCATAAGTGAATGAATGGAATTACCAAAACTATTGGAACTTCAGTTTACAACTATGCTGTGCAAATAGGGCCCTGTTTGGTCCTGGAGGAGCACCCGAAATACTTAATTGCGAGGGTATATAACCCAATGAGGTGTCCAGCAATCACCTAATTGAATGCAAGATGATCTGGGTAATTTCCAAATTGATTGAATGAATGAATGATTGATTGATTGACGTTATATGTTAAATGGCCAATTCTATTGTACTCGTCATCGTTATTGAATCCTACATGTCATTGTCCATTAGAATTCTACGGAATTCAACTTGAGAAAATCTATTGTACATGCTACATGCTATTGAATTTCCCTACATGTCAAGTGACCGTTCTGTTATCTATCTCATTGATAATGTTTCGTCCTACATGAGAATCGTCATACTCGTACATGTTATCGTTTAGATTTGTCACTATGTTATTGTTATGTGCATTGCATGATAGTATTGCCAATGTTAACATGTTAACTACGTAAAGCATGCCCGCACCATGAGATGTAATTAATCCTACTGGGCGCTAGTACGCTCACACCTGCTTTCCTTAACATTTTCAGGTGATGAATATGAGGAGCTAGAGAATGATGGGACTGGGGACGAGTGATGAGCTGTTCAAGCGTACCAGTCTACTTAGCACGCCAGCCATTGAAGTTAGAGTTCATAGAGTCTGTAATAGTTAGGTTTCTTTTATTGAGTCAAATGTATTTGAGGAACAATATTGGGCCCACTTATTGGCTCTGACTATGTAAGGTGTCTAAACTAGTTGTTGGAATGAAATAAAGATTATGTTGGATGGCAATATTATTGTCTCATATCTTGGTTATATTTAGTTGTTACTCTGATTTATTCGACTGTGATACGTACACTTGTATCGCTCACGCTCTCGACGTTATTTTCCGCTGCTAAATGTCGGGGTGACAGTTGGTATCAGAGCCTAGGCTTTCCCTTAAGTTCTAGGCAAACAGGAAATTGTTAAGCTTAGTCAAATCAAACCCATGTGTCGACTTGTCAAAAATCAACTGTGAGATTGGGGTAGAAACATGGGATAAGTCATTAGATAGAATTAAGTTGTGATAAAGTTAATATCTAATGAACATAATGTGGTTATCTTGAAGGATTGGAATGGCCGCCGCACGTGAGAGAGATTTGCAACAGACAATCAAACACTGACCCAGGCATTACTTCAGGCCACTTAGGGTAGAACTGAGACTCAGGGAGATCTCCACAGGAACTTCCGGAGTATGAACCCACCCAGGTTCGGGGGTAGTATTGACCCGGACGAGGCTGAGCATTGGCTCAAAGAAAATGAGTGTGCATTCTGCGTGATAGGATGCACCGATGGGAATAAGGTTACTCTAGCTGCTTATCGGCTAGAGAGAGAAGCACGTACTTGGTGTTGGTCAATTGAGGCTACACTAGGAGATGCCCAGGCAACTTGGGAACAGTTGAAGGAGTACTTCAACAACAAGTACTTCTCTGGTAGAGTACAGGAGAGGAAAGTGGCGGAGTTCGCCAATCTGAAACAATGGAGTCTGTCCGTAGCTGAGTACGAGGCCCAGTCCTCTAAACTAGCTCGTTATGCCCCACACTTGGTCCAAACTAAACTGTTAAAGGCCAAATGATTTCTAAACAGACTCAAGCCTCAGTATATCACCCAATTGGGACCATCTATAGATATATCCAAAGATGGTTAGAAAGGCGTTACTATTTGAGGACTCACTAGCCTTAACCAAAAACATTATGAGCAGCATGGTGAGCATGGGAGCATTCAACACTACTAGAATCCCTCACTCCAACCACAATGAAAACAAGAGACCAAATGGGGGACTCTAAATGCCGTGATTCAAGTAGGACTCCCTACAGAAGGAGGTATGATGGAATATGCCATTCTTGTTAAACCTTTAGATCAGTCTTATGATAATCTTCTTGTTGGTATATCAATCTTAAGTAGGAGAGATGATTGGAGATCAGATCAACCCCGTATCAAAACATGGCACCCAAAGATAGCTAAATGAGTAGATAGAACTCTACCCACTACAGGTGCAGTGTTGTAGGTTATACTTTGATCCAAGGAATTAAACCAAATCAGGAACTGAATTACCTGGTTCACATTACTACACTTATGAATTGGGGACCAAATTATTTTAAGTGGGGGAGGATGTAACATCCCGGAAATTCAGTAATTGGAAAAATAGAAATAAATTGAAAACGATAAAATTTAAATAGCAAAAACGTACGTGCCATAACGTACATACAAAAACCCATTAGAAAATTCTATAGAAATCATAGCTCAACTCTACATAATACTCCCTAATGACCCACAAGAAAATTCGTGCAAAGGAAAATCGTATGGCCCAAGTTTAAGGCGTTTTACGACTGAGTATCGTAATTAGGGAATAAGTCGGGAAATCATTATCACACATACTTAGATGAGTCAGAAAATTAAATAAAAATCATAGATGGACTTCAAATAATATCCTCTAATGACCCATCAAGAAATTTTGGTCAATAAAAATCATTTGGGGTAGGTTTAAAAGTTATTGTGACTTATTATCGTAATTAAGAAATAAGTTGTAAAATCTATTATCATGTGTATAAAATGTCATCATAAACTAAATTAAAAATGATGGGTGGACTTTAAACAACATGGATTGATAGCCCATTATCGGAATGGTGTAGCACCCCGGAAAAGTCAGTGATTTAAAAATTGTAAATAAATGGAAAGAAATAATTTTCGTATTATCGGAATGGTAGAACGTACGTACCACTATCGTACGTGCAAGAACACATCGGAAAATTCCGTAAAAATTATAAATCAACCCCAAACATTATTCCTAAATGTTCCACGAAGAAATTCGTGCAACGAAAAATCGAATTGACCAAGTGTACGTCACAATGTGACTAATTACCCAAATTAGGAAACTAAGTTGGAAAACCGTTAACGCGGAAATATAACACGATCATAAATTAAATAAACATGTTGGAGAGACTTCCAACATCATGTATTGATGACCCATTATCAAAATTGGGCCAATGGATCACGTTTGGCCCAAGAATAAAATGGAGTAAGAAAATTACCCAAAATTCGTACATGTAATTAGGTGGTAATTGAGAAGGGTAAATTAGGGTAAAAATATGAGGGATTAGCCATGGATGGCAGTCCAATTCATGCATAACCAAGCTAGGAACCTTCCTAATGGTATTCTACCTCTGTTGGAGGAGAATTTCCAAAATATGGCAACTACCCATGCATGAAGCACACCTTGCCTTTCCTTCACCCAATGGGACTTCTAAAACACCTAGATGCATATATACATGCTGTGAACCCTAGGGGACAAGTTTACACATTGTTGGGGTCATGGGAGGCTGTTCTTGAGCACCCAAAGGAGGAGGAAACCGCCCCAACTCGGAGCTTCTTCTCTGCTGCGTCTACATCAACTTGTGCAGACAGCTCTCCTTGGAGTCGACCAAAAGTAGGCCAAACCTTAACCAAATTGTGCAAGACTTATACCCCTGGAAAGAGGGTCGAGTCTAGTTCCTAATCCCACTGGTTTGCCTATTTTTAATCAGTAGATCGGGTGCAGTAAGCGTTCTCCTCCAAGTGGTCTGAACGGGGTTTTCTGGAAAATGTGACCTCTTCAACCCAAAAGGTAGGTGATCTCGGGCCAAATACTGATAAATCATATACCAATGTGTAGAGCATCGAGTCTACTTTCATGTCCAAGTGGTTTCATCAAATTTCATTGAGTATATCTCGAGTTATAAGCGTTTTGCCAAAGTCACGCACGTTAATCGGGTTTTATGTCATGAGGATTTATCGCACCCGAGGCCGTTTTAATGACTCCAAAACCATAGTTCTCTTCTATTCCATGTTCCCAACAAGTTTCATGTTGACACTTTGTCCCAAAATGTAAGGCCCTCGAATTGTTTGTTATTTTATTTATTGTGTGTTGAGTCATGTTGTGTATATATATATCATGTATGCGTATGTAGATACTTATGTACGATGTTATCTTGGTATACTTACGTATGCATGTGTAAATTAATTGTAAATAGTGGATGATTGCATGGTGTGGTAGTGTGTATATTATACTATATGTATTGCATGCATAGCCATAGTGTACATAGGGTTTCTGCATGGGTTTTAAGCTCTGGCCGAAGAGCAAATTGGCGTCAACATGGATGGACGTCTATGATGAGTCAACGTCCATATCGATGGACGCCAACACTAAAGTAGACGGCCATCTATGTGGACGTCTACTTATCTGAACTTCTGTGCGCAGCAAACCTGAAATCCTGGGTTTGCCTTGCTCACCGATTGGGGAGATGTCCCCAATGGCTCTCAGCCTTCACATCAGGCCCTGCGTGAGACAGAAGGTCTCTCTTTATAAAAACAACCCCCTTTGCAACCTGCAAGAGCTCTCTTGCTCTTTGCAAGGAGAGAAAGAAACCCTAGCTGAGAACAGGAGAAAGACTGACCTTTGCAAGCTTTGATCCGGCGGTTTGAAGCTTCTCCCTGCAAGCTATTGCAACTGGAGGATAGTGTGGACGTAGGGGAAGGCTTCCCCAACTTCAGACTGGTGGCTACTTCGACCTAGAACCCGAGGGAAAGCTTTTGTGGAGACTTCTTGGCACTGCCCAAGGAGAGCTTTATCACCTATTTTGATCCCTTTGGAGATTTTGTAAAAGGCAAGTAATCCATCCCCGTAGTCCATGTATGTGTCCAGTAGGTTTTAAAGATTTTATGAGATTTTCCTCGTGTCCTGGATCCCCACATTCACCCATTCTTCAGAGCTCGATCTGTGTTTTGCACAGACAGGAACTTGACGACAAGATCCCTAGCCGTTAAGATCCTCAGTTGGCGGCAGACGATGCTGCCGTTGGTTGCTCCCGCATTCTTCAATCCGAAGAGCATCATGACATAGCAATAGGTCCCCCAAGGAGTGGTGAAAGAAGTTTTCTCCTGGTCTTCCCCCACCAGACGGATCTGGTTGTACCCAAAGAAACCATCCATGAATGACAACATCTCAAGATCGGTAGTATCGTCCACTAGGACATCTATGAGGGAAAGAGGAAAATCGTCCTTAGGGAAAGCACAATTAAGGTCACGGAAATCTATGTAGATTGTAACCTTACCGTCCTTCTTCATCACGAGGACGATGTTAGGTACCCACTGCGGATAAAGCACAACCCTAATGAATTTGGCTTTATGCAACGATCAACTTCCTCTTTGATCTTGAGTACAAGCTTAGGGTGCAGCCTCTTTAGCTTTTGTTTGACAGCCATTGCGTTGGATTTTAAGACCAAAGAGGTGTCAAGCCCTGGCATGTCTTCATAGGACTAGACAAAGCCGTCGAAAAATTCTTTAAGAATAGCTACAATAGTGTCTTCTTCTTCTACACTCAAGTTGGCACTAATCAAAACTACCTTTGGGGATTCTTCAGTGCCAAGGTTGATCTCTTTAGTTGGATCATCCACAGCCATGGTTGGCTCATCAAACTTCTTGGTACCATCCACATAAGAGCTCACTGGGTCCTCTTCTCTTGACCCAAGATCCTCTTGCTCATCTTCTTCATCAGCATCTAGCAGATACACACCTAAACCATCATCTATTGAATCTTCTTCTACAAAATGTGTTTCTACAAGGGCAGGTTCCTCAAGAAATTCTGGGACTTGACTTAACTTAGAACACCTCTCAGCCAAAGCTAGAACATATCGAACGGGAACTTGCCTACCCTTCTCCTTGGGGATGCGTGTCTGAGAGGGACTAGACTCTTCTAAACCTAGACCTGACCCTAGACTTAAGTCTATGCGACAATGTATAGGACCATATACAAGAGAAGTGCCCCTAGATGGGCGAGAATCGATGTTCAAGCTGAATAGAGTCAACCCCTGGCCGATTGGAGGAGACTCCACAGAGGAAGGGTGCTCGATGGAGACCTCACATTCCCACCCTTGAAAATTGATGGTTTTTTTTAGGGAGTCATGGCTAAGGACCATAAGCTATTGACTCGAGGTGTCATGACGGCCAGGTGAGTGATGGAGGTAGGATGGGTGGAGCATAAGAGGAAGGAAAGTAGTTGGGGCAAGACACTCGTGTGCCAAGAAGACACTAGTTGAGAGAGAGAGAGAGGATAGAGCTGGAGATGGAGATGAAGGTGGAAAATCAGAATTGGAACCAAAGAGTGATAGAAGGTCAAAGTCCTCACAAAACACCTCCACCTCATCCACCTCTTCTTCTTCCTCGCTTTCTGAATCAGGCACTTCTTCCACGACAGGCTCCTTGTCTCTGGTTGGATGGGTCCTTGGACGAATTGTTCCTTCAGGATCCGGGTAAGAGGTGTATTGTAACGGCCATGGATATTTATACCCAATAAGGCTCCATATCCAAGTTCACCTCCCGCGATCGGACCGAAGTCTCGCAAGGGATATTTCATACAAGTGTCCAGTAAGAATATAAAAGACAACAACAGCAGATAAGACACCAAGAAAGTGCATGTGCTCATTATGGGTTGAGTGTGAATTTAATATATTTCTCCTCATAGTTTTGATGATGACATGTTGTGATTTTAATGCCTAATGGATGGAACATGTACATACATCACTTATGTAATAACAATGCTCAAAAGCATGTTTCCAAACACATTACATCACATACCTTGATGATAATATCTTGTACTAATGGTTTATGTGTTGAATTCTCAGGGACATACAATTCTTATCATGGTAGTGTCGACACACCCATTGATGGTGTCGACACTGGGTATCATTCCCTGAAGCAATTTCATGAAGATAGGGTCCAGTGTGTCGACACAGTCCCTGGTAGTGTCGACACTAGACCCAGTCTCCAGAAGACCCAGTTGCCTGACTGGGACAGTGTGTCGACACAGCCAGTGGCAGTGTCGACACTAGACCCATCTCCAAAAGACCCAGTTGTCTGACTGGGACAGTGTGTCGACACAGCTAGTGGCAGTGTCGACACTAGACCCATCTCCCAGAAGATCTTTTTGCGCAATTGGGACAGTGTGTCGACACACTCAGTGGCAGTGTCGACACACTCCGGCTGAATTTTCATCTTAAGATCCATCTGGACACGTGGCCTCCTAGGGATCAATGGGATTGGTCTTGGATCATGTGCCCACGCACTCCAAGGGTACCATTGGCCATGTTGGGCTATAAATACCCCACCAATTGGCCCCCAAGCTGTAGAAGTCCTCCAGAACATTCCAGCAAAAGCTTTTGGCGGCAAGAAGGAGGATTCTCCCACTTCTGCTCCTCTTGGTGCTCGGTGACCCTCTACATCCTTGGAAAAGCACAAGAAGGTGAAATAGATCTCTGAATAAGAGGTTGAAACATCTCTCAAGGGAGCAGATCCAGCAAAAGCAAGCAATTGAGGAGAATTCGAGGGTGATTCAGAGGCAATTGTAGCAGAGCATCGCCCAAGGAATCAAAGCATCAAAGGATCTCTCAATCCAAACTTCTGCAAGGGATTTCTACTGAAGAACATAAGCAAATCGTTGTACAGATATAAGCAAATCTTGTACAGATATAAGCAATCGATGTTTTCACTTATCGAATCGTTATAACAATCAAATCATTGTTTTACTTATCAAATCGTTACAACAATCAAATCGTTGTTTCTCTTAAGAAACCGATGACTGAATCGTTGTTTTACTTATGAAATCGATGTGAAACCGAAATCGATATGAGACCGAAATCGTTGTTACACTTATGAAATCGTTGTGAAACCGAAATCGATGTTATACTTATGAAATCGTTGTGAGACCGAAATCGATGTTATACTTACGAAATCGTTGTGAGACTGAAATCGATGTTACACTTACGAAATCATTATGAGACCGAAATCATTATTTCACTTAATGAATCGTTGTGAGACCGAAATCGTTGTTTCACTTAACGAATCATTGTGAGACCGAAATCGTTGTTTCACTTAACGAATCGTTGTGAGATCGAAATCGATGATTCATTATGAATCATTGTGGAGACCAAAATCGATGTTTCACTTACGAAATCATTGAGGCGATAGAATCGTTCATACTTACTTATCAAATCGTTATAAGATGAAATCGTTATAGCGATAGAATCGTTCTTTTTTCTTATGAAATCGTTATGCCATAAAGGAAATTGATATGGACTTAGAGGAAATGCATGCTCTGAACTTTAGATGATATAGTGTAAGAATTACTTACAGATTAGACTCGATTTATTCCCTGTGGATGAACTTCATAAAAACTTGTTAGAAATAATTGTTAGAGTTTTGTTAATCACAAAATTTGTATATAATTAAATAATTCTTTTTCCGTTTATTATACACATAGTTCTCACACCATTGAACACATGACTTACATTTTCTCATTCATGCACATGGCTCTGTTTTCCTAAATCATGGTACTACTGTTTGGCAGAGTTTAACCACTCAGAAATTTACTCTAATCAGGTTGAAAATACATAATCAAACCCTAATCAAGATAGCATGCATTAATAACTCATTTCCACATGGAATTTCACGATATACCTCTACTGTTATCCAATCACATGAAAATTTAACCACACATTGCTTACAGGTTCCTGACCACACATGAAAATTTTCATATTTTCTGAACTACACAGAATTTACAGAAAATGAAATACTCATTCACATGCCATTAAAAATTCGATTATCATGGAAGCACAACATAAATGTCGGAATTGACAATTTACAGACCTATACCTACATGCACATTATCACATAAATTTTCCCTGAATTTATCTCACATTGTACAATTTACTGTGATTTTTACAAGGATCTACACTTGCTTTCTATTTTCAGTACAGAAATTGTAATAAATCACATGATCATGGAAAAATTCCCAAATTTGCAGAGCATGATTGACATGGTCTAGAAAATTTATGGCATTCAAATTCCTCACGAATCATGTAACAGTAAACCAACATAACCAGGTCTTATCTATCATGCATTTTTTTACAAATGTAACCATTCATACTATTTACAGAAATTCATCAAACATTCACAACGCATTCTATTAACTGTATTACATAACACGTAAAATTTACACTATATCCTTATGCGCAAAACTTCGAAAATTAGGTATAAGGCAGAACAGTTTCCTGTTCTGTCCTGAAGAACTTAACGGCAATGTCTGACCGTTAAAGGAGAAGAGGCCTGCAGCTACTTTCCAGCGGCAGGACAAGAAGAAGGCAGTGTACCAGACACCACAGCGTCCAGTGGCAGCCGCAGTACTTAGCCTTCTCAACGTTCCCCTGGTGTGAAAAGGAGTGTCCCCATTGCGGGAAGACACACGGTGGTACATAGTGTTGGATGGTAGCGGGAAAATGCTTGAAGTGCGGGAGCAGCGACCACAAGATCAAGGATTGTCCGAGACTTCAGCAGGGAGTCCAGCGCGGAGCGCTAACCCCAGCATGGTAGCAGCAGCAGCGCCAGCTACAGGAAGACCAGGAAGGCCTCGAGCCCCAGCTCGAGTGTTTGCCCTAGCACGAGAGGATGCCGAGCAGGCGGAACATGTCACCGAAGTACGGTTTTACTTCTAGGTGTGCACGCTCGGTTTTGTTTGATACGGGTGCCACTCACTCGTTCATTTTCGAGCGGTTTGCTAGGCAGTTAGCTCTAGAGTCAGGCGTAGAGTCTGAGGATTTAGAAGTCCCGTTGTCTGTACACACACCCGCGGGTACGGTATCGACTGGGTGTATTCCGTCGTTACCTGTGTGTATTGAGGATAGAGTCCTAGAAGGGTGTTTCTTCTTGCTAAAGATGAAGGACTATGATGCTATTCTTGGTCTGGATTGGCTAGAGGAGCACTATGCGTTAGTAGATTGTCGTCGGAAGAGGATTGTTTTCCGCATTCCTGGTGAGGACGAGTTCTCTCATCCCTTGCCAAGAAACTTGGCGGGAAAGTTGGTCATCTCTGCCATGAAGGCGATGCGCATGGTAAACAAGGGTTGTGACGCTTTTCTTGCCAGCGAAGTGTTAGTACCTGAGGCTGGTGAGTCACTTACTCTTGCAGAGATCGAGGTAGTGCAAGATTTTCCAGACGTCTTTCCCGATGATTTGTCTGGATTGCCACCGGATAGAGAGATAGAGTTCACCATAGAGTTGCTTCCGGGCACCTCTCCTATCTCGAAGGCTCCATATCGGATGGCACCTGCGGAGTTAGCCGAGTTAAGGAGGCAGTTGCAAGAATTGCTAGATAAGGGATTTATTCGCCCTAGCGTTTCACCTTGGGGCGCACCTGTATTATTTGTAAGGAAGAAGGACGGGTCACTTAGGTTATGCATCGATTATAGAAAGCTAAACCAAGTGACAGTGAAGAACATGTATCCCGTACCTCGGATTGATGATTTGTTTGACCAGTTGCAAGATGCATCAGTCTTTTCTAAGATTGATTTGCGATCTGGTTATCATCAGTTGAGGATTAGAGAGGATGTGTCCAAGACGGCATTTAGATCCCGTTATGGACATTATGAGTTTTTGGTTCTTCCTTTCGGATTGACCAACGCCCCTGCAGCGTTCATGGATCTCATGAACAGGGTGTTTAGGCCGTACTTAGATAGCTTTGTTGTGGTATTTATTGATGACGTGTTGGTCTACTCTCCGGATGAGGCCACACACCGTCAGCATTTGAGGGTAGTGTTAGAGGTTCTTCGTGAGCATAAGCTGTATGCTAAATTCAGCAAGTGCGATTTCTGGTTGCGCGAGGTTCATTTTCTTGGGCATGTTATCTCCGGTGCTGGTGTAGCAGTTGATCCAGCAAAGGTCCAGGCAGTTATGGATTGGGAGACCCCCAAGACCCCTTCAGAGATTCGTAGTTTTCTGGGTTTGGCTGGTTACTATCGGCGATTTATTGAGGGATTTTCATCCATCGCCGCCCCATTGACTCAGCTTACCAGAAAGGGGTGAAGTTTGTGTGGTCCGAGACATGTGAGCGTAGCTTCTAGTTATTGAAGGCTAAGCTTACTTCCGCTCCGGTATTGGTATTACCTAGTGGTCCAAGGCTTTGCCATTTACACGGATGCATCTCGGATTGGCTTAGGCTGTGTGCTAATGCAGCAAGGAAGGGTAGTGGCGTATGCTTCTCGCCAATTGAAGGAGTATGAGCGTAACTATCCGACTCATGATTTGGAGCTTGCGCAGTGGTTCATGCACTAAAGATCTGGAGGCACTATCTTTATGGTGTCAGATTTGAGGTGTTTACTGACCATAAGAGTTTGAAATATCTTTCTCCCAAAAGGAATTAAACCTGAGGCAGAGAAGATGGATTGAGTTCTTAAAGGACTATGACTTCGACCTTCAGTATCATCCAGGAAAGGCGAATGTCGTAGCGGATGCTCTTAGTAGGAAGAGGTCTTCTCTCCAGCAGGATTGGAAGATGTTGGAGGATGCGCGTGTGCGATGGCTGAGTTAGAGCCCTTGTCAGGCTTTTGTGGCTCAGTTGTCTCTTAGGTCTTCGGTGTTGGATGAGGTGATCGAGCAACAAAAAGCCGACCCTAGACTCCAAGAGTTAGTGGCAAGGCAGGCATTGCTCGTGATGAGGATGGCGTGATTAGATTCCATCACCGAGTTTGTGTTCCTGCTATTGTAGATGTCCGTGAGCATGTATTAGCAGAGGCTCATAGGTCGAGATTCTCTATTCATCCGGTAACACCAAGATGTACCAGGATTTGAAGAGGTCCTTTTGGTGGTCTGGCATGAAGAGGGATGTAGCAGATTATGTATCCCGGTGTTTGTATGCCAGCAAGTGAAAGCCGAGCGGCAGCGACCATCTGGTCTCATGCAGAAGATGGAGATCCCAGTATGGAAGTGGGAAGCTGTCACTATGGATTTTGTTTCGGGTTTTCCCTCATCTAGACTGGGCAATGATCTCGATTTGGTAGTCGTAGATAGATTCTCGAAGACTGTGCATTTCTTGCCTATGAAGAAGAAGCGGTCAATAGAGAGCTTGGCTAGATTATATGTCAGTAGAATTATTAGATTGCATGGTGTGCCGAAGTCGATCATTTCGGATCGAGATCCGAGATTTACTTCGAGGTTGTGGAAGGGTCTTCAGGATGCTTTAGGTTCGGAGCTGAGCTCAGTTTGACGTTTCATCCCCAGACAGATGACAGTCCGAGAGGACTATCCAGACGCTCGAGGATATGTTGAGGGCGTGTGTGCTGGATTGGAAGGATGATTGGGAGCGTCATTTACCTCTAGTGGAGTTCGCATACAACAACAGTTTTCATGCGAGCATCGGTATGGCTCCATTTGAGGCGTTGTATGGAAGGCCCTGCAGATCTCCTTTATGTTGGGAGGAGACCGGCGATAGGCAGTTGATCGGTCCGGAGTTAGTTCAGGAGACTTCGGATAAGATCCAGCTTATCAGGAAGAGGCTTGTTGCAGCGCAGGATAGGCAGAAGAGCTACGCCGACACATGAGGAAGAATTTGGAGTTCGAAGTGGGTGAGCATGTCTTTTTGAAGATTTCACCTACTCGAGGTGTCGTTAGGTTTGGCAGGCATAGTAAGTTAAGTCCCAGATTCTTGGCCCGGTATGAGATTCTCAGACGATTGGGCAACGTGGCATATGAGCTAGCTTTACCCCCAGCTTTAGCTAGTGTTCATCCCGTTTTCCACGTATCTATGCTCAGGAAGTATGTTCGAGATCCATCTCATGTGATTAGTCACGAGCCAGTGGAGATCCAGCCAGATCTGTCGTATGTGGAGCAACCAGTAGCTATTCTTGACCGGAAGGTTCAGCATCTCCGGAACAAGAGGATTACGTCGGTAAAAGTTTTATGGCGGAACTTCTCGCGAGAGGAGGCTACTTGGGAGCTTGAGGATGCGATGAGGAAGAAGTATCCTCATTTGTTCGAGTAGTATTGTTTAAACTTCGAGGACGAAGTTTCCTTAAGGGGGAGAGGGTGTAAGGCCCTCGAATTGTTTGTTATTTTATTTATTGTGTGTTGAGTCATGTTGTGTATATATATATCATGTATGCGTATGTAGATACTTATGTACGATGTTATCTTGGTATACTTACGTATGCATGTGTAAATTAATTGTAAATAGTGGATGATTGCATGGTGTGGTAGTGTGTATATTATACTATATGTATTGCATGCATAGCCATAGTGTACATAGGGTTTTCTGCATGGGTTTTAAGCTCTGGCCGAAGAGCAAATTGGCGTCAACATGGATGGACGTCTATGATGAGTCACGTCCATATCGATGGACGCCAACACTAAGTAGACGGCCATCTATGTGGACGTCTACTTATCTGAACTTCTGTGCGCAGCAAACTCTGAAATCCTGGTTTGCCTGCTCACCGATTGGGGAGATGTCCCCAACGGCTCTCAGCCTTCACATCAGGCCCTGCGTGAGACAGAAGGTCTCTCTTTATAAAAACAACCCCCTTTGCAACCTGCAAGAGCTCTCTTGGCTCTTTGCAAGGAGAGAAAGAAACCCTAGCTAAGAACAGGAGAAAGACTGACCTTTGCAAGCTTTGATCCGGCGGTTTGAAGCTTCTCCCTGCAAGCTATTGCAACTGGAGGATAGTGTGGACGTAGGGGAAGGCTTCCCCAACTTCAGACTGGTGGCTACTTCGACCTAGAACCCGAGGGAAAGCTTTTGTGGAGACTTCTTGGCACTGCCCAAGGAGAGCTTCATCACCTATTTTGATCCCTTTGGAGATTTTGTAAAAGGCAAGTAACCCATCCCCATAGTCCATGTATGTGTCCAGTAGGTTTTAAAGATTTTATGAGATTTTCCTCGTGTCCTGGATCCCCACATTCACCCATTCTTCAGAGCTCGGTCTGTGTTTTGCACAGACAGGAACTTGACGGCAAGATCCCTAGCCGTCAAGATCCTCAGTTGGCGGCAGACGATGCTGCCGTTAACACCTTTAAACGGTCAGACATTGCCGTTAAGTTCTTCAGGACAGAACAGGAAACTGTTCTGCCTTATATACCTAATTTCTGAAGTTTTGCGCATGAGGATATAGTGTAAATTTTACGTGTATTTGTAATACAGTTAATAGAATGCGTTGTGAATGTTTGATGAATTTCTGTAAATAGTATGAATGGTTACATTTGTAAAAAAATGCAAGATAGATAAGACCTTGGTTATGTTGGTTTACTGTTTACATGATTCGTGAGGAATTTGAATGCCATAAATTTTCTAGACCATGTCAGTCCATGCTCTGCAAATTTGAGAATTTTTCCATGATCATGTGATTTATTACAGTTTCTGTACTGAAAATAGAAAGCAAGTGTAGATCCTTGTAAAAATCACAGTAAATTGTACAATGTGAGATAAATTCGGGGAAAATTTATGTGATAATGTGCATGTTAGGTACAGGTCTGTAAACTGTCAATTCCGACATTTATGTTGTGCTTCCATGATAATCGAATTATTAATGGCATGTGAATGAGTATTTCATTTTTTGTAAATTCTGTGTAGTTCAGAAAAATATGAAATTTTCATGTGTGGTCAGGAGCCTGTAAGCAGTGTGTGGTTAAATTTTCATGTGATTTGGATAACAGTAGAGTATATCGTGAAATTTCCATGTGGAATGAGTTATTAATGCATGCTATCTTGATTAGGGTTTGATTATGTATTTTCAACCTGATTAGAGTAAATTTCTGAGTGTTTAAACTCTGCCAAACAGTAGTACCATGATTTAGAAAAACAGAGCCATGTGCATGAATGAGAAAATGTAAGTCATGTGTTCAATGGTGTGAGACTATGTGTATAATAAACGGAAAAAAAATGTGTAAATTGTGCCGTGTGTGACACTGCTTCCATAGAGGGCTGTGGAACCGTACCGTGGAAAAGTCCCCACGGAAAGTTCAAAATGTGTTAAATCCTATTGAATTAGGATGAAATTTTGGAGGTGGACAAGTACCACTGGTTAGGGTGAGAGTACTTCTCCGGTCTGCGCAGTACCAAGAGCCGTCACTGTGTTGCCTAGGTGGGTCTATGTGTTATGTGTATGTGATGTGAATGTGTCCTTCTAATGGTGGTTTGGACTATGTGTCACGGCATCTAAATGTGAAAATGTGTAAATTATGTAATGTGAACATGTGCATATGTGAAATGTGTAAAAGTGAACCATGTGGATGTGTAAATGTGTAACCATGTGATATAATGTGTTAGAGTGTAAATTTGGAATTCATGTTATGAAATTATTAAGTTCATATCAAAACAGCAACCTTCATATGCTATAATGATGCCTTACATGTACAAGAATATGTAGAATCCATGCTAGGAGTACTTCTTTATAGTGTGTGAGATTCCATGCTTAGAATGCTACCTTGTTAGCTTAAATGTAAAATGTTAACTCTCATGTGAAGGAATGAGTAGAAAGCATGTGATAGGGTTTTGTTTTGAGATGACATGAATCATGTTCATGTGTTGTGGAAGTTGTAGAAATACCATGATAGGATCTTTATTTTCATTGCCTCAACCATGCCATATGTTTGATTTAATGAATCGAAAGTAGAACTTACTTGTGATATATGCTGTATGATGTGTATGGAGTTTACTTGCTGAGTCTTTTAGACTCACTCTTGCTTCGGCGTACAGGTTTAGTAGGTGACCCTACACCTTTGGAGGAGACAGTGGAAAGCGACTCCGAGCGAGGAGAGTAGCTTGGTGGAGTCACCGTTGTAGCATTTTGTGCTTTCATAGTATGTAATTGAGGCATTGTAATTGAAATATTATGAAATTGTGGACAAGCTATGTATTTTGGAATTAGTATTTCATTATGTGGACTTTAGATCTTTAAATTGTTATATGAATTATGTATGTAAATGTGGATGATGAAATGAAATGACAAGTAGTTCTTTTACTTCCGCTACTCTGAATTCGTATTTATGGACATCTCAATCATGTGTGTTAGTGCTTGGGTAAATGTCCCACTGTGGCGAGACTCACTATACCGACGTGGATTGGTATAATCGTATACCGGTATAAGGAGGGTCGTCGCACAAAAGCCCTAGATTAGAAGTTATAAGTGTTGCATAAATCATGTGCCTGTTTTCTGTGTTTTCAGGTAAGAAACCAAAACGCGACGGGATCAGACGTCGCGTTCTTGCATGCATGAACGCGACGTACTAGTCCGACGCGTTCATGTGAAATGCGACCGTGCCCTATGTCGCAATTTTGACCCTGACGTGACCGTTCTGACACGTTAAATGTACTGTGCACTGCTTGTTTTCAGTGCCAGTCATGAATGCGACGGCATATGCCGTCGCGATTATATTCGTTTCCCGCCCAAAGATTCTACTGTATTTTTATATTCATTTTTTAAAAACCTATCTCATGAACGTGACGGTCGACCCGTCGCGATTCAGAGAGAGACGTGAACGCGACAGTGGTGACCGTCGCGATTCAAGGATGTGGGCGACACTGTACCTGTCTCGTTATGAACGCGATAGGGATGTCCGTCGCGATTTGATCATGAAGGCGACACTATAGTATGTCGCGATTTTGTTACTTATTGCAGAACCGGTATTTGTCTGTGTATCGGTTTCTTGAAGTGCGTCCACTAGTTCGAACGCGATTTCAAAGCCGACCCGAGACTTCTTTAATGAACTGTCCAGTCTAGTTTATGCATGTTCTTAAGTTACACCATGTCATATAGTTATGCAATGGCCTAAAAGCGTTTAACCTACATGAAATCGTAAGAGTATGAACATCTATTCTATGTGTAAATGATTGATTGAATACATCCATGTGATCATGTGATTGTTACATGCTATGATTATATTCCATCTTGTCCATAAAATTGAGAAGTGATTATATGCTAAAAGCACTGCAACCATGTGATAGAATTGAATTGCATACATGTCATGCATGTTTGTTAATTACTTTTCGTCTCGTTTTAACTGGTGGATTGTGGATTGAGACACGCTCTACATGTCACTTTGCACATATAGGCAGCCCTTTCTTGGGGATTTGGAAGCTCTCGGTCGGTCATTCCGTATCGATAAACTAGCGACCTTTTCTCTAAGACCTCCGTAAATCTCCGTACTTCATGGATTCCCTCATGAAGACTGAGCTGGTTGTACCAATGAAGTACCCGGAAGATAGAATGCACTTACTTTCTTATCTACTTCTCGAGAGAGTGATTTGATAACATTGAAACCAAGCCATTAAGTATAAAGATTGAACTAATGAGAATAAGCTGTTATGCTGCCGAAATAATCTGGATCATGTCACCTTGCATTGTTCTCTATCATCATTGACATGATCATTAGTTCATCATTGTCCATTACTTGAAAAATCATGTTGGCCATAAGTGAATGAATGGCATTACAAAAAACTATTGGAACTTCGGTTCACAACTATGCCTGTGCAAATAGGGCCTTGTTTGGTCCTGGGAGGAGCACCCGAAATACTTAATCGCGAGCGAGGGTATATAACCCAATGAGGTGTCCGACAATCACCTAATTGAATGCAAGATTGATCTGGGTAATTTCAAATTGTTATTGAATGAATGATTGATTGATTGACTGTTATATGTTAAATGGCCAATTCTATTGTACTCATCATCGTTATTGAATCCTACATGTCATTGTCCATTAGAATTCTACGAATTCAACTTGAGAAAATCTATTGTACAAGCTACATGCTATTGAATTTCCCCTACATGTTAAGTGACCGTTCTGTTATCTATCTCATTGATAATCGTTCCGTCCTACATGAGAATCGTCATACTCGTACATGTTATCGTTTGGATTTGTCACTATAGTTATTGTTATGAGTATTGCATGATAGTATTGCCAATGTTAACATGTTAACTACGTAAAGCATGCCCGCACCATGAGATGTAAATCCTATTGGGCGCTAGTGCGCTCACACCTGCTTTCCTTAACATTTTCAGGTGATGAATATGAGGAGCTAGAGAATGATGGGATTGGGGACGAGTGATGAGCTGTTCAAGCATACCAGTCTACTTAGCATGTCACCCATTGAAGTTAGAGTTCATAGAGTCTGTAATAGTTAGGTTTCTTTTATTGAGTCAAATGTATTTGAGGAACAATATTGGGCACAGTTATTGGCTCTGACTATGTAAGCCGTCTATACTAGTTGTTGGAATGAAATAAAGATTATGTTGGCTGGCAATATTATTATCTCATATCTTGTGTTATATTTAGTTGTTACTTTGATTTATTCGACTGTGATACGTACACTTGTATCGCCCACGCTCTCGACGTTTATTTTTCGCTGCTAAATGTCAGGGCGTGACAGTTACCCACACTAATTCTTAGCAAACCACTTAAAAGCTACCAACCACACAAACACATACACACAATTATACACAAGTTACACACCTGAAAACACGTGCCAACCACGTAAAACCATAGACTTACTACCAGCAATGGACAGTAAACCATGTCTTGGGACATTGTAACCTTAATGTCTTTCATATTCTCCTGGACCATGCTCTGATACCAACTATAGCGACCCTGGATGTTTATGCTCAACAATGCTCCATATCCAGACCCGCCTCCGCGAATAGACTGAAGTCTCGCCAAGGATATCTCACACAAGCGTCCAGTAAGAATATAAAAGACAACCACATGAATATAAGACACAAGAAAGTATACATTCTCATATTCATTCATAACACATTATATTGTCCCAATTATCACTGAGCTGAAGGCATACTTGGCGGCCCCACCGATTCTCTCAAAGCCAGTGCTCGGAGACCACTGTTCGTATACCTTTCGGTTACCGAACACTCCATCAGCGCGGTTCTAATCAGAGAAGAGGGAGCGTCGCAGCATCCGGTGTACTACATCAGCAGGGTCCTCCAGGAAGCCGAAAGGAGGTACCCTCGAGCAAAAAAACTTGCCCTTGCTCTGGTCACGGCTGCTCGGAAGCTCAGGCCCTATTTTCAGGCCCATTTAGTGACGGTCCTCACCGACCAACCACTGAAGTCTATCCTTCAGCGGCCAGAGGCTTCCGGCAGGCTTGTCAAATGGGCCATAGAGCTGGGCGAGTTCGACGTCAGCTTCCGACCAAGGACAGCAATCAAGGCGCAAGCATTGGCGGATTTCGTCGCAGAATGCACACTCCCTACTGAGCAGGACCCGCCATTAACCAACGAGCCCCCATGGGAGCTCTACGTGGATGGGTCCTCTTGTGTCACAGGTGTTGAACCACTCTATGGTTATCTGTGATCTTGGTATTTTGGTGATAACAAAATATATGATGCATTTAGATGATAACAAAATATATATTGCGGAAATAACAAATATAGGTTTTCATAAATATTTTTGTTTCATATGTGTCGCATCAATCCCATAGCAAAATGCTAAGTCTCTCATGATGCAATAAGGCGCACTATAATGATAAAGTCGATGTTTAATTCATATACATCGATTTCAGTTTTAAGTGCCATAGTAACAAGCGCTATAACGATTTGATCTGATTTCATATAGTGCTACAACGTTTGTTAAGTGAGCGCATCAATTTGTTAAGAAATCGATCTCACAACGATTCACTAAGTGGCCGTAACGATTTCTTAAGTGAGAACAACGATTTGATTCTCACATCGATTCATTAAGGCTCATAACGATTTGATAAGTGAGTGCAACGATTTGCCCTCACATCGATTTGTCTTCGCAACGATTTGATAAGAAATTGATCTCATAACGATTTCATAAGTGATTACATCGATTTCTTTATTGATCATAACGATTTCTTCAGGAGATCATAACGATTTGCTTGGATAACGATTTCATAAATGATCACATCGATTTGTTCAACGATTTGTTTACAAATGAGCAACGACTCTCATATAACGATTTCATAAGTCATGCTCATAACGATTTCTTCATGGATTCTGTTCAAACTCAGATTGCCTTTATATTTAAATATGCTTGGCACTTAATAAAAAGTCAAATATCCTCTGACAAAAAGCTGCATGCATATTTCAGAGTCTTGTCAAATAGATATGAACTACTATTTTAGGAATGTCAAGAGAAACACAGTAGCATGCACAGTTTTCATGTAACACTCTTTTATGCTAACAGTCTCTTCTATGCTTACAGACCTCGAAGACCACCAGAGTCTGATAGAGACAAATGAAGAGAAGATGAGCAAGGCTAGGACTCCAACGGATCGCTTCAACGGATCTATTCAAATTGCTCATATAAAAAAAGAAGCTTGGCTGAAGAACAAGTAGAGAGCCTTCCTGAAAATCCTTCAAGGAGTGTACAACTGTGAGAAGAACCTTCACGCCACAAACACTCAGAGAAAGAGAGAAGAGCTCGAGCCAAATCTACAGAAGCTTTCAAGCAGAAGTCTTCATCCCCTTCAAGCCTTCTTCTCTTCCTTTCTCCCTATGCTCATTGTAATCTTGGGGGAGAGTCTGTGACTGTGAGCTAAGTCCATAGTGTTCATCTTGTATTAGCTCTGTCTTGTTTTTTCTTTTCTAAGAAAGACCCTTGTCCAGCTGTAGGACTGTATACAGTGTGTAACCTAGCTAGAGGTTAGTGTCTAGCAGAACCTTGTTGGGGTTTGTACCAACAGGACCTAGCTGGGGGTTTAAGTCTAGCAGAACCGCACTGGGGTTTGTTCCAGGAGGTTACTTCTGAACCTGTAAAAGAAGTAGGTTTGCTTCTGAGCCTAGAAAAGAAGTGGGTTGCCTTCTTGCCCGGGAAAGAGAAGAAGACCTAGTGGGGTATCCAGGGTGTTGTAGTGTCCTTGAGGGGGACTGTACCTTCGGTTAGTGAAATCCCAAGAGGTTGCTTGGGGACTGGACGTAGGACTTCCATGTGGGAAGGGCCGAACAGGATAAATTCCTTGTGTCCTTTGTGTGATTGTTTATTTGCTTACGCACTACTACTCTTATCACACTAAACTAACCAAACTTTCAAGTGATAATTTTCTTTGTTTAAGTTTCTGTTTCAGATTTTAGAAAACCTATTCACCCCCCCTCTAGGTTAGCTTGCTGCCATACCGAAAGGGCAACAAGTGGTATCAGAGCGGGTCTCTGAACCTTCAAGAAGATCCAACGATCTTAGAGGAAAGATCCATGGCAGCACAAGGATATGCTGAAGGCTAATCAGTCACCAGACCTCCATTCTTCAACGGAGAAGACTATCAATACTGGAAGATGAGGATGGAATGCTTCATTCGAGGCACAGACTTTGATCTGTGGCAGGTAATTGAGGTAGGTGATTTTGTTTTTGTCCCTGCTGAAAACACTACTAATATCACAGCAGCGGATAAGATAAAGTTATCACTAAACTTAAGCCAAAAACTATTTATGTTGCGCTTTATCTAAAAAGGAATTTAGTAGAGTGTCTGCATGCAAATCTGCCAAAGATATATGGGATAAACTGCAGGCAACTTATGAAGGAA
The DNA here is from genome assembly GCA_014218235.1 of Colocasia esculenta. Classification (NCBI taxonomy): domain Eukaryota; kingdom Viridiplantae; phylum Streptophyta; class Magnoliopsida; order Alismatales; family Araceae; genus Colocasia; species Colocasia esculenta. The sequence continues at coordinate 99,288,540 of CM024758.1, read as the reverse complement.
CAGATAAAGTGAAGCAAACTAGGATATATATTCTAGTATCACAATATGAACAATTTAAAATGCTTCCTCATGAAGACATTACTACTATGTATAATCGTTTTTCAACCATAGTAGCAAGTTTAAGCTCTCTAGGTAAAAATCTTTCTGATGAAGAAAATGTTAGAAAAATACTTAGGTCCTTAACTATATCATGGACACCTAAGGTAACTGCCATTGAAGAAGCCCATGATTTGACCAAATTATCGATCGATAATCTGATAGGTTCTCTCATGGCACATGAAATAATATGGAGCGATTTTCTGAAAGTTCATCTAAAATAAAATGCACTAACGCTCTTAAAGCTGTAGCAGCTCCTTCTGGCTCTTCTTCTAGTTCTCAACATGCAGATTCTGAAGACAACAATGTTGATGAAGTATTGTCCAAGCTTCAGAAGCTTTTGAAGAAGAAGAAGAAAAACGGATCGAGAAGGATCCAAAAGAAGAAAGAAAGAAAAAGAACCTGTGTGCTATGAATGCAGGAAACCTGGACATCTAAGACCAGATTGTCCAAGGCTCAGAAAGACTGGTCAAACTGAAAGGCACAAGAAGCAGCACAAGAAATTCAAGAGAAAAGCCATGGCAGCTGCTTGGGAAAATGATGAGGCCTCAAACTCAGAATCATCAAGCTCATCAAGCTCAGGATCAGAAAATGAGCAGGTAAATCTAGCCCTCATGGTAGGACTAGATGAGGTACACTCTGAACCCTCATTCAATTCATGCACAGATTCAGGGTCAGAATCAGAAGACTTAGAAGAAGTCGTTAATGAACTATATAATAAGCATAAGGTTGTGGTAAAAGAACTAAAAAATCTCAAGAGCAACCTTACCTGTTTAGAAAATACTAATTCTGATCTTAAGTCAGAATTGGAACAGTTAGAAGAGCAGTTAAAAGAATGCAAGGATAATAACTCTCTTCAAAATGAAAAGTTAAAAGAAAGGATGATGAGAAGTTAGAGTTAGTAGGAAAATTAAAACTCTAACTGAAGAAAACGTATATTTAAAGGAATTAGTTAGTAAACTAACTAATGGAAAAACATCATTAGCCCTATGCTTAAAAGGATCAAAATCTGGAAAAAATAAGCAAGGTATTGGATACAAATCCTCAAAAAAGGAAAACAAGTTAAATCTGCTGAACAGTATCCATCACCAAAATTTGTAAAAGAATCCATCACTCCTCAAGAACAGGCTTTTCAAATAAACAAAACTCATCAAGTGAAAAAGGATTCTGGAAAGTGTCATAAAAGCAATAGAACTGTAAAACACAGTATTTTCATTGTTCTCATTGCAATAAACTAGGACACATAGTAAACACCTGCACAACCAAGCACTTAGTTTGGATTCCGAAAGGATACTTTCATGCCTCTAACCATCAAGGACCCAAAAAGTTTTGGGTACCTACATCTGAATGAGTTGTTTGTAGGGAAGCCTTGGAGCATCAGGAACAAAGGGTGCTCAAGGCAGTGATAGAGCCTCTCATTAAGGGGGAGCTCTGATTAAGGGGGAGTAAAGAGTAAGGGGAGAAAAGTTTGAACCCCTCTATGGTAAGAAACTCTCTCAAAAAGAAGGAGATACAGGGTAAGACCTTTTTGGATTATTGACAAAAAAGGGGGAGAGTAAGTATGCTCTATGAATTTTCTGCTTAAATTTTTTTTCATTCAGAAAATTCGCATAAATTTTCTCATCACCAAAAAAGGGGAGATTGTTGAACCACTCTATGGTTATCTGTGATCTTGGTATTTTGTTGATAACAAAATATATGATGCATTTAGATGATAACAAAATATATATTGCGAAAATACAAAATATAGGTTTTCATAAATATTTTTGTTTCATATGTGTCGCATCAATCCCATAGCAAAATGCTAAGTCTCTCATTGATGCAATAAGGCGCACTATAATGATAAAGTCGATGTTTAATTCATATACATCGATTTCAGTTTTAAGTGCCATAGTAACAAGCGCTATAACGATTTGATCTGATTTCATATAGTGCTACAACGATTTGTTAAGTGAGCGCATCAATTTGTTAAGAAATCAATCTCACAACGATTCGCTAAGTGGCCGTAACGATTTCTTAAGTGAGAACAACGATTTGATTCTCACATCAATTCATTAAGGCTCATAACGATTTGATAAGTGAGTGCAACGATTTACCCCACATCGATTTGCCTTCGCAACGATTTGATAAGAAATTGATCTCATAACGATTTCATAAGTGATCACATCGATTTCTTTATTGATCATAACGATTTGCTTGTATAACGATTTCATAAATGATCACATCGATTTGTTCAACGATTTGTTTACAAATGAGCAACGACTCTTCACATAACGATTTCATAAGTCATGCTCATAACGATTTCTTCATGGATTCTGTTCAAACTCAGATTGCCTTTATATTTCAAATATGCTTGGCGCTTAAATAAAAAGTCAAATATCCTCTGACAAAAAGCTGCATGCATATTTCAGAGTCTTGTCAAATAGATATGAACTACTATTTTAGGAATGTCAAGAGAAACACAGTAGCATGCACAGTTTTCATGTAAACACTCTTTTATGCTAACAGTCTCTTCTATGCTTACAGACCTCGAAGACCACCAGAGTCTGATAGAGACAAATGAAGAGAAGATGAGCAACGACTAGGACTCCAACGGATCGCTTCAACGGATCTATTCAAATTGCTCATATAAAAGAAGAAGCTTGACTGAAGAACAAGTAGAGAGCCTTCCTGAAAATCCTTCAAGGAGTGTACAACTGTGAGAAGAACCTTCACGCCACAAACACTCAGAGAAAGAGAGAAGAGCTCGAGCCAAATCTACAGAAGCTTTCAAGCAGAAGTCTTCATCGCCTTCAAGCCTTCTTCTCTTCCTTTCTCCCTATGCTCATTGTAATTTGGGGGAGAGTCTGTGACTGTGAGCTAAGTCCATAGTGTTCATCTTGTATTAGCTCTCAGTCTTATTCTTTCTTTTCTAAGAAAGACCCTTGTCCAGCTGTAGGACTGTATACAGTGTGTAACCTAGCTAGAGGTTAGTGTCTAGCAGAACCTTGTTGGGGTTTGTACCAACAGGACCTAGCTGGGGTTTAAGTCTAGCAGAACCGCACTGGGGTTTGTTCCAGGAGGTTACTTCTGAACCTGTAAAAGAAGTAGGTTTGCTTCTGAGTCTAGAAAAGAAGTGGGCTGTCTTCTTGCCCGGGAAAGAGAAGAGGACCTGGTGGGGTATCCAGGGTGTTGTAGTGTCCTGAGGGGGACTGTACCTTCGGTTAGTGAAATCCCAAGAGGTTGCTTGGGGACTGGACGTAGGACTTCCATGTGGGAAGGGCCGAACCAGGATAAATTCCTTGTGTCCTTTGTGTGATTGTTTATTTGCTTCCGCACTACTACTCTTTATCACACTAAACTAACCAAACTTCAAGTGATAATTTTCTTTGTTTAAATTTCTGTTTCAGATTTTAGAAAACCTATTCACCCCCCCCTCTAGGTTAACTTGCTGCCGTACCGAAAGGGCCAACAACAGGGAGTGGGGCAGGCTTGGTTCTCACTTCTCCAGAAGGGCTAGAGTTCCAGTACGCCCTTCGTTTTCGCTTTGCGGCCTCTAACAACGTCGCCGAGTACGAAGCACTACTGTCTGGAATACGCCTGGCTCAGCACCTCGGGGCCCTTCGGCTTAGAGTCTTCAGTGACTCCCAGTTGGTTCCCAGCCAGGTGAACGGACAGTTTGAAGCAAGAGAGCCCCGCATGACTCAAACCTTCAGCAGGTCAAGAGCCGAGCAGAGGGTCTCCTCTACTTCGAAGTCATACATGTCCCGCGGGAGCAGAATGCGCGAGCCGATGCATTGGCCAAGTTGGCCTCCTCAGGTGACATCACTCCTTCTCGTTCTGTATTCATTGAAGAGCTCGCCTCGCTGAGCACCGAAGTGGATGTTGCTGCTATCGAGACAGACCCACCAGCTCCGAACTGGATGGATCCTCTCCTGGCCTACCTACTTCGAGGTGAGCTTCCGCCCGAGCAGGGCGAAGCTCGAAAGATCAGGATGCGCTCTCAGCGCTTCACCCTCGTAGAAGGCAAATTATACCGACGGTCTCTTTCAAGACCTCTTCTACGATACCTCAACCCTCAAGAAGCACTTGCCACCACCGAAGAGGTTCACGAAGGGCTGTGCGGCAGTCACTTGGGGGGCAGAGCGCTGGCCCGCAGCATCATTCGAGCAGGGTTCTGGTGGCCTTCTCTGCAAAAGGATTGCATGACCTTCGCTCGGAGGTGCCCGGAATGTCAGAAGTTTGGGCAACTCATCAAGCAGCCAGCTGAACAACTCCATAGCCTGTTCAAACTTCGCCTTTCGCTAGATGGGGCATTGATATCATGGGCCCCTTCCCAGAGGCCCAAGGGCGGAAGAAGTTCCTATTTGTGGCCATCGATTACTTCACCAAGTGGATCGAAGCTGAACCTGTTGCCACGATCACCGAACAGGCCGCGTGGAAGTTCGTCTGGAAGAACCTCCTCTGCCGGTTCGGTGTCCCAAAGGTGATCACCTCCGACAATGGAAAGCAGTTCGACAGCACCTTTTTCAAGCAAAAGTGCGCTGAGCTCGGGATCTATAACCACTTCACTTCCGTGGCACATCCCCAGGCAAACAGTTTGGTGGAAAACGCCAAACCGACATACTGCATGGGATCCACACAAGGGTGGAGACTACAGGAGGTTCGTGGATTGACGAGCTCCCCAACGTGCTTTGGTGCCACCGAACAACGGCTCGGGTAGCAACAGGAGAAACACCCTTCCACTTGGCTTACGGCTCAGAAGCCGTTGTGCCCCTGGAAGTAGCTCTCCCCACCCTCCGAACAACCCACTTTGATGAAGCCGCCAACAACTGCGCTCTTCGGGAAAACCTTGACATGCTTGGCGAACGACAGAACGACGCCAACATTCATCTTGTTTCCTACCAGCAACGACTCGCGCAATATTATAATGCACGAGTTCGGGAAAGGCGCTTCAACGTGGGAGATCTAGTTTTGCGCCGCTGCTCAGCTTCGGATCCCCGAAGAGCGGTCGGCAAGCTCGCCCCAAAATGGGAAGGACCTTATTAGGTCACACAAGTCCATGGGAAAGGCTCATACAAGCTCACTACCCCTAGTGGCGAAGCCATACCCAGGACTTGGCATGTATCCAATCTCAAGGCTTATTACCTATAAAAGCCTTTGATCGGCATCCTACTTCTCTTCTCCCTGTTCCTTTGGTACGACTGGAGGAGTATCGGAAATACCCGCGCCTCAAAACATTGACAATTCTAAGCGGATATAGATACATCAACCCCTCCAGTTCGAACAAGCGTTTAGCATCCACCCCTGGTCGAAACCCTCGCCGACCCATGTGGTACATGCGACGCCCCTAAACCAGCGAACTCGGTTAGAACAGGAACAATAACAGAAGGGAGGAGATAGAAAAAGTGAAGCCATGGACAAACGCATGAAAAAAGAAATTTTCATTTACGAATCTTTTGCTTACAGGGTTCCTTTGATCTCAACTACAAGATCTAACAAAAAGACATGGAGCAGCAAGACTAAGGAGCCTGTTCGGAGGGACCGCACCGTCGCCCGGAGGAGGCATTCGCCCAGATTGGAACTGCGTGAATTGGACTCCATCCAAGCGTGCATCGTTGGTGCGACGCCGGCACTCTTGTACAGCAGCCTCAAAGGCTGCTCGGGCGCGGTCGACCCAAGAGAGCCGCTCTCCATAATCCCTACCAGCTTTGAGGCCTACCCTATAGCAGCGGGCCCCATATTGCTCCAGGTCTTCTTTGTAATCTGCTCCGGCCTTGTATTCTGTAACAGTGCGGGCCCCGGCGTCAGCAGCTATTTTGGTAATGGCGTCCTTCTCGGCTCGGGCCAGGACCAAATTTAACTCCGAGGCCTGGAGAGCAGTTTTGAGGTTCCTCACCTCCTCCTCCAGCGCCGCCTCGCGAGCCTTATGCTGCGTTGTAAGTCCCTCACAAAAAGCAGTCTATGCCTCCCACAGATGCTTCTGGTTCTGGGCCCGAGCAGCCAAGACCCTCATAACGTTTAAAGACTTGGAAACCCCATCCATAAGGGCCCCCAAGTCAATGTCATCACCCACGCCGTCGTCTTCACGGCCTTCCGGATAGTATCTCCCGCCCGAGGCTTCCGGACTCTGCTCGGTCGGAAGGTCCAAGCACCTCGCTATCCGGTCGAGGCGGGAGGCAGAAGGGCTCGCAGGCAATTCCCTTGGTGCGTCCTCAACGCGGCGAAGCGTTGCCTCCAGCACCGCCACCGAGGGAACCTCGGGAAGCTTTCTCTGCAACACTTCCCTAAGGGGCCTCCGATCGTCGCCGGAATCTTCAGCCCGTCCCTCGTCTTCCACCCCTACTGCCTCCCTTCTGGCACCATCAGTTACCTCGGCGATTGCAACATTAGCAACTGCCTCGGTGGGGGGCATGGGGGGCAGGACGGCCCCAGTTGCAGCGATGAGCTTCTCAGCGACCCCCGTCGACTGCGTCTGCTTCCTCGATGGCCCCCATTGAGGGTTCCATCTCTTGACCCCCGCGTGGGGTTGCATTCGGCGCTGGGGGCGCCTCCTCCTCGGGCGTCGGCACCCCTCCGGTCGTGGCATCCTCCGTTGCGCCAACACCCTCACCAGGTCCGGCGTCAACCTCGACCTCCTCGCCATCAGCCGCGGCGTCGTCCTCGGCACCCCTGGCGCATGAGGCCCCCGCAGACACCTCTTCCAAACGACCCCCAACGGAGCCTTGCGGCATCAGTGCCCTCGACTGCTCCCCGCCTGAGTTTCCAGACGAGGAGCTTACATCCACGAGCCCGAGGTCGACCGCCATCCTTTTGGCCACCTCGGGGTTTCGTCGGGCAGGCATCTGGGACGTCCCCTCCCAGACGCCCCCGTAGCCTTCCGCTTTCTTTTCCGCTCCAGCGGCGGCACAGCTTCCTCTTCCTCCTCATCCCCTTCCGCGGGTGGACCGGCCGAGCGTTGCGAAGCGAGCACCAATCTCGCTTCTTCTTCTTCTGGAGAGGACTCTTCGCTGCCTCTCTCTCAGCCTCGTCCTCGGCTGGTTGCTGCTCGGACGGAGGCCGGCTGTGGCCTTCGAGGTCACCTTCGCTGTAGCCTTCTTCTTCATCCGGATCTTCTCGAACCCCTTTTCAGGGACCCTCGAGCTAGCGGCACCTCGTCCTTCGGCAGGGCAGCTCGGGGCGACAGCAGCAGAGCACTCCTCGCCGACGACTGTCACATATGATGTGACAACTATCTGCTCGGTGTAGAGGGCCATATCCTCTGTAGCCATGCCCGCCTCCAGCTCCTTAGTGGCTGCATAAGAGAAAGAGGTTAGGAAAAATGGCGCCCGAGGAGCAAAAAAAGGAGAGAGAGGACTCAATCACTTACACCATGCTCGGCTGAGCCCATGCTGAACCAGCTGAGCCTCGGTGAGATATTCCTCCGCCTTCTCGACGAAGATATTGCTAAGGCGCTCCACAAGCACCACTTCATCTTTTTTGCATCAGGGGATAGATATCCTGCGCGCGCTCTTCACCCGCGTAGGAAACCCCCATTCCGGCGCTTCTGCGCCTCGCGCGAAGAAGAGAATCTGGTGCATCCACCTCTTGTGGCTGGATAACCGGGGAGAGAACTCAATTCACATACGGTCTGGTCGGTGCTTGGTGTAGTATACATTCTGGCTCGTCCCCGGCGACGCAGTCAAAGCAAACTGACTCCGAAAAAGGTTGGCGGTGGGCTCGATCCCCCGAACTTTGCACGATATGCAAAAAACACATATCGTCCGCCAGCTGTTCGGCGCCAGTTGAATTGGGGCGATTCCCCAAGCGTTGAGTAGCTCCCTCGCCACCACCGGCAGCGGTAGCCGGAATCCTGCTTCCGGATATCATGCGACATCGCAATGCATCCGGTCTTCTCCCGCCAGTACGGTTCTTCCTCCTTCGTGAGCACAATATCGTATCCGGCCAACGCGATACCGCTCTCGAAGCCCTTCGAAGAAACGGTACTTCTCCCGTTGGACGGCTCCCGGCGCAGCATCACCACCGCTCGTACCAGCTACAACCTTGCCCTTTTGCGACATCGCCGGAGATGAAGAGGAAGACGAAGAAGCAAGAAAGTTCAGGAGGTATGAGAGCTCTCAGCAGAAGTTTTTCGAAAGCGTGGTTCCCCGCCTTTGCCTCTCCCCTCCTTATAAGGGGGAGAAGGCGAGAAACCCTAGAAGCTCCGCAATACCCCTTTCTCTCCAGGCGACCGTTCGGCCGAATCAAACAGCCTCCTCGCTCGCCATGATCCCCCTTTCATCATGGACCTTCCGGTCCTTTCAAGACAAAGTACGAAGCGACAGTGCCGGTCGACGTTCGCACGTCCGAGGTCGCCATCGCATTAAATACTAGCAGGGCATTTGAGTGCTTTACCGCCATTCGAGCGCCTCAGTTCCTGAGCCAGCTCGATAGCGTGGGGGGCAAGTGTGGTGGTCACTTTCTGCCACACAGGGCCATCACAAAACCGCCATAAGCCCATGACGAAACGAACTGGCGCTGTGCTGTCCTAGGGCATCATCTGTCCTCAGACGACCATCTCCAGCGACTTCGGAAGCACTTGTCCTGCTCGGACCCAGAGCAGTCCTCACGGTCATCGAGCACTAGGCTCATCTTCTCCCAACAAGTAACCTGCTCGAGAACTACAGTCAAGGCCTCCCGAGCAGCCTCTTCGTATTAGCAACGGTTACAACCGCCGCGGGCCACGCGCCCCACCATCAAGAGATGCGTTAACTGCTAAACATCTCAACGGGCACCTGAACGTGTAACCCCCCGCTACGTGCGCCAATCAAGGCACCCTTCCAGGCACGATCCGGAGACGTTACGTCCGTTCGCTTCAACACCCATGCCTATATAAGACACAGGCGTAGCGCCATGCGGGGGTATGTTTTGACTTTTACGCAAACACATCTCATACGAGAATTCCCATCCACTCCAGTCATCTACTGACTTTGGCATCGGAGGGTTCTCCCGGTTCTTCAACCGGGCCACCCTGATCCATTTCTGATTTTGCAGGTGTTCGTCAGCCACCAGCGCTCTTCTTCCCTCCTTCAAGTGCAGGCCCACCTGGCTCCGGCCCAAGCACGGAAATGCCTCCACACACTTAAAGTGCAATATGATTAGACACTAATCTATGTGACACCCAATAATTGGTTGACACTTTATCACTCCCTATGTGAGGAGTGCCATATAAACTTAGTGCCTAGTCATATTGCACTTAAGTGCAATAAGAAAGTACACTAAGCCTTTCTCTTTCTCCAAGGCATTCACAAATATTTTCTCATCTTGTAATAATACACACATGCTTGCAAGAAAACATATATATTGGTCAAAAATAAATATTTCTCTCTCTTCTCAACAAAGAAGATTGCTTTCTTTTGCAAGATTAACCTTGGCAACACGTATTTTTCATTTTTGAGATAGAAGCATATCATTCATACCCAATTTTTTTGAAGGCATTAGCACAAGATAAGCACTTACTGCAAGAGAGCAGGCACTTGTCTGACGTGCAACAATTCGCATGCTGGCCAGCCAATGCGTGCCATGTAAGTGGAGTGTGTTTCGCCACTTTTGCAATATGTGTTTCTCTTACCATAATCATGCCCCTCAAGTAACCAGCAAGTTCCTTTCTTTTGGTATCCTAAAAAAGTCCACTCAAACACGTTCTTCTAAGCTGAAACATGCTTTCCTTCCACAAAGGGATCCGAGAAACAAACGGCTAAAAAGCAATTTCATCACATTGATTACAATACACACAAAATGCTCGACCATAAACAAACAGCTGCAAATTGCTCGACCGAATCACTACATGTGATACAAATTTCGAACTCCAAAACGGGGACAGAAAAATCAATATTTGCAGGAGTCGATCAAAATGCAGAACTACACTAAGCGAAACACCGTGTGCACACAAATACACAAACGAATCGCTAGATGAACTTGCCATTCATCCCCACCCTCTTCTTATTTGTAACTAATTTGTATCAAGAATGTAGGGCATAAATATGTGCACATAAATACACATCAAAAGGGATTTCTTTTGTAAGTGGTGAAAAAAACAAGCCTAAATGATGTTGCTTTTTCAAATCTGGTTCCTAATTGTATAGGGAACGTCTCACCATGTCTTTAAATACTAAAAGAAAAAGAAATCATGTCTTCTTATCATGCTTCTATGACTATGTGGTATAACATAGGCAGGAACAAGTCAGGAACAACAAATGTAACCCAAGATCTTTTGGACTCTCCTCACAAAGTACCAAAAACCCATGAACAATAGACCAACCTGTGATATATTACATTCAGACATCAATTAACCACCTTCCGGTAAGAAGAGTGTGAAAAAAAGAAAATTCACATCAGGTACCATAAAAAAAAATCAAAGCACAGAACCAACAGGCTGAAACAAATAAACTACACATCAAGAAACTTCGCAATCACGGTAATCAATCTCATCCATTCCAACCAAAACTTGCCGGGATACCCCTTAAGGTGAAAATGGAATGAACACTTAACTGTCTGTCTCTCGCTGGGTGTCCAGTTGATCCCATCTGCTTTATCAGCTAGTCCTCTGGCAGAATCTTTCAAGCGCCTTGGTCCCTTTCGTCAAAATTAACAAGGTTAACTCTTTGATGTGATTTCAGTTTCTATACGTACTTGTTGAGATATATGGGTGAGAGCTTTGGGATGCTATCCCAGAAATAGGATTGACCAACTGCCATAGGATTGACGACTATGTGTATATGTGCTTGCAATAGTATAGTAAGTGCGGACGCCCTGCAAAACTTATTATGGATTGTTTTGCTTATAAGAATGTAACAAGTGAGCACACAAAAAGATAACTATCAGAGGTCACTGTTTACAATTAAGATATCTGCCCCGGTGGAAACATTAAGAACTGGAGTTCAAATAAACGTATAACATATCAAAATTGATCCTATTAATTCCACAGTTGACTAAATTTGTTTCCTGGCATGAGATCATACAACGATTAGTGCCAGGTTTAAAACATCTCGTTTTGAGCTAAACAAGGATACTCCAAGGAGGCGGGTAAACCGAAGAATTTCCTAAAAAAGAACAAGAAAATTGTTTACTGTTATAAGCAGATACATGATGAACAGTCCTTGTAAATCATACACATACTCCATTAAAACAAGAAAACTACAAAAAAAAGGAATATACAACAGAAAATCGTGACAGCTAAATAGCTACACAACCAAAGCACAATAGCACGTTACCAAATATCAGTGCGAAATAAAAAAAAATACATTAAAACGTTAATTGCATCAATTACTGCACAAAAAAACAGCAGACTAAGCAAAGGATCATTAATGTACCAATCTTAGCAGCAAAGATTGATGCCATAAATTTTTAAAGTATTTGCAACGTCACACAATTAATATTTTTCTTATAACCGAACTACCGAGGGAAGATCTCATCGCAGTTTTTTATTCCAAAAATGGTATCAATATTCCCACAACAACTTCCCCCATACTTGGTGAGTGGGTGGTATGAAGCAACGCAAGACAACCAAGACAAATGTAAAGCTCAAGTAGATCATACATCTCAAAGCCCCCAACCTCCTCCCTCAAGGAAAACTGAGGGAGGGTGGACAGACAAGCATTCATATAGAGGAATCAGAATTTGAGGCCTATGTGCAAGGGCAGTGAAACAAAAATTCAGTTGGAAAGTTAACTACTTCGGCAGCCAGAGTAGTGTGGAATGCAAGGCACAAACGTCAAAAACTCCAAACTGGTGATCTAAAAAAGACATTGCATATCGAAAGAACTTCCAACAGAAAGAAAATTGTATAACACATGATAATCCTTTAAAAGACAGTGGCACAGAGACTTACGCTGGATTGTTCAATAATATTATGGTACATCAGAATTTCCAGCTTCCAATATTGGCCCTCGTTATACTAATGCCCAACTGACTTAAGACTGATAAGTGGACTTTGTATGAACTTAAAATACATTAAATTATGGCTAACAGTTGTGCACCCAATTCAAATGTGATTGAAACTGTTTAAAAATGGCATGCACGCACACACAAACAGTTGACGTAACATACAAATTTTTGGGGCCATTTCCTATTTTCAGCTTGGACAAGATAATCCAAAGAGAGGGCAGACTCGAAAGAAGGGGATTTTGCTTCACCAGTTCAACATAAAATTCCTCCACAATCCGTTGCTCTGTCAAGAGGAGAAGGGTGGCCAATCTCACACACATGACATAAGAAAGAATAATTGGGTAACAACGTAGTCAGTTAATGTATTCAAGAAGATTGTCCAGATAACAACAGTCCACAAAGGAGATGGAGCGAGTACTAAGCATAACAACAATACATGATGAATAAAAGCAATTCAAGTCATTTGCATATCGTCCGTTCAGTAGAAACTACAAAGAGCATTGTTCCGCGGGTCAGTTTGAGTAACTAAACCAGCAAAGCCACAATAGCACATCCTGTCAACGCAGAAAAAGTGAAGCACATAAATACCAAAACATTAATTCATCTATTAGTACACCAGCAAAGGACCTGTGAACAAAATATCAAGAACATAAATGCAAGTAGGAACAACCTGCCACAGAAAGATAGATGGGTTGGGAGGCAGACCAAAGCATATTATAGATTTCCGGATTATGATGATGCCATATTGGAGAAGGAAGTGCATCGTCCACATAAAGTGGCATTACAGTCGTTATCAAGAAGGGAAACTACAAAAACCCTTTTTTCTTTAGAAACTTAGTCCAATTCCAGAAACCCTGACATATGAGATGCAGAAGATCAAGAAAACATGAGCATAGGAGGAGGCAAAATATGATCAACCTAAATTGCCGAGCAATCACCGCCCAGCCACCGCCGAAGGGTTGAGAGCCAGGAGCATGTTATTCCCCCCGGGGAGGTATGCCACGTTGGGGGACTTGGCCAGCGTGGCAGCGATCTCCCTCGACGCCTCAATTCGCCTCAGCTCGATGAGGCCGTTCCCGGCCTTGGCCGTCGCCTCGGAGATCAACCGGGCCGACTCGCTCTCACCCTCGGCCCGGATGACCGTGGCGCGCCGCTCCTGGTCCGTCTTCATCACCACGTACTTGGACCGCTCCGCCTCCTGCTGGGCCACCTGCTTCTGCTCGACGGCACGCGAGAACTCCGGGCCGTACGAGAGGTGGGTGATGGAGACATCGTCCAGCTCGATGTTGAAGTCGCGCGCGCGGCGGACGAGGCTGTCGCGGACGAGCGCCGACACCTGCGCTCGCCGGAAGGAAGATCCCAAAAGAGGTAAGCGGTAAGGGATAACCCGATAACTCTTAACGGCTGAGGAATCTGGCTACAGCAAAGGTGGAACCCGATCCAGTAAGAGGGGGTGCTGTTTTGAGGTCTCCGATACCTGAGGGCGCTCGGTGAGGAGCTGGTCGGCGTTGAACTGGGCGACGACGGCCTTGAGGACCTCGTTGCCGATGGAGGGGAGGACCTTCTCGTCGTACTCGAGGCCGAGCGTGGTGAAGATGGTGGGGAGGCGGTCGACCTGAGGGCGGGCGAGCACCCGGAGGGTGAGGTTCACCATCTGGAGGTCCTTGGTACCGGAGGCTGAGGAGAAGGCGTGGGGGCGGGTGCGGATGTCGAAGATGTAGGGCTTCTGCAGCCACGGCACAAGGAAGTGGGTGCCCTCGCCCACGGTCTCCTCCAGGACGCCCCGGAACCGGTCGAAGATGACGGCGCGCTCACCGCCGTCTACGGTGTACAGGGAGGAGCTCAGGACAGCGGCGCCAGCGCCGAGGCCCACGGCCACGCGGGCCAGGTTCGTAAGGAAGGAGACGGCGAACTGGCTTCCGCCCGCCATGGCCCTGCTGCTGCTGCTGCAGCTTCCGCGATCTCGAGTGCGAGAGGACTCGCGGGGAGAACAAGAAATGGGGACGATGTGAAGAAAACCCCCAAAAAAGGGAAGGGAGGCTAGGGTTTTAGTAGTTTCTCTCTGGGCTTCGGCGTGCTTGCGGAGAAAGAAAGAAGAAAAGATGGTGGTTTTGCCGCAGTATCCTAAAACGTTAGTATTTGCCGATTTATACCTTCCGTGTTTAACTTATTAACCGCTACATGATTTGATGAACTATACAGTATCGGTCCCATTCGGCCATGCCAGGGCCTAGACGATCACAACATTCAACTATGATCGACATAAAAGTGTTATTTTGAGTTGTCAAGATTGTTATGATTGGAGCAAACGATTCGATACAACACCAATATAATATGTATCGAATCCAAATCGCACCCGAATTACAACGATCCTCGTCATAAATTAAAATTTTTCTTCTCCACTTGATCAGAACCAACTTGCACCCACCCATATATATTTAAGAGGATATAGCATTTAAAATTTATGAGTCACATAAGGATGTTGATTTAAATTACATTTCGTCTTACTTTGATTTAGATAATTCACATAGTCATCTGTGGACGTGATTCCCCATTCAGGCCTAGGCCAAATGGGCCTCCATTAGGAAGAGAGGGAAGATGGTCGCTGGTGCGGACGATGGCCTGCAAAATCTAAAACAGATCAGGGGGGCCCAGTTGAAGAATCATGGGAAACCCTCTGATGCCTTAAGTCATATTGGGCTGTAGAGGAAGGTTGGAAAGGAAGGTTCGCTGGTGTGTGCTTCGCGCGAGAGCGAGTGAGTGTGCCAAAGGTTGCATACCTTTGCATGTGGATTACTTGCACCTTTTATAGCTGAGGGAGATGAAAGGTCCGAACGCTTATCTTCTCCAATGATGACTGGAGGGGAGTGCCGATTTGGGTTCCCAAGCGAGGGGCTTGTCCGTTGAGACGCCTATTGGGATTCCTTGGTTAATGCGTTTGGCTAGGGGGCGCGTGTCACGCCGTCACAATAACTGCCTCCAGGAGGCGAAGGGTTGCCCTGGATCCCCTGGTCGGAAGGTTCCGAGCAGAGGCCTGCTCGGTCACTAGGCAGGCACCTTGGTGCCTAGTGCCCGGAAGCACAGTGCGGGGCACTTGGTGGCAGACGACACCCTGCTCGAACAAGCTTGCGGGGTGTCCAGAGACCACCCCGAGGCCTTGACTCTGGATGGTCAAGCGTATTCGAAAGCCTTCTAGCTGAACCTGAGGACACATGGCTTGATGCCCGGAGCCCAGATGCCTTGATGGGTCATGATGGGCCGTAGTGGGCCGTGACAGGCCCGCAGGCCTAGGCGGCTAGAAATAGCCTCCACACTTGCCCCCCACGCTCTCAAGCTGGTTTGGTTGTCGTAGCACTTGAGAGCGTAGGTCTGCTCGAACGTCACCCTCGCATTAAATGCGATTTTGCCTTTGGCGGTATGGATGGCTTCAGAACGACGCCGTTTGAAACCCTCCTCGGGGGCGGAATTCTTTATGATAGCAGGGGTGACGTGTCTGTAGACACGCCAATTTGGCAGCACATCGAGCAAATTTCATGTTATACCGCGATGCCTCAAAGTGGCTCTTCTCAATTAACCTCTTGAGTGATTTTCCTATTTTTCTAGATTTTTCTAGGGTTTTTGAGATCTCTTTTCCAAGGGTCTGTTGGGCTTCATTTATTCGCGGCCAGCACAGCGGACGCCCTTTTCCAGTGTTAATCCGCGTCCGGAAGATTAGACGCGAATAATGCGCGTCCTGCCGACTCGCCGCGATTAAAAGTCAAATCCTCGAGCTGCGCCCTGTCAGCTCCATTTAAGAGACGCCATGTCAGCAATCATGATGTCTGTTTGAAAAGCGTCTGGGCGGCTCGCCGCGTTTTATAAACATCAAATCAAAGATCTGATTTCGTCAAAGATCCGATTTACCTAAGAAAACGAAGCCAGCCTCCCAGACGCGATTTATAACCTAGCTTACAGCTACGATCATTATGATAATGTCAAA
The DNA here is from genome assembly GCA_014218235.1 of Colocasia esculenta. Classification (NCBI taxonomy): domain Eukaryota; kingdom Viridiplantae; phylum Streptophyta; class Magnoliopsida; order Alismatales; family Araceae; genus Colocasia; species Colocasia esculenta. The sequence continues at coordinate 99,272,561 of CM024758.1, read as the reverse complement.
TCGCGCGCAAATCAGGCGATCTTCTGAATCGCGGCTTGTCAAACGGACGCTGTTTATTGGCAATAGGCGTCCGCTGTAGTGGACGCAATTTCAGCTATAAATACAGACCCCGGGGGCCCTCATTTGCATCCAATCTCAACTACGGCGAAGCCTTGCCAAACTCTCACCCCGACCCATGAGCTTCAATTCTCCAACCCTTCGAGGCGGGACTCTGTCAGATCGGGAGCTCACATTCCGAAGTCGAGGTGGAGCATGTGCGCCGTCCTCGCGTCACCTTCCTCGCGAGCCGGAGTTCCCATGCGGAGGAGTAGTAGCGGGAGGGGCTCCACCGGCATCTTCTCTCATTTCTCCTCGTCCCTCGCCACCACCGGGCTACGTCGACGCCTCCGTTCCTCCATCCCTTTCTCTTTTAGTCTTTTTTTTAGTTAGTTGCATACATTTCACCGAATTTCCACACACACACATACATCACACTTTCTTCCTACCCACTTTAGGGGTTTAACTCCACCTCCACGAGGTGTGTTAACCTCCATTTGCATGTCTTTTATATTCCGTACCCTTCGCATTTCACTACACCTCGCAGTCTAATTCTCTTTCACGTGTTTTTCTGTCTTTCTCTTCTTGCAAGGTAACCGGCATCAAATCTTCTTCGTCGACCGGCCGGCGGAAGAAGGAAGGAGAATCCACCGCACATTCCCGCGCTTTTCTTCGGGTGGAGGTTGATGATCAGAACATCCCCCTGTAATTATAATTAATTACATATTTATTTTGGTGATTAACAAAACAATATCAAAGTTTTCTAACATGCATTTTATGAGTCTTAAGCACAGAAAATAAACAAGGAAAATCAAGCACATTTAGTAAGTACTAAATACTTCTGTCAATAAGCCAGGTAAGTGCATTTCTCTAAGTCCACATCGACTTCTGTTGAAAGTCACAACGATTTCATAAGTGTTTTAACGATTTCCTTGTAAGACTGGAAAGGTTTCAAACAAGTCGATCTTGTAACGATTCTATAAGTCATCGTAACGATTTCTTTAGAAAGCGTAACGACTTGCCTGTCATAACGATTCTATAAGTCATCGTAACGATTTCTTTAGAAAGCGTAACGACTTGCCTGTCATAACGATTCTATAAGTCATCGTAACGATTTCTTTAGAAAGCGTAACGACTTGCCTGTCATAACGATTCTATAAGTCATCATAATGATTTCTTTAGAAAGCGTAACGACTTGCCCGCCGTAACGATTCTATAAGTTATCATAACGATTTCTTTAGAACTCGCAACGATTTGCTTTGTATAACGATTTGTTAAGTGTTTCACAACGATTTCTTCAGTGAACACAACGATTTGCTTTGTATAACGATTGATAAGTGTTTCACAATGATTTCTTCAGTGAACACAACGATTTGCTTTGTATAACAATTGTTAAGTGTTTCACAACGATTTCTTCAGTGAACACAACGATTTGCTTGTATAACGATTTGTTAAGTGTTTCACAACGATTTCTTCTGTCTCATAACGACTTGGTCAACCTGACTTATTCATACAATCATCGATTTCATTTTGACTTGATATCTTATTCATATTAAAAGCGTTGACTGGTCAAGGTCCACGTAGATATCTCTCTGACGCTCCTACATTTATGAGATCTGAACGCTTCTCTGCATGCATGCAGACGATATCATCCTTTATCATGCTTACTCTGATAACGTGTTTTAGACTCAGCTATTTAGCTTTACTATTCTCATGTCTATTGTTACTGATGTTGACTGACATCAGAGACAGCCTAGCTGTCTGCTATTTGAGATTGACATTTGTACAGGCCTCTGATCTAGCTCCATGTTACAACGTTAAACAAAATAGAAGCCAAAGGATATTTCTGAAGATCTCATCTTTTCGCGTGCTCAAAAGACTGTTGACTGGAAGCTTCCAAGACTCCAGGTGTCATTCAGTCTAACGACTACTCAAGAGAGAGACAACGGACACTTCAACGTCTAGATTTTAAATTGAAGATATAAATACAAGTAAGAAGAACAGAAGAAGATACAACGTTGTTCAAGCATTCAAATTCTTCTGAAGAAAGTCTAGAGCCAAGAACCTTACTTTTCTTCATCATCTTCAGCTCTTCGCTCTCTGTGTTGTAATAGATTTTCTAAGAGAGCCCGTGTAGTTCTGAGAGTGTAACTTGTTTTAGATCTTGCTCTCAGCACTAGTTGCTTCAGATCCTTGCTTGTTAAAAGCTTGATCTAGGGGCTTGAATTTCATTTCATTCAATTCTCTTTGAGTTGTGATTCCCTTCGGGTGTGAAGGAAGACCTGGTGGTATCCAGGGTGTAGTTCCCTTCGGTTGTGAAGGAAGACCTGGTGAGGTATCCAGGGTGTTGTGATCCCTTCGGGTGTGAAGGAAGACCTGGTGGTATCTAGGGTGTAGTTCCCTTCAGTTGTGAATGAAGACCTGGTGAGGTATCCAGGGTGTTGTGATTCCCTTCGGGTGTGAAGGAAGACCAGCTGAGCTGGGTGTTGTAGTGTCCTTAGGGGGACTGTACCCTTGTTAGTGAAATCCTGAGTTGTTCCTCGGGGACTGGACGTAGGACTCCTAAGGAAAGGAGGTCCGAACCAGGATAAATCCTGTGTTGTTTGATTGTCTTCTTTGTGTGTTTGATATTTGAACTAACAGTCACTAACCTCCTTCGAAGAATTCTTGTGTGAATATTTTTGGTTATAAGTATCTTGTAGAATAACTTTAGAAGACCCATTCACCCCCCCTCTGGGCTTGTCAACTGGGCAACAAGTGGTATCAGAGCGAGTCTCTTCGACAAAGAAAGGGTCCAACGATCTGAAGAGTAAAGATCCATGGCAGCCCAAGGCAACATTGAAGGTCAGTCTGTCAACCGACCTCTCTCTTCGAGGTGAAGACTATCCTTACTGGAAGACCAGAATGGAATACTTTCTACAAGGACTATCCATTACTGGAAGACCATAGAATGTGAGTTCTATCAAATTAGAAGTCATAGTAGAGAAGGTGATCTGTTCGTCACACAAATGAGAAAGCGCAGTGGACGGATGATGACAGAAAGAAGATCTCCTTGAATTGCAAAGCAAAGAGCATCTTATGCTGTGCTCTAAGTAAAAAGGAGTTCAACAGAGTCTCAGCCTGCAAATCCGCAATGGAAATGTGGGAAAAGCTCAGGATTACTTATGAAGGCACAGACAAAGTGAAGGAAACAAGAATCGACATTCTTGTCACTCAATACGAAAGATTTCAGATGCAATCAGGTGAGTCCATAACTCAAATGTTCAGTCGGTTCACTGACATCACAAATGGACTAGCTGGTCTGGGGAAAACTTATGAGATTGGAGACATGGTGAGAAAAATACTTAGATCCTTACCGTCCGCATGGACCCCAAAGGTCACAGCAATAGAAGAAGCCAATGACCTGAAGAGAATGTCAGTAGAAAAACTCATTGGGTCCCTCATGGCCCATGAGATCAACATGGAAAGGCTAGGAGAGTCCTCTAGCAGAAAGAAGCACTCCAACGCCTTAAAAGCTGAAGAAGATTCACCAGAAGCAAGTTCAGATGCGAGTAAAAGTGATATGGACAGTGAGAATGAGGAAGCAATGCTATCAAGAAAATTGCAGCGAATTTTGGCTAAGAAGAAGAAATTCCAATCTGGTAGAAGACACTTCAAGAGAAACAAGGACTTCAAGAGACCAGATGGAAAAGATCTTAAGAAAGGAGAACCCATCTGCTATGAATGTAAGAAGCCAGGACACATTAAAGCTGAGTGTCCAAAATTCAAGAAGCCAGAGTTCAAAAAAGAAAGAGAGCTCAAAGAAGTTCAGAAAGTACAAAAAGAAGGCGATGGCAGCATGGGAGAACAGTAGCGACTCAGATAGTGAGTCAAGCTCCTGCAGTGATGAAGAAGAAGCCAACTTGGCCTTCATGGCTAATACTGAAGAAAAGGTAACCTCTGACTCTTCTTTTGATTCATGCAATGAATCTGATTCTGATAATCTAGAGGAAGCATTTAATGAACTTTATGATAAATATAGAGAAATAACCAAACTGCTAAAAACAAGTAAGAAAAATAATGCTTGTTTAGAAAACACTAACTCTGATCTGAAAACAGAAAATGAAGAACTAGAAAAACAAATAACTGAACTTAAAAGAAGGAATGAGCTACTATGTGAAGATTTAAACGATAAAAATAAACAAATAACAAAACTAGAAAAACAGGAAAGTGCAGATGAATTAAGGAAAGAAATTAAAAACTTAAATGAAGAAAATGATAAACTATCAAGCACACTAGAAAAATTTACTAATGGTAAAAACTCTCTAATATTAAAAGGTGCTAGAAGATCAGGTAAGAAGAAAAATGGATTAGGATATACACCCCAAGATAATGAAGAAACCATAGTTTATCCTAAAATATATCCAACACCAAAATTTGTACCTGAACAAGATATAGCATATAAAGCTGATTTCAAGTATATAGAAAAAGTAACAAAATTATCCTGTTGTAGTCACTGCAACAAATTAGGACATATCATAACAACATGCCCAACAAGACATAAGAAATGGATAATAAAAAGTAAAATCAATGATACTAACCCATCAGGACCCAAAAGAATTTGGGTACCTAAAACTTGATGGTTTTATTTCAGGGCAACACTCGAGCATCCAAATGGTATTTGGACAGTGGATGCTCAAGGCACATGTCAGGGAACCGGAAGCTGTTCACCCATCTCCAAGCTGAAGAAGGAACAGTCACCTATGGAGACAATGGGAAAGGCACAGTCGTTGGCAGTGGTTCCGTAAGCAACAAAGGAAAGATAGTCATTGAAGATGTACTGCTAGTCAAAGGACTGAAGCATAATCTAATTAGCATCAGCCAGCTTTGTGACAGAGGCCATCAGATTCAGTTTCAAGAGTCAAAGTGCAGCATATTAAAGAATGGAGCAGTAATTTCTGAAGCCAATAGAGAGAAGAATCTATACACACTCCATCTTGAAGAACTCAAGGATCAAGATGTCTATCTGGCAGCAAACAAGGATAAATCTACTGAATTGTGGCACAGAAGACTGGGTCATTGCAACTTAGATGGCATGAGAAAATTGCTGAAGAAAAATCTTGTAGAAGGTCTGCCAAAAGTCAGTGTAAAAATGGAAGGTGTATGCGGACCTTGTGCTAAGGGAAAACACACCAAGAGCTCCTTCAAGTCAAAGACAGTAGTAACCACCTCAAAACCCTTAGAGCTCCTTCATATGGATCTATTTGGGCCAATGAGGACTACCAGTCTTGGAGGTAAGAACTTTGGATTTGTCATAGTCGATGACTACTCAAGATTCACATGGGTATCATTCCTAGAGCATAAAGATGACACTTTCGAAAATTTTGTCAGTTTCAGCAAGAGAATCCAGAAAAACCAGAAGTTCAGCATTGTGCCTATCCGATCAGATCATGGTGGTGAATTTCAGAATGAAAATTTGCTAGATTCTGTGATGATCAGGGAATGAGCATAATTTCTTATCACCAAGAACACCACAGCAAAATGGAATTTCTGAGAGAAAGAATAGAACTCTATATATATGGCAAGAACAATATTATCAGAATATGAGTCACGGATTTTTCCTAGCATGTATGCATATGACCAATAATTAATTGAACACCGGAAAGCATGTAACTATTGAAACTTATATGCAAATCATGACATTAACACCACTAACAAGTCCACACTAACATGTATTCATCCCCACATTCATATCATATTCTTATCTTATCAGTTGACAATAAGGAAGATCACAAGATAATCCAATGGACATAAGATCAATCACAATTACACATTAGAATCGTATTCATATCATTACTATTTGTCAATGGGTTGATTTATTTTAGGTCCATGCATACCCTATAACATCATGCACATGTTTGTAGACATAATGGAATGATCAGACCCAAAATATGCAAAATCTTGTAAGGGTAGTGTCGACACTAGATCAAGTGGTGTCGACACGATGCTTCAAACACAACACAAAATAATGCAAAACTGGTCAAGTAGTGTCGACACTGGATCAAGTAGTGTCGACACAATGCTTCAAATACAAGGCAAAAAGGTCAAGTAGTGTCGACACGAGATCAAGTAGTGTCGACACTAGAGACAGCTTCCAGAAAACCTTCTGACCAATATGGGACAGTGTGTCGACACTAGATCAGGTAGTGTCGACACTAGATCAGCTCCCAGAAACTTTCTAGGTCAAACTAGGACAGTGTGTCGACACTAGATCAGGTAGTGTCGACACTAGAGAGCTTCCCAGAACACTTTCTGGGCTGTTTTGGGACAGTGTGTCGACACTAGTTCAGGTAGTGTCGACACTAGTGTCCCTCACAGACAAAAACATATAAATCAAGTGTAACCAGAAAACACGTCTCATACAGCGATTCACTTTCCCTTCTTATAACTCTCTAACCATTGACAATTAGACAAAATGTTCAACATAAAAGATGACGAGGATAACTAGTAGAAGAACTTTGATGTTGGGAGTTTGATCTAATTCAGTCTCTAATCCCGAGAAAATATATTAAGAACAAAAAGTCAAGTGTAGCCCGAAATCACAGTATCATGCAGTGACTCTCTTCCCATGCCTATAACTCTCTAACCAAAGACTTTTGGACAAAACGTCCAACATAAAAGATGATCATGACTTCAATTAGAAAAACTTTCGTGAAGAAATTTTAGTCAAATTGGTCTCGAAGCATGTGCATAAAAAGAAGAACGGGAAAATCCCTAACTGTGCGAGACTTCGGGAAAACTACGAATACCAAAATACTCCATGAAATTGAGTCAAACCAAATGCAAATATTCCTAGACTCAGAGAACTACATGATGGTGTTGGTTTTCTTTAATCTTGGCCCGAGAACACCTACCTTATGAAGATCTAAGTCCAGTCGACGTTCTGGATGTAACAGAGGATGCATGGGATGAAGCTCCGGGTTCCCAGCCTTTCTCCTTCTCCTTAGAAGCTCTAGCCTGCCTCCAAACGACCCCAACTCGTTGTTAACCTCCCCAAGAGTCTAGGGATGAGTTATTATAGTTTTAGGGTGTAGTTAAGAGTCCTAACGAGACTAGGAAAGGGGCTGCGAATTCTGCTCCCTACTTTCCAAGAAATCTGGGATTCTCCACCCAAAGGAGGTAGCAAAGGTTTAGGAAACCACCAATTGGGGTTGGGTTCTGTTTTGGCTTACCTTGCATGACTAATTACCTTAATTTTAACCCTAACTTGCCCTCTCCAATTATGGCATAATTACATACACGAATTTCTGGGAAATTTCCTGTCCTAGTTTGTTTATATCCTTGGGCCAAATATGCTCTATTGGCCCAATCTTGTTAATGGGTCATTAATCACATGGTATTGGAGTCTCTCCAATACGTTTATGTAATCTTATTCTCCTTTATTTCCAAAATTTTTAAATCACTAAATTTCAGGGTGTTACATCCTCCCCCACTTAAAAAAAAAAATTGGTCCCCAAATTTACACGTAATGTGTAGTTTGTACCTGAGAATAGTTCTGGGTGGTTTTTCTTCATTCTTTCATCTGTTTCCCAGGTAGCATTTGTAACTCCCTCTCGACTCCATTGGACCTTCACCATAGGTATGGTACGATTCCCGAGTCGTTGAATCTTCCGATCCAACAGTTTGATCGGCTTCTCTTCATAAGTCAGGTCCTCCCGAATCTCCAAGTCCTCATGGTTGATTACATGGTCAACATTGAATAAGTACTTCCTCAGCATGGATATGTGGAACACATTATGCACGCTCGCCAGCTGGGGGGTAGTGCAAGTCTATATGCCACCTGACCAATCCTTTCCAGAATTTCAAATGGTCCGATGAATCTGGGACTCAACTTCCTTTGATCCCAAATCTTTGTATTCCCCTTGAAGGTGAGACCTTCAAGAAAACATGTTCGTCAACCTGAAATTCTAGTCTCTCCTTCTCTTGTCTGCATAACTCTTCTGCCTGGATTGTGCTATCTTCAGACGTTCCCTGACAATCTAAACCTTCCTGACAGTCGCCTCAATTAGTCGGGTCCAACCCATTGGTTCTCCCCAACCTCTTCCCAACAAAGGGGTGATCTGCAACTCCTACCATATAAGGCTTCAAATGGAGCCATCTTGATACTTGCCTGATAGCTGTGTTATATGCAAACTCCATCAGGTACAACTGATCATCCCATCGCCCTCTAAAATCTAGCACCAGAGCACGAAGTATATCCTCCACAATTTGATTGGTCCTTTCAGTTTGTCCATCGGTCTGAGGGGAAAGTAGTACTAAAGTTCAGCTTAGTACCCATTGCTGCTTGTAAACCCTCCAAAAGTGTGAAGTAATCTAGGGTCCCGATCCGATATTATGTTAGATGGAATCCCATGCAATCTGACTACTTCCTTAACATATAATGCAGCCAACACATCCACTGACCATGTACTCTTGATCGGCAAGAAGTGAGACGACTTAGTCAATCGATCAACTATTACCCAAATTGCATCCATACCACCTCTAGTCTTGGGCAATCCCATGATAAAGTCCATACCGATGCTATCCCACTTCCATTTTGGGATTTCCAGTGGTAGCAGTCCACCAGCTGTACGGAAATGCTCGGCCTTGACTTTCATGCATGTTAAATAGTATGCCACATGATTGGCCACATCCCTCTTCATGTTCGGCCACCAGTACGACCTTTTTAAGTCTTGGTACATCTTTGTTGAACCAGGATGAATCGTGTACTTGGACTGGTGGGCTTCATTTAGTAACCTCTTCTTGAGTTTATACCTCGGAAAAGTAATCTCCCTTCAGCTGATAGAGTAAAATCAGGTCTTTGTTCTAGCTTCTCCTTGATCTCACTAAGAAAGGATCATCTCCCTGTTTCTCCTTGATTTCGGTCAGTAGATCGGATTGTATTTGGAGATTGGAGATCATTACTTGTTTTTTCTTCTTTCCATGTCTAAGTTCAAGCTTGCAAATTGCTCCAGTAACTTCCATTCGCCCAGCATCATATTAGCTAGCATAGCTCCTGGTTGTCTACTTAGAGCGTCTGCCACTACATTGGCTTTCCCCGGGTGATACTGAATGGAAAAGTCAAAGTCTTAAGGTACTCTAACCACCTTCTTTGTCTCATGTTAAGCTCCTTTTGAGAGAACAAGTATTTCAAACTCTTGTGGTCAGAAAAGACCTAAATTACTCACCATAAATATAATGCCTCCATATCTTCAAGGCGAATACTACAGCTGCTAACTCCAGGTCATGAACCGGGTAGTTCACTTCGTGGATCTTCAACTGTCTTGAGGCATATGCTATTACCTTCCCTTGTTGCATTAAGACGCATCCCAGACCTGTTCCAGAAGCATTTGAATAAATTTCAAATCCTCCTCTTCAGTGGGTAAGGCGAGGACAGGAGCAGTAGTCAGACACTTCTTCAAGTTGTTAAAGCTTTCTTCACATTCATCAGTCCACACAAACGGATTTTCCTTCCGGGTCAGTTTGGTTAATGGCACTGCAATCTTTGAGAAATCCTTTATAAACCTTCGGTAATATCCTGCTAGACTAGGAAGCTCCTGATCTCAGTGACGCTTGTCGGTCTTTCCCATCTCAATACAGCCTCAACCTTTGATGGATCAACAGCGATACCATCCTTGGTTACCACATGTCCTAAAAAGGATACTCCTCAAGCCAAAATTCACATTTACTCAGCTTGGCATATAATTATTCTCTCTTAAGATCTGTAATGAAATCCTCAAATGCTCCTCATGCTCTTCCTTTGTCTTAGAATAGATCAAATATCATCGATGAATACCACCACAAATTTATCAAGATATGGGCGATAAATGCTATTCATCAACTGCATAAAACTGCAGGGGCATTTGTTAGTCCAAAAGGCATAACAATAAATTCATAATGCCCATACCTGCTTCGGAAGGCAGTCTTGTGAATGTCTTCTCCTTTGATCCTCAATTGATGATAACCGGATCGGAGATCTATTTTAGAGAAGTATCTAGCTCCAGATAATTGATCAAACAACTCATCAATCCTCGGCAGAGGGTATTTGTTCTTGAGGTTACTGATTTAGTTGTCTGTAATCTATGCATAGCCTCATCGACCCATCTTCTTCTTGACGAAGAGAACAGGTGCACCCCATGGCAATGTGCTTGGTCGGATGAAACCCTTCTCTAACAGTTCCATCAGTTGCTCTTTTAATCCTTTAGTTCTGCGGGGACATTCTATATGGTGCCCTAGATACTGGTGCTGCTCCAGGGACCAACTCGATGGTAAAATCAACCTCACCTCCCGCTCAAGAGGATTCCTGGCAAGTCTTCAGGGAAAACATCAGCGTATTCGCTGACAACAGGGATGTCCTCAATTTTGACTTCCTTCTTTGCGATGACAATAACAGCAAGAAAGGCCATGCAACCTTTCCTCATCATCCTTTTAGCTTGTAGTGCAGAGATAAGTGACAATCTCCTGCGGTTTCTATCCCCAGTGAACACTGGTTTTGGGTAATGGCTAAAGGTTACCCGACTTCTCCTGCAATTTATACTAGCCCCATGTTCAGACATCCAGTCTGCTCCTAGTATCACTTCATACCCCGCCATGTCCATACATATTAAATTTGCTGGTAGGTTTTGGGTTTCAATCAACACTTCACTGGATGGCATATGGTTTGTAAGATTGGTGCTAGGACCAATCGGGGTTGACACAACTATTCCGGAATTCATTGGGACAGGTTTCACAGGTAGGTATCAACAAATGTTTGAGATATAAAGGAATGCGTAGCTCCCGTATCAAAGAGAACATATGCTGGTCGGGAAAGAATGGTAAGTGTACCTCCCACCTCCTTCTTCTTCAGCTTCAGGTTCCTGAATAGCTTGCAAGCGGCCTTGCCTCTTCTGTCCATCCGGACCTTTGTCCTGAGGGGCTTGTTCCTTAAATATTGGGCAGTCTGAGATCCTATGGTCACGACTACCACAACGCAGGCATCTCCCATGCGCTCTCCAGCATTGTTCAGACCGATGACCAGCTCTGTCACAATGTTTGCACCTTTCTCCCGTTGTCACCACTACCTGCTTACCTATCTCCTTTGGCTTTTTATCCGCTGGTTCATTTACTCCGCACTGGGCCTTTTCTTCCTAATAGTCGGCTGATACCTTCCAGCAGAAGACACTTGCTCCCTTTTTACGGATTTTCCCTTAATTCTTTCAGCAGTTTCCATGGCATCTTCCAGTAACTGAGCCTTCTTTACCATGTCAGCATAGGTTTGAATGTCCATTGGTGCCAGTTGAGTGATGAACTGGGGCCTCAAGCCATTCAGAAGTGTTTTTGCCTTCATCCTTTCTGTCCCAATCAAGTGAGCAGCATATCGGGACAGACGAGAGAATTGGGCCTCATACTCGGCCACATTGAGTCCTCTCTGTTTCAAAGCCGTAAATTCGGCTGCTTTCCGTTCCTGGACCCTCTCAGAAAAGTACTTGGTGTTGAATCGCTCAATGAACTGAGCCCATGTTAGTTGTTGTCCATTTAGTGTTGCTTCTACTACGACTCCCACCATGCCTGGCATCCTTTTCCAATTGGAAGTCGCCAGTAGTACTTTGTTCTGGTCTGTGCATTGCATGACCCTGAAGATCCTTTCAATTTCCTTAACCCAGTGTTCAGCAACATCTGGGTCAGTACTCCCTCCAAACCTAGGCGGATCCATATTTCAAAAATTTTGATGGAGATCACCGGCTCCGCGGTTACCCCCCCTGGGTGGCTTGTAGTATAGCCTGAGTCAAGTTCTGTATTATTCGTTGCATGTCCCTAGCCTGGGCACGTTCAACGACCATTGAGGTAATAAGTACCTTCAAGATAATAATATAGTCAGTCATCTAATTGTATCACATGTGACTTCTATTCCCATGGTTCTACCCAAGCTCACATTAGGTACGATAGATTTTGACTCATGTGATCTAGTTTCATTCTATGTTCCTATTCCCTTGGACCCTAAAGTTCAAGTCTCTGATACCAACTGTCACGCCCCGATATTTAGCAGCGGAATAAATACCGGGGGACGTGAACGATACAAACCGGCGTATCACAGTTGAATAGCGCAGAATCATAATTGAATATAATAACACATTCGAGACTATAATATGGTCACCAAAAGTATACTTTATTTTCATTCCATTCAACTAGATACAACCTCACATAAGAAGAATCAACTGAAAAGGTTTATTAATCAAATAACAACGTTTCTTTAATACATCAACTACTTAAATTTCTATTCCTAAGCTGACAACTATTCATATGACAGGTGCTCGTCACTCTTGCCCTGTCCCATCTGACTCCACTGGTTCTTCATCACTACCTGAAAAAGGGCAGGATGGTAGGGGAGCGAACTAGCTCAGTAGGATTTACATCTCAATAACGTGCGGGCACTAGTATACATGATTACATTTTAATAGGCAGATATGTAGATGAATATGATGACATTGCATGCTTTTCTAACAAGTTGAATAGCAAAGTAGCACGGATATCATATCAGATCAAATGTCGAGTTTCATATACAATGGACAGATATTTCAAGAATAGAATCATGTCAGAAGAGATTGGCCATATTCAAATAGATCTCATGTGTTCACATGAACAGACGTATCATATCATGTCAAGTCAAGCTTATCATGTCAAACAGGAGGCACATTTTCACAATCTTGCGTGTTTGTTTGTGCTATGCCAAGCACCAAGAGTCCATACTCCCGCGGTTAACAAGTACGTTGGGGCGCTCCTCCCCAGGACCAGACAGGGCCCCTATTGCACAGGCATTGGATCAAGTTTTGGACCGGAGTCCCACGTTGTGCCGAACAAACATATTCATATTATGGCCATAGAGTTTCAATGACAAGCTCATAGTAAAAAGAAACATGATCATTCATAGAGTCAAGGTATGACAAACAGCTCAAGAGAACAAGGCAGGATAACGACGTATCTTATGTTTCATAATTCATTAATGTCTTGACATGAGGGTGTTTCAAAAGACAAATCATATGCAGAAATGTGCTCTCAATTTCCCAAGAAGGATGTGCCTATTCGTGCAAAAGTGTAAGTGATGAGTCACGGATTTTCCTAGCATGTATGCATATGACCAATAATTAATTGAACACCGGAAAGCATGTAACTATTGAAACTTATATGCAAATCATGACATTAACACCACTAACAAGTCCACACTAACATGTATTCATCCCCACATTCATATCATATTCTATCTTATCAGTTGACAATAAGGAAGATCACAAGATAATCCAATGGACATAAGATCAATCACAATTACACATTAGAATCGTATTCATATCATTACTATTTTTCAATGGGTTGATTTATTTTAGGTCCATGCATACCCTATAACATCATGCACATGTTTGTAGACATAATGGAATGATCAGACCCAAAATATGCAAAGTCTTGTAAGGGTAGTGTCGACACTAGATCAAGTGGTGTCGACACGATGCTTCAAACATAAGACAAAATAATGCAAAACTGGTCAAGTAGTGTCGACACTATCAAGTAGTGTCGACACAATGCTTCAAATACAAGGCAAAAAGGTCAAGTAGTGTCGACACGAGATCAAGTAGTGTCGACACTAGAGACAGCTTCCAGAAAACCTTCTGGCCAATATGGGACAGTGTGTCGACACTAGATCAGGTAGTGTCGACACTAGATCAGCTCCCAGAAACTTTCTGGGTCAAACTGGACAGTGTGTCGACACTAGATCAGGTAGTGTCGACACTAGAGAGCTTCCCAGAACACTTTCTGAGCTGTTTTGGGACAGTGTGTCGACACTAGTTCAGTAGTGTCGACACTAGTGTCCCTCACAGACAAAACATATAATCAAGTGTAACTAGAAACCGTCTCATGCAGTGATTCACTTTCCATTCTTATAACTCTCTAACTATTGACATTTAGACAAAATATTCAACACGAAAGATGACGAGGATAACTAGTAGAAGAACTTTTATGTTGGAGTTTGATCTAATTCAGTCTCGAATTCCGAGAAAATATGAAGAACAAAAGTCAAGTGTAGCCCGAAATCACAGTATCATGCAGTGAGTCTCTTCCCACGCCTATAACTCTCTAACCAAAGACGTTGGGACAAATGTCCAACATAAAGATGATCGTGACTTCAAGTAGAAAAACTTTTGTGAAAAAGTTTAGTCAAATTCTATCTTGAATCATGTGCATAAAAGAAGAACAGGAAAAGCCCTAACTGTGCGAGACTTCGGGAAAACTACGATACACAACGTATACTCCATGAAATTGAGTCAAACCAAATGCAAATGTTCCTAGACTCAGAGAACTACATGATGGTGTTGGTTTTCTTTAATCTTGGCCCGAGAACACCTACCTTTGAAGATCTAGTCCAGTCGACGTTCTGGATGTACAGAGGATGCAGGGGATGAAGCTCCGGGTTTCCAGCCTTTCTCCTTCTCCTTAGAAGCTCTAGCCTGCCTCCAACGACCCCAACTCATTGTTAAACCTTCCCCAAGAGTCTAGGGATGAGTTATTATAGTTTTAGGGTGTAGTTAAGAGTCCTAACGAGACTAGGAAAGGGGCTGCGAATTCTGCTCCCTACTTTCCAAGAAATCTGGGATTCTCCCACCCAAGGAGGTAGCAAGGTTTAGGAACCACCATTGGGGTTGGGTTCGTTTTTGGCTTACCTGGCATGATTAATACCTTATTTTAACCCTAACTTGCCCTCTCCAATTATGGCATAATTACATACACGAATTTCTGGGAAATTTCATGTCCTAGTTTGTTTATATCCTTGGGCCAAATATGCTCTATTGGCCCAATCTTGTTAATGGGTCATTATCACATGGTATTGGAGTCTCTCCAATACGTTTATGTAATCTTATTCTCCTTTATTTCCAAAATTTTAATCACTAAATTTCTGGGGTGTTACAACGAGCTGCTGGAATTTGTTGTACACACTCCTATGGATAAGCAACAACTTGAAGATTTGGATTAAACATCAAATCAATCCCCTATTGTGTGACAAACCAGTGCCATTAATCTTACCAAGAATCCAGTTCACATTCAAGACCAAGCATATTGAGGTTAGATATCATTTTATTCGTGATCATGTAGCAAATGACAATATTGAATATATTTTTATGATACAAATAGTCAGTTAGCAAATTTTCACAAAAGCCTTACCCGAGGAGAGATCACATCTCTTAGAAGGAATTAGGCATGTGCAATTTGTGAAAAAGGTTTTCTTTTTTTAAACTGGCACATTTAATTTCAGAATTAAGCAGTTTTTCCCTCCAGGCTTTAGCAAAAGAAATTCAAATTAGCCTGGTTACCGCCCTCATCTTGAAGTCGGTTTGAATAGTCAAACTCTTTTGTCTTCTTCGCCGCCTTTGGCCCTCACTTTCCCAGTGCATTTATTTATTCCTAAAATCAACGACATAACGATTCATCTCCCATCTTCAACCCTTTCCCCTCTTTTATCTGTTTGTGCGAGCCGATGCCCTAACCTCTTCAACAACGACTCTCTACCTTTTGAAGCTTTGCTCCCATTCCCGCGAAAATCTCTTGAGGGCTTTCACTCCTTCCCTCATCTCAATCCTCCAGAAACCTTCTTCACCTGATTCCATGGCCGCATCCGTCATCTCCGGAAGTCTTGGGGGCTACGGCGCTGAGTTCCTCTGTAAGGCCCTCAAGTTTTTTTTTTGTTGCATTATTTTATTTCGTGTAAATAATTCATGTTGTGAGGGCATAGATGTACATATCTACGTATGTATTAACTATTTATACTTATGTATGCATGTGTCTAATTAGATGTAAATAATGTATGAATGGTATGATGGTAGTATGTACATAATAGTACATATGGTACATATATGTAGTGTGTGTGTGCATGGTTTCTGCATGTTTTGAGTTCTGGCCGAAGACCAGATTGACGTCAATATCAATGGACGTTTGAGTTGTGTAGGCGTCAACCCTATGGACGCCAACACTAAGTCCAGCGCCAGCGTGGACGTTAATTTCTCTGACCTGCATGCGTTGCAGAGCCGGATTTCCGGGAGCAAGCTAGCTCACCCATTGGGAGCTGTCTCCAACGGTCTGAAAGGGCTCACATCAACCCTGCGGGAATGGGAGAGGCCCCTCTCCTATATCTGAACCCCTTTGCAACCAGAAACCTCTCTTGACTCTCTTTGCAAGAGGAAAGAAGGAGAAGAAAAGAAACCCTAGAAATCTATGAGAAAACCCCACCTTTGCAAGCTTGGATCCGACCTTCTGAAGCTATTCCTGGCCATCTACCCCGACAAGGAGCTAGCTGAACTGAAGGGGGAGGCTCCCCGACCTCATCTTGGAGTCATCTTCGTCCTAGAACCCGGCGTGAAGACTTCTTGGGAGCTTCTTGGGACTGCCCAAGGAGAGCTTCACCAAGCTTTGAGTCCCTTTGGAGTTTTTGCAAGAGGCAAGTAACCTACCCCTATCGTCCATGTAGATGTCTAGTAGGTTTTTATGATTTTTACATATTTTCCTCGTGTCCTGGATCCCCATTCACCTTGTTATTTGGAGCTCGGTCTGTGTTTCTGCACAGACAGGAACTTGGCGTCAATGCCTTGACGCCAAGATTCCCCGTATGCGTCCAACGATCTTTCCGTCCACTCCTGGAACGGCCAGAGACCGCCGCCCGCAAGTTCGTCTGACAGAACAGTGAACTGTTATCTCCTTATATATAATTACTTTCGATATGTTTCACGATGAGGATATATTGTAAACCTATTATGCTATGTATTTTGGATGGTTGAGGTTTTATTTTTTTAAATTGCATATGGAAGATGACCATGTATGTTCACCATGACCCTAATAATCCGTGGGAAATTATGATGCCCTAATCCTATTGAATCATGTTTATATACGTCAGTCTCTGCTCTGAATTTTCTGGAATTTCCCATGTCAATGTGATTTACTGCAATTTATACTTGGAAATAGAAAACATGTGTAGGATTGCTAATTTCCAGTAAATCGTGTGTTGTGTAATAAATCTGGAAAAAATTCCTGTGGTATTGTGCATATTGGGATCAGGGTTATGATCTGTTAAACTGAACTTTTTATGTTATCACAATGATAAATTGAATTTTGGAATAATACGGGAATTATGTTAAATTTTCTGCAATTGCATTTTGGATCAGAAAAATGTGAAAATTTTCATGTGGGGTCCTAAACCCGAAATCAGCATGTGGTTAATTTCTCAGGTCATTTGGACAACTATACCATGCAATATGAATTTTCCATGCAAAAATGGGTAATTAATGCATGCCATTGTGAAATGATTTAATTTCTGTGTAACCCAACCTGATTGGTGAAATTTCCTGAATGATAAATTCTGTCATCTGTAGTGGCATGATTAGGAAAACAGAGTCATGTTGCGAATGAGAGAATGAATGAGATGTGAGTGTCATGTGTAAAATGTGTGTAAAACCGATATGTGTAATGTGTAAAACTGTGCCAAGTGTGATACTGCTTCCATAGAGGGCTGTGGAACCGTACCATGGAAAAGTCCCCATGGGAAGGTTCAATGTGTTGTGATCCTAAGGGCATTAGGATGAAATCCTGGAGGTGGACAAGTACCACTGGTTAGGGTGGAGACTTGTTCTCCCGGTCTGCGCAGTCCAAGAGTCGTCACTGTATGCCTAGGTGATGTCTATGTGTATGTGATGTGATTGTCCTTCTCTGGTGGTTTGGACTATGTGTCACGGCACTAAAGTGTAAAATGTGAATGTGATTGTGATCATGTGCAAATTGTGTAGTGTGAACAATGTGTAAAATGTGAATGTGTAAATGTACATGTGTAAAAAGTGAAGTATGTGAATTAGAAATTGTGTAAAAATGTGAAACCAAAATGTGAGGATGTGAAATTGAAATCCATGATATGATGATCTGAAATCATGTTAGGACAGCAACATAAATGTGGTTATGATCATGTGTTATATGTGTACAATGCGTAGAATCCATGCTAGGGACAATCCTTACTTATGTGTAACCCATTCCATGTGTGTTTACTCTCACGTTGTAGTTTGAATGAGAACATAGCTTTCATGTGTTATTTCAAAGTGTTTAATCATGTCAAAACAGCAAGCTTAAGCATGTAAAATGGTTATGTGCGTGCGTACGAATGAGAAGTAACCACGTTAGCAATGTTCTCCTTCATGTATGTAAGCTATTCATGCTAAACTGCTTTCATGTTTTAGCTTAATTGAGAGTGGAACTTTCATGCGTTGGAATGATTAGGAGCATGTGATAGGAGATTTATTTAGAAATCTGAAAGCATGATTCATGTGTTTCATTGATAAGATTACCAGATAGGTTGTTATTTCAAGGTCACGCATGCTACATGTTTGTGTCTTGTAAGTGTGTATGTAAAATCTGCTATGACACGTACATGTATGGTATGTGTAGAGTTATTTGCTGAGTTTTTTAGACTCTTACTTGCTTCGGCGTACAGGCATAGTTGGTGACGACACACTTGCGGAGGAGGCAGTGGAGACCGACTCCGCGCGGAGATTAGATCGTTGGTGTACTTTGCGATATTTTGATTTCATAGTATGTAATTGCAATATTGTACTAGCATTATTATGGAAAGAAAATGTTAAGTGTGGACAATTATGTATTTGATTTTCAGCAATGTAATTGTGTGGACTTTTAGTTCTTTAAATGTTATCGAATCATGTATGTTAAATGTTGGATGATGAATGATGAAACAGTAGTTCTCTTACTTCCGCTACTCTGTTCATATATTCACGTGTATCTCAGCTGAATGTTATTGTTGGGTAAATGTCCCACTGTGGCAACGTTCGTGGGTGTGGTATAACCGTACCAGTATAATGAGGGTCGCTACAGAGATTGGTATCAGAGAAACCGTTGAGATTGCACTAATATACACAAGTCATCATCTTCATTACATGCTAAGTCTACATAGGAATGTCCACATGTGTAGAATTGATTAATAATGAGTGAAAAATAGATAAGAAAACGGTTAGGAAATAAATTAAAGTAGCTCTAATGGTGGCTGAATTTATTACAGCCATGGCTTCGAGAGGTAGGCGTGGCGAGCACCGGCCTGTGAGGACGATCCGAGACGTGACGAGCGGGCGGAGCAGCAGGCCCCGGCACCGCTAGGTCCTGTACTTCCCCCACCGCCGCCTGTGGATTATGAGTATTCATGCAAGGTCTGGTGCAAGCCATGCAGACGCAGGCTCATACCCAGGCAGCACTCCAGGCACAGTTGGAGGCTCAGGTTAGACTAATAAAATGATTAAAAGTCTGTTTTTATTTAATTATGCGATATTGTGTTGATTGTGAATTGCTTGTTGTGTACTGTAGCAGGCTCAAGTACCAGCTCAGGACCATGGTGGACCTTCTACCATGAAAGATTCAAGAGGATGCTGCCACCCTCTTTTAAGGGGGAGAGCGATCCTTGTTGGCAGAAAGCTGGATGAGGGAGATAGAAAAGATCTTCCGAGCCCATCAGGTGTGCAGATGAGGATAAGGTCACATTAGCCACCTACATGCTACAGGTATTCTTTAGTTTATATGCTTGTATGTTTGGTTAAGTTTATTGTTTAGATGGTGCTTATGAGCGGTGTACTGCAGGAAAGAGCTGATGTATGGTGGGCTTCATTGCTGCGTACCCGTTTGAGGACGGAGCTATTGATGTTGCTTGGGACGAGTTCGTGAGGCTCTTTCGGGCCAAGTTCGTCCCTGAGCATGTTCAAGATCGGATGGAGCAGGAGTTTCTCTCTTTGGCTCAAGGCTCCATGACCGTACTAGAATATGAGGCAAGATTCTCTGAACTCTCCAAATATGCACCTCATATCGTGGCAGATGAGCGCAGGAAGACAAAGAAGTTCGTGATGGGACTCAAGCCATCACTGCGGACGAGACTTGTGGCGTTCGATCACCGCACGTTGGACGAGGCTCTTAGTGCTGCTTGTAGGCAGGAGGGAGAGATGGAGCAATACCTTGAAGAGAAGAAGGCTTCGCAGAAGAGACCTGCAGCTACGTTCCACCGACAGGATAAGAAGAAAGCGGTGTACCAGACACAGCAGCGATCAGTGGCAGTCGGCAGTTCTCAGGTACCTTCTGTACGTTCCCCTGGTGTGAAGAAAGAGTGTCCCCACTGTGGGAAGACACATGGTGGTACCGAATGTTGGATGATTACGGGAAAGTGCTTGAAGTGCGGAAGCAGCGACCACAAATCAGGATTGCCCAAGACTTCAGCAGGGAGTCCAGCGCGGAGCGCCAGCCCCAGCGGTAGCGGCAGCAGCGCCAGCTACAGGAAGACCAGGAAGGCCTCGAGCCCCAGCTCGAGTGTTTGCTTTAGCTCGCGAGGACGCTGAGCAGGCGGAGCATGTCACCGAAGGTACGGTTTTACTTCTAGGTGTGCACGCTCGGGTTTTGTTTGATACGGGTGCTACTCACTCGTTCATTTCTGAGCGGTTCGCTAGCAGTTAGCCCTAGAGTCAGGGTAGAGTCTGAGGAGTTAGAGGCCCTTTGTCTGTGCACACCCCTACGGGTACGGTATCGACTAGGAAGTGCATTCCGTCGTTACCTGTGTGCATTAAGGATAGAGTCCTAGATGGGTGTTTCTTCTTCTAAAGATGAAGGACTATGATGCTATTCTTGGTTTGGATTGGCTAGAGGAGCACTATGCTTTAGTGGATTGTCGTCGAAGAGGATTGTTTTCCGCATTCCTGGTGAGATGAGTTCTCTCACCCCTTGCCAAGGACTTGGCGGGAAGATAGTCATCTCTGCCATGAAGGTGATGCGCATGGTAAACAAGGGTTGTGACGCTTTTCTTGCCAGCGTGGTGTTAGCACCAGAGCTGATGAGTCACCTACTCTTGCGGAGATTGAGGTAGTGCGGATTTTCCAGACGTCTTCCTGATGATTTGTCTGGATTGCCACCGGATAGAGAGATAGAGTTTACCATAGAGTTGCTTCCGGGCACCTCTCCTATCTCGAAGGCTCCATATCGGATGGCACCTGCGGAGTTAGCCGAGTTGAGGAGGCATTGCAGGAGTTGCTTGATAAGGGATTTATTCGCCCTAGTGTTTCCCCTTGGGGCGCACCTGTGTATATTCGTCAAGAAGAAAGACGGGTCACTTAGGTTATGCATTGACTACAGAAAGCTGAACCAAGTGACTGTAAGAACAGTATCCCTTGCCTCGTATTGATGATTTGTTTGACCAGTTGCGAGATGCATCAGTCTTTTCTAAGATTGATTACGATCTGGTTATCATCAGTTGAGGATTCGGAGTGAGGATGTGTCCAAGACGGCGTTAGAACCCTTTATGGACATTATGAGTTTTGGTTCTTCCTTTCGGATTGACCAATGCCCCTGCAGCGTTCATGGATCTCATGAACAGGGTGTTTAGGCCTTATCTAGATAGCTTGTCGTAGTGTTTATTGATGATGTGCTGGTCTACTCTCCGGACGAGGCCACACACCACCGTCAGCATTTGAGGGTAGTGTTAGAGGTTCTTCGTGAGCACAAGCTGTATGCTAAGTTCAGCAAGTGCGATTTCTGGTTGCGCGAGGTTCATTTCCTCGGGCATGTCATCTCCGGTACTGGTGTAGCAGTTGATCCAGCAAAGGTCCAGGCAGTTATGGATTGGGAGATTCCCCAGACCCCTTCGGAGATTCGTAGTTTTATTGGTTTAGCTGGATACTATCGGCGATTTATTGAGGATTTTCATCCATCGCCGCCCCTATGACTCAGCTCACCAGAAAGGGAGTGAAGTTTGTTTGGTCCGAGAAGTGTGAGAGTAGTTTTTCAATTGTTGAAGACTAAGCTCACGTCAGCCCCGGTGTTAGTCTTACCGAGCGGTGTAGAAGGTTTTGCTATCTACACGGATGCGTCTCGGATTGGTTAGGCTGTGTGCTAATGCAGCAGGAAAGGGTAGTGGCTTATGCTTCTCGTCAGTTGAAGGAGCATGAGAAGAACTATCCGACTCATGACTTGGAGCTCGCAGCAGTGGTTCATGCACTAAAGATCTGGAGGCACTATCTTTATGGTGTCAGATTTGAGGTGTTTACCGACCACAAGAGCTTGAAGTATCTTTTCTCCCAAAAGAAATTAAACCTGAGGCAGAGGAGATGGATTGAGTTCTTGAAGGACTATGACTTCGACCTTCAGTATCACCCTGGGAAGGCGAATGTCGTAGCGGATGCTCTGAGTAGAAGGAGGCCATCTCTCCAGCAGATTGGAAGATGTTGGAAGATGCGGCTTGCGCGTTGACTGAGTTAGAGCCATCGCTATGCCAGGCTTGTAGCTCATTATCCCTTAGGTCCTCGTTTTGGATGAGGTGATCGAGCAATAGAAGCCGACCCTAGACTCTTAGAGTTTGGGCAAGGCAGGCATTGCTCGCGATGAGGATGGTGTGATTAGATTCCAGCACCGTGTGTTGTGTCCCTGATTTGGTAGATGTCCGTGAGCATGTGTTAGCGGAGGCTCATAGATCGCGATTCTCTATTCATCCGGGTAACACTAAGATGTATCAGGATCTGAAGAGATCATTTTGGTGGTCCGGCATGAAGAGGATGTAGCGGATTATGTGTCTAGATGTTTGGTGTGTCAGCAAGTAAAAGCCGAGCGCCAGCGACCATCCGGCCTTATGCAAAGGATGGAGATCCCAGTTGGAAGTGGGAAGCTGCACTATGGACTTTGTTTCGGGTTTGCCTCGATCTAGAAGGGCAATGACTCGATTTGGGTAGTTGTAGATAGATTCTCGAAGACTGCTCATTTCTTGCTACCCAAAGAAGAGCAGTCAGTAGAGAGTTTAGCTAGATTGTATATTAGTAGTTGTCATAGATTGCATGGTGTGCCGAAGTCGATCATTTTAGGATCGAGATCCGAGATTCACTTCGAGGTTATGGAAGGGTCTTCAGGAGCTTTAGGTTCGGAACTGAAGCTCAGTTCGGCGTTTCATCCCCAGACCGATGGACAGTCCGAGCGGACTATCCAACGCTCGAGATATGTTGAGGCGTGTGTTCTGGATTGGAAGGATGATTGGGAGCGCCATTTACCCTTGTGGAGTTTGCATACAACAACAGCTTTCATGCGAGTATTGGTAGGCTCCATTCGAGGCGTTGTATGGTAGGCCCTGCAGATCTCCGTTATGTTGGGAGGAGACTGGTGATGGGCAGTTGATCGGACCGGAGTTAGTTCAGGAAACTTCGGATAAGATCTAGCTTATCAGGAAGAGGCTTGTTGCGGTGCAGGATAGGCAGAAGAGTTATGCCGACAACAGAAGAAGGATTTGGAATTCGAGGTTTGGCGATCATGTCTTCTTGAAGATATCGCCTACTCGAGGTGTTTCAGATTTGGCATGCATAGTAAGTTGAGCCCTAGTTCATTGGCCCATATGAGATTCTCAGACGTTTGGGCAGCGTGGCATATGAGCTAGCCTTACCCCTCTTTGGCTAGTGTTCATCCCATCTTCCCACGTTTCGATGCTCAGGAAGTATGCCGAGATCCATCCAGTGATTAGTCATGAGCCAGTGGAGATTCAGCCGGATCTGTCGTATGTCTAGCAACCAGTGGCTATTCTTGACCGGAAGGTTCAGCATCTCCGGAACAAGAGTATTGCGTCAGTGAAAGTTCTCTGGCGGAACTTCTCACGAGAGGAGGCTACTTGGAGCTTGAGGATGCGATGAAGAAGAAGTATCCCCTTTTTGTTTGAGTAGTGTCGTTCTAACTTCGAGGACGAAGTTTCTTTAAGGGGGAGAGGGTGTCAATTTTTTTTTTGTTGCATTATTTTAATTTCGTGTAAATAATTCATGTTGTGAGGGCATAGATGTACATATCTACGTATGTAGTAACTATTTATACTTATGTATGCATGTGTCTAATTAGATGTAAATAATGTATGAATGGTATGATGGTAGTATGTACATAATAGTAACATATGGTACATATATAGGTGTAAGTGGTGCATGGTTTCTGCATGTTTTGGAGTTCTGGCCGAAGACCAGATTGGCGTCATATCAATGGACGTTTGAGTTGTGTAGGCGTCACCCTATGGACGCCCAACTAAGTCCAGCGTCCAGCGATGTGGACATTAATTTCTCTGACCTGCATGCGTTGCAGAGCCGGATTTCCGGGAGCAAGCTAGCTCACCCCATTGGGGAGCTGTCTCCAACGGTCTGAAAGGGCTCACATCAACCCTGTGGGAATGGAGAGGCCCCTCTCCTATATCTGAACCCCTTTGCAACCAGAAAACCTCTCTTGACTCTCTTTGCAAGAGGAGAAGAAGGAGAAGAAAAAACCCTAGAAAATCTGTGAGAAAAACCACCTTGCAAGCTTGGATCCGACCTTCTGAAGCTATTCCTGGCCATCTACCCCGACAAGGAGCTAGCTGAACTGAAGGGGGGGCTTCCCCGACCTCATCTTGGAGTCATCTCATCCTAGAACCCGGCGTGAAGACTTCTTGGGAGCTTCTGAGACTGCCCAAGGAGAGCTTCACCAAGCTTTAGATCCCTTTGGAGTTTTGCAAGAGGCAAGTAACCTACCCCTATCGTCCATGTAGATGTCTAGTAGGTTTTTATGATTTTTACATATTTCCTCGTGTCCTGGATCCCCCATTCACCCTGTTATTTGGAGCTCGGTCTGTGTTTTCCTGATTTCTCACCAGGAACCGGCGTCAATGCCTTGACGCCAGATTCCCCGTATGCAGTCCAGCGATCTTGCCGTCCACTCCTGGAACGGCCAGAGACCACCGCCAAGTTCGTCTGACAGAACAGTGAACTGTTCTCTCCTTATATCTATTACTTTCGATATGTTTCAAGATGAGGATACTATGTAAACCTATTATGCTATGTAATGTGAATGTGGGAATGTGTGGGAGAATGGTTGTGCATTTATTGTGGATGGTTGAGTTATTATTTATTTAATTGCCTATGGAAGATGACCATGTATGTTCACCATGACCCTAATATTCGTGGGAATTATGATCCCTAATCCTGTTGAATCATGTTTTTCTATACGCAGTCTCTGCTCTGAATCTTCTGGAATTTTCCCATGTCATGTGATTTACTGCAAATTTATACTTGGAAAATAGAAAACATGTAGGATTGCTAATTTCCAGTGAATCGTGTGTTTGTGTAATAAATCCTTGAAAAAATTCTGTGGTATGTGCATATTGGGATCAGGTTATGATCTGTTAAACTGAACTTTATGTTATACACCATGATAATTGAATTTTGGAATAATACGAGATTTATTTAAATTTATGCAATTGCATTTTGATCAGAAAAATTTGAAAAGTTGCATGTGGGGTCCTAAACCCGAAATCAGCATGTGGTTTAATCTCAGGTCATTTTGACAACTATACCATGCAATATGAATTTTCCCATGCAAAAATGGGTAATTAATGCATGCCATTGTGAATGATTTTAATTTCTGTGTACCCCCTGATTGGTGAAATTTCCTGAATGATAATTCTGTCATCTGTAGTGGCATGATTAGGAAAATTAGAGTCATGTTGCGAATGAAGAGAATGAATGAGATGTGAGTGTCATTGTTGTAAATGTGTGTAAAAACCGATATGTGTAATGTGTTAAAACTGTGCCAAGTGGTGATCTGCTTCCATAGAGGGCTGTGGAACCGTACCATGGAAAAGTCCCCATGGGAAGGTTCAATGGGTTGTGATCCTAAGGCATTAGGATGAAATCCTGGAGGTGGACAAGTACCACTGGTTAGGGTGGAGACTTGTTCTCCCGGTCTGCCATTCCACGAGTCGTCACTGTATTGCCTAGGTGACGTCTATGTGTATGTGATGTGATGTTCCCTTCTATGGTGTTTTGGACTATGTGTCACGACACTAAGTGTAAAATGTGATGTGATTGTGATCATGTGCAAATTGTGTAGTGTGAACAATGTGTAAATGTGAATGTGTAAATGTGCAATGTGTAAAAAGTGAAGTATGTGAATTAGAAATTGTGTACAATGTGTGAACCAAAATGTGAGGATGTGAAATTGAATCCATGATATGATGATCTGAATTCATGTTAGGACAGCAACATAAATGTGGTTATGATCATGTGTTATATTGTACAATGCGTAGAATCCATGCTAGGGACAATCCTTACTTATGTGTAACCCATTCCATGGTGTTTAACTCACGTTGTAGTTTGAATGAGAACATAGCTTTCAGGTGTAGATTGCAAAGTGTTTAATCATGTCAAAACAGCAAGCTTAAAGCATGTAAAATGGTTATGTGCGTGCGTACGAATGAGAGTAACCACGTTAGCAATGTTCTCCTTCATGTATGTAAGCTATTCATGCTAAACTTGCTTTCATGTTTTAGCTTAATTGAGAGTGGAACTTTCATGTGTTGGATTG
>CM024758.1:99211157-99246019 GCA_014218235.1 Colocasia esculenta | reverse complement strand
AGGAAAAGGTACGCAACTTCTAGCCTACAAACTCTCTCTCTCTGACCTCCCGAACTGACTTGATCGTCAGAGTCTCTTACCACCAAGGTGTTGGAAATCGACTTGAGGCATCACATGCACAGCGGAAGTAAAACAAAAAATCGATTTCCATCTATGTACTTGATCGGGCTATGATGTACGGTGCATGTAAACATACATACAAATAAGGCATGAGACAATCTCACCTAGGGAGATCGTATATCCCCTGAAGCGCAGAACTAGTCCTTGTTTGAAGGAGCTCTCGCGAGACTCCCTCTAGCGGTATCCACACAGTGGATGATCGGCGATGACGATGACCCCTCCTACACCGGTGGTGCCACTCCTCCTAGTCGTGCAACGCCACACAGCGGCCAACAGCAGCAAGTAGATGCAACAACAAGAGGGCTCGGCCCTCCAAGTTCTCCTCTTGCCTAGGAGAGCACAGGAGGGTGAGACGGGAAGGGGGATGAAGTAGGTGGTTTCTCTTCTCAAGCTCTAGCCCATAAACTTCAAGATAACCCCTTCTATTTATAGAGCCTAAAAGACACCTCATCAGGGACACCTCATCATGTCATGATGACAAGAGACACCTCACATGGACACCTCACCATGTCATGATGACAAGAGGGACACCTTGCAAGGACACCTCATCATGTAATCATGACAAGGGACACCTCGCAGAGACACCTCACCATGTCATGATGACAAGAGGGACACCTTGCAAGGACACCTCGTCATGTAATCATGACAAGGGACACCTCGCAGAGACACCTCACCATGTCATGATGACAAGAGGGACACCTTGCAAGGACACTTCGTCATTTAATCATCACAAGGGACACCTCGCAGGGACACCTCACCATATCATGATGACAAGAGGGACACCTTGCAAGGACACCTCGTCATGTAATGATGATTAATGATGATGAGCTGTCCTCCTTCCAGAAGGGGTGAGGTGGCATGATCCTAGTATGCTCCCTTAATCGATCCTTATCAAGGCTTATTGGGTCTTACCCAATAGGTCCATAATGGGTTAAATAAGGCTTATTGGATAACTTATATCCAATCCTCTATTCATCGCGTTATCCACCGTTTGTGTGTGACCCTCTAGGCCCAATATCGAGCTGGCCGTGAGTTGTACTCGTTAGAACTCCTTCTGACTTAGTGAATTATTATCTCCATAATAATTCACTCAACTCATCGATTATGAACATACTAGGCCACTATGTCATAATCCTCAGACGATACGAGTGATCAAATCCATTGGACCTGTCTGCCCACAGTTCTGTGTACTTGTAGTCCCTCATCCATCTATTATCCCAGAGACCATATATTAGGCATGGTGTTGTCAGGTCTATATGGAATCTGTTAAAGTCAAACTCTTATCGGATTCTCCCGGAGAACTCCTTCTCACTAAATCCAATTGACCCTGCCAGGGATTTGCCTGAGTAAGACAATAGGGATATTCCTCTCATGATACCGAGAGTGGATGATCCTTTATTGACACATAATTGCCTTCTTAAGGTTGGTTACCATTCCCAATGACTGGCTATACTAGACCTGGAACATCCAGACCTATAAATCCATTATCAAAGAATGGAGTACTCAAATAATACATCTTTGGTGTCTCAAGTCTAAGGACCAGTTACACAACTGAGACTACAGAATCTCTATCTGACAATCATGTATCATTAACCATATAGCATTCCGAGAACGGATCATTCAGTGAACTCATTCTCCAATAAGCACCTGCACCATATCCCTGTCTCCACACAGCAGCTATGAGACCAGCTGCTTCCATCATATGGACAGGTATATGCACACCGGTCTTCCGGTCATCTCAATGTCCTTCTTGAGTAACCTATGACTAGGAATATTTAGGATCTATGTTTAAAGAGGATCGGCCTCATTATCATGATCTCATCATGATCCAATTACCATTGCACAGACCCATGGACATCACAGTATACATACGCATGGAATATATAGTGAGAAAATACCATTATAATATTACCAAAAGATATTGTACATAATTACAAGTGCCATCACTCACGTGAATTGGCTTGCAGGGCACCTATAACTAGCACAAGGACCCTTGGTGGCCTTGCAGGTCGGAGATCGGTGACTGCGGTCTCGTCATCCCTTGGGCGCATTCGGCCCGAGCCGACCTCAACGCTTCAGTAGCACCTCGGCTCGCACCGACCTCGTTGCTCAAGCAGCAACACTTGTCATCTTGAGCTTCGCTGTCACGGGGATCCAGCACGTTCAGTTCTACTTGAACCACCTGCAAAAAGCACAAAAAATTGTATCTTTCTTGATATCAGCTATCCGTCACGGAGAAACAGGGCTGTGAGATGGAAGAGGAAGAGGACAGGGCTTCACTGCCAATTGACGAAGAGGAAGATGATACACATATAACTGACGCATGCCCGTGGGATGGAAAACAGAAAGGCATTGGAAGAGCATGTATCAGATTCGGAGCCATTGACGCATGCCCACGAGATGGAAAACGGACACGCATTGGAAGAGCATACATTAGATTCGGCTCCATCCATTCATACTAATTAAATGGGCATGGAACTAAAAAGTCATCGTTGAACCGGAAGAGAATTAGACTGGACGAAAATCGAAAGTGTCTCTTCTAGTATATAGGTTATAGATTTGTTCTATTTATTTAAATTTGTTTCACTTATTCAACTATTTGTTCCACTTATATATTGTATTAAGTTCTGACAAATATTAAATACTACTTTTTGTGGAGAGTTGTGTTGCACCCCCAACAACTAATCAGAGGCCACCCGACTCTTCCAGTTGGATATTTGCTCCCTCACCGCATGAGAGCAAAATATTACTCCATGATCTAACACTGTCCAAAGCTAATAAAATGTTATGTTAAGTGTGTAACATATAAGATTTTGAAGGGATGTATAAGAATATGAAAAATAGAGTTATATATGTTATTATTTTTACGATGTGAGAAGATAAAAAGGGCACATTAGTAATTTGCAATTATGATATTTCAAAAATTATGTTAATCAAATGAAAATAACAGCATGACGATATTTTGATGAAATATGAAGGTATACAATGTACAAAAATTAGAATGTGGAGATATAGATTATAATATGCACAATTTGCAGGGTGTAGTGTAAGTTTCTCTTTTTCTATTTAAACTGCTCTCTTGGAGCGTGAAACCCTAATCTCTCTATCCCCTCTTGACAGCACCCCCCTCCGCCCCGCCCCCCCCCCCCCCCCCCCCCCCCTCTTCTTCTTTCGAAGCGTTGTTGCCACTTGCCACCCGCCTTACCGTCCCCGTCGCCGGACTGGCAAGTCTGCCCCCCCCCCACTCCGACACGGGCTCCCCCTTTCCCACGATCCCCCTACGTCCTCCCACCTCCGCGAGGGCCACTCAAATCTCTCTCTCTCTCTCTCTGCGCGCAGAGGGGAGGGTGTGCCGCCGTGGAGTGGAGGGCCGCGAAGGAGGCGGTCGGAAAGTTGCTCCTCCGACCTGAGTTTGATCCGTTGACACCTTTACTCGTGGGCTTTCTACATCTTGTTCCAACTATTATTTTCTTTATCTTTTCTGCCGTCTTTTTCCGTTTTGCCTGTGTTCTTCATCGCCCCTCCGAAGTCGATCGGACTGGATGGCGATAAGAGGAAGAAGAAACGTTTTCCAGACGGAAATTACTTGCTGGTGCTTCATCTGTTTTCTTGATTTTTTTTTTTAATTTGGTTCTACTGCCTGGAGCACGACGATGAACTTTCTTGCCTTAACCACACCGATGCCTGGAGCTCGATGATGAAGTTTCTAGCTTTAACCACACCGAAGAGAAGGGCTCCGCCGAGGACGGGGTGGCCGCTTCCTCCGGGTTTTTCCCCGCCGCCGCCCCCTCTCCGTGGCGATGTGATGCTGTTTCTTCTTCTCCGGTGCTTGTTGCTCGCCGCGTGACGCTTCGCCTCCGGACGGGAACGAGGGCGGCTGGTTCAGCCTGGTCCAGTGTGTCGGGCGGGTCTCGGCGCGCCTGGCCTGCTCGGATAACCTTGGTCTTGTCCGGAGGCGGGGACAAGCGCCGGAGAAGGGGAGATCGCTGATCGCCGCGCCGGGTGGGCGATGGGGTAAAAGAAGGAGCCGGCGGTCCGGCTTGAGGCGGCGTCTTCTCCTGTGGAAAACCTTGGCCTTACTACTGAGAGCTCTCTCGATCGCGTTTCTTTACCTTGTTTTCTGTACTTGTTGCGGTCGGGGTCTTCCATCCGAATTAAGTGGTTAAAAAATGCTTCTTTAAAACAGATTTAGGTGCGAATTTCTTAACATATACTGAAATGAAAGAATAACACTTAATCTGATGAATTACAGTTCCGACAGAAATTAAAAAATAAGTTAAATATTAATAAAAAATTTTAATTAATTATTTAAGAAAAATTATATTGATGTTATTACGTGATAGTATTTAGAATTGTATTTTATTAATATAATATAAAATTTAAAATAGAATTGTGAGTGAGACAATAATCTAACTTGGCGACCCAATGCCGTAGAGGTGAAATCCAAGTTTCGGATAAGGCTTGTCTCTCGGCTCCATGGCAAGGATGGAGCGTATAGCATCCAGGACTTTAGTTTTTTTGCTTCCTGATGACCAGAGTAGGTCAGTAATATAATAAGCAAATGTGGGCAAGAAGATGATAAGTAAGTTCTGGCAGAAATTATCTCTGTATCGTCGACCACAGTTGGCATGCAATTGAGAATTACATGTTATCGATACAACATTCCTTCCATCTGCCAACTCCAGAAGAAAAGTAACCTTCCAGCGTGGGAAGCACTCTTCTAAATCGGTAAACTTAAAAACAAGATCAAACCCACACTCGGAAGATGCCCGGAAGAGAGAGCTTCGTACGCGGTCAAAAATTTTAGCAATCTTCTTCGTACAAAGAAATCTCACTACGGCACAGACAAGGGAAAAAAATCATGAAGGAAGAACGAATTAAGGGTCTATTTAGTTCTATGTAAAATATTTTTATTAGAAATTAATTTTTACATAAAAATAAAAATTATAATTATTTATTTATTTTTTAAGTAATATTTTCACTGATTATTTATGTAAATAGAATATTAAAAAATAATATGAAAAGTTAGTATTAAATGTAAGTTTTTAGTAGAGAGTTGCATTGGGGCACATGACATATCATGATCAACTCTAATAAGAGGGGGTCATATAGTAGTACATCATTCATCAAAATTTTATTTTATTTAAATATTTTTTATAAAATAAAAAATTATTGTAAAACAACTAATTTTGGACATAGACAATTTAAATTAAGAGAAATAAAATAAAAATCTAACTTAAATGAATACTATTTTATGGATATTTAATAATAAAAATAAAAATTAAAACAATTAATAAAAACTAATTAGATTTGATAAATGTGACTTACATGAGGAGAAAAAATTAAAAAAATAACTTAAGTGAATAGTGCCTCACATGTTATCACTGTAGCTACAAAAGTGAACTGAAAAATGACATTATTTTATTTTTCAAGAAAATCAAATAACCCAAAAACTAAAATTTTCGTTGAAAATATTATACTGGGTGGAGTTTTCCCAGGAATCAACAAAAAGTTTTTCATGTGAAGAAAAGGTTCCAACTGGTGGTGGGCATCAAAAGTCCCCTGTATGCAACTATGGGCTCATCAGACTGAACTCATGAAAAGCACCTCTTTACTTCCATCTGTCCGGTCGGCAGCCAATTCCCTGTTGATATATCGGTTGCCAACTATGATCAGAACCTAGATTATTATAAATAAACAAGTTTATACATGAAAAAGAAAACCGATAAGAAAAAGAAAGAATTAATTAGAATAATATAAAATAATTTTCAAAATAATATAAAATAATTTTTTAGATGAATTTATCTGAAGTTTCTATTAAATATTTAATTTATTTTTTATTCTCTAATAAAATTATAATTTAATATAGTAAATATTATCTTTTGTTATAATAAATGTTAAGTTTTGTTACAGTAAAAATCTCTCATATTATAATTAGAGATTATTAATTTATTTATCTTAATTTTGTTGATACGATAGATTTTAAGGTTTGATCATGTATTTTTCTTTCGTGGTGTGGTGTTATTTTTCAAAAACTTAGGAGATAAAAGGATGCATAACTCGATACACTTTGCAAATTGATATCTTTGTCCATACATATTATTCTTCAACCCTCGTTTTATCATCTGTAAAAAATAAGTTGAAGCAACCTAAAAAGTAGAATAGTATAAAATTAGTAAAAAAAAAGTATGAAATTTTATTTTTTGTGAGTAATAAAATAGAGAAGCATTTACTACGTACTCGACTGAATAAAATTTGTCCAATTAAGTGATAATCTATATGATGCCATGTGGTAGCTTAGACAGTGTGGTCGGAGGAGGTGACAAGCGATAGTGGCATGACTAGTGGTGCCACCGGTCCGGTCAATGGTGGCAGTAGTGATCAATGACATTAGTAATTGATGATTGACAATGGCAACAATGAGTGGCACCGACTACCCAATAGCACATTACATAGTTCCTCGTGAGCTAGCTCACCTGACTAGATAGTTTCCCCCAATTGGGTAATAAATATTTCTTAATAAAATAAGTATAATACATAACATTTCACTTCTTTATCAAATAAGAAAAATCTACAACAAGTCAAAGTTTGTTGGACAATTAAATCACACTAAATCGTGATTTGGTGGTACGATATTATTTCGCAATAGTTCAAGCTAGCAATCCAAAATTTTTTTAGATTTTAAATTTTCTTATTATTTTGAGATTTTATAACTCATTTCATACGCTCTACATATAACATATCATAATAAAATTTAATAATTAAATGACATAATATCACTAAATATTAATAACATGCAAAAACATATATAATTTCAAAATCTACAATATAATAAAAGGCTATCAATATACATAATTATAAGTGTACATCAATTAGATGATGTGGAGGCTATTTCTAGCCTCCTAGGCCTGCGGGCCTATCACGGCCCACTACGGCCAATCATGACCCATCAAGGTATCTGAGCTCCGGACTTCAAGCCACGTGTCCTCGGGTTCAGGTAGAAGGCTTCCGAACACGCTTGACCATCCAGAGTCAAGGCCTCGGGGGTGGTCTCTGGACACCCCGCAAGCTTGTTCGAGCAGGGTGCCGTCTGCCACCAAGTGCCCCGCACTGTGCTTCCGGGCACCGGGCACCAAGGTGCCTGCCTAGTGACCGAGCAGGCCTCTGCTCGGAACCTTCCGACCAGGGGATCCAGGGCAGCCCTTCGCCTCCTGGAGGCAGTTATTGCGACGACGCGACACGCGCCCCCTGGCCAAACACATTAACCAAGGAATCCCAATAGGCGTCTCAACAGACAAGCCCCTCGCTTGGGAACTCGAACCGGCGCGTCCCTCCAGTCATCATTGGAGAAGATAAGCGTCCGGACCTTTCATCTCCCTCAGCTATAAAAGGTGCAAGTAATCCCCATACAAAGGTACGCAACCTTTGGCACACTCACTCACCCTCGCGCGAAGCACACACCAGCGAACCTTCCTTTCCAACCTTCCTCTACAGTCCAATATGACTTAGGCATCGGAGGGTTCCCCCCGATTCTTCAACCAGGCCCCCCTGATCCATTCTGGGTTTTGCAGGCCATCGTCTGCACCAGAGACCATCTTCCCTCTCTTCCTAGTGGAGGCCCATTCGGCCCAGGCCTGAACGGGGAATCACATCCAAATTTTTGGCGCCGTCTGTGGGAACGAACGAGAGGCCATGCGCCATAC
Organism: Colocasia esculenta; assembly: GCA_014218235.1. Taxonomy (NCBI): domain Eukaryota; kingdom Viridiplantae; phylum Streptophyta; class Magnoliopsida; order Alismatales; family Araceae; genus Colocasia; species Colocasia esculenta. The sequence continues at coordinate 99,238,196 of CM024758.1, read as the reverse complement.
CCGAGCGTCTCATCTTCATGAGACCCGCACACCCTTATCCTCACTGGGGTGGCTGTGTAGATGTATTCTTTAATCTCACATTGAAAGATAGTGAGAACAAGTGTGCGTTTATCAACAAGAGCCTCACCTCTTCTCTCAAGAGGGTCCTTTTAAATGACAAAACCCCAAGCATGGGGACAATACCTCTTGGGAGGCACACTTAAATCACGTCTCTTCATTGGCGTCGTCTGTGGGAACGACAGCAGCCATGGCTCGCAGAAGATCCTCTCACCAAAACCCCCACAACAGGGCAACGTGGTCTCGCCAGTCGCGCGCAGACTCGTGTGACCAAGCCCCTCCTGCCTGTTGCCCAGTTAGGTAGCCCTGAGGGGGGGGGGGGTGAATGGGTTTTTAAAATTTCGTCAACTAAAACCTGTTCACCAAAAGCATTCACACAGAAACACACTTCGATGGATGTTAGTGTTAGTTAGAATAAACAGCAATCATACAGGAGCAATCACACAATACAAAGAATTATCCTGCTTCGGATTCCTCTCCTTAGGAGTCCTACATCCAGTCCCTGAGTAATATCTCAGGATTTCACTACAAGGGTACTGTCCCCTTAAGGACCCTTACACGCAGCCGCAGCTGGTCTTCCTTCACACGAAGGGAAATACACACCCTGGATACCACACCAGGTCTTCCTTCACAACTGAAGGGAACAACATGATGATCAGTCTGTCCCCAATGTAATTCTAATTAATTACATATATATTTTGATGATTAACAAACCAAACAAAAGATTATCAATTATATCTAATGAATATTCATAAGTCTTAAGTACAGGAAAAATACCAAGGTCAAACAAGCCAATAAAGGTATGCATTACTGAAGCCTTAATTTTCAAACATGATATTTCTCTAAGTCCATATCGACTTCTATTGAAGGCCATAACGATTTCTTTATAAGCATATCGATTTCAATAGAATTCCTTCTGGCTGAAAAGTCATGTTGTTTCAACAAATCGATGCCGTAACGTTCTATAAGTGATCGAAACGATTTCCTTACAAGACTGAAAAGTCATGTTGTTTCAAACAAATCAATGCCGTAACGATTCTATAAGTGATCGAAACGATTTCCTTAAAAGACTGAAAAGTCATGTTATTTCAATCAAGTCAATGTCACAACGACTCGATAAGTTATCGTAATGATTTCTTTAGACCCCGTAACGACTTTCTCGTTACAACGACTCTATAAGTTACCGTAATGATTTCTTTAGAGCCCGTAACGACTTGCTCGTCACAACGACTCTATAAGTTACCATAACGATTTGTTTAGAGCCCGTAATGACTTGCTCGTCACAACGACTCTATAAGTTACCGTAACGATTTCTTTAGAGCCCGTAACGACTTGCTCGTCAACAACTCTATAAGTTACCATAACGATTTCCTTAGAAACCGTAACGATTGTCTATCGCAACGATTCATAGTACTGTAACGACTTCTTCTGAACTCGCAACGACTTGCTTATTGTAACGACTTCATGTTACCATAACGATTTTTTAGAGGTTCATAACGACTTGATAAGTAGTTATAACGATTTCTTTAGAATTCACAACGACTTGCTTTGTATAAGATTTGTTAAGTATTTCATATCGATTTCTTCAGAAACACATCAATTGCTTTGTGCAACAATTCATTAAGTGTTCATGATATATCTTCTGTCACATAACGATTTGCTATGACTCATAACGATTCCATAAGTCATATAGTCATCGATTTCATATCTTGATATTCATATTAAAAACGTTGACTGGTCAAGGTCCACATAGATATCTCTCTGACGCTCCTACATTTATGAGATCTGAACGTATCTCTGCATGCATGCAGACTATATCATCCTTTATCGTGCCTACTCTGATAACGTCCTTTAGACTTAAGCTATTTGACATTACTATTCCATGTCTATGGCTACTAACGTTGACTGACATCAGAGACAGCTTAGCTGTCTGCTATTTGAGCTTGACATTGTGCAGACCTCTGAACCAGCTTCATAGTACAACGTTAAACAAATAGAAGCCAACGGATATTTCTAAAGATCTATCTCTTTGCATGCTCAAGTAATCAAAGACTGGTGACTAGAAGCTTCCAAGACTCTAGATGTCATTCAGTCTAACGACTACTCAAAAGAGAGACAACGGACCACTTCAACGTCTACATTTCAAATTGAAGATATAAATTCAAGTCAGAAGCATAGAAGAAAAAAGTTTTTTTTTTACGCATTCAAGCATTCAAATTCTTTTGAAGAAAGTCCAGAGCAAAGAACCTTCATTCCACTTAGCTTTTGCTCTTTTGCTCTCCACTAGTTTGTGAAAATCTTAAGAGAGCCTGTACAGTCTGAGAGTGTGCCTGCTTAAAATCTCTTTGCTCTCAGTTCTAGTTGCTTGAGATCCTTGCTTATCAAAAGCTTGATCTAGGGGCTTAAATTTCATGTTACTCTCTTTGTGTTGTTCCTTCGGTTGTGAAGGAAGACCTGGTGGTATCTAGGGTGTTGTTCCCTTCGGTTGTGAAGGAAGACTGGTGTGGTATCCAGGGTGTTGTTCCCTTCGAGTGTGAAGGAAGACAGCTGAGCGGGTGTGTAGCGTCCTTAGGGGGACTGTACCCTAGTTAGTGAAATCTTGAGTTGTTGCTCAGGGACTGGATGTAGGACTCCTAAGGAAAGGAGGTCCGAACCAGGATAATCCTTGTGTTGTGTGATTGTCTTCCTAGTGTGTTTGTTATTCAACTAACTGTCACTAACCTACTTCGAAGAACGTTTGTGTGAATGTTTTTAGTTACAGGTAATGCTCACATAGATATCTCTCTGATGCCCCTAGATCAAGCTTTACAAGGCAAGATCTGAAGCAAGGGATGAGAGCAAAAGATCTACAGATAATGCTCACTCTCAGAACCGAACAAGTCTCACAAGATTCTACACGAAATGCAGAGAGCAAAGAGCTAATCTAATGGGAATGAGGCTTGGCTCTTTTCTGAAAACTCGCAGAAGACTTGAAGGAACTTTCTTGTAAGCAAGTGCGGATCAGTAAGTCTTCGTTGTATATTCATTGTCTCTATCCCTCACTTCTTCTGGAGCTTCATTCTTCTATATATATATGATAATTTGAAATTCGAACGTTGAGAAGTCTGTTGTCTCTAAGCATTTGTTTACGTTAGACTGCTTGACACTTGGAAGCTTTCAGTCAACAGTCTTTTATTCATTTGAGCACACAAAGAGATAGGATCTTCTGGCATCTATTTGGTCCAACGTTGTATGACGGAATGCTGTCAGAGACCTGCACACATTTTCAAGTTTAAACAGTAGACAGCTAAGCTGTCTCTTGTTGTCAGTCAACGTTAGAGCAGATGTTCATAGAAATAGTAATGCCAATTTTTTGTTCTAAAAGATGCATACATGATAGACACGATAATGGATGATATTGTCTGCATGCATGCAGAGATACGTTTAGTCTAATAAATGCACAGATGTCAGAAGATATGTGTGAAGACTTTGACTGTCAACGCTTTCAAAGATAAGTCATATATCAAGTCAATATAACATGAAATCGATACATTTATGACTTATGAAATCATTGTGCATTGGACAGCTAAATCGTTGTAACTTAATAACAAATCGTTATATTTCTACAAGCAAATCTTTGTGATCAAGGCGATATAATCAAATCATGATGAGATATGAGAAAATCGTTGTGATCACTAAGGAAAACGTTCTTAAGAAATCGATGCGCAAAGTAAATCATTGTGATCACCTAAAGAAATCGTTACGAGTGCAAATCGTTATGATGACTAAAGAAATCGTTACGATAGCAAATCGTTACGATGACTAAAGGAGGGAAAATCGTTACGATGACTAAAGGAATCGTTAGGATAGCAAATCGTTACGATGACTAAAGGAATCGTTACGAGAGCAAATCATTACGATGACTAAAGGAATCGTTACGAGAGCAAATTGTTACGATTACTAAAGGAATCGTTACGAGAGAAAATTGTTTGATGGACTAAAGGAATCGTTACGACAGGCAAAATGATGCGCTCTTTTTAACAAATCGTTGTGAGAACGATTCCTTTTGAATTTAAACAATGTTTCAGTCTATGAAGAAATCATTAAGGCACTTATGAAATCGTTATGGAAATCGTATAATTCTACTGAAATCATTGTAGCAGAAAGGAAATCGATGTGGACGTAGAGAAATTTTATTTGTTTGAAATAATGTTGCTACAGTAGGAATAATACTTACCAGTTTGACTTATTTTCCTTTGCTTTATTTCATGTACTCAATTCTCATGAGAATATGTTAGTAAACTTTTAAATAGTTTTGTTAATCACAAAAATAAAATGTAATTGAATTTAAATTACATGGGGACAGACTGATCATCATCTCCCCCTTTTGGTGATGACAAAACTTAACAAAAAGCATGAATGGTCTGAAATAATTCTAAGCATATTTTTCTTTGAATGTATTTCAGAAATGCTAAATATTTATCCCCCTTTTGTCATTTAAGTAAAAAGATACAATGAGACAAAAAAGAAGAGAAAAGATGAAGTAGAGAGCACACAAAGGTTGTTATTAATCTTGAGGGGGTACAGAGAGATAGTAAGCAGGAGACAAAAAGAGAGGCAAAATGAGAAATAATCCCAAGCCTGCGCTTCTGCTGCTCAAAAAGCAATCTAAACACCCCAGGAGCTGGAGAGAGTAGGAGGGGGTCCCATGGTGGGAGCCATCCTTCGGAGATGAAGAGCCAATTGCCGATCAAGGAAGTCAGCATAGGAATCTTTGTCCAAGGACATTTTGTAGAAAACGATTCTCAAAACTGGCACAAGCAAGAAACTGATCCATGGAGATGGGATAGAAGTTCTGCTTGTGCTTCAAGTCTATCCGCAGGGCTATATACACCTTGTACCGTTCAACCCAGGTTTGATAGGGATCAGTAACCAGGTGAATGGAATTCATGTCAAGAAAAGTAGCAGCTGACACTGGAGGTTTGCCTTCCCTGGCTTGAGATTCATTTATAGTAGAGAGTTGCTGAGCTGAAAGGGGATAGAAACGGATTCAATCATCAGGAGAGAGTCTTTCACATTCTAACAGGGCAGGAGCAAGAACATCAGCACTGACATGGCCCTGGTGGTACTCTCTAAATAAAAATGTGTGGAAAGCAACCAGATAGCCCTTATGTACTTTAATTCTGCCAGAACTCTGGCAAAATGCTCAAAGATAATTGAGCCTATAGAAGAATCATGATCAGAGAGTGAAGAGGGGGAAGCAACACCATTTCTGGTAACTCCAAGGTAGCAAAATCAACCTGAATAGCTTCAGAATGAGCCTCATGAAACAAGAGCTCGATGGCTAGCTTAAACTGCCCAAGCTGAATTCAGGTAGACAATAGAGATATCTATAGTCATGAACATCTGGAAGTGTTGAATCATTTTGATCTCCTTTTGGATGAAGGAGCCAAGTGCTTATGATGGATCAGGAACCATTCAGATAGAGTCAGGGAATGGTCCCTTGGAGGGAATCTGGCAGATTTGGCAAGAAGAAAGTTATTGTATAGCGCTTTTGCCCCCGAGCCCACTGCTCTTCAGATTGGATTCAGAAAGAGAGAATATTTTGGATTTGAGAATTTGGAAGAGAAGTATAAGGCAAAATGACATTTAAATGATCGGTAAGATTTAGATGAGGTAGATTGAAAATAGAAGCAAAAAATAACTTTTGGAGGAATTCTTGGTAAAGAGGCTATTTTGGTGCCTTCTGTCAGAGAAAAACAAAAAGGGAGATAACAAGGATCAGAGGATTTGAGGAAGTGGAGGTGATTTTGCGTTTCTTGAGAACAGGACTAGGAGAGTCTGTTCTATGAACATGTTCTCCAACCTTCAGAACAGACAAGAGAATGGCTTCCTCAAACTCATCTTTGATGGCCCTGAGAAATGGGACCATCGATCGAGCACCCTCCATAATGATAGAAATGAAGGAGGGAGGAGCAGAAGGATGAAGAAGAGAATGAGAGGTGGAAGAGGGTATGTCAGAGGGTCCAAACGAGGAAGGACCAGAGGAGGAGGAGGCTCTAGCTGAGGATGCTGGAGGGACCTCAAAGAGAGGAGGAGATGGAGGAATGTGAGTGTGAGAGACAGTAGGTAAAGAGGATTGGGAAGGAAATGGGGTAGGTGAAGATATGGGTCTAGGTTGTGGTTGTTTGAAAGGTGAGGAGCTGTGGAGCTATGAGGATGAAGGTGGAGGAGAGACTGGTGTCTGAAAGGGTGAAGAAGTAGGGGGCTCTGGAGCGACAATTGCTTCCTTTGCCGGAATCTGCTCAGACCTCACTGGCCCTGGTGGCCCTGACCCTTCTTCTAGTGACCCTGATGGCCCAGACTCCACATGTAACGTCGCGTGCTTTTCGGATCCATGCGGATCATGTGTATCGTGGTTGTGGCGGCCGTTGTGAGGCCAATGTGAGTGGTTGTGTGGGATGTATGGTGTGAATGCGTGGCTTGAGCAGGTGAAGTGCAGGGTTGGTCCTGAAATGAAATAGGACATGCTGCAGTTCAGCTGGAGTTGGCGGCCAGGGGTGGCCGTTGACTTGTTGGAGTCCAGGTAGTGGACGTTGACTGCATGGAACTGGGCGGCAGTAGATGTGGACGCTAAGGGTGGCGGTTGCTATTGGCGGCATGGGGGTTGACGCCAACCTGACAGATCTGCAGGTTATAAGCTCACCCGAGAGCAGTTCTCTCAGCTCACACTCTCCCCTCTTGCCCCAGCTTCGCGCCCCGGTGACTTTGAAGCTTCCACAGGTTCGAGGAGTGGTTGGAGGTTGTTGAATGTGTGGCGTTGCCGAATTGCGCGAGGAAACATCGCGGCGTGGTGCAATTCCGTGGGAGCTCGCGGAGGGCTCGGCGTGAACCGGGAGATTGTGAGAGGTTCTAGCATGTTCTGAGGTAGGGGACGAACCCGTTTAACTCCGTAGAAACATAAAAAATACAACATAACCACCGGAATTAGCATGATAATGTGTTTTCAGATCAAGTTGCACTATACGGGGATAATGGGTGGTTTGAGTAGTTTAGTGTGTGAAGCATGTTGTAATGGGTTGTATTGGGTTCTGGCATGCTAAAGGAACTGCATTTGTATGTTTTTCTGTAGTTAGAACGGTTGGAAAGCCCGCAGAGCCGGATTAGGGTTTCTGCAGGGTTTATGGTCGGAGAACTTGGCGTCAACATCGTTTGTTGCCAAGCTCCTCCGCCAGGATGTTAACGGCCAGGTCCCTTGCCGTTAACTTCTTGTAAGTGGCAGTCGATGTTGCCGCCTATTGCTTATGAACAGAAATGATTAATTATGGTATTTTATCGATTTTGCATGTGTGTTGGCACACGAGGTGCACTGAGTGCACATGGTCCTTGTACTTAGCATATGAGTATGCCGTTAGTTACTTATTTCCGTGACTGCGCGTTGTTTACGCGAGTCAGTTGGGTTCACGTGTAGTGAACCGTGGTTACTTGTGGTTTACCTGAGGTTTCACGTGGTTTGTGTGTGACGTGCACGTGGTTCTGTGTACGTGGAGAGTAGTACGACGCCTACCGTGGTTACCTCTCAGTTGGGTGCCCCAGTTCTTTGTGAGCCAGGCTGTTAGCTCGGGGCTTTGTCCCGGTACTTGTGTTGTACCGTCGAGGTCTGTGTCGTCTGACCTGACACCCTCACTCTTGTGTTGAGTTGCACGTCCGCTAAGGGAAAGACGATAGTGGGACAGTGACACTTGTGTTTGTCTTTAGTCACTTGTAGCGCGCTCGTAGTTGGGGTACGGACACCAGTAGACGTACTGGACCCCAGCTAGTCCTTTTCCAGTGCCTCACTCTAGAGAGTTCCGGGCCAGGATCTCTAGAGGTGTCAGGCATGGGCCTGTGACCGTGTGGTCCGCAGGTGGTGGTGTTTGGTTGGTCTCCACAGTTGCTTGACTTTTTCACGTGGAGCGACAGCTGGACCTTTCGTCCATGGCTGCGAGACTGAGAGGTAGACCTGTGTTATTTTGTCCGAGTCAGTTTCTGGTGTCGCGAACCAGTTCACGTGGCTCGTGTTGGTTTCTCTACTCTAGCTTGTACACCTGTTTGGGTTTTCCGTTTTTTATTATTGTTACCTGGCTTAGTCGGCAAACGGTGAGAATATTTACAGCTTTAATATTCTGTTTAGCTATTCTATAAATAGTGGTATTGTTTACTGCTTTCGTACTTGTGGTTTTGGTTTGCTCGGTGTTGGGGGAGTTCCCTACTGAGCCAGTGACTAGTGAGGCTCACCCCTACCCCCACAGGTGAGGGCGAGGAGGACATTTCCCGACCGTCGTCCAGTTCGGAGCCACGTCGTAGCGGTGCAGGGTCAGTACCTCCAGCTGTGTAGTGGCAGCTTCAGCGGTGTAGCTTAGTTTGTTGTGTTTACTTTCTTCTGTTGTACCTCGGGGTATGCCTCAGGCTCTTGTACATTCTTCCAGTTTAGTGGAAATTTGGCTATGTAACTTGTAAATTATTTATATGAAATGGTGTGTTCCTTTGTGTTTACACGGACTGTGGTTTGGTTTCCCTTGCGAGGCTTCGGCCCGTTCGCGGAGGCGGACTCGGATCAAGTACGTTATCAGTTTAACGGCTTGGCCGAGGCATTCCGCCACAGTTGGTATCAGAGCAAGGTCTGTGTTAATATAAGGGAACTAGAAAGATACATAGCCTTATTTCGGTCTTTGTACACTGCTGGTAGGGACCCTGGTTTTTGATAACTTGTTGTTTTGATTTTTGTTTGTGTTTTTGTCTGTGTAGAAAATTTCTGGAATGGCTGGTAGAAGAGATTGGGGTGGTGGGGAGATGATCCGAGGAAAGCCCCCAGCGTATGATAGAGAGGATCTGGGAAAGCCTCACGGATATTCGGGCGAGGATGGATCAGCAGGCGCCGGTACCACCAGTTGCAGTGCCACCTGGGGATGAGAGCTGTACCTGTAGCTCCAGTCCCGCCGAGAGTGGAGGTACCTTTTGCAGCACCTGTGCCACTACCACCACCAGTGTTAACAGAAGAACCAGTGATGCAAGTGGAGAAATTTCTGAGATTGCAGCCCCCTACCTATTCAGGAGGACCGAACCCAGATACAGCTGAGCATTGGGTTCATGAAATCGAGAGGGTTTTTGCGACTATGCGTGTCCTGCAGCAGATGAGTTTTGTATTGGCTGCTTATCAGTTGAGGGGTTTTGCCTTGGAATGGTGGTGATTGAAGATGCAGACCACCTTCGTAGGTAGGACAGAGGAGGCCATCACTTGGTCGGAATTTCTTGATGTATTTAACGATACATTTTTCCCGATTCAAGTGCAGCAGGTAAAAAGGGAGCAATTCCGGACTCTCCAGCAAGGTAACTCTTCGGTTCTAGAGTACCAGATGAGATTTATGGCACTCAGCCGTTATGCACCTTATGTTGTTTCTGATAATAATATGATGTTTGAGTACTTTATTAGAGGCTTGAAAGTGGAATTGCAGGATGCAATAGTACCTCTTATGTGCAAGACAGTGGAAGAGGCAGCTCAGAGAGCAGCTACTTTGGAGAGATCTATTCGAACTCGTCAGGCAGCGAGTCAGTTCTAGTTTCCGGTTACCGACAGACAGTGGTGCGAGTAAAGGTAAAGCACCAGCAGGACCTTCTACATCAGGCTTCGGTAATGGGGTCAGAAATTAAAGCAGGCATTTAATGGAAAAGGAAGAGGATGGGGAGGTCGTCCGCAGTTCCAGCAGGGCCGAGGTAGGCCTGAGGTGGAGGAGTCGCAGCAGAGTACAGCCAGGAGCCTGTTACTCCAACGGATATAGATGTTATAATTGTAATCAGCTGGGACATTTGATCCGCAATTGTCCCTATGCAAGAGTATGGATATGGTAGAGGTGTGCAGCAGCAGCAGCAGCCTCAGCAGTTTCAGCAGCCACAGTTAGGTCGTGGCAGAGGAGCACCACAACAGCAGGGAAAGGCCGGGTTATGGCTATCACCCGAGCCCAGGCGGAGGCATCAATCTGATAGAAGGTACTTTACCCCTTTATGAATATTCAGCAAGAGTTTTATTTGATTCGGGTGCCTCTCATTCTTTTATTTCTGAAGAATTCTGGATTGTATGACTCATCCTTAGAAGAGAAATCTTGTGAATTGGTAGTGGAGGTTCCTTCAGGTGAGTTTTTGCTCACTTCGAGCTACATAGATGAAGCTCCTGTTGTGATTGAAGGAAACCAGATGCCGGGTCAGTTGTATGCCCTGCAGTTAACTGACTATGATATTATTTTGGGTATGGACTGGCTTGAAATGTATGGAGCAATGCTAGATTGCAGAAAGAAAAGGATCAGATTTTGTCATCCTGATGGTGCGGTATTTGAATATCAAGGTATGCCTTTTTATACCACTAAGTTCCTGATTTCTGCAATTAAAGCTAGAAAATTGATAAATGCTGGGTGTGTGGCCTATTTAGCCTCGGTGATTTGGTAGAGGCTAGTCAGCCAGTTGAAGCAGTTCCCGTGGTTAGGAATTTGCTGATGTTTTTCCTGAGGATTTGTCTGGTTTAGCTCCACATAGAGAGGTGGACTTTACCATTGAGTTGCTGCCAGGTACCATGCCGATCTCTAAAGCTCCATATTGGATGGCACCAGCAGAACTTAGAGAATTGAAAAAAGCAATTAGAAGAGTTATTACAAAAGGGTTCATTAGACCGAGTCATTCCCCGTGGGGAGCGCCGATTTTATTTGTGAAAAAGAAAGATGGGAGTTTCCGGATGTGTATTGATTATAGAAAGTTAAATGAGTGACCATAAAAAATAAGTACCCGTTGCCGAGAATAGATATATTGTTTGATCATTGCAATCAGCGAAAGTATTCTCAAAAATTGATTTAAGGTTGGGTACCATCAGCTGAGAATTAAAGAAGAAGATATAGACAAGACAGCATTCAGAACTAGATATGGTCACTTTGAGTTTGTGGTTATGCCTTTTGGTTGACTAATGCTCCTGCAGGCTTTATGGATCTGATGAACAGAATTTTTCATCCATATTTAGATCAATTATTATGGTCTTTATTGATGATATTCTGATTTATTCAGCATCTGAAGAGGAGCATGCAACTCATTTGAGGTTTACCCTGCAATTGTTGAGGGATAACCAGTTGTTTGCCAAATTCAGTAAGTGTGAATTTTGGCTGAAAAATTCAGTTTCTGGGTCATGTTATCTCTGCTAAAGGAGTAGCTGTGGACCCGAGTAAAGTGGAAGCAGTAATGAGGTGGGAAGTGCCTAGGACAATAACTGAGATTAGAAGTTTTCTGGGATTAGCAGGTTATTATAGGCGCTTCATTCAAGATTTTTCTAAAATTGCGGCACCTATGACTAAGTTGACCAGAAAAGGGGTGCCTTTTGTGTGGTCCGGTGAATGCAAGAGAAGCTTTATGGAATTAAAGAAAAGACTTACTTCAGCACCTATATTGACATTACCGGCTGGAGTGGTGGTTTTGTATTGTATACTGATGCTTCAAGGAGAGGTCTTGGAGCAGTGCTTATACAGCATGGTAAAGTGATAGCATATGCATCTAGACAATTGAAGCCAGCAGAGGAGATTACCCCACTCATGATTTGGAGTTGGCAGCAGTTGTATTTGCCTTAAAAATGTGGAGGCATTATCTGTATGGCGAAAGGTTTGAAATTTTTACAGACCATAAAAGCTTGAATATATTTTCTCGCAGAAAGATTTAAATCTTCGCCAGCGTAGATGGATTGAGTATTTGAAAGATTATGATTTCAGTTTGGCTTACCATCCAGGTAAGGCCAATGTTGTAGTTGATGCATTGAGCAGAAAGGCATATATGAATTGATGATGATTAAAGAGTGGAAGTTGTACGAAGAGGTAGTAGAAAACTCCTTATATGTGCCCAGTAGTCAGCGACGGGCAGTGCTAGCTACTAGTGCTGTAGAGCCGTCTTTATATTGGCAGATTATTGAAGCTCAGAGAGCAGATGCCAGTTTAGCTGAAATTGTGAAAATGGAAGGAGTTACTATTGATGATAACTGTGTGGTTAGACTCAGAGGCAGGTGTTTGTTCCTGCAGAGAGAGAGGTGAAGTAGCGAGTATTGGAAGAGGCTCATAATCAAGGTACACTATTCATCCGGGTAGTACTAAAATGTACCATGATTTGAGAAAGCATTTCTGGTGGCCTCTTATGAAGAAAGAAATAGCAAATTTGTTTCAAGATGTACTATCTGTCACAAATAAAGCAGAGCATCAGAAACCTGGAGGTTTGTTGCAACCATTGCCCATTCCACAGTGGAAATGGATGATATTGCTATGGACTTTGTGGCAGGCTTACCAAGTCGAGTTCAGGGCATAATGGAATATGGGTATTCGTTGACAGATTGACCAAAGTGTGCAGATTAGTGGCAGTGAGTATGTCTTGGACAGTGGATAGGTTGGCAAATATTTATGTTGAAAAGATTGTTCCACTGCATGGTATTCCGAAGACAATTGTGTCTGACAGATTCAAGATTTACTTCTGGTTTTTGGAGAAGTTTGCAGAAGGTGATTGGTACTGAATTGAGGTATAGCTCCGCTTATCATCCCCAGACAGATGGTCAGACAGAAAGGACTATCCAGACAATTGAAGATATGTTACGAGCTTGTTGTTTGGTTTGGGGAGGCAGCTGGGAGCATCATTTGGGTATGTTGAGTTTGCCTACAATAATAGTTATCATACCAGTCTTGGGATGGCACTTTGAAGCTTTATATGGAAGGCCATGTAGAACCCCATTGAACTGGCATGAAGTGGGAGAAAGGCATTAGTGGGTCCTGAATTGATTCAGCAGACCACTGAAGTAGTGAAGCTTATTAAAGAGAAATTGCAGGCAGCCCAAAGTAGGCAGAAAAGTTATCCAGATGTCCGGAGGAGACCACTCAGTTTGAGGTGTGAGATTTTGTTTTCCTGAGAGTTTCTCCAAGTAAGGGAATTATGAGGTTTGGCAAATCTGGGAAGTTAAGTCCAAGATATGCGGGACCTTTCAGGTGATTGAAAGAATTGGGGAAACCGCTTATAGGCTGGATTTGCCAGCAGATTTTGCAGATGTGCATGATATTTTCCATGTTTCTATGTTGAGGAAATGTATTGAAGATCCAGCTCAAATAATTAGATATCAAGGTGGTGACCTGAGGCCGAACATGACAATGCCAGAATATCCGTGCAGATCACAGTTCGAAAGATGAAGAAGCTAAGAAATAAAGAAATTGAGCTAGTAAAGTGAGATGGGAGAATAGGTTGGGAGGTGAGGATACTTGGGAGTTAGCCGAAGAAATGGCTAAAGGGTATCCTTATTTGTTTGAATAAGCTTTTGTATTCTTTTTAGATGATAGTACTTGTAAAAAGTGTGTATGTTTAAATTGTTTAACTTTGAGTTATGTTATGAATTTCGAGGTCGAAATTTTCTTTTTAGATGATAGTAATGTAACGTCGCGTGCTTTTCGGATCCATGCGGATCATGTGTATCGTGGTTGTGGCGGCCATTGTGAGGCCAATATGAGTGGTTCTGTGGGATGTATGGTGTGAATGCGTGGCTTGAGCAGGTGAAGTGCAGAGTTGGTCCTGAAATGAAACAGGACATGCTGCAGTTCAGCTGGAGTTGGCGGCCAGGGGTGGCCGTTGACTTGTTGGCGTCCAGGTAGTGGACGTTGACTGCATGAACTGGGCGGCAGTAGATGTGGACGCTAAGGGTGGCGGTTGCTATTGGCGGCATGGGGGTTGACGCCAACCTGACAGATCTGCAGGTTATAAGCTCACCCGAGAGCAGTTCTCTCAGCTCACACTCTCTCCCTCTTGCCCCAGCTTCGCGCCCCGGTGACTCTGAAGCTTCCAACAGGTTCCGAGGAGTGGTTGGACGGTTGTTGAACGTGTGGCGTTGCCAAATTGCGCGAGGAAACATCGCGGCGTGGTGCAATTCCCGTGGGAGCTCGCGGAGGGCTCGGCGTGAACCGGGAGATTGTGGGAGGTTCTAGCGTGTTCTGAGGTAGGGGACGAACCCGTTTAACTCCGTAGAAACATAAAAAATACAACATAACCACCGGAATTAGCATGATAATGTGTTTTCAGATCAAGTTGCACTATACGGGGATAATGGGTGGTTTGAGTAGTTTAGTGTGTGAAGCATGTTGTAATGGTTGTATTGGGTTCTGGCATGCTAAAGGAACTGCATTTTGTATGTTTTTATGTAGTTAGAACGGTTGGAAAGCCCGCAGAGCCGGATTAGGATTTCTGCAGGGTTTATCCGGAGAACTTGGCGTCAACATCGTTTGTCGCCAAGCTCCTCCGCCAGGATGTACCGCCAGGTCCCTTGCCGTTAACTTCTTGTAAGCGGCAGTCGATGTTTGCCGCCTATTGCTTATGAACAGAAATGATTAATTATGGTATTTTATTGATTTTGCATGTGTGTTGGCACACGAGGTGCACTGAGTGCACATGGTCCTTGTACTTAGCATATGAGGTATGCCGTTAGTTACTTATTTCCGTGACTGCGCGTTGTTTACGCGAGTCAGTTGGGTTCACGTGTGGTGAACCGTGGTTACTTGTCGTTTACCTGAGGTTTCACGTGGTTTGTGTGTGACGTGCACGCGGTTCTGTGTACGTGGCGAGTAGTACGACGCCTACCGTGGTTACCTCTCTAGTTGGTGCCCCAGGTTCTTTGTGAGCCAGGCTGTTAGCTCGGGGCTTTGTCCCGTACTTGTTTTGTACCGTCGAGGTCTGTGTCGTCTGACCTGGACACCCTCACTCTTGTGTTGAGTTGCACGTCCAGCTGAGGGAAAGATGACAGTGGGACAGTGACACTTGTGTTTGTCTTTAGTCACTTGTAGCGCCATCGTAGTTGGGGGTACGGACACCAGTAGACGTACTGGACCCCAGCTAGTCCTTTTCCAGTGCCTCACCTCTAGAAGTTCTGGGCCAGGATCTCTAGAGGTGTCAGGCATGGGCTTGTGACCGTGTGGTCCGCAGGTGGTGGTGTTTGGTTGGTCTCCCAGTTGCTTGACTTTTTCACGTGGAGCGGCAGCTGGACCTTTCGTCCGTGGCTGCGAGACTGAGAGGTAGACCTGTGTTAGTTTGTCCGAGTCAGTTTCTGGTGTCGCGAACCAGTTCACGTGGCTCGTGTTGGCTGTCTCTACTCTAGCTTGTACACCTGTTTGGGTTGCCGTTTATTTATTATTGTTACCTGGCTTAGTCGGCAAACGGTGAGAATATTACAGCTTTATATTCTGTTTTAGCTATTCTATAAAATAGTTGGTATTGTTACTCTGCTTTCGTACTTGTGGTTTTGGTTGCTCGGTGTTGGGGGAGTTCCCTACTGAGCCAGTGACTAGTGAGGCTCACCCCTACCCCCACAGGTGAGGGCGAGGAGGATATTTCCCGACCGTCGTCCAGTTCGGAGTCGCGTCGTAGCGGTGCAGGGTCAGTACCTCCAGCTGTGTAGTGGCAGCTTCAGCAGTGTAGCTTAGTTTGTTGTTTACTTTCTTCTGTGTACCTCGGGGTATGCCCCAGGCTCTTGTACATTCTTCCAGTTTAGTGAAATTTGGCTATGTAACTTGTAAATTATTTATATGAAATGGAGTGTTCCTTTGTGTTTACACGGACTGTGGTTTGGTTTTCCCTTGAGAGGCTTCGGCCCGTTTGCGGGAGGCGGACTCGGATCAAGTACGTTATCAGTTTAACGGGCTTGGCCGAGGCATTCCGCCACACCACAGCTTCATCTTGAGAAACCCACTGATGGCCCTGACTCCACAGCTACATCTTGAGAAACCACTGATGGCCCTGATGGCCCTGCAGGATCTTCTTCAGCTACTCTTGATGGTTGAGGCTCAGAAGGTGTAGGAACAGGAGGTGCTTGAGCCATTATTTCATTCAAAATATCTGAAAGCATAGATTTCATGATCCCCATTTCTTTATTCAACCTCCTTATAGCATTCTTAGCTTGTGACATTTCTTTGGCTGCTGAGGCCTGGCTCATAAAAATGGAATTGACATCTGACTGAACAGAGCACAGAATCTCTCCTTGAGCATCTAATCTTTCTATCACATGCTTGAGGTTGATGACAAATCTCTGTCGCTGTGGCCTCATATGTGGAGAATCTGCAAGGAGAGGAATATCTGAAGCATTTCCTTTCCTTCTCCCTTGCCTTGTCCATAGGATCTTGTTGATTATTTTGCTCATCTGAATCTGAGGAACTGGTTGTTTCTCCTTCCCTGAACTGATTTTTTGGGGGTTTTCAGTTCTCTCCCCCTGAGGCCACTACCTTTCTTACTCAAAGTCTCCCCTTCAGTAGGGACTTCCTTCATGGATGCATCAACATGGTCGGTTGCTGTTGCTTATCCTCCATGACAGGCTGCTCATCTTCCATAACACATCTTCTTGAGCAACTGATTGCTCCCCCTGAACTGGTGCTTCTTCTGTCATGACTTCTTTAGTGTGGCCTGGAGCCACAGCTGCTTCTTCCTGAACATGCTCATCAACAGATTGCTCCCCCTGAGCAGGAGCATTTTCCAAAACAATCTCATCAATGTGGCCTGATGCCACAGTTTCTCCAGATGAATTACCACTAATAGTGACCCCTCCTGATTGCCTTGGAGAGTGTCCAACACACCCCTGAGTATAGAGGCTACTCGGGAAGAGGGAGAGGATCCTCTGAAATCCGCCCAATGGGCACAATGTCTTCAGGAGGGATGTCCTCAATCCTGCTATTGGATTCATCAACTATAGCTGCTACTGGTACTGCTTCTGAGTCCACTGCAATTTTTGCTTTTACTGTTGCTACTTGTGGTGCTACTGCTATTGCTTCTGGTGCTTCTACTGCTGCGCTACTTCTACTATCTCTTCCTGGACTTCTGGGCTTCACCAATTATGGCCTCACTCTCAGCCACAGAAGTTTTGGTCCATACGCCATTAACAATAGAGAAACCACTCTTCCTTAAATTTCTGGACCGGATAGCTTGGCCCATCTTTTCTACTACTGCCCCAGATAGATTTATGCCAAAATGTCTAAAAACTTTGGTGAGCAAGTGGGCATAGGGCAGAGACATTTAAATTTGCATTTTGTGTCCCAAATTTGAGCATGAGCAAATTTCATCCTCTCAAAGATTACTTCGGCCATTTTATCTATTGGTTCTGAATGGCCCAATACATCATGTCTGAATCTGCCTTGGTATATGTGGAGAAAGTAGCACTTCTTGGAACCAAAATTTGACAAACTATAAAGTGCAAAAGACGGTTGAATGCATTCAACTGATTAATGTTTAGTTTCCCATCCTTCAACCGAAAATCAGAACCGACAATCCCTAGTCCCTTTCGCCTGGGAATCCACATGTGAATCCCCTGTGACCAGATGTGCTTACACCAAACAAGACCTCAACAGCTCATGATCAATTCTAAGTGGGTACCTTTGACAGATGATGTCAAGGACCTGTCCGCCTCTGTTCTCAAACAAACATAGAATGCCTTCACGAGGTCTGGATAGCTTACCTCAGAGAAGGTTGTGATTTCTGTCCATTTCATACTGCTCATTGCTGTCACGATGCTGTGCATCCCATTCTTTTCCAGGTCTGCAATATTCACTGCCTTGTTTCCACATAGCTTGGTCTTCACAAAGGTGAACCTTTCCCGCTACTCGGGTGTGAGGACTCGGCTCCATAGCCCTCGAGGCTGCCGGAAACAACAGGTTGCGGCCATAGATCTGGATGGAGAAAGTTTCTGGAGGATTGAGATGGAAGGAGGAGAGGAAGCCCTCAAGAAATTTCTCGCGGGAAGAGGAGGAAAGCTTCGAATCGCAGGGAGTCGATGCCGGAGTTGGTAGGGTATCGGCTCAGGCAGGAGGATGAGAAGGGTAAAGGTAGGGGATAAATCATTCCCACACATATTTCGGGAATTGAAACATAAAGGATAAATATTTTTTTTGAAATAGGATGCGCCTTTATAGCAGAAAACGACAAAAGTCCAGTTCGAAAGTGATAAAGAATTACAAAATAGCGAACCGACAGGGATATTTGCCCATGAGAGATAAATGCGATATTTGCTTAATTTCATGGAGAATAATAATTTAAACTCTGAAATTTAATATCTCAGTTTAACAGATAATTCTTTCACAATTTACACATACCTAATTCCCTTCTGAGAGAAGTAAACCTCTCTTCGGGTAAGGCTTTTGTGAAGATATCTGCTAACTAATTGTTTGTATCTATGAATGAAATTTCTATATTATCGTTAGCTATATGATCACGAATAAAAATGATATCTAACCTCAATATGTTTGGTCCTTGAATGCTGTACTGGATTTTTGGTGAGATTTACGGCATTGGTGTTGTCGCACAGTAATGGAATTGTTTTGATATGCAATCCATAGTCCTCAAGTTGTTGCTTGATCCACAGAGTTGTGTACAACAACTTCTAGCAGCAACGTACCAGCTTCAGCTGTAGATAGTGCTACCGAATTCTGCTTCTTGGAGGACCATAATATCAAACATCCTGCAAGGAATTGACAACAACCGCTGGTGCTTTTTCTATCTATTTTGCATCCAGCATAGTCAGCATCTGAGTATCCTACTAAGTTAATTTCACATGATTTTGGATACCAAAGACCTAAGTCATGAGTTTTAACTAAATATCTGAAAATTCTTTTAACACTAATTAGATGAGATTCTCTAGGATTTGCTTAGTACCTAGCACACATGCATACACTGAATAAATATCTGGTCTGCTAGCCGTCAAATAAAGTAAAGAACCTATCATACCTCTGTAGATCTTTTGATCTACTTTCTTACCATCCTTGTCACTGTCCATCCTTGTTGATGTGCTCATAGGTGTTGACAGTGGCTTGGCATTATCGAATCCAAATTTGTTAGAAGCTCCTTGGTGTATTTTCCTTGACAGATGTAGGTGCCATATTTTCCTTGCTTAATTTGTAATCCAGGAAATAGTTGAGTTCTCCCATCATGCTCATTTCAAACTCTCCCTGCATAAGCTTCTCAAAATACTTGCAAAGGGATTCATTAGTAGAACCAAATAATATCATCAACAAATTTTAAACAAGCAAAATATGTTTTACTTTAGATTTGACAAATGTACTATCTACTTGACCTCTTGTGAAACCATGGTCTAATAAAATGAGTTAAGCCTTTCATACCAGGCCCTAGTGCTTGTTTTAACCATATAAGCTTTGTGTAATTTAAAAACATGATTAGGAAATTCTGTGTCATCAAAACCCGGAGGTTGTTCTACATAGACTTCCTCTTTAATAAAACCATTTAGAAATGCAGACTTTACATCCATTTGAAATAATTTCAAGTCTAGTGCAGATGCATATGCAAGTAAAATCCTAATAGCCTCAGTCTAGCTACAGGTGCATAGGTTTTCATCGAAATCTATGCCTTCCTCTTGGGAATAGCCTTGAGCTACCAATCTGGCCTTGTTTCATAATATCACACCAGCTTCATCCAATTTATTTCTGAACAACCATTTAGTGTCAATCACTTGATGATCTGATGGTCCAGGAACAAGTGACCATACATGGTTTCTCTTGAACTGATTTAGTTCATCTTGCATGGCTAAAATCCAAGATTCATCAGTAAGAGCTTCATTGACTATCCTAGGCTCTATTTGTGAAACAAATGCTAGGTAATCACAAGGGATTACATTACCTCTTGTTCTTACCCCTACAGTTGGATCACCAATGATGTTTTCAGGTGGGTGATCTTTCCTGTATCTCCATTCCTTTGGAAGATTTTCATGTTCAATGTCCTTTTGCTGCAGGTCTTCCAGAGGTGGATCTTCCTTGTCCTCAATTATTGTGTTCTTTAATTTCTTGGACAAATCATCTGTATCATCATTGTCACTATCTTCTTCCTTTCTCAAGGAAGGGTTAGTCTCATCAAAAATAATGTGTCAATTAATAGTGTATGCTTATTAAATACCCTATAACCTTTAGGTTTAGAAGCATACCCCATGAAGATGCCTTCATCTGATTTGACATCTAACTTACCAATATTTCTTTTACCATTATTGTGGATGAAACATGGACATCCAAATGTCCTGAAGTGACTGATCTTCGGCTTCTTTCCCTTGTATAACTCATAAGCTGTCTTCTTTAATATTGGCCTGATCATCACCCTGTTGATAATATAACTTGTTGTGTTCACTGCTTCAGCCCAGAATATCTTGGTAAATCATATTCTGACAACATTGTCCTTACCATGTCCAACAAGGTTCTATTCTTCCTCTCAGCAACTCCATTTTGTTGTGGTGTCCTTGGTGCTGAGAAGTTGTGCTCATCCCTTGGTCATCACAGAATTTTGAGAATTTTTCATTTTGGAACTCTTCTCCATGATCTGACCGGATTCCAACAATGCAATATTTCTTGTCTTTTTGTACTTTCTTGCTGAAACTTACGAAGCTATCAAACGCATCATCTTTGTGCTTCAAGAATGAGACCCATGTGAATCTGGAATAGTCCATCTACTATAACAAATCCAAAATTTTTTCCTCCAAGACTAGTGGTCCTCATTGGCCCAAATAAATCCATATGGAGGAGTTCTAAGGGTTTAGAGGTGGTTACCACAGACTTTGACTTGAAGAAACTCTTAGTATGCTTCCCTTTAGCGCATGGTCTGCAGATACCATCCATTTTGTGCTGACCTTTGGAAGACCTTCCACCAGGCTTCTCTTTATGAGCTTGTTCATATCATCCAAACTGCAGTGGCCCAATCTTGTGTGCCACAGCTCAGCTGACTGCTCCTTGCTGGCTGCTAAGCAGATGTCTTGATCTTTGAGTTCCTCAAGGTAAAGCACATACAGATTCTTTTCTCTGTTGGCTTCGAAAATACTGCTCCATCCTTTAAGATACTGCACTTGGATTCTTGGAATTTGATCTGATGATCTCTATCACATAACTGGTTGATGCTGATGAGGTTGTGCTTCAGCCCTTTGACACACAGAACATCTTCAATAACAGTTTTGCCTTTGTTGCTTACTGAACCGCTGCCTATCACTATTCCTTTTCCATTATCTCCATAGGTAATTGTTCCTTCATTAGCCTTGAGATGAGTGAATAGCTTTTTGTTCCCTGACATATGCTTGAGCACACCGCTGTCCAGGTACCACTTTGATGCTCGAAGGCTTACTTGAAAAGGAGACATTAAGTTTTAGGCACCCAAGTTCTTTTGGGTCCTTGTTGGTTAGTGTCAACAGTTTCCTTTTTTAATTATCCATTTTTATGTCTAGTTGGACATGTTACTTTTATGTGTCCTAACTTGTTACAATGGCTACAGCAAGACATTTTTGTTACTCTTTCAATATATTTAAAGTTTGCTTTATAAGCTATGTCTTGTTCAGGTATAATTTAGGAGTTAGATATATTTCAGGATGAATTATTTTTTCTTCGTTTTCTGGTGGTGTATAGCCTAAACCATGTTTCTTCTTACCTGAACGTCTAGCCCCTTTTAGTATTAAGGAGTTTTTACCATTAGTGAATTTTTATAATGTATTAGACAGTTTCTCATTTTCTTCTGTTAATCTTTTGATTTCAATTTTCAACTCGTCTGAACTTTCTTGTTTTTCTAGCTTAATTATTTGCTTATTCTTATCTTTTAGATCTTCACATAATAATTCTCATTTCTTCTTTTAAGTTCAGTTATTTGCTTCTCTAGTTCTTCATTTTCTAACTTTAAATCTGAATTGTTGTTTCTAAGCATGTAATATTTTTCTTACTACTTTTAACAATTTAGATATTTCTCTATATTTACTGTATAGTTCGTTGAAAGCTTCTTCTAAATTATCTGAATCAGAATCATTACAGGAATCGAAAGATGAATCAGAAGTTACCTTTTCTTCAATATTTGCCATGAAAGCCAGGTTGGCTCCTTCTTCTTCTTCACTGCTTGAGTTTGACTCACTATCTGAGTCGCTGATGTTGTCCCAAGCAGCTGTCGTGGCTTTCTTCTTATATTTTCTGAATTTTCTTGAACTGTCCTTCTTCCTGAACCCAGATTTCTTTAACTTGGGACACTCTGCCTTGAGGTGTCCTGGTTTCTTACACTCGTAGCAAATGGGCTCAGCTTTCTTAAAGTCCTTTCCTTCTGGCTTTTTAAGCTCCTTGTTGTTCTTGTAGTATCTTCTACCAGATTGAAACTTTTTTCTTTTTGTCCAAAATTCGTTGAAGTCTTCTAGACACCATAGCTTCTTCGTCTTCACTGTCTTCACCGTTGGCTTCATCTTCAGATTGTTCCTCAGAGCTGCCTTCTGCTGCTTTGAGAGCATTGGTGTGCTTCTTTCTACTTGAGGACTCTCCTAACCTTTCCATGTTGATCTCATGGGTCATTAGGGACCCAATGAGCTTTTCCAAGGACATCCTCTTCAAATCGTTGGCTTCCTCAATAGCTGTTACCTTGGGAGTCCAAGAGGATGGAAGAGATCTGAGAATCTTTCTGACCATGTCTCCAATCTCGTATGTCTTCCCAAGTCCAGCTAACCCATTTGTTATGTCTGTAAACCTGCTGAACATCTGGGTTATTGATTCGCCTGGCTGCATCTGGAACCTCTCATATTGAGTCACCAGAATGTCTATTCTGGTCACTTTAACCTTGTCCGTGCCTTCATAGGTGATTCTTAATTTCTCCCACATCTCCATTGCGGATTTGCAGGTAGATACACGGTTGAACTCCTTTTTACTGAGGGCACAACATAAAATGCTTTTTCCCTTGCAGTTGAGAGATACCTTCTCCTATCATCATCTGTCCACTGGTTTTTCTCGTTGGTGACTAGGAGATCACCTTCTTCAACTATAGACATATCTGGTAGTCGTGACCTTGAAGAAAATATTACATTCTTGTTTTCTAATAGGCATAGTCTTTTTCCGTCAAAAAGAGGTGGCCGGTTGACAGACTGACCTTCGAAGTGACCTTGGGCTGCCATTGATCTTACTCTTCAGATCATTAGATCTTCTTCTTTGTCGAAGAGATTGGCTCTGATACCACTTGTTGCCCAGTTAGGTAGCCCAAGGGGGCGGGGGGGGGGGGGTGAATGGGTTTTTTAAATTTCGTCAACTAAACCTGTTCACCAAAGTGTAAGCCCTCGATTTCCGTCGCATTATTTGTAATTGTGTGTGTGTATATTTGTGCTTGTGTATGTATATACATACTTACGTACGTATTAATTAGTACAATTACGTGTGTATGTGTTTATACTATATGTAAATAATGTATGCATTGAATGGTGATAGTATGGATACACTACCATATACATATTGCATGTACATATGCATGGTATGCATGGTTGTCTGCATATTTTATACTTCTGGCCGAAGGCCATCTTGGCGTCAACCCCTAGCCGTTGAGGTGTGTCAGCGTCCAGACATGGACGCCAACACTAATCCTGGCGTCTAACGATATGGACGCCATTTCTCTGGCCTGCATGCGTTGCAGAGCTAGAAATTCCGGGAACAAGGAGCTCACCCATTGGGGAGCTGTCCCCAACGGCTCTGAGAGCTATCTTGTCACCCTAGGAGTGGGAGAGAGGTCTTCCCACATGTTAAACCCGGATCTGCCTTCTCCCACCCTCTCTTCACCTTTGCAAGAGGAGAAAAGAGAAAAGAAAACCCTAGAAGAAAAACTGAGAAAACCCCACTCTTTGCACCAAGAATCCACTTCCTGAGCTAGATCCGGCCATCTTCCACGACAAGAGGATAGCTGGAGCAAAGGAGAGGCTTCCCCGACATCCCCTTGGTGTGGAGATCATCCAGGAGCCCTGAGGAAGAGATCTAGGAGGGAGTTCTGCACCTTCTTGGGACTGCCCAGGAGGGCTTCTCCGAGCACTTTGATCCTTTGGAGCATTTTCTAAAAGGCAAGTGACCTAACCATAAGTCCCCGTATGTGTCTAGGTCGATTCTACATTTTTTGTACATTTTACCTCGAGTCCTAGACCCTCACATTCACCCAATCTTGAGAGCTCGGGTCAGTGTTTCTGCACAGACCTGCATCGACGGCAAGGTCACTGGACGCTGAGATTATGCTTGCGTCCATCGACCATGCCACTGACACTGAGTCAGCGGCCAGAGACCGCCCCAAGTTCCTCTGGACAGAACAGTGACCTGTTCTGCCCTTCCTATACAACTATTTCGGTATGGTTTCCGTGATGAGGATATATGGTAACCCTATACACTATGTATATTGTTAAATGTGGTGTGTGGATGAGTGTGATGTGTGGTGGTGGATGTTAGAAAATTGTATTCCATGAATTTGTGAGCATGATTTGATGATATCTTGCCAATCCATGTTTCATGATTAGGACTAGTCTGAATGCCTCAGTTTTGTCAGATCATGAAGATTAGTGGATCAGTATATGTATACTCAATTTTTGATAATTTGTCCCTGCTTTTATTAGTTGCTAATGAATTCGGTTCGGTAAATAAAAAGGCATGTAAGAATGGTTTGTGGTGATTGATCTGTGGTTGTATGATTTAGGATGATTCCATATTCTCAGGTCATGCATATAACAGTAGTCTCTGTTCAAACAGTAAGTGGCAAAATTGCATGATGTGTTAAACTCCATGTTAACTTAAATTGTGAATGGCATGCGAAATAGGTGTTTGATTTTCTGTAAATTCTATTTAGCTCAGAAAAATCTGAAAAACTGAGCGTATAACCTTGAACCGAAAATAGCATGTGGTTAAAATTTCAGGTCATTTGAACCAGTATATATGGACTTATGTATTTTCCATGTGAAATGTATCTATGTATGTATCGTAATGTGGTTAGATATTGTTTAAACCCACCTGATTAGTGCATTTACTATGTGTTAAACTCTTGAAATCTGTAGTGCTATGTCAGGAAAAATAGAGATATGCATGTGAGTGAGAAAGTGAATGAGATGAAAGTGATATGTGTAAAACCATGTGAAAAATCGGTAAAATGTGTAATGTGTAATTGTGCCAATGTGACACTGCTTCCGTAGAGGGCAGTGGAACTGTATCAGGGAAATGTCCCCTGAGAAAGTTCAGTGTGTAAGTGACCCTAAGGGCATTAGGGGAAATCCTGGAGGTGGCAAGTACCACTGGTTAGGGTGGAGACTTGTTCTCCCGGTCTGCGCAGTCCAAGAGTCGCCATTGGAATGCCTAGATGGCGTCTATGTGTAATGTGATGTGTATATGTCCTTCTTTGGTGGTTTGGACTATGTGTCACGGCACCTAAAATGTGAATGTGTAATGTGTAATGTGTATGTGTTCATGTGTTAATGTGTAAGTAAGCAAAGTGAAATGTGTATGTGTAAAGTGCAACCATGTGAATTGGAAACTTGTGTAAGAAAATGTGAACTAAAAATGTGAGAATATGACATTGAATCCATGTGAGACAAATCTGAAACCATGTGAGATCAGTAATTTCATGTTGTTAGCATCGTGTTTATATGTGCAAAAATGTCTAGAATCCATGTTAGAGTAATTGATGAGCACGGGTACAAAATGGCATGATTGGTTGTTCACATGGTATGTTTTAAACAACATTGTAGCTCTCATGTGTGGGTTTACAGCCATTAACCCTGTGGAACCAGCAACTTAAAGCATGTGAAAATGTCTATGTATGTACTTAAGAACATGTAAAACCCATGCTAGTTGTGTTTTCCTTTCATATATGCACAGTGTTCATGTTAGTGGCTCTCATGTCTTGGTTCTTTAAAAGCACGATTCCATGAGTAAATTGAATAGAAAGCATGTGATAGGTAAGTTCTATTCTTAGAAATCTGAAAGCATGATCCATGTATTAAATTGTAGAACTTTCATGATAGGTTGAAACTTTCAAATGACTAACATGTCTTATGTTGAAATTTGTGAATGTGCGCGTAGAAACCGCTATGACTTATACGTGTATGTTATGAGTAGTGTTGCTTGCTGAGTCTTTAGACTCACTCATTGCTTCGGCGTACAGGTGTAGTTGGTGACGTGGCACCGTTGAGGAGACAGTGGAGACGGACTCCGAGCGCGGAGATTAGTCTTTGGAGTTTCTTTGTGACTTGTGCATTTCATAGTATGTAATTTGAACATTGTATTAGTTATCATGAAGGATGTATAAGTGTGGACATTATGTATTAAATTTCAGCAATTTAAATTATGTGAATTTTTAGCTTTTATGTTAATTACGAATTTCATGTATGTTTAATGTGGATGATGAATAAATGAAGACAGTGGTCTTTTACTTCCGCTACTCTGTTGTATATTCGCGTGTATCTCAGCTGTGCGTATCGTTTGGGTAATGTCCCACTGTGAGGACTCTCGCTATACCGGTGGGTTGGTATAATCGTACCGGTATAATGAGGGCCGTCACAGAGATTGGTATCAGAGCGACCGGTTGAGATTGCACATGAATATGCCTAAGTCATCATCCCCATTGCATGCTAAGTATGTCCACATGTGCGAAAACACTAATAAGAAGTGAAAGATAGATAAGAAAATGGTTAGAAAACTTAGCAACCTAGCCCTAATGGTGGCTGAAATTTTATTACAGCCATGGCTTCGAGAGGTAGGCGTGGTGAGCGCGGCCCGTGAAGACGAGCCGCGACGTGATGAGCAGGCGGAGCAACAGGCCCCGGCACCGCGAGGCCCTGTACTTCCCCCCCCGCCGCCTATGACTACGGAGTATTCATGCAGGTCTGGTGCAAGCCATGCAGACGCAGGCTCATACCCAGGCAGCACTCCAAGCACAGTTGGAGGCCCAGGTAGAATAATGAAACAACTAAGTTTTGCTATTTAAATTGCATGATATTGTGTTTATCGTATATTGTTTATTGTTTAATGTAGCAGGGTCAGGCACCAGCTCAGACCATGGTGGACCGTCCCATCATGGAGCGATTCAAGAGGATGACCCCACCCTCTTTTAGGGGGAGAGTGATCCATTAATGGCAGAAAGCTGGTTGAGGGAGACAGAAAAATCTTCCGAGCCATCAGGTGCCCTGATGAGGATAAGGTGACA
>CM024758.1:99111710-99211057 GCA_014218235.1 Colocasia esculenta | reverse complement strand
AGAGGAAAGCATACAGCTTCTCCAATTTGAATGACAGAGAAGGGGAACTGCAGCTCTTCGAGCTCAGATGATGATCAACCTCCTCCCAGCAAAAGAAGACAAGAAGAAAGGAAAAGAAGTTGACTCTGAAGTTCCTCTCCTGGCTGATACACCTTTTGAGAGGCAGGTCACCAGAAAATTGTTATAAATTTGAAGCCAGTGATTGAAAGGCTGAATGTGCAGGGGAGCTATTATGCTCTCTCCAGTCGATGTAAATTCTATATTTCTGAGCCAAGCTTCAGCCAACAAAGAGTTAGCTCAAATCAGAGATGCTATGACATGTTTTTAATAGGGATGAGTAGCATGAAAGGCATGCTCTCAGATATTATTAGGCAGTTGGAGTTCAGCTCCTCCTCCTCCTCCAGCAGCTCAGGAGCCTGGAGAAAATGTGTCTGGACCAGCAGGGCCAGAAGCAGCAGCAGCAGCACCAGCACCAGCAGAGGCAGCAGTGAATGTTGAAGGGCCATTTGGGTCGGATGATCAGGTTAAAGGGCCTCCAGGGCTAGCTGAGCAAGGGTCAGGGCCATCAGGGCCATTGGAGAGTGAGTCTATGCAGGAAGAGGCAAAAGAGTCCTTGGCACCTAAGCCCCCAGCTCCCTCTTCTCCCTCTCACACACCTATTCCTCCAACTCCACCCTCAGCTCCTACAGCTCCTCCTGCTCCCCAAACATTCAAAAAGCCTCAATCTAGATCAATTTCCTCTACTACTCCATTTCCTCCTCATCCACCTCATCTCCTGCCTCCTCTACAATTCCTTCTCCTTCTCCTATTTTTGAGGCCCCTCCAGCATCCTCATTTGGAGCCTCCTCCTCCTTCTCTGGTCCGTCCATTGGACCAGTTGTATGACCTCCCCAACTACTTCACATTATTTTCTTCATCCTACTCCTCCACCCTCTTTCATCACTATCATACTTTAAGAGCCAACTTACCTCTCCCTTATGGAACAAATAAAGGATAGTTTGAGGAAGGGATCCTCAGGTCTGTGTTGAAGGTTGGTGAACATGTTTCATAGGGCAGACCTCTACTTCCTCCCTTTCCTCTGAACCCAAATACCCACCTTTCACTACAAAAAAAGTTGGGCAAACCTACGGTAGAAAACCGTAGGTACAGGCTCTACAACTGTAAGTATAGACATTTACTTACGGAATTACTTACGTTGTGTTTCCGTAGGTACAGCTAGCATAGCTAAAGCTATCCCTACGGTTCTTCCCCTCCATAGGTAGTACCTACGGAGATCTTACGCCGTAGCAAGTACTTACGCATATGTGCCGTAAGGAAAAACGTAGGTGTTGAGGTATATCGGCGAAGTGCTAGACCTACGGAATTTGAACCGTAGTAGACACATACCTACGGAATTAAAAACCGTAGAATATTAAATACCTACGGAGTTTAGAACCGTAAGTAATGTATGTTTAATAAAAATAAAATATTTAAATATTTAAAACTAACATGTGCTCCATAATCTGCTTGTTTTCACACGATACATCCACATTTATACACATCCATACATATTTTATCTACATACTCATACATCCATATCCACATATACACATCCACATACATTCACAAACAACCCAAATATTCGCTCATACACATCCACATAAACCACATCCATAAAATACACAGAATTGTATCTTAAAACTATGAAAGTTTAGATGACAAGTCTTTGCTGAATGCCATTTGTATGTTTGAAAAAAGGTTTATAAAGACTACATTAGAAATGCATAAACATCATTTCAAAGAAAAATAAAACAATTGCATCAACATCAATTCTCTGATGATGTCTTGCAGCATTCAAAATCTATATATCCATGTAAAAAAAATATTTTGAAATGAGTAAAACAGACCACATACAAATGAAAAGTTTATACTTCAATAAAAATATTACTTTAGATTAAGTCTCTTCTTCCAATGAACCTACAAAAACATGAAGTTCATATAGAAAATTGAAGAATTTAGTGGCACAGATTATCATAATGAACATATAATATCAACACTTACAAAGTCTCTAAGCCAGATGATATGGCTACCAACGGCATCTTTGATTTTTTCTCTATCTCTGTCTCTCACGAAAAGAGAGCATCTGATCATATGCTATAGAACAGAAATCTCCAGTACTCCTCACCTAACTTCTTGCTCATGACAATCTTACTCATCTCCTCTCCATGACTATACCACCGGCAATCGGTCGTCTATACATACATAATTTCACCTTCCTTCCGAGCATTGAAATCTGTTATAAATGTGTACATAACATTAAATATATACATTTGACTAAAAAAATAGAGAACCATAAGAAAATTTTAACAATTTTTACCATTTTTGTTTAGGCTCAAATGTACTTGTAGATGGTTGTACACATTTTTCTGGACCAGCAACATAATCAACTTGTTTTGACTGTCAATGAGGACTGTTAACAATAACAAATATAAATAGGTAATTAAAACATAACTAACAAAGATTTATTGAAATTACCTCATTAGCAATGCATTCCAATTTTTTCAATCTATCTTGCATGTCTGTAAGAGTATTATGCAACTAAGATTTTGTTCCCTCAAGCTTCCTCTTTACTTCCCCACATACTTTTTGGGGTGGGACCTGTCCCAACTCCTCGTACCCTACCAGGCCTATCCTTCCCAAAAACCTGCTCGTATGTATCATTAACGCTAGCAATGAACTTTTGGAAGATGAAAGTTGAGTGAGCTTCACATTTTGAAAATTTTCCTGCAAATAATATTCATAAAATATTAATGTTATTAAATACAAACATATGTCATAATATGAGTAGATAGAAATAAGAATTCAAAAATAAATACAATCACTGTAGCAGTATCTTCATTCACTAGGAGTCCATTTTCTTCACACGGTAAACAAGTCCCCTCGATCAAGTGTTGAACCATTAGTTTTGAACTGCACATTTAATTAGTTTGTACTTAGATCAATTATTACTAAAGTTTATTATTAATCAATGATTAGAATAATATATATTACCTCCTCTAATCTAATGTCTGCAAAACTCTTAGTTCCTGCACAATGGTAATACTTGTAAAGACTTTTGTTCCTCTTGTTGATTTCACTGTGTTTCTGTAGAACACAAAATAGGAACAGTTAGATGATTGAAATGAGTGTATGATACTTCTGAAAAAACTTAAAAAATATAATACCTTCCAGTCAGTCAAGGTCCATGTTTGAATTGCTTTCTTCCATTGCTCTTGATCCACTCTTGCATCTGTTGGAGTTACTTGCTGATTTGGTTTTAAGGGGGGTTGAAATATTTTATCTGAGTGCATTGGGATTAACATGCCTTGAAATATTTGCTGCATAACCATATGGAACTTTCACATCTTTGAGAACTTTGCATATTGTTTGTCTCTCTATGTTGCTCAAAGTAAATGTAGCAGGTGGCAAGAGTAATCTATTAACACCAGAATTTTGTGGTTGAAGTGAAATTCTTATCCCTAAATGTTGGAGATCTTTACGAGCTTTTAACCATCCTTTGTTTTTCCCACAATATCTAACAAAGTACCAATAATGCTGTCACAGACGTTCTTTTCAATATGCATTACATCAAGATTATGTCTTAAAAGTAAAGACTTCCAGTATGGTAACTCAAAGAAAATACTTTTTTTCTTCCAATTTGTATGACTATCATAGTAGATGATGATGTGTTAACACTCTTTTGTTTTTTTTTTGCCCCAACTTTGGATTTAGGTACTTTTCCAAAGTAAAAGAAAGTCTATGCAACTGCTCAAGTACATCATCCCCAGATATGCATTTGCCCTTCTTCTCATTTCTTCTTTTCCATCAAATCGTCGTTTCAATGAATGAAATTTGTGGTCCTCACTTAACCACCTACGATGATTGTTGTAACAGAACTTCCCACTTGCCTTCAACCACTGTGAGAGGTGTGCACATTACATATAGGACAAGCTAGTTCACCTTTTACTCCAACCAGATAGATAAGCATAAGCAGAAAATCATTGATGGTCCACAATAATGCAACACGCATAGAAAAAACTTCACCTTTATATGCATCATAAGTTTCAACCCCTGCCATAGAATTTGCAATTCCTCTATTAGTGGTTGAAGATAGACGTCAATGCCATTGCCAGGACCATTAGGACCAGAATAAGTAATGATACAAAAATATTTTGTGGCTTCATACACTGCCATGGAGGTAAATTGTAAGGCATCAACAATACAGGCCATGTACTATGACTCGTACTCATCACCCCAAATGGATTAAAACCATCACTTGCCAACCTAGACGTACATTGCGAAGTTCTGAACCAAAATTATCAATGGCGTCTAATGTTTTCCAACATGGAGAATCTGCTGGATGTCTCAATATACCGTCCTCTTTGCGCTCATCACTATGCCACATCATAAGTGCTGAAATTTCGCTACAACTGTATAACTGCTGTAACCTTGGAATTAATGGAAAGTGGCGAAGAACCTTCTTTGGCACCTGTTTCTTTTTATGCAAACTCATTTGTCCTGCAATCCATCTAGATTCTCCACTTTTGGACACTGATCATAGGACTCATACTCATTCCGATATAAAATGCAATCATTAGGACATGCATGTATCTTATGATAACCATATCCCAACTGAGCAATAATCTTTTTCACTTCATAGAATGTACCTGGCAGGAGCTCGCCTTCAGGAAAAGCTTCTTTCAACAACTTAACATTGTATTGAATGATTTATTGCTCATTTTACCTGTGCATTTAATGTTGAACACCGTATTAAAAATGATAGTTTGCTAAACTTCATGCAACCTGGGTACAATGGCTGTTCAACATCTTCAAGCAACTTTTTAAAAACATCATATTCTCCTTTATTCTCATTTGGAGTGTTAGCTTCAGCATGATTGTAGAAGACATCTTGCAACATTGAATGCAAAGCATGATCTTTTCGAAGATCTTGTCGTGCTGAATCATAAGATCCTTGCTTAGAAGAAGAACAAGTCCCATGAAATTCCCAAAATTGTTTATCCTTTATCACTCCATTGAAATACAAGTGTTCTCTGATTGTTTCCTTTTCAAATGTGCACATGCATGCACACTGATGCAAGGGCACTTAATTTTTGTTGATGGAATCGAGTGTGTTAAGGCAAATCAATGAACATGTCAACACCATCTAGATATTCCTTTGATTGTTTGGGCTTATCCATCCAACTCCAATCCATTTTCACAATATGCTATCAAAAGAATGTAGACAAATATTAGAAAATATTATGGGGATATATTAGAAGTGCAATCAAGAGAGATCAATTGTCATCATGTCATCATTCATTTTTAACAAACTAAAACTATGACTACTAATGCAACCATCACCTTATAACAATAACATGTTCAATAACTAAAATACAAATTTCTTATAAAATGCAAGCATAAAAAATTTCTCAATTGTAAAAAAATTATAACTTTCATAATTCATTAGACAATACTACCAATAGCATAAAAACTACAAGTACATATCAGATAATATGTATCTAGCTAACCACAATATCATTATGGTTAATTAACTTGCAAGGGCAAGATCCAATTAGGGGAACATGAGTTAAAATGCAAGGGATCATGATCATTAGGAGTTATCATTATGTTTATAACCTTTAATTATGAATTATCATGTTATAAAGGTTTTACTTTACTATATTAGACAAGATTTAGGTTAATAAAAAAAACACCCATAATACATTTATTAGAGCTTAAGTATTCAGAAAACATACAATAGATTATTAAAGCTTATAACCCCTCCATCATACAACTGAGTTTTAATAAAACTTTAACCAGAATAACATGATTTTCACTGTTTATTAGAGTATAATCATACATATCAACTGATTGTTTATACAAATCTTAACTTAAAATCAACCAACATACATAAAAGTCTATTTGACTATAATCTAACCAGCAGGACTTTTAAAGCTTAATCAGAAAGCCAGCACATAAGAAAAACATGGTTATTTCAATGCTTACCAGCAAGCATATAAATGATTAATAATCACATCCAATATGCTCTATCTACGTGGTGTTTAATTTAATTAAGTCTTGAGTAAATATCTATAGAGCAATTAATTTAGTTAAATCTGGATTAAATATTACCTCCTTAGGTTTGAGAGAAAGGAACAAGAAGAAGTCTTGGATGATGCTGGCGTTAAAGTCTTACGCAGGAAGATACTCACGCATGCAGCAAACCCAATATGCCTTCACAGCAATCCAAACCCAAATATGCAGCATAAGGCTTCCTCATCATACAGCAAACCCAACATGTCTTACGCAGGAAGTAATAAAATTATGCAGGTATATATCTCACGCAGCAAACCCAAGTATACCTTCACAGCAATCCAAACCGCAGCTTTCAAGGAAGAACGTGACCAGCCGGCTCCGCCTCTTGCCCTCCCAGCCGGCCTCTTGAGATCGCGGTGCACATCCGATCTCTCTTGGAACCGCGCGCCACCACAGCCCCCTCTTTCTACTATCTTTCAATTTTTTCCTTCCAAAGTTCTAAACCCCATCGGAGGAGGGGGGGTTAATTAGAGGCCTTCGGATGCGGGATTACTTGTTTTGGCCTTTTTAGGTTTTTTTTTAAAGTTAAATGTTAATTAAATATAGTTACGGTTTACACTGTAAGTATAATTTTTACGAATTTTTTCGTACTTACGGTTTAAAAACTGTCTCTATAGAATGATGGCCCTTACGCTCTTAAATTTCGTAAGTAAATCAGTCTCTACTTACGGTTTTTTCTTACGAAAATTATAACCGTAAGTACGAACTGTAGTATAGCCCGATTTTGTTGTTGTGTTTGTGGTTTTCTCTCACAGTGGACAACAAACATAACCCACTGTATAGGGAATACCTTTCCAAAGTTGTTCTTGCCACCATCATTAACCTTCCTTTTCAAAATCTTCAGACCATTTGAACACCATTCTACCCTACACTCCTCTTTCAAAGTCCGAAAAGTCCAAAATTTTCTCTCTTGCCCACTCCAAATCAGAAGACCAGTGGGGCAAAGGTCACAAGGATCTCTTCAAGAAATTTGTTCTTGCCAATCTGCTAGATTCCCCAAGGGACCACTCCCTGACCTTATCAGAGTGGTTCAGGATATATCATAGGGAGTTTGGGGCACCCTACATTCAAAGGAAATCAAATGATCAGGCATTTCATGCTATTCAACAATTACAGATATGTTCATAGACTTCTGAAGTTCAGCTTAGCCAGTTCAAAAGGGCCATTTCAGCTCTGACTCCAGCCATCTCTCATACTTCAGATGTTCAGGTAGATTTTGCTACCCTCAAGTGCCTGAAGAGATAGCCCTTCCTCAAATCCACTTTCTCGTTATGGAGTCTTTTGTAGGATCCATCATCTTTGAGTGTTTTGCCAGAGTAATGGGCAGAATTAAAGTACAGAAAGGCTGCCTGGTTACTTTTCCTAGATTCCTATTTAGGGAATATCACCAGGGGCATGTAAGTGCTGAAGTTCTAGCCCCCATTCTGTCTGAATGTGAAAGGATGACATCCTCAGAATGGTCCAAGTTCTACCCCCTGTCAGCTCAGCAGTTGTTTGAAATCAATGAAGCTCAGGCCAGGGAAGGCAAACCAGTCATTTCTCCAGCTACCTTCCTAGATATAATTCCATTGATCTTGTTAATGATCCCTTCAAGTCTGGGAGGAAAGATACAAAGTGTATGTGGCTATGCACAAGGCTCTCAGAGATAACTACAACCACTATCCTGTGACCATGGACCATTTCCTCACCTGTGCCAGCTTTGGGACTCGTCGTTTCCTAAAGATGACTATGGATAAGGAAGCTTATGGTGATCTTCTCTATAAACACCTAGATCTTTATATCAAAAGGATGGCTTCCTCCATGGGACCAACCTACTCTATGTCTTTTGGAGTCTTCAAAAACCTTTTTGAAGAGTTGGAAGAACAGGCCTGGGACACTACCTCCCATTTTGCCTCTCTTTTGTCTCCTGCCTTCTATTTACCTGTACCTCCGCAAAATTAATGAAATCTCTCTTTGTACTCCTATTTTCTTTCTCTCTTCTTTCTTTGTCTCAGATTGTCTTTTTGCTCATTGACAAAATGGGGGAGAAAATTAGCATGTCTGAAATACATTCCAATAATTTTTAAGGAAGAAAATTAGCATATCTTATCTTCAGACTGATTTCAGATATTTTTCATCCATGCTTATTATTCAGTTTTGTCATCACCAAAGGGGGAGATTGATGATCAGTCTGTCCCCATGTAATTTTAATAAATACATATGTATTTGGTGATTAACAAAACTAAACTAGATTTTAGCAATAATATCTAATGAATATTTCATAAGTCTTAAGTACAGGAAAAATACCAAGGTCAAACAACCAATAAAGGTATGCATTATCTCTCTGAAGCTTTAATCTTTTCAAACTGATATTTCTCTAAGTCCATATCAATTATGTTGAAATTCATAACGATTTCCTATAAGACTGAAAAGTCATGTTATTTCAAACAAGTCGATGCCGTAACGATTTCATAAGTCACTGTAACGATTTCTTTAGAACTCGCAACGACTTGCTTGTTATAACGATTTCATAAGTCACAGTAACGATTTCTTTAGAAATCGCAACGACTTGCTTGTTATAACGATTTCATAAGTTGTCATAACGATTTCTTTAGAACTCGCAACGACTTGCTTGTTATAACGATTTCATAAGTTGTCATAACGATTTCTTTAGAACTCGCAACGACTTGCTTGTTATAACGATTTCATAAGTTGTCATAACGATTTCTTTAGAACTCACAACGACTTGCTTGTTGTAACGATTTCATAAGTTATCATAATGATTTCTTTAGAACTCGCAACGACTTGCTTGTTGTAACGATTTCATAAGTTATCATAACGATTTCTTTAGAACTCGCAACGACTTACCTATCGTAACGACTCTATAAGTTATTGTAACGATTTCTTTAGAACTCGCAACGACTTGCTTGTTATAACGATTTCATAAGTTGTTATAACGATTTCTTTAGAACTCGCAACGACTTGCTCGCTCACAACGATTTGCTTTTTCGCAACGATTTCTTTTGAGCTCATAACGACTTGATAAGTGAACACAACGATTTGCTTTCTATAACGATTTGTTAAGTGTCTCACAACGATTTCTTCTGTCTCATAACGAATTGGTCAACCTGATTTATTCATAACGATTTCATAAGTCATATAGTCATCGATTTCATATTGACTTGATATCTTATTCATACTAAAAGTGTTGACTGGTCAAAGTCCACGTAGATATCTCTCTGACGCTCCTACATTTATGAGATCTGAACGCTTCTCTGCATGCATGTAGATGATATCATCCTTTATCATGCTTACTCTGATAACGTGTTTTAGACTCAGCTATTTAGCTTTACTATTTTCATGTCTATTGCTACTAACGTTGACTGACATCAGAGACAGCCTAGCAGTCTGCTATTTGAGATTGACATTTGTGCAGACCTCTGATCCAGCTCCATGTTACACGTTAAACAAAATAGAAGCCAAAGATATTTCTGAAGATCTCATCTTTTCGCGTGCTCAAAAGACTGTTGACTGGAAGCTTCCAAGACTCCAGGTGTCATTCGTCTAACGACTACTCAAGAAAGAGACAACGGACACTTCAACGTCTAGATTTCAAATTGAAGATATAATACAAGTTAGAAGAACAGAAGACATACAACGCCTGTTCAAGCATTCAAATTCTTCTAAAGAAAGTCTAGAGCCACGAACCTTACTTTTCCTCATCACCTTCAACTCTTCGCTCACTGTGTTGTGATAGATTTTCTAAGAGAGCCAGTGTAGTTCTGAGAGTGTGCTTTGTATTAGATCTTTGCTCTCAGCACTAGTTGCTTCAGATCTTGGCTTGTCAAAAGCTTGATCTAGGGGCTTGATTTTCATTCAATTCTCTTTGAGTTGTTGTTCCCTTCAGTGTGAAGAAGACCTGGTGGTATCCAGGGTGTAGTTTCCCTTTGGTTGTGAAGGAAGACCTGGTGAGGATTCTAGGGTGTTGTTGTTCCGTTCGGTTGGGAAGGAAGACCAGCTGAGCTGAGTGTTGTTGTGTCCTTAGGGGGACTGTACTCTAGTTAGTGGAATCCTGAGTTGTTGCTCAGGGACTGGACGTAGACTCCTAAGGAAAGGAGGTCCGAACTAGGATAAATCGTGTTGTGTGATTGTCTTCTTTGTGTGTTTGATATCTTAAACTAACAGTCACTAACCTCCTTCGATGAACGTTTGTGTGAATATTGTTTGTTTTCAGGTATCTAGTAGAATAATTTTAAAAGACCCATTCACCCCCCCCCCCCCTCTCGGCTTGTCACTGGGCAACACACTCGGGCGGTCTCATCCGGTCAATGTGTTTCCCCTATTCTTTTCCCACTCGTCGTGTCTGGAACGGAACAAACTACGAGTAGGGGACCACCCCTCTCATCTAAAGGACAAGGTCACCATAAAACAGGGGCAACTAATAAAAGCAAGGGGCAGAATGTCAAATCAAGCCTCAAAGGGGGAAAAGAAAAGCCAAAAGGTCAAAAAGGGTAGCAAAAAGTATGTACCCAGAAAAATGCTGACCAACTCAAGGAGGTAGCAAAAAGTACGTGCCTCCACCCCAAATCAGAAATAATAAAATGAAAAATCCCCCTGAAAACAATGTTGACCAAGTCTGTTTAATATGAGATGTCGGTTCGGAAACAAAAAGTAGTTTGAACCAAAGCCCTACATGACTTCCTATACATTTCTTCCCATTTCTCCCTCTATGGGCAATTTGATTGTATAAGATCCTCCGTAGTGGAAAATATCAAGAAGGCTAGGGGCAATTTCCAACATCAAAGAATTCATGCACGCCCCTCCTTATTCATGACCTCTGTGGTCAAGTAGATCAAGTAGACTCTATGCCACGACCAGTGATGAATATGTGTCTTAGAGTCAGTCAAAAAAAAAATGCAAAAAGAACAAAAAAGAGTCTCTTGATGTATATATTTTCACCATGTACATATTTTACTCATATTTTACTCTTATTTTTCAAAAAGCAAAAAAATAATTAAAAAAATCCAAAAAAATTAGTAGTAACATGTATATATACTAACATTCTCCTTATTTTCTTATCCTAATCAAAAACAAAAAAAAATCAAGAAAACAACAAAAAAGACGAAAAAGCATGTGCATATTTCCCTTTGGTCATTTCATTTGTGTTTGTATCTTTAATTAGATATTAGCCCCTTGACCAGATCTCAAGAAGGTACATCATCAAGGCAAGGGGCTAAAACAGATCTACACTAACCTTTTTTCCTTAAGTGTTGTGGATGCAGGAACCAAAGCACAAAGACAAGCCATTCAAGTGCACAGAATGATGAAAATCCACAATCCACTAAAAGGGTAAAATTTGTACATATCATGACAGGGCATACCCCTAGAAGTACACCGGAGCCCCGCTCCTCACTCCTCTCTCCGCCCCCCCTCACTAGGCCTCTGCCTACGTGAGCTGCTCACCTCCTCCTCCTCCCTCTCCCGATGCCGGTCTGGGAGAGGAGGCCTCGACGCCGTCAACGCCTCGGGCCGCTGCAACCCTCCTCGTACTACGGAGGGATCCCCCAGGGACACAATGCCGTCGAGGGAGGCGAACGCCGATCCGGTCCTCGCGAGAGTCTCCTGCTGGGCCTGCCGCTGCTGCTCCTGGCGCTTCTTTAGCACCCGGTCCTTCAGTGTCTTGTAATCCGCAGAGATCCGCGCCCGAGCTGCTGCCTCAGCCTCTCTCCTCTCTCTCCCTGGCCTCGAGCAGGTGACCCCTCATGGTAGCCCGGTCATCCCTCAGCTCCTCCATGGCAGCCGCCATGGTTCGCCGCTGCACATCAAATACAAGGGGTGTCAGTTATGTGCACATGCCAGGAAGGAGGAAATTCGGTGCCTTACCTCTGCTTCCATCTCTAACCGTAGAGTCTCCATCTGCGCCTGGAGAGTCACCACTCCTCTCCCCTCCCGCTGCACATAAAGAGCAAGTCATGTCAAGATCAAGTCAAGTCAAAATCATAATTCAAAAGCATAATCAGCCTACTGTCTTACCTCTGCCTCGAGCTCCTGCACTCGCGCCTACGCCTGATCCAGGGCCTCCTGCAGGTGAACTACCAGGTCTCCTCTCGCCGGCTGGGCAGACGAGCTCGCCCCAGCATCACGACTCGTGCGCACCCTCGCTAGCTCCTCCTTCTGCATTCATAGAACTTTGGTTAGCAATTCAATTCAATTCAATCTATAATCAAAGTTACGTTACTTACTAGTGTCCTGACCTTGGTGCGGAGCCTCATCAGCTCCACCTCCTGCTCTGGCAGTCGCCCCTCTAAAAGGCGTACATCCTGTGACTCCGGCATTTGCCATTCACACTTCAAGGTTAGAATAAAATAGGCAATCCAAACAACCAAGGCTTAAGGTTAGAAGTTTCACTTACTGCTCGCCGGTCTAGCCGGAGTCGCCGGCGTAGCGTCTCCTATAGTCCTCCAGGTAAGCTGAGCTGTCTTGGAGGTCCGTCTGCTATGCCACCTGCTCACCGCCCCCCCGACGCCAGTAGGCGACGGTGCTGCCATGATCCGCTCCCCAGTCGCGGTCCTCAGCAAAGAACCTCCGCGCGAGTGCCCCTCTCTCCCGAGGGAAGGCACCTCGATGGCCGGCTGGTGCCAGCCCAAGGTCCGCACCACGAGCTCCAGGTACAGCACCTCGCACGTCCGAGGCACAGAAAGAGGAGGTGGCAGTCGAAGAGCGTCGACCTGCTGCCACCGCCGGGTGGAAGCATCCACCTCCCCCCGGTAGGGAGTCCACACCACCTGCAAC
Organism: Colocasia esculenta; assembly: GCA_014218235.1. NCBI lineage: Eukaryota > Viridiplantae > Streptophyta > Magnoliopsida > Alismatales > Araceae > Colocasia > Colocasia esculenta. The sequence continues at coordinate 99,198,172 of CM024758.1, read as the reverse complement.
AGAGAACCTGGTCAGTCAAACTATTCAAAAGCAGAAATTGGAAGAGTAGAATGCAAGAGTTAGTGGAAAATTCATACCTGCTCGTGGGGGTAGTGGTCTAGTGCAAGACACACATCCTCCGCACGTCGATCTGCTACTGTCGGGTCGGGAGTCACCTCCCACCTCGCCATGAGGGGGACCAGACTCCCCTCCCTCTGTACACCGTGCCCCATGGGGAAGCGGGTATACCCTCAGATCTGCAAGGCAACCAAAAGAATGTCAGTCAGGCAATTTGATCAATGATGAGCATTAAAGGAAATTTGCATACCTGAAGAAAGGGGGTGAAGCCCTCGGTGCTCTGAGAACGCCGTGAGCTGCTGGGAAGAAAAGAGAAGAGATGCCCCAGCATCGCGGCGCCCCATGCATATCTGCCTGCCTGTGCTAAGTCTCGAAGCAGCAACACGAACTTGAAGTTCATTTGGGATGACTGCGTTGAGAACAGCAGGCGCCCGAACAAGTAGGAGACAAAGATCCTGACCGAGCGCTCCTCGCTCCGGTCCCCTAAGTCCAGTGCCCCTCGCACTCCGGTGTAGAACTCCTCCAAAGTCTCTAGAGGCCCTCTCCTCCTGCCTCTCAATCCCACCACCTCCGACAATGATCCAAGCAGGATGCTCCGGATCGGTCTCCTCCAGCTCGCCACAAACTCCGGGCCCAGTAACTCCATAATCTCATCATAATAATCACTCCGCTCCTGTCCCACTACCAGCTCTCCCTGAACCGGTAGCCCAGTCAGATACGCCACGTCCTCCAACGTGGGTATCATGTGACCCCAAGGCATGATGAATGCCTTGCAGTCCTCCTCCCATCTCTCCCTAAGGGCCTCGAGATATGGTACGCCCACGTGGAATGGACGCACCGATAGTAGATGCCCGAACCCCATCCTAGCTATCCTGGTCTTCTGGGCCTCCGGAAGCGCCCTATGCCATGCCCAACCTAGGTCCCAGGTGACCCTGCTCCTCATTCGGCCTTTACCCTACAGAAAACACAGAAAACTTGACGTCAGCATCGATTGCCGTTAATCTAAAGTTGGTGGCAAGGGGTATGCCATCTACACACAGTCAGCGTCCAGGTATGGCCGTCTAGTTCCTGTGTCGGCGTCCCACCCATTGCCATCAAGTTCACTTAGACGGCAAGAGGTTGGATGTTTACAGGAACCCGACGTCCACCAATGTGGACCTCAAGTTCCTATGAAACCCGACAGAACCTCCCCTGTTTTCCCCCCTTTCCACAACTTACAAACACACATCCGCAAGAGTTTTGAGGGTTTAGGGGCCTACCTTGGGTCGTAGAGGTGCTTCCGCTTCCGTCTCATCCCTCCTCCGTCATCTCCGGTGGTATCCTCCGCCTCCGGGACGTCACCCGCCGCCACCTCTTCCTCTTCCTCCACCATGCTTGCCTCCATCTCCTCCTCTTCCTCCTCTGGTTGACGGCGACTCCGGAGAATGCTCCGTTTCCCTCTCGTCCTCATCGAGGGGAAGGTCAAATGTCAAAATTCCGAGTAAAGTGAGTAAGTGAAGTGAAAGTTTAAAGATTTGAGTGGGTTGGAGAATGTGGAGGGTTGGTTGAAGGTTTCGGTAGAAAAGGGGGGTTTCGTCTCTCCCGGCGCATGGGAAGGTTAATGGCGCCGGGGGAAGGCGTCGGTTCAAAAAAAGGCATTTTCTGGTTTAACGTCAAGGTCAGGCCGTTTACCTTTTCCTGGCGTCAATCCTTGGCTGCTGATGTACCCTTAACGGCCAGGGTGTGGACGCCAATGTCTCTTCAGTGTCAGACCTCGGAGTATCATCAACGGCCATGTATGGACGTCAAGTTTGAATTAGACGGCCAACTTGGGACGTTTACCCTCTTTAGCGTCCATCGATGTGACGCAAATCCTTCCGCACTCATCCTCCCAGCACACTCCATTGAACATCCTGGAGGCCCATTCACTCCATTAAAACAATTCAAACAATTCAAGCCATTCAACACAAAGGAATCCACCTTTTATTCACTCTAAAGTTTGTGTCACACTTATTGAAAATAAAAAAACATCACTTCGCCCTACGGGCCATGAAGAAATCACAAGAAATGGGGCAAATGGTGTCGGTAAAATCTTCATACTGCCATATGTCTTCTGGGGTTTCCTGCACTGCCAGTCCCACCTTCTTGCTCACTGTGTACTTCTTCCAGTCTTCATAGCCTTCTTCACCAACTTCTCATTTCGTCCGGTGACTATCATATCAGTGCACTGGATGAAGTTGGAATTCCCCGTGGAATCCCAAGCTGACATGACACCGATGTGGTTGGTACACCACTATCTGACCTGCTCCAATCAGCCACAATCTCTGTCTACCTTGGTCCGAACCCGGAACTCAATAGTCCTCATGAAGAGTGGCCTCACGATGAAGTCATCCATCACCAGAAACGCCAAATGATCTCTCCAAGCATCTCTGCCTTTCAAGTGCGCTGTCACGCACTTGATCTCATTCTCTGGCTCATACCACGCCCTGTTGTAGTACACCAAGCTCCGAAGGAAGACTCTGGAAGGAGTAGGTGTACATCAGCAAAATCAAACTTCAAGTGAGCCTCCATCCATACCTGAAGCAGGAACAAGCTCCCGCATGTGCGTCCGCCTAGGCTCATCGTGGTCAGCGAACTGTACAGGTGTGCCAGCACCGTAGGGGCAAGTGACTGTCCGCGCCACAGCAAAGATAGGATCCCTACATGCTCGTAAAGGATGAAGTCGCCACTTGTGGGGAACAGGAAGACTCCAGCCAGGCAGAGTGTCAATCCCTGGGTCGCCCTCTCTCCGCCAATCTCCCTCGCATGATGGATCAACCACCAGGCTAGTCGGTCTAGGAAGATCGTGCTTGTTTGTCATCCGCAGCACCTCCTTCTTGTCCTGCATAATGTCTGCTAAAATCTCTTCCCACGGGAGGAGAGGAGTCACTGCATCGTATTCCAGCACCACCTCCATCCCAGAAAAAGCTCCACCTCCTCCAATAGCACGCTTGCTTCGAAGCCCTGGAACACAAAAGTATGTGTGTGCGGGTGCCATCTCTCCACCAACGCCCCAAGGGCGTCAAATCCCCACCACATGTCCTTCATGTTCTTCGCCAACACCACCATAAAACTCAGGTTCCACATGCCGATGAAGCTTCGCTTGTCCAGAGTGATGGCGTTTACCAAGTTCACGAGCCAGGAAAAGGCCCGTACCTGGCCTTGGCTTGGGAAGGCAAGGATTTCCTGCATGAGGGTGGGGTGTTGTAAGAACAAAGTTTGGGGCGTTTTCAGCCTAGGTAAAAGTAGAAACGATCATGTCTTACCTCCCCGTTGGCCAGTCGCGTGCTCAGGTGCCCCGGAACTTCGCTCAGAACTCCAGGGTTCGCGCCTGTGGATCGTCCAGTCGAAGAGGAGGCCATCTTGCTGGTGTTGTTTTCGTCTCTCAGCTCTCTAGTTTGCAGCAGGACAGGGAGAGATGGAGTAGGAGATGGTAGAGTCCTCATGGACTCCCATCACCTATATTTTCTGCCTGATCCGCTGTCAGGTAGACGTCCAGATCGATGGACGTCAGTGGTAGTTAGCGGCAACATCAGTGGACGTTAACCTGTTACTGGCGGCCAGCGATGTGGACGTTTACTCCTCGGATACTTTCAATGTCTTATTTTTCATAATGGCCATCATCCTTTTATCTTGTGCTTCAAGTCATTTTGCAGATATTCTAAAGTACAAGCTGTGCTTCAAGTTCAGAACGCTCATGCAACCTTGAGCGTTACAGGTATGTCTAACATAGGACCCCACAGAGGCGAATAACTTGGCGACCGTGAACCCTGAGTTCCCCTTCAACAAAAAAAAAACGATGAAGGGTTTGCGATCTCTCAGTTATTTGTGGCCTTTAGAATTTTCCTCTGGTGCTAACTCGCATTTTTAGATAGGCAACCCACACCAACATGCATCTTCACTGCTAACATTCTCTTACTAACACTAAAAAAAATGGTGATTTTCCGCGATCATCTGATTGCTCCAGGGTTCCCTCAGCTTAGGTAGCCTACCGGGTCCACCCCTCATGACTATCCAAGTTGATATCGGTCTTTGTTGCTTGTCCCACCGTGCATATCACAAATAATCATTCCAGCCTTATTGAGGTCATTTGAACCTTCGCTAGTCGCGAGCTTAATTCCGGAGTTAGGCTTTCCAAACATGTGATTCCAGTTAGAATATTTTGATAATCTTTTGAGAGATCAACCAACTCCTAGTCTCCATGACCTCCTAAATTCGGGACCGACATCCTGATTAGGTTAGCGAGCCCAACCGAGCTTCGGTTATGAGACTCTCTTGATTCAACCGTCATACTACAAACTCCTTTGACTCAGACATGCCAGAAACTAGTCAAAGTCCACACGGCCACCCCAGGGACCCTACCATTGGGTTGAGGTTGTAGTTACACGGGTAGATCACTTCTTCTTCTTTTATCCACATTTTGTCTCTCAGACGATACGTCATCTGTTTCTAGCCTGACTCTTTCGTTTGGTTCGCTAGAATTCCTATCCTCGGAGATGATCCTTCATCAAATCTCCGCGTCCTTTGTTTACCGAGACATCAACCTTTCAGTCCGCTCTGCTCCCTTGCAAGACCGGATCTCTCAGAGGGGCATTTGTAGACGTGAGATTTGGCCCATCTCCCGCAAGGCCTCTTTGGCCCATTAAGCCTCGTTTGACCGTTTGTTGACTTGCCTCGGATGCCATGTAGACGGCAGCATCGATGGCCGCCGACTACTGGTTGACGGCAAGCCTCATGGACGTTGACCCATCTAGACGTCCACATCCCTGGACGTCTGCATGAGATTGGCGGCATGATCGCTGGACTTTATCCTTGTTTACCTGGTCTGCGCAACTACCCGAGAATATAGCCCACATGCACCATTCTCTCGCACATGCACCGCATGGGGCCGTTCCCAATGGGCATATGAGCCACCTTGGCACTCCCTTGACCCAGTAAAATCCATGTGGCCTCTCCCCATTGGTTGGAGCCTTTAGACTTGGATTGCCATGTGTACAAGTGTGTTTCTTCTTCCACTTGAGCATCCAAGGCAGCTGAGCTTGAGCCCACTGTCTATATAACTCCCCCTTGAGCCCTCTAAGCAAAGGGGGAGAGGCTGGACGTCCACATGCTGAAGCTTTGAGAGAAGAGAGAGAAAGTGCACCCCCTCTTCCACCAACTCTTGCTTCTTCTTCCTCTCACAAGTTGGACGTCCAGGAGGCTTCTTCCCGAGTTGGAGGAGCCATACAAGGAGCTGCAACACTTGCAAACGAGGATCTACACCTCCATACCTCTCTCTTTCCCTTTTACTCTTTAGTTCTTTTACATATCACACACACTCTCCACTCACTCTAGGCACGTAGGTCCTCTCCCTACACACCTAAAAGGGTTTCCCAACCAAAAACCAAGGAAAGAAGAGTGGTTATAGCATTTGGCCATCCCTCTTCTCAAGTCCGCAACGGGTACGAGACTCACCTTTTGGGTTGTCTCTTCACATTTTGGCATTTACTACTCTGTCATTAGTCTTATAGAGTGTCTTTTTTGTGGCAGGAACAACACACAGGAGACCGCAGAGCTCTTCTCCTTTGGCCGGATGTAGGAGGAGAAGTTGAAGCCCTCGTCTCCATCCGCTGCGCGAGGCGACCATACCGGCGCGATTTTAATACTCCTTGGGCACAGGTAAGGCCCTGGCGATCACGTACTCCCCTTTATTCAGCTCATTTTATTTGTTCTCCCTCTAGTCAACTCAGTCAACCGGTGGGTCAACGAGGTCAACCGGCAACCCCATCATCGCCAACGAGAGTTCGGCAGCGTCCGCAAGCGTCCGGGAAATCCAGAGGTCGGCCGGGGACAGCACGGAAACTAGACGTCCACACCCGACCTTAAATCAATTTTAGAAAACACCTTGGCTGATTGTAACTGATCAAACAGATCATCTATTCTTAGTAACGGGTACTTATTCTTAATGGTCACTTCATTAAGCTTTCTATAATCTATACACATACGGAAACTACCATCTTTCTTTTTCACAAATAATACCGGCACTCCCCACGGGGATTGACTCGGTCTAATGAACCCTTTCTGCAACAATTCTTCTAGCTGCTTTTTCAACTCTTTAAGTTCTGCTAGTGCCATCCGATAAGGAGCTTTAGAAATCGGCATGGTACCTGGCAGCAACTCAATGGTAAAGTCCACCTCTCTGTGTGGAGCTAAACCAGGCAAATCTTCAGAAAAAATATCGGCAAATTCCTTAACCAAGGGAACTGCCTCCACTGACTAACTAGCCTCTACCAGACTCACCGAGGCAAATAATCCACACATCCAGCATTTATCAATTTTCTAGCTCTAATTGCAAATTTTAGAAACTTAGAGGTATAAAAAGGCATACCTTGATATTCAAATACCGCACCATTAGGATGACAAAACCTGATCCTTTTCTTCCTACAATCTAGCATAGCTCCATATGCCTCAAGCCAATCCATACCCAAAAATATCATAATCTGTTAACTGCAGGGCATACAACCGACCCGGCATCTGTTCTCTTCGATCACAACAGGAGCTTCATCTACATAGTTCGAAGTGAGCAGAAACTCACCCGAGGAACCTCCACTACTAACTCACAAGACTTTTATTCTAAAGGATGAATCATGCAATCCAGAAACTCTTCAGAAATAAAAGAATGAGAGGCACCCTAATCAAATAAGACTCTTGCTGAATAATCATAAAAAGGTAAATACCTTCTATCATGTTCGTTGCCTCCGCCAGGGCTCGGGTGACAGACATAACTCGGCCCCTTTCCCGCTGCTGCGGTGCTCCTCTGCCACGATCTGCCTGTGGCTACTGAAACTGCTGAGCCTGCTGCTGCTGCACACCTCTTCCATACCCATACTCTCTTGGATAGGGGCAATTACGAATCAAATGCCCGGCTGATTGCAATTATAACATCTATACCCTGATGGAATAGTAGGCTACTTGGCAGTACTCTGCTGCGACTCTTCCACCTCCGGCGTACACGACCTTGCTGAAATTGCTGTCGACCTCCCCATCCTCTTCCTCTACCTTTAATGCTTACTTCAATTTCTGGCACCACTTGCCAAAACCTGATGAAGAAGGTCCTGCTGGTGCTTTACCTTTACTAACTCCTGCCGACTGCTGGGGTAGCTAGAAACTACCCGAACCTGACTCGCTCACTGACGAATCTGAACTGCCCTTTCCAGAGTAGCTGCTCTCTGGGCTACTTCCTCAACTGTTCTGCACAATAGCAGTATCACCGTAGTCTGCAACTCTGGCCTCAACCTCGAATGAAATACTCAACCAACATAGAATTATCTGATACTACATAGGTGCATAACGACTGAGAGCCATAAACCTCATCTGGTACTCTAAAACAGAGACTCACCTTGCTGGAGTGTCCTAACTGCTCCCTTTTTGCTTTCTGAACTTGCACAGGGAAAAAGGTATCGTTGAACACCTCAAGGAACTCCGGCAGGTGATAACACTCTCCACTCTGCCTACAAAGGTGGTCTGCATCTTCAGATGCCACCATTCTTGAGCAAAACCCCTCAACTGATAAGTGGCCAACACCACTCTGTCCGCTGCCGGACACCTCATAGTCATAAAGACTCTCTCAATCTCATGGACCCAGTGCTCTGCCGTATCTGGATTCGGCCCTCCTGAGTAAGTAGGCGGCTGCAATCTTAGAAACTTCTCCACCTACATCACTGGCTCCTCTGCTGCTAAGACTGGCGGTAGTGGTGGCACAGGTGCTGCAAAAGGCACCTCCACTCCTGGCAGTGATGGAACTGGAGCTAAAGGTATAGCCCCTCCGACCCCAGGTGGTGCGGCAACCGGCGGGACCGGCGCCTGTTGATCCATCCTCATCCGTATATCGATAAGGCTCTCCCAGATCCTTTCTATCATACGCTGAGTACTCTCCTCCGGATCATCTCCTCCACCCCCAATCTCTTCTATCAGCCATTTCAGAAATTTCTGCATAAGCAAAACACCAAACAGAAACACACCAATGAATTATCAGAAACCAGGGTCCCTACCAGCAGTATACTAAGACCGAAATAAGTCTATGTAACCTTCTAATTCCTTTATATTAACATGGACCTTGCTCTGATACCAACTATGATGGAACTCATCGTTCAAGCCCGTTAAACTAATAACAAGCCTGACACGAGTCCGCCTCCCGCGAACGGGCCGTAGCCTCGCAAGGGATATCAAACACACATCCGTGGAAACACAAAGGAACACACCACAATTTATATATATAACGCAAGTTTACATAGCCAAACTTCCATAAACTGAAAGAAAATACAAGAGCCTGAGGCATACCCCGAGGTACAACTAGAAGAAGTAAACAACTAGCTACACTGCTACTGCTACACTGCTGGAGGTACTGACCCTACACCGCTACGACGCGGCCCTGAACTGGACGACGGTCGTGAAACGTCCTCCTCGCCCTCGCCTGTGGGAGTAGGTGTGAGCCTCGCTAGTCACTGGCTCAGTAGGGAACTCCCCCAACACCGAGCAAAACCAAAACACAGGTACGAAAGCAGTAAACAGTACCAACAATTTATAGAACAACTAAGCAGGATATTAAACTGTAAAAGTACTCACCGTCTGCCGACTACGTAAAACAACTGTAATAAATAAATGTCAAAGCAGTACAAGGTGTACGAACTAAAGTAGAGACCGCCAAACACGAGCCACGTGAACTGGTTCGCGACACCAGAGACTGACTCGGACAAGCTAACACAGGTCTACCTCTCATTCTCGCAGCCACGAACAGAAGGTCCAGCTGCCGCTCCACGTGAAAAGGTCAAGCAACTGTGGAGACCGACTAAACACCACCACCTGCGTACCACACGGTCGCAGGCCCATACCTGGCACCTCTAGAGACCCTGGCCCGGGCTCGCTAGAGTGAGGCACTGAAAAAGGACTAGCTGGGGACCAGTGTTGACTACTGGTGTCCGTACCCCCACCAAGAGCGCGCCACAAGTGACTAAAAGAAAAAGTACAGAAGTCACTGTCCCACTGTCGTCTTTCGCTCAGCCGGACGTACAACTCAAGCAAAGGAGTGAGGGTGTTCAGGTCAGATGACACAGACCTCGACAGTACAGCGCAAGTACCGGGACAAAGCCCCAAGCTAACAGCCTGGATCACAAAGAACCTGAGGCACCCAACTGGAGAGGTAACCATGGTAGGCGTCGTACTACTCGCCATGCACATAAAACCACGTGCACGTCACACACAAACCACGTGAAATGTCACATAAACCTCTCGTAACAATGGTTCACTACACGTGAACCTAACAGTGCTCGCGTGAACACCACGCAGCCACGAATACGACTAGCTAACTACGTACTCTATATGATAGTCTCAGCAACCACGTGCACTCAGTGCACCACAAGTGCCAATGCACTGCTCGATATCAATGAACACATCAAACCACAATAATTGGATAATCACATCATGTAAGTCATGCATACATATAGCCCTCGACTGAGGTAGCGACAGGACCTTGGGTCGCCTTCAGAAGGCACCAGCCCGACATGTCGCCTCAAGGAAATGAACGCGACGGGTCGACCCGTCGCCTTCCCGATTGCGACAGCACCCCTGTCGCCATCGCAGGGGAGAACCCTAATCGGGTTCTCTCCTTGCAACACCCCAAAGCTCATGAAACCCACCCTTATTCACCATTTACATGCTTTAATGAAAACCTAGGCCTGGTATCTAGCATGAATAAAGCATTAACTGATCAATCCTACATTTCCCCCGATTATCGCCCCAGAACGGGGAGAATTCACCTACCTTTACGAAGAACACGCGATATGATGCTTCCCTGACGATCCTCACGCTCCACGCGAGCTCCTTACAGTGAAACCTCGCCGAAAACCGAGCTCTCCACCCGAAATCGCCCGAGAAACCCTCAACAGCTCCTCCCCCGGTCGAGCAGAACGTGTGAGAGTTCTGCCGGCTGGGGTTCTTTAAAAACCTGCAGCGGTTCGGAACGCGATGCAGTGATGCGTCGCCACCTGATCACGACACAAACGGGTGTCGCCTTCCCGAACTTAACACCCCCAATGCCTGCCACGTGGCGCACATGCACACATCCAGCACCAGAAGCGGTCACATGAACGCGACGCGGCGCTCTGTCGCGTTCACGAACGCGACAGCCCTTCCTGTTGCGATGACATGATGAAAACCGAGGGGTGCTACAATCTACACTAACGGCCCAATAAGGCCCAAACACACGCGCGCACTGCATTCACGAGCACAGTAGTCAACGAATGACCTTCACAACACTAAACAAAGGATCCACAAGGATCCAAAAAATGCGCGACGTTACATAGTGCGCACGTATCTCTCTTCTCTTGACATTCTTGACGAGTTGTTTCTCTTCTCATCTTGACTCTGGAGCACCTCTATTGAACATAAGACCAAAATATTATTAAGTGTTTGGACTAAATTGAAAATATGTCGTTATGCTGCCGGATTAAACTCTTGAACTATCACCTCAACTATGTTGACATTATTAAACTCTTGTTACTGGCCATGAATGACTGTAGGTATCTACATTTGAAATTAAGTGAGATGCGGATCGGGCACGACGAGTGTCCAAGGGCTCCAGTCTAGTCCCAATGATAGAGAGTCATAAGTATACTGTTAACCATGGGGTATAATGATTACTGGCGTTGCATCTATGCTGGGAGTACTTGCGTGTTGAATGCTAGATACATAAACCACATACACATGTCCTAGTGTGCATTCCAAGGTGGCATAGATCCTTAGTTCACATTAATGTCTTCGTGCTTGATTACTGTTACATGTTAAAAGTTCTTGCTCGTGTATGATTGCTTGCTTTCTACTGAAATGGCCAATCTTATTACATGTTATCTTATTCTTACTCGTTACCATCTTGCTAGATCATTGTTCACTCTATCTTCAGATATTGAATACAACCTTCTTGCTAGGCTAATCTTTACATCTCTTGATCATACAATCTTGTATGATACACTGCACACGTGTTACTACCGTCATTTTAATTGCATTGTACATATCATGTTCATATCCTCTAGCTTTTAAACTATTAAATTCTTATATCATTACTGGAAGATGTAAATCCTACTGGGCGAGTGCGCTCATTACCTAGTTTCCAACATTTCAGGTGAACAAGATATTAATGACATAGAGAACCAAGACTATATTGGGGATGAACAAGAGTAAAGAGTGCTCTCCAGCCTTAGTATTGAAGTCTTGTTATCGTAGTAGTATAGTTTGAGAGAAATAGAATAATGTAGTAGGTGTAAGAATAGTGAGAATTGATGAACAGTCTATCCCCATGTAATTTAAATTAATTACATTTCTATTTTGTGATTAACAAAACCATGTTATTTTGATAATTATCAAACCCTTGATTAAGGTCACTAACCTATTTTCTACAAGTCTTAAGCACAGGAAATAAGATCAAAGGAAAACAAGCAGAACAGGTAAGAATCTTCATACTATAGAAGTATATTTGTCTAAGTACACATCGGTTTCTTTTATAAATCATAAAGATTATAGTAGAACTGTAACGATTCCTTTAGTGATCACACGATCTCGCTATCGTAACGATTTGCTTTATGCATCGACTTCTTAAGTTATCGTAACGACTCCTTAAGTGATCGCAACGATCTTGCCATCGTAACTATTTCTTTATTGTCGTAACGATTCCTTTAGCCATCGTAATGATTTCTTTATTGTCGTAACCATTCCTTTAGTCATCGTAACGATTTCTTTATTGTCGTAACGATTCCTTTAGTCATCGTAACGATTTCCTTATTGTCGTAACGATTCCTTACTCATTGTAACGATTTCTTTATTGTCGTAACGATTCCTTTAGTCATCGTAACAATTTCTTTATTGTCGTAACGATTCCTTTAGTCATCGTAACGATTTCTTTAGTGATCACAACGATTCTTTCATATCTCATAACGATTTGATTATATCACTTGATCACAATGATTCTTTCATATCTCATAACGATTTGATTATATCACCTTGATCACAACGATTCTTTCACATCTCATAACGATTTGATTATATCACCTTGATCACAATGATTCTTTCATATCTCATAACGATTTGCTGTTAAGTGACAACGATTTGGTTGCATAACGATTTCATAAGTCATAAATGCATCGATTTCATATTAATCAACTTGACATATGGCTTATCCTTTCAAAGGGTTGAATAGTCAAAGTCTTCGCACATATCCTTCTGTCAGCTGTGCATTTATGAAGACTGAATGTATCACTGCATGCATGCAGACGATATCGTCCATTATCATGTCTATCCTGTATGCATCTTTTAGAACAGCAAAATAGCATTACTATTTTGATGAATATTCACATTAACGTTGACTGACAACAAGAGACAGTCCAGCTGTCTATTATTCTAGCTTGCTCTGTGTGCAGGTCCCTGTCAGCTATTCATCTCACAACGTTGGACCTTATAGAAGCCGAAGGACACTTCAGAAAATCCTATCTCTTTGCGTGTACATGGATAAAGGACTGTTGACTGGAAGCTTCCAAGTGCCACTCAGTCTAACGTCCACCAAAAGCTAGAGGCAACAGATACTTCAACGTTAGATTTCAAATTGAAGATTATATATTGAAGAAAGTAGCTCCAGAAGTAGATAGATAGACAAGGAACGACAGTCACTAAAACAAAAACTCTTGATCATCAAGTCTTCTGCGAGTTCTCAAGAAAGAGCCAAGCCTCATTCCATTACATTAGCTCTTTGCTCTCTGCATTGTTTGTAGTTTTTCAAGAGAGCTTGTTTGGTTCTGACAGTGAGCTTTTGTTGTAGATCTCATTGCTCTCAGTCCCTAGCTTCAGATCTTGGCATGTCAAAGCTTGATCTAGGGGCTTAATCTCCTACTTACTTGTTTCTGTGTGTGTTCCCTTCTGTTGTGAAGGAAGACCTGGTGGGGGCATCCAGGGTGTTTGTTTTTCCCTTCTGTTGTGAAGGAAGACTTGGTGGGGGCATCCAGGGTGTTTGTTTCCCTTCTGTTGTGAAGGAAGACCTGGTGGGGGCATCCAGGGTGTTTGTATTTCCCTTCTTGTGATGGAAGACCAGCTGCGTTGTAAGGGTCCTTAAGAGGGACAGTACCCTTGGTAGTGAAATCCTGAGATATTGCTTAGGGACTGGACGTAGGACTCCTAAGTAGAGGAGATCTGAACCAGGATAATTCTTGTGTTGTGTGATTGCTCTCTGTGTGATTATTGATTATTCTAACTATAACTAACATCCATCGAAGTGTATTTCTCTATGAACGTTTTTAGTGAACAGGTATTAGCTGATAAATTTTTAAAGACCCATTCACCCCCCCTCTGGGCTACCTAACTGGGCAACAAGTGGTATCAGAGCGAGTCTCTTCGATAAAGAAGAAGATCCAACGATCTAAAGAGTAAAGATCCATGGCAGCTCAAGGTCACAGTGAAGGTAAGTTGGTCAACCGACCACCATTGTTCGATGGAGAAGACTATGCTTACTGGAAAATAAGAATGGAATATTTTCTACAAGGTCATGACTACCAGATATGGTGCATAGTTGAAGAAGGTGATCTCCTAGTCACCAACGAGAAAAATCAGTGGAGAGATGATGATAGGAAGAAGATATCTCTCAACTGTAAGGCAAAAAGTATTTTGTACTGTGCCCTCAAAAAAAGAAGTTCAACTGTGTATCTGCCTGCAAATCCGCAATGGAGATGTGGGAGAAATTAAGAATCACCTATGAAGGCACTGACAAGGTTAAAGAGACCAGGATAGATATTCTGGTAACTCAGTATGAGAGGTTCCAGATGCAGCCAGGAGAGTCCATAACCCAAATGTTCAGCAGATTCACAGACATTACAAACTGCTTAGCTGGACTTGGGAAGACATATGAAATTGGAGATATGGTTAGGAAGATCCTCAGATCTCTTCCATCTACATGGACTCCCAAAGTAACAGCCATTGAGGAAGCCAACGACCTGAAAAGGATGTCCTTGGAGAAGCTCATTGGGTCCCTTATGGCCCATGAGATCAACATGGAAAGGTTGGGAGAGTCCTTAAGCAGAAAGAAGCATCCAAATGCTCTCAAAGCAGAAGAAGATAGATCAGAAGAGTCATCATAAGAAGATGAGAGCTCAAGTAACTGCGAAGATGAAGAAGCAATGTTGTCAAGAAGATTGCAGCGCATTCTACCTAAGAAGAACAAGTTCCAGTCTGGTAGAAGACACTTCAAGAAAAATAAGGACTTTAAGAAACCAGATGGAAAAGATCAGAAGAAGGACGAGCCCATATGCTATGAATGCAAGAAGCCCAAACATATCAAGGCATAATGTCCAAAGTTCAAGAAGCCTGAATTCAGAAAGAAAGAAAGCTCAAAGAAATTTAGGAGACACAAGAAGAAGGCTATGGCAGCAGCCTGGAGCAACAGCAGTGACTCGGACAACGAGTCAAGCTCAAGCAGTGATGAAGAAGAAGCCAACCTGGCCTTCATGGCAAATACTGAAGAAAAGGTAACTTCTAACTCATCTTTTGATTCATGTAATGATTCTAATTCTGATAATTTAGAAGAAGCTTTCAACGAACTATACAGTAAATATAGGGAAGTATCAAAACTGTTAAAAGCTAGTAAGAAAAATACTGCATATTTAGAAAATACTAATTCAGACCTAAAAACCGAAAATGAAGAACTAGAGAAGCAAATAACTGAACTTAAAAGAAGAAATGAACTATTGTGTGAGGATCTAAAAGATAAAAATAAACAAATAATCAGATTAGAAAAATAGGAGAGTTCAGATGAACTAAGAAAAGAAATCAAAGCCTTAAATGAAGAAAATGACAAACTGTCAAGGACGCTGGAGAAATTTACTAATGGTAAAAATTCCTTAGTATTAAAAGGTGCTAGACGATCAGGGAAGAATAAACAAGGAGTAGGATACACACCCCCAGAAAATATAGAAACAATAATACACCCTAAAACATATCCAACTCCAAAGTTCATACCTGAACAAGACATAGAATACAAACCTAATTTTAAATACATTGAAAAGGTAACTAAAACATCTTGTTGTAGCCACTATAATAAGTTAGGACATATAAAAATAACGTCCAACTAGACATAAAAAGTGGATAATTAAAAAAGGAAACTACTGACACTAACCAACAAGGACCCAAAAGAATTTGGGTACCTAAAACTTAATGTTTTATTTTCAGGAAAGCCTTCGAGCATCAAAGTGGTACCTAGACAGCGGGTGCTCAAGGCATATGTGTAGCAACCTGGAAAATTTAATACTAAAAAAAATCAGAAATAAAATTTCTTTAAATCGAAATAATAGAAACATAAGTACCATTATTGTATGTGTAAGAACACATCTAAAAATTCCTTAAAAATTATAAATCAACCCCAAATATTATCCCTAAGTGTTCCACGAAGAAATGCGTGCAACAAAAAATCCGATTGGCAAAGCGTACGTCACAATGGACTAATTATCCAAATTTAGAAACTAAGTCGGAAAACCGTTAACACGGAAAGATCACGTGCCCATAAATTAAACGAACATGTCGGAGAGACTTCCAACATCATAAAATGATTACCCATTATCGGAATTGGACCAATGGATCTCTCATAGACCATAAATACAATCAAGTAAGAAAAATATAATAAAATCCTTACCTCTATTATTCCCTAATTTAAAAGGAAAACCATAAGATAAATTCCAATAAATAATGGGCTTTGTTAAATAGTCCATATAAAATTATTGGGCCAAAATAAGGATTTTTAAAAGGAGAATAATGGGAAAATACCCTAAATTTGCAACTTAAATATTACTTAAATAGAAAAGAGACATTTAATACATTAAATAAGTAATTTGAGATGGAATTGGATTCATAAACCTACCCCATATGGTTTAGCACGAATTTAGACCTCAACCTAACCCAAATAGAAGTTGGAAAGCAAGGAAGGAAAGAAGGAGTTAGGAAATCTCATAATTAAAGAGAAATTTGAGTAGTAGTAGGAATAGGAACCCTTACTAGCTTAAATACTCTCCTAACTCTCCATGGCCGGCCCTGAAACTTTGCTGGGGCTCTCTAGACGTGGAGAGAAGGCCAAGGAGAAGGAGAATTCGTGGGGAGAAGGCTCTCTCAAGCATCTACCTTTGTTCTTCATGTTCTAGCCTTAGAAGAGTAAAATGATTAAAGGTAGGCATTCTCACGAGCAAAACTCAATTAAATCCATCTGTAGATTGTTCCATACATCAGAACAAAAGCCCTCTTATTTCACTCTTTTTCATCGAGCCATTCTTTTGATCTCTATTTTTGAAATTCTACAAATATGATGAACCCGACCCTTCTTCTTTATTCTTGATATCCATGTATACTCAACCTCGTGCTTTCAAATTTTAACTAGAGTTACTGATGGATGTTAGGCATCTTTTGCCCCTAAAAGCCCTAATTTTTATCCATCCTTTGTCACGAATTAAATCTTGCATGATTTTGACAGTGTACTGTTGCGGTTTAACCTTGACTTGGGTTGCAAGTTCCATACCTCTTTGTGGAGTCATTTTTAGACCAAGTGTTCAACAGAGAACTTGTTAACTCATGAGTCTACTTTCATTTGGCACTATTTTCCCCAATTTTTGTTGATCATACTATGAGTATTAGCCCGAACATTAACATTGTGTCAGATTCATGTAGTCAGTCATAATATGTTTTATTACCTAGTCAAACGACCTTTGTTTCTCAATTATTTGATACTATACAAAGTACTGGAAGTAATCTAACTAACAAAGGTGGTTTCACTCGATTTGGATCACCCTAGCATTTTTTTTGATATTTCAACCCACAGCTGTTAAACCCAATCCAAGTCGGAGTAGGATAGTAGAAAAAGCAACTCAAACGTCATTTTCAGGTAGCGACAGGTCGACACGTCGTTACCATAACGCGATAACATCATGGTCGCGACCCATACAAAAAATCAGGCTGTTTCGTTGTCTTTTTCAGAAGGCGACAAGTTCATGGTCGCGTTCACTTTCAGAAGGCGACAGGCAATGCGTCGCGTTCTGCCTATGTCCGCTTAATTGGCCATAACATTTTTATAGACCTCGGATTGATGAGCCGTTTTCTTTGCTGGATTCCTCATTCAAAGGGCTTCAATTTGGTATATAATGTGTGAGATTTGAATGAAAAATCAATGATTTATGACCTTAGGAAGTGAAGGGATGGGATGCATTTGCCTTCTAAAAGATATACATCTTGGTTTCTGTCGTTTTTCGTCGTTCCTTGCATGTGTGAGTTTGATCTCTTCTAAGAAGGTTCTAGAAAGTCTTAACATGCATTTATCAACCCATATCAAAGTAAAACATGTTTACATAATTTTTAATTGATTTTAAGTTCATGATCATGCTCTCTACTTGCCGATTATCCACTTCTTGCCTTGTTATCAAACTTGCTAAAAACACATGTTATAAAATAGAGTCATATTGAATGATTTAAAATGTAATAACATGACATCTTTCTATCTATGATTTCTCTCACACGTTCACACACTTGAACCATCCAATTATGGCTTGACTTGGCACAAAATATCTCATAATGTATCTGGTTAATTTATTGCAATAATGTACATTAAATTGTTCTATTTTAAATGAACTTGTCTTCGTTTCTTGCGTTGTTTGGGAATACCGTTACCGATGCTCCAATGTTCTAGAATTCCTCTAGAATGTCGAGCACTTGTTTCTATATACACACTTTCCTTGATCTGGACGAACTCTCCATCGGATATTCCTTCTGCCGGACTAGTGAATCCTTGTTTAAGACCTCCGTAAGTCTCCTCTGTCCATGGATTCCCACATGGTCGACGAGCCAGTTGTACCCTAACACCTATGATACCCTTTAGGGATCAACATGATCCAAACGGCCTTAGTTTGCTCTCGTTCTTACCTTGATTTCGCGTCGGACCTCTGGACATTCCACCTGACTGCCAACACCAAGTGCGCGTGTTGTGCAACTGTTACTATCGTTCTTTACTCGACATTTCACATGCAATGATCATAAGATCTCATCTATACTCTACTCGCTCATCTATACACGTTCACTCTACTATCTCATCTATTCATCTCATACTCTCTTGGTACCTTTGAGCTGTGTGGCTCCTACTGTTTGTGTTATTCTGACTGTCTAGCGCTATAATGGGTCTTGTGACTCTACTGACAAGAATGCATACTGTTCAGGGCACGGAGAGTATCCGAGGGGCTCCAATTTAGTCCTGGGGGCAGAGAGTCACCCGAAAATACCTGCAGGGGCTATTGACGGTGTTCTACATTGCACCGGTTCTGACTATACTGTATTAGCTAGACATCTGACTACTATCCTTTTAGTCTGAGGAGTTCAGACGTACTATGATATTACTGTGCTATCACAAACTATTATACTATTAGTCTGAAGAGTTCAGACGTACTGTGCGATTACTGTGCTATCGTAGACTGTTACTGAACGACTACTGTCCTAGAAGTGACTACTGTCGTATTCTACTAGTGCACCGTTGTGCAACCATACATGATATCTCGTTACACGCTATCTTGTCATACGCTCTACTTGCTCTACTTGATACTTGCTATCTTGAGTTATTACGTTCTATCATGACTAGATCACATTCAAAGTGCTATACTATCCGATTGATGAAAATCAATCAAAGTGCAATTTACTCTTTACATGACCATCTACTATCATCTCTTCTTGCTATACATGTCGCTTGCTATTCTTGACAATATCGTTACATGCTATTGTTGTTATCGTGACTTGACTTTAGTCATCGTGCTATACTTGATTCATCTGCTATTTGAACCATATTACTTGTGCTATTACTTTCTCGACTTTACACGACTCTCTCTATCATTAGTTACTCTGCCTTTTAATGCATTAATTACTTAAAGCCTGCTTGACTATTGAGATTTAAGTCCTACTGGGCGTTATCGCTCACCCTTCATTATTTGTTATTGTGTCTCAGGTAAGTCGGACAATGATGTTATACGTACCAATGGGACAGGACCAGAGTGATGAGTGACCTGGAGTCAAATGACGAAGTTACCCTAGCACCATGGAGTCTAGTAGTGATTGTTTTAGATTTCTTTCCAATGTAATGATGTCATTGAGCCTTATGTGTGGCTCTGAATTAGTGGTTGTAATAGTCTTAGTGATTTTATAATGAAATAAAGAGTTTATTCCAATTATTGTTTATTAGATGCTCTGATGTTTGCGAAAGTATGCGCAATTGTCGTTACCATACTCGTTGTTCGTGTCTCCCCTGATTTATTCCGCTGCTAAATTGGAGGGGCGTGACAGTTGGTATCAGAGCCTAGGATGTCTTATTAGGATATTTTAAGTCTAGGGATGTTCTAGGTGAACTGCCATAACCGTGTCTAAGTCAACGACCATACCTATGTGAGAGATTGGGTAAAGCTTGGGGTTATGCTAGGAGCTTAACTATATGTATAAGTCACCTAAGTTAAGAAGGAAATTAATAAGTATTATTGCTCGCAGGAACTAGAGGAGATGGCTGGTGAGCATGCTCCAATGCACGAATTACAATAGACCGTATAGGGGTTAACTCAAGCCCTTAACAACGTAATTCAAGCAGGAGCAAGAAATGGTGCAGGAGACTATATGGGAACTTCCAACGAATAAATCCCCCTAGGTATAATGGAACTCTAGATCCCGATGAAGCTGAAAATTGGGTGAAGGCAATGGAACGGATCTTTAGGGTTATGCAATGTTTAGAACAGGAGGAAGTCCTTCTGGCAACCTTCGAGTTGGACCGCAATGCTAGAAGTGGGAAGCTGCCAGTCGATAATTACCCAACATCAACATAGAGTGGGATAAATTTTTAGAACTCTTCAACACCAAATACTTTTCCCAGAGGATTCGTGCGAAGAAGGCAAATGAATTCACCAATTTAAAACAACGAATGATGTCTATAGCAGAATATGAAGTGCAATTTGAAAGACTAGCACAGTACGCACCACATTTGGTGAGTACGGAGAAGATGAAGGTAAAGAGATTCCTAGAAGGGTTGAGACCTGTGTTCTGGGAAAAATTGGCTCCACTAGACATTGAAGTATATTCAGTCATGGTATTGAGAGATCAATTAGTAGAAGACACCATGGAACTTCTTGAAAAGATTCATAAGAAGAAGGTGGTGAAAAGGGAACATGCTACTCATTCCAATGATAATAAAGGAAGAAATACCATAGATAGCAAGAAAATGAAAGGGGAAGTGAAGCAGAAGGAATTCTGTGAAATTTTGTAAGAAACTAGGGCATTAGATTGATAACTGTTGGAAGAAATTGGGCAGATACTTGCGATGTGGAAGTCAACAACATCGAGTCATCGATTGTGACGACCCTCCTTATACCGGTACGATTATACCAATCCACGTCGGTATAGTGAGTCTCGTCACAGTGGGACATTTACCCAAGCACTAACACACATGATTGAGATGTACACAATATGAATACAGAGTAGTAGAAGTAAAAGAACCACTGTCTTTTATTTCATCATCCACATTAAACATACATGATCCATATAGCAATTTAGGGAACTAAGTCCACATAATGAAATACAAAATTCAAATTACATTGTTTGTCCACAATTATATAGGTTTCAATTACATACTATGAAAGCAAAGTACAACTATGGTGACTCCACAACACTCTACTCTCCTCGCTCGGAGTCGCTCTCAACGGTCTCCTCCCAGGAAGTAGGGTCATCTGGTAAACCTGTACGCCGAAGCAAGAGTGAGTCTAAAAGACTCAGCAAGTAAACTCCATACACATCATACAAGCATACATCACAAGCACGCCTTACATTCAATTGCATTAACTCAAAACATATAGCATGGTTGAAACAATGATAAGAAACAACCTGTCATGATATTTCTACATAATTCACAACACATGATACATGGTTTATGTCATTCCAAATTAAAATACCTACCACATGCTTTCTACTTATCTATCCACATAAGAGGTACATTCACAATTTAAGCTACAACATGATAGCAATTTAGCATGGGATATTCACACACATAAAAGGAAAATACTCCCAACATGGATTCTACATATTTTTGCACATGTAAAACATTGTTATAAACACATTAAGGTTGCTGTTTTGATATGAATCCCACATTTTCATAACATGAATCCCAATTTCACATTCTAACACATTTGTTTCACATGTTTACACATTTGCACATTCACATTGTTTACTTTTACACATTACACATATACACATGTTCACACTACACAATTTGCACATATACACATTCACATTTTCACATTTAAATGCCGTGACACATAGTCCAAACCACCACTAGAAGGACACATTCACATCACATAACACATAACACATAGACGCCACCTAGGCAACATAGCGACAGCTCTTGGTACTGCGCAGACCGGGAGAAGTAATCTCCACCCTAACCAGTGGTACTTGTCCACCTCCAGGATTTCATCCTAATGCCCTTAATATTTTAACACATTGAACCTTCCCGTGGGGACTTTTCCATGGTACAGTTCCACAGCCCTCTACAGAAGCAGTGTCACACACGACACAGTTTACACATTCCGATTTTTAACACACACATTTCATCCAATTTACGCAACACTTACGTTTTCGCTATTAAGCACATGGTTTAGTTTTCCTAAATCATGGTGCTAATGTTTGACAGAGTTTAAACACTCAGTAATTTACACTAATCAGGTTGAAAACACATATTCAAACCATAATCATGATAGCATGCATTAATAACTCATTTTCACATGGAAATTTCACAATATAACCTACTGTTACCTAGATCTCATGAAAATTTAACCACACATGGTTTGCAGGTTTCAGACCACTCATGCAAATTTTCACATTTTTATGAATTACACAGAATTTACAGAAAATAAAAAACTCATTCATATGCCATTAATAATTCAGTTATCATGGAAGCACAACATAAATGTCAGATTTGACAGTTCTCAGACCTGTACCTAACATGCACATTATCACAGAAATTTTTCCCGAATTTATCTCACATCATACTATTTACTGTGATTTTTACATGACCCTACACATGCTTTCTAATTCCTTTACCAAAATTGTCATAAATCACATGATCATGGGAAATTTTCCAATTTTGCAGAGCATGGACTGACATACATACACATGGTCTAGAAAATTTATGGCATTCAAATTCCTCACGAATCATGTGAACAGTAGACTAACACAACCAAGGTCTCTTCTAACATGCATTTTTCATAAATGTAATGATTCATACTATTTACAGAAATTCACAAAATTTCACAACGCATTTCACCATTCATAATACATAGCATATAACGTTTACAATATATCCTCATGCGAAAAACTTCGAAAATTAATCATATATAAGGAAGAACGGCTCACTGTTCTGTCCTGAAGAACTAAACGGAAAAGGCTGGCCGTTCACAGAGGTTAACGGCATCATCGTCTGCCGCCAACTGAAGAGCTTAACGGCAAGGGATCTTGCCGTTAAGTTCCTGTCTGTGCAAAAACACAGACCGAGCTCTAAATAAAGGGTGAATGTGGGGGATCCAGGACACGGGTAAAATCCCATAAAATATCTAAGACCTACTGGACATATACATGCATCATGGGGATGGGTTACTTGCCTTTGAATAAATCTACAAACAGATTACAAGGTCGGAGAAGCCCTCCTGGGCCAAAGCCAAGAAGCCTCCAAAACACCTCCACTCTAGCTTCTGGGATGATCCTCGCAGCACACCAGAGCCGGGGATGTGCAGCCTGATGTCAAGGGTTCCTCCTTGTCGAAGTAGATCACCAGAAGAAGCCACCAGTCTTCAGATCTCAAGGCTCAAAGTTCTGGTTTCGCACAGGGACTTAGGGTTTCTAGGGTTTTCTTTGCCAAGAGACAAAGGGGTCTCTTCCAGCTGCTAAGGGGTGTTTCTATATAAGTCTAGGCTTGGGGTATGCGTGGGCAGGGTCTGATGGAAGTTGAGAGCCGTTGGGAGACATCTCCCCAATCAGTGAGCAAGCTCAACCCGAAATTTCAGGGTCTGCTGCGCACAGAAAATTAGAGAAGTAGACGTCCACATCCATGGGCGTTTACCTAATAATTTACGTCCATCGACATGGACGTTTACTCAACATGGACGTCCATCCATGTTGAAGCCAATTTGCTCTTCGGCCAGAGCTTAAACCATGTAGAAAACCATATATACGCTATATATATACATGCAATATATATAGTATAGTGTACACATTACTACACCATGCAAACAAACAATAATTACATCTAAACATACACACGCATACAGAAGTACACCTAGCTAATATGTACGTAGATATCTACATATGCATACATAATATTTACACACAAGTACGAATCTACACACACAACAAAATAAAAGGACAAAATTTGAGGGCCTTACACCCTCTTCCCCTTAAGGAAACTTCGTCCTCGAAGTTTAAACAACACTACTCAAACAGATGAGGATACTTCTTCTCATCGCGTCCTTAGGCTCCTAAGTAGCCTCCTCCCACGAGAAGTTCCGCCATAGAACCTTTACCGACGTAATACTCTTGTTCCGGAGATGCTGGACCTTCCGGTCAAGAATAGCTACTGGCTGCTCCACATACGACAGATCTGGCTGGATCTCCACTGGCTCGTGAGTAATAACATGAGACGGATCTCGAACATACTTCCTGAGCATAGATACGTGGAAAACGGGATGAACACCAGCTAAAGCCGGAGGCAAAGCTAGCTCGTAAGCCACGCTACCTAAACGCCTGAGAATCTCATACGGGCCAATGAATCTGGGACTTAATTTGCTATGCCTGCCAAACCTGACGACACCTCGAGTAGGTGAAATCTTCAAAAAGACATGCTTACCCACCTCGAACTCCAAATCCTTTCTCCTGTTGTCGGCATAGCTCTTCTGTCTATCCTGTGCTGCAACAAGCCTCTTCCTGATAAGCTGAATCTTATCCGAAATCTCCTGAACTAACTCCAGACCGATCAACTGCCTATCGCCGGTCTTCTCCCAACATAAAGGAGATCTGCAAGGCCTTCCATACAACGCCTCAAATGGAGCCATACCAATGCTCGCATGAAAACTGTTGTTATATGCGAACTCCACTAAAGGTAAATGACGCTCCCAATCATCCTTCCAATCCAGCACACACGCCCTCAACATATCCTCGAGCGTCTGGATAGTCCTCTCAGACTGTCCATCTGTCTGGGGATGAAACGCCGAACTGAGCTTCAGCTCCGAACCTAAAGCATCCTGAAGACCCTTCCACAACCTTGACATAAATCTCGGATCTGGATCCGAAATGATCGACTTCAGCACCCCATGCAATCTAATAATGCTACTGACATACAATCTAGCCAAGCTCTCTAATGACTACTTCTTCTTCATAGGCAAGAAATGCGCAGTCTTCGAGAATCTATTTACGACCACCCAAATCGAGTCATTACCCCGTCTGGAGCGAGGCAAACCCGAAACAAAATCCACAGTGACAGCTTCCCACTTCCATACTGGGATTTCCATCTTCTGCATAAGACCAGATGGTCGCTGCCGCTCGGCTTTCACTTGCTGGCACACTAAACACCTAGATACATAATTCGCTACATCCCTCTTCATGCCAGACCACCAAAAGGACCTCTTCAAATCCTGGTACATCTTAGTGTTACCCAGATGAGTAGAGAATCTCGACCTATGAGCTTCTGCTAAAACATGCTCATAGACATCTACCATGTCAAGAACACACACTCGGCGATGGAATCTAATCACACCATCCTCATCACGAGCAATGCCTGCCTTGCCCACTAACTCTTGGAGTCTAGGGTCAGCTTTCTGTTGCTCGATCACCTCATCCAATACCGAAGACCTAAGGCACAACTGAGCCACAAAAGCCTGACATAAGGGCTCTAACTCAGCAATCACACACGTCGCATCCTCCATCATCTTCCAATCTTGCTGGAGCGAAGACCTCTTCCTGCTAAGAGCATCCACTACGACATTCGCCTTTCCTGGATGATATTGAAGATCGAAGTCGTAGTCCTTGAGGAACTCAATCCATCTCCTCTGCTCGCCATCACGAGTAGGTACACCACCACGTCTACCGCGTGAAGCCATAAGCTGCAGTAATTTAGCCACTATTAGAGACTACGTTATTTAGTTCCTAACCACATTCTTATTTATCTTTCATTGATTATTAATCAATTCTACACATGTGGACAACTCTAAAAATACTTAGCATGTAATGGAGATGATTACTTATATATATTTATGTACGATCTCAATCGGTTGAGCTCTGATACCAATCTCTGTGACGACCCTCCTTATACCGGTACGATTATACCAATCCACGTCGGTATAGTGAGTCTCGTCACAGTGGGACATTTACCCAAGCACTAACACACATGATTAAGATGTACACAAATATGAATACAGAGTAGCGGAAGTAAAAGAACCACTGTCTTTTCATTTCATCATCCACATTAAACATACATGATCCATATAGCAATTTAGGGAACTAAGTCCACATAATGAAATACAAAATTCAAATTACATTGTTTGTCTACAATTACATAGGCTTCAATTACATACTATGAAAGCAAAGTACAACTATGGTGACTCCACAACACTCTACTCTCCTCGCTCGGAGTCGCTCTCAACGGTCTCCTCCAAGGAAGTAGGGTCACCTAGTAAACCTGTACGCCGAAGCAAGAGTGAGTCTAAAAGACTCAGCAAGTAAAATCCATACACATCATACATGCATACATCACAAGCAAGCCTTACATTCAATTGCATTAACTCAAAACATATAGCATGGTTGAAACAATGATAAGAAACAACCTGTCATGATATTTCTACATAATTCACAACACATGATACATGGTTTATGTCATTCCAAATTAAAATACCTACCACATGTTTTCAACTTATCTATCCACATGAGAGCTACATTCACAATTTAAGCCACAACATGATAGCAATTTAGCATGGGATTTTCACACACATAAAAGGAAAATACTCCCAACATGGATTCTACATATTTTTGCACATGTAAAACATTGTTATAAACACATTAAGGTTGCTGTTTTGATATGAATCCCACATTTTCATAACATGAATCCCAATTTCACATTCTAACACATTTGTTTCACATGTTTACACATTGGCACATTCACATTGTTTACTTTTACACATTACACATATACACATGTTCACACTACACAATTTGCACATATACACATTCACATTTTTACATTTAAATGTCATGACACATAGTCCAAACCACCACTAGAAGGACACATTCACATCACATAACACATAACACATAGATGCCACCTAGGCAACATAGCGACGGCTCTTGGTACTGTGTAGACCGGGAGAAGTAATCTCCACCCTAACTAGTGGTACTTGTCCACCTCCAGGATTTCATCCTAATGCCATTAGGATTTTAATACATTGAACCTTCCCGTGGAGACTTTTCCATGGTACAATTCCACAGTCCTATATGGAAGCAGTGTCACACACGGCACAATTTACACATTCTGATTTTTAACACACACATTTCATCCAATTTACGCATCACTTACGTTTTCGCTATTAAGCACATGGTTTAGTTTTCCTAAATCATGGTGCTATTGTTTGACAGAGTTTAAACACTCAGTAATTTACACTAATCAGGTTGAAAACACAATCAAACCATAATCATGATAGTATGCATTAATAACTCATTTTCACATGGAAATTTCACAATATAACCTACTGTTACCCAAATCTCATTAAAATTTAACCACACACGGTTTGCGGGTTTCAGACCACTCATGCAAATTTTCACATTTTTTCTGAATTACACAAAATTTACAAAAAATAAAAAAATCATTCACATGCCATTAATAATTCAGTTATCTTGGAAGCACAACATAAATGTCGGATTTGACATTTCTCTGACCTGTATCTAACATGCACATTATCACAGAAAATTTTCCCGAATTTATCTCACATCATAATATTTACTGTGATTTTTACATGACCCTACACATGCTTTCTAATTCCATTACCGAAATTGTAATAAATCACATGATCATGGGAAAATTTCAATTTTGCAGAGCATGGACTGACATATATAAACATGGTCTAGACAATTTATGGCATTCAAATTCCTCACGAATCATGTGAACAGTAGACTAACACAACCAAGGTCTCTTCTAACATGCATTTTTCATAAATGTAACGATTCATACTATTTACAGAAATTCACAAAATCTCACAACGCATTTCACCATTCATAATACATAGCATATAACGTTTACAATATATCCACATGCGAAAAACTTCGGAAATTAATCATATATAAGGAAGAACGGCTCACTGTTCTGTCCTGAAGAACTAAACGGCAAAGGCTGGCCGTTCACAGAGGTTAACGACATCATCGTCTGTAGCCAACTGAAGAGCTTAACGGCAAGGGATCTTGCCGTTAAGTTCCTGTCAGTGCAAAAACACAGACCGAGCTCTAAAGAAAGGGTGAATGTGGGGGATCCAGGGCACGAGTAAAATCCCATAAAATATCTAAGACCTACTGGACATATACATGCATCACGGGGATGGGTTACTCACCTTTGAATAAATCTACAAACGGATTACAAGGTCGGAGAAGCCCTCCTCGGCCAAAGCCAAGAAGCCTCCAAACACCTCCACTCCGGCTTCTGGGACGATCCTCGTAGCACACCAGAGCCGGGGATGTGTAGCCTGATGTCAAGGGTTCCTCCTTGTCGAAGTAGATCGCCGGAAGAAGCCACCAGTCTTCAGATCTCAAGGCTCAAAGTTCTAGTTTCGCACAGGGAAATCCCATAAGATAAATTCCAATAAATAATGGGTGTAGAGGCTATTTTTAGCCTCCTAGCCTATAGGCCCATCAAGACCCAGCAAGACAAAAAGGCTATGGCCCTCGCGCCACGTGTCCTCAACTTTAGCCAACCGGCTTCCGAACACGCTTCAGCTGCTAAGCGTCCGAGGGTCCTAGTGGCAGTTTCTGAGCACTGCACGGTTTGCTCTAACAGGGTTTGCCTTTACCGAGCAGACTAGGCAGCTCCTGCTCAAGACCGCAATCACCAAAGCACCCGAGCACCGAGAAGCCTCCGCGCCGAGCACCCTCCAGGTCTCCAAGGGTAGTCTCCAGACACCCTCATCCTGTTCGGTTCATACACTATCTACCGAACAGGATCTGTAAGAATCTTACCATAGACCCGCTGGCATAAGCAGCGCCTGGGTACCAGGTACCGAGCAGCAGACTCAGCCACTGAACAGCAGGTCTAGCCTACCGAGCATGCTACTTGCTCGGTACCTTCCACTCAGGAGAATCCGAGCAGCCCTTCGCCCCCTCGCGGTAATTATAACGGCTACATGGCACTTGCCCCATGATCAAGCAGCGCATTAACTGCCGAACCCCTCAACAGACGCCTTAACGTGTAACTCCTCGCCAAGGGCGCCAATCGGCGGTCCTTTTCGGCGACATCAAGGGACGTTCTGTCCCACCCCTTCTGCACCTTCGCCTATAAAAGGCCCAGGTAACCTCCGAACAGGGGTACGCGCTCTCAGATGCTCACACTCGCCCTCGCGCGACTCACACATGAGAACCCCCATTTTCTTCAAGTCTCTCAAGTCTCATACTGACTTTGGCATCGGAGGGTTCCCTCTGGTTCTTCAACCGGGCCCCCCTGATCCAGTTCTGGTTTTGCAGGCTTCTGTCCGCACCGGCATTCGTCTTCCCCATCTTCTCCGGTGGAGGCCCGTTTGGCTCAGGCCCAAACAGGAAAATGCACCCACAATGGGCTTTGTTAAATAGTCCATATAAAATTTATTGGGCCAAAATAAGGATTTTAAAAAGGAGAATAATGGGAAAATACCCTAAATTCGCAACTTAAATATTACTTAAATAGAAAAGAGACATTTAATGTATTAAATAAGTAATTTGAGATGGAATTGAATTCCTAAACTTACCCCTTATGGTTTAGGACGAATTTAGACCTCAACCTAACCCAAATAGAAGTTGGAAAGCAAGGAAGGAAAGAAGGAGTTAGGAAATCTCGTAATTAAAGAGAAATTTAAGTAGTAGTAGGAATAGGAACCCTTACTAGCTTAAATACTCTCTTAACTCTCCATGGCCGGCCCTGAAACTTTGCTGGGGCTCTCTAGACGTGGAGAGAAGGCCAAGGAGAAGGAGAATTCGTGGGGAGAAGGCTCTCTCAAGCATCTTCCTTTGTTCTTCAAGTTCTAGCCCTAGAAGAGTAAAATGACTAAATGTAGGCATTCTCATGAGCAAAACTCAATTAAATCCATCTGTAGATTGTTGCATACATCAGGAACAAAAGCCCTCTTGTTTCACTCTTTTTCATCGAGCCATCTTTTGATCTCTATTTTTGAAATTCTGCAAATATGATGAACCCGACCCTTCTTCTTTATTCTTGATTTCCATGTATACTCAACCTCGTGCTCTCAAATTTTAACAAGAGTTACTGATGGATGTTAGGCATCTTTTGCCCCTAAAAGCCCTAATTTTTATCCATCTTTTGTCACGAATTAAATCTTGCATGATTTCGATAATGTACTATTGTGGTTTAACCTTGACTTGTGTTACAAGTTCCATACCTCTTTGTGGAGTCATTTTTAGACCAAGTGTTCAACAGAGAACTTGTTACCTCATGAGTCTACTTTCATTTGGCACTATTTTCACCAATTTTTGTTGATCGTACTAAGAGTATTAGCCCAAACATTAACATTGTGTCAGATTCATATAGTCAGTCACAATACGTTTTATTACCTAGTCAAATGACCTTTGTTTCTCAATTATTTACTACTGTACAAAGTATTGGAAGTAATCTAACTAAAAAAGGTGGTTTCACTCGAGTTGGATCACCCTAGCATTTGTTTTGATTTTTCAAACTCACAGCTATCAAACCCAATCCAAGTTGGAGTTGGATATAGGTAGAAAAAGCAACCCAAACGTCATTTTCAGGTAGCGACAGGTTGACACGTCGCTACCATAACGCAACAACATCATGGTCGCGAATCATACCAAAAATCAGGCCTTTTCGTGGTCTTTTTCAGAAGGCGACAAGTTCATGGTCGCGTTCACTTTCAGAAGGCGACAGACAATGCGTCGCATTCTGCCTGTGTCCGCTTAATCGGCCATAACTTTTTTAATAGACCTCGGATTGACGAGCCGTTTTGTTTTCTGGATTCCTCATTAAAAGGGCTTCATTGTGGTATATTCATGTGTGAGATATGAATGAAAACTCAATGAGTTATGACCTTAGGAAGTGAAGGATGGGATTGCATTTGCCTTCTAAAAGACATACATCTTGGTTTCCGTCGTTTTTCGTCGTTCCTTGCATGTGTGAGTTTGATCTCTTCTAAGAAAGTTCTAGAAAGTCTTAACATGCATTTATCAACCCATATCAAAGTTAAAATATGTTTACATAATTTTTATTGATTTTACAATTATCCACTTCTTGCCTTGTTATCAAACTTGCTAAAAACACATGTTATAAAATGGAGTCATATTGAATGATTTAAAATGGAATAACACGACATCTTTCCACATATGATTTCTCTCACACGTTCACACACTTGAACCATCCAATTATGGCTTGAATTGGCACAAAATATCTCATAATGTATCTGGTTAATTTATTGCAATAATGTACATTAAATTGCTCTATTTTAAATGAACTTGTCTTCGTTTCTCGCATTGTTTGGGAATACCGTTACCGACGCTCCACTGTTCTAGAATTCCTCTAGAACGTCGGGCACTTGTTTCTATATACACACTTTCCTTGACTTGGACAAACTCTCCGTCGGATATTCCTTCTGCCGGACTAGTGAATCTTGTTCAAGACCTCCGTAAGTCTCCTCTTCCATGGATTCCCACATGGTCGACGAGCTGGTTGTACCCTAACACCTATGATACCCTTTAGGGATCAACATGATCCAAACGGCCTTAGTTTGCTCTCGTTCTTACCTTGATTTCACGTCGGACCTCTGGACCTGTACATAACATGGCCAGCGAAAAGGTAGTGTATTCCACATGACTGCCAACACCAAGTGCGCGTGTTGTGCAACTGTTACTATCGTTCTTTACTTGACATTTCACGTGCAATGACCATAAGATCTCATCTATACTCTACTCGCTCATCTATACACGTTCACTCTACTATCTCGTCTATTCATCTCGTACTCTCTTGGTACCTTTGAGCTGTGTGGCTCCTACTGTTTTGTATTGTTCTGACTGTCTAGCGTTATAATGGGTTTTGTGACTCTATGACAAGAATGCATACTGTTTAGGGCACAGAGAGTGTCTGAGGGACTCTAATCTAGTCCTGGGGGCAGAGAGCCACCCGAAAATACCTGCAGGGGCTATTGACGGTGTTCTGCATTGCACCGGTTCTGACTATACTGTATTGGCTAGACATCTGACTACTATCCTTTTAGTCTGAGGAGTTCAGACGTACTGTGATATTACTGTGCTATCACAAACTATTATACTATTAGTCTGAAGAGTTCAGACGTACTGTGCGATTACTGTGCTATCGTAGACTGTTACTGAACGCTACTATCCTAGAAGTGACTACTGCCGTATTCTACTAGTGCACCGTTGTGTAACCATACACGCTATCTCGTTGCACGCTATCTTGTCATACGCTCTACTTGATACTTGCTATCTTGAGTTATTGCGTTCTATCGTGACTAGATCGCATTCAAAGTGCTATACTCTCCCGATTGATGAAAATCAATCAAAGTGCAATTTACTCTTTACATGACCATCTACTATAATCTCTTCTTGCTATACATGTCGCTAGCTATTCTTGACAATATCGTTACTTGCTATTGTTGTTATCGTAACTTGACTTTAGTCATCGTGCTATACTTGATTCATCTGCTATTTGAACCATGTTACTTATGCTATTACTTTCTCGACTTTACATGACTCTCTCTATCATTAGTTACTCTACCTTTTAATGCATTAATTACTTAAGCCTGCTTGACTATTGAGATTTAAGTCCTACTGGGCGTTATCACTCACCCTTCTTTATTTGTTATTGTGTCTTAGGTAAGTCGGACAATGACGTTATACTTACCAATGGGACATGACCAGAGTGATGAGTGACCTGGAGTCAAATGACGAAGTTACCCTAGCACCATGCAGTCTAGTAGTGATTGTTTTAGATTTCTTTTCAATGTAATGATGTCATTGAGCCTTATGTGTGGCTCTGAATTAGTGGTTGTAATAGTCTTAGTGATTTTATAATGAAATAAAGAGTTATTCAAATTATTGTTTATTAGATGCTCTGATGTTAGCGAAAGTATGCACAATTGTCGTTACCATACTCGTTGTTCGCGTCTCCCTCCGATTTATTCCGCTGCTAAATTGGAGGGGCGTGACAATATGTCAGGGAACAGGAAGCTGTTCACTCATCTCCAAGCTGAAGAAGGGACAGTTACCTATGGGGATAATGGAAAAGGAACAGTGATAGGCAGCGGGTCAGTTAGCAACAAAAGGAAAACGTCTATTGAAGATGTTTTGTGTGTCAAAGGGTTGAAGCACAACCTCATCTGTATCAGCCAGTTTTCTGACAAAGGTCATCAGATCAAGTTCCAAGAATCCAAGTGCAGCATCTTGAAGCTATGGAGCAGTAATTTTCGAAGCTAATAGGGAGAAGAACCTGTATGTGCTCTACCTTGAAGAACTCAATGATCAAGACGTTTGTTTAGCAGCCAGCAAAGAGTAGTCAACTGAGCTGTGGCACAGATGATTAGGCCACTGCAGTTTGGATGACATGAACAAGCTCAGAAAGAGAAGTCTTGTGGAAGGTCTGCCAAAGGTCAGCACTAAAATGGATGGTATCTACAGACCTTGTGCAAAAGGGAAGCACACTAAGAGTTCCTTCAAGTCAAAGACTGTGGTTACCACCTCTAAACCCTTAGAACTCCTTCACATGGATTGTTTGAGCCAATGAGGACCACCAGTCTTGGAGGAAAGAATTTTGGATTTGTGATTGTAGATGACTATTCCAGATTCACATGGGTTTCTTTCTTGGAACACAAAGATGATACATTTGATAGTTTTGTAAGTTTCAGCAGGAAAGTACAGAAAGACAAGAAGTATTGCATTGTTGGAATCAGGTCAGATCATGGAGGAGAGTTCCAAAATGAAAAGTTTTCAAAATTCTGTGATGACCAAGGGATTGAGCATAACTTCTCAGCACCAAGGACACCACAGCAGAATGGAGTTGCTGAGAGGAAGAATAGAACCTTATTGGATATGGCAAGAACAATACTGTCAGAATATAATTTACCAAGGTATTTCTGAGCCGAAGGAGTGAACACAGCAAGCTACATCATTAATAGAGTGATGATCAGGCCTATCTTGAAGAAGACTACATATGAGCTGTACAAAGGAAAGAAGCTGAAGATCAGTCATTTCAGGACATTTGGTTGTCCATGTTTCATCCAGAACAACGACAAAATAGACATTGGTAAGTTGGATGCCAAATCGGATGAAGGCATCTTCATGGGTATGCTTCTAAACCTAAAGGTTATAGAGTATTTAATAAGCGTACACTATTAATAGAGCAATCTGTGCACATTATCTTTGATGAAACTAACCCTTCCTTGAGAAAGGAAGAAGATAGTGACATTGATGATGCAGATGATTTGTCAAGAAATTAAAGAACACATCAATTGAGGACAAGGAAGATCCACCTCTGGAAGACCTGCAACAACAGACATTGAACATGAAAATCTTCCAAAGGAATGGAGATACAAGAAAGATCACCCACCTGAAAACATCATTGGTGATCCAACTGTAGGGGTAAGAACAAGAGGTAATGTAATCCCTTGTGATTACCTAGCTTTTGTTTCTCAAATAGAGCCTAGAACAGTCAATGAAGCTCTTACTGATGAATCTTGGATTTTAGTCATGCAAGATGAACTAAATCAGTTCAAGAGAAACCATGTATGGTCACTTGTTCCTAGACCATCAGATCATCCAATTATTGGCACCAAATGGGTGTTCAGAAATAAATTGATGAAGCTGGTGTGATCTTAAGAAATAAGGCAAGATTGGTAGCTCAAGGCTATTCCCAAGAGGAAGGCATAGATTTCGATGAAACCTATGCACCTGTAGCTAGACTTGAGGCTATTAGAATCTTACTTGCATATGCATCTGCTCTAGATTTAAAATTATTTCAAATGGATGTCAAGTCCACATTTTTAAATGGTTTTATTAAGGAGGAAGTGTATGTTGAACAACCTCCAGGTTTTGATGATACCGAATTTCAAATCATGTTTTTAAACTTCATAAAGTATTATATGGTTTAAAGCAAGCACCTAGAGCCTAGTATGAAAGGCTTAGTTCCTTTTTATTAACCATGGCTTCACTAGAGGACAAGTAGATAACACTTATTTATAAAGTCAAAGGTCAAGCACATACTACTTGTACAATTTATGTAGATGACATAATTTTTGGATCTACTGATGAATCTCTTTGCAAGTACTTTGAGAAGCTTATGCAGGGAGAATTTGAGATGAGCATGATGGGGGAGCTGAACTACTTCCTTGGATTAAAAATGAAGCAAGGAGGAGATGGCACCCACATCTGTCAAGCTAAATACACCAAGGAGCTCTTGAAGAAATTTGGATTCGAAAATTCCAAGCCACTGTTGTAACGCCCCAAAAATTTAAAATATTAAGAAAATAGATGTAATTTGATTAAAATATCTTAGGATTGTTATTAAATTATGATAATTAGATGATAGACTTAATTAGGGGTAATGAACATTATCCCAATGTCGCACCTCGAAATGCGTGCCTCCACAGGGTGATACCGGAAAACGATATCGAAATAAAAATTCGAGAACATCATAATTTCTAAAAAAATGTGGAGAATTAAATATGTAATTTCCTGAATTTTTCGACGTACGGATTTTAAGGTACAGTCGACGCGACCATTTTTCGGGTGATTTTTCAACCTAGTGTAAAATAAAATCTAAAATTTAATTAAAATCACCAAAATTAGTAAAACTATCATATTAGTCTATGGTCAAAATTTCATGGCAATCAGATATGGTTGGGTAGTTTTTGCAAGAAACAAATGGCCAATTGAATTTTGGGGGAATTACGCATGGGTTTTCTGGGAAATTTTTAGTAGGTTACGTGGAGACTTCTGGTGAGGCCAGCACCCAAGGAAGACATGGTAACACCTCAGTTACCATGTGTAACTCTCTAATCATGCATGGCTAGGTGGCTAAGGATGGTTAAACGGGGTTTTTACCCAACACCTGTAGCACTGCGTGGCTCTGTGCATAGTAATGGTTGGGTCCATAAAAGCCTCCCACAACCTTCGTATATACCTTTCTCCACTCTAGCTGGTGTATGTGTGTTGCAGAAGAGGATACCCCACTACTATGCAACTGAGTTGAGTTGCCAACTCTATCTGGAAAGGCTTCCACGACAGGTTCTGGGTTTCATTTCGTTGGAAGGTTTGCAGTGGAGGCTATCCTACGTGCAAGACTCTCCTTATCCTTCTATTTTCGTGGAACTCTTTACAAAAGGAAACCATCATTCTTCAGTAAGGTAGGATTCTTCTCTTGATCCTTCTAAGTTCTCCTACTAATGCCCTTTGATCCTCGGGTTAATGGCATGTAGAACTGTAAGCATGCTATTCTTCCAGTTTGAAAACTCAGACTATTGCTAAATCTGAGAAGTCATGATATTGTTCATGTTT
Organism: Colocasia esculenta; assembly: GCA_014218235.1. Classification (NCBI taxonomy): domain Eukaryota; kingdom Viridiplantae; phylum Streptophyta; class Magnoliopsida; order Alismatales; family Araceae; genus Colocasia; species Colocasia esculenta. Next base: position 99,162,232 of record CM024758.1, on the reverse strand, counting down.
TTCAAGGTTTAGAAAATATGTCCATGATAGGAAATCAACATTACACCATTTTAGTTGATCCTCAAGTCACAAGTAGTCATATGATACTATCTTTGTGTAAGTTGACTGAAATATTGAGTGTTGATTTCATTGTTTGAGTGGACTGAACCATAACGGTTGTTGCTTCTTAGTGGTATGGACTCATTGAGATACCATAGAAGACTCAAATGAGTGTACTTGACCCATGATCAATGGGAAAACTAGAAAAGAATATGAGAAAAGTGCTTTCCATTTGACCCCCTTGAATTCAACTCCTTGTTCGTCATTCGAGGGATCTATGTTCCATAATCTTTCCCTCATCTTTCTATAATGTTCATTGAGTTAATATCTGAAATTATACATATTCAAGGTTCTAATCATGTTAGGAATGTTAGAGAAACTTTTTAGAACAATTTGAGGTTGAATTGAATGGTTTTCTAAAGTTTTACACAGCCCCTGTCGACAGACGAAGGTCTGGTTGTCGACAGGAACCCTAGCCAGCAACCAGAAATCCACACTGTGTGTGTGCTGTCGACAGGCCTCGGGTTGCTGTCGACAGGCACACATAGGACTGAAATTCCAGTTTTGGAAATCAGTCCCTGTCGACAGCAGACTCATACCTGTCGACAGGTCTGGTCAGAGTCATGTTTCTAGCTTCTGTTTGACTCCGTTCTTCTCTATAAATCCTACCCAATTGTTCCAACTCTTGGTCTACCTTTATCATATAGATTTTACTACCAAAACACCTATTTAGATCAGTCATGTGAACTTCTTTGTTACCTTAAGTTGTTCTACAAGTTCCGAACAAATTGTCCTCGTAAGATTGTTAATTCTGAAATCAGTGACGGAATCAAGTCCCGTGATTCTTTTGTGCAAACCTTGAGTAACTTTGAGTAAAATCTTTGTATTCCTTGATTCTTTACAAAGGTAAGAGTGTGGTGATGACAAATTGAGAGTCTTGGACTCAATCTGAGAATTATGCTTGGCAAATAAGGGCTGGTCCAGTCCTGGGAGGAGCACCTAAATTCGTTTAAGTGGGCCGCGCAGAACGATAAAGGATTAGTGGATGTTTGGCATAGCATCATTAAGTGTTTGATTGGTCATCATATCATCTTATTGTGTGTTTATACGTGTTCAAATCTGAACTTGAATGTTACTATGAATCCTTGTATCTTGAGTTCAATGTTCAATAACTTTGCTATCTAGTTCGTATAGCAATCTCTGTTTGGCATGCAAAAGCATGATTACATGTATAATTCCTTGTCACTTACTTTGTATCTTGATCTCCTTGATCATAGAACTTGAATCCTACTGAGCTAGTTAGCTCACAGAATTCTACTTTTCAGGTAATCCAGATGGAACAAATGATTAAGGGGGAACGAGTGCTGAGTGAACCACGAATCTACGAGGAGCTATCTACGTTACTTTTCTGTAGTGTTGTAATTAGTAAATGTGATGTAATAAGTTTCTTTTGACTTATTCCTCATGAGATCTTAATGAGGAAACTTTTGTAATAAGACACTTATGAGGCTATCTAATTTATGAATGGATATAGTGTCTTTTTCGTGTGATTTTCTGTCCTCCCGATAAATAGATGGTTTTATTAGGACATGACAGATTAATTGGTATCAAAGCCTTAGTTCGATAAACCTAGGGAAAATCAGTGAGTTTGGGTAGAAACATGGGATTAGTTAGCATGATTTTCTAATCATGTAAATGCTTAACTTATTAATTATTTCAGAATGGACATGAGTGCTCAACAAAGGTTGGTAGCAGGCATGGAAATGCTACGTCAGGACCTAGAACAATATGCTCAAGCACAGAAGGAGGCCCATGTACTTCTTAAGGAAGAAGTGCTTAATCTGACTGCGGGTGCTTTCTTGGCCGGAAATCCTGGTGCTGCACTGGACGTAATGACCCAAGTTATGTGTAGGTTGGACAATCTCAAGGGGGGCAAGACATGTTGCTCTACCAGTTTGAGGAATATTGGGAGGCCATGACGGATGCGGCAAGGGAGCTATACCACGGAACCGATGAATACAGCAGCCTCAACTGCTGAAGTTGTCATAGATCTGACCTAAAACTAGAGAGGACTTAGGCAATATGTCCCTCTTTTTGTAAAACCTCCCTTTTGTAAATGATGGTTGTATGTATATAACTCCCAAGTGTATAGGGAGTGAGAGGTTAAGGAGTATGTTTTTGTAATATGGAGAGGTGGGAAGTAGAAGACGGTATTAGTTTTAGTTGCTAATCATGAATGTACATTTTGATGTAAATATTTGATCAATGAATGAAGTGGTGCATTCTATGGATTTGCAACATGTATATGTGACGAAAGCTAGTGGGTGGATTGTGAAATTAATGTATGTTCTATTGAATGTTTCAGATCCTTATCTAATTTTATCTGGACGGAAGTGATGCCAACTGGAAAAGAATGGAGAGTTCAATGCATGATTTGACGCGAGTGATGAGAAATGTAGCTAAGAGTAACAGTCACAATGGAGCAAGTCTCTTTAAGGATTTTCGAAGTTTGGATCCTCCGAGATTTGCAGGAAGTAGTACCGACCAGGACGAGGTGGAAAATTGGTTGAAGGGTATGGAAAGAATCTTTAATGTGATCCGATGTACTGAAGAAGAGAAGATACGATTAGCAATATTTCAATTAGATCGTGATGCACGAGCTTGGTGGGAAACAGTGGAATCTACTTTGGAAGATGATTGGGAAGAGTTTGTTGAGCTGTTTAATGATCAATATTTTTCTGAGGTAGTTCAAGAAAGGAAAGTTAATGAATTTGCTAACTTAAAACAACTCAGAATGTCTGTATCAGAATACGAAGCTCAGTTTGCTCGATTGTCAAAGTATGCCCCTCATCTGATATCGACAGAGAAATTGAAAGCCAAAAGATTTATGAATGGATTACGTCCCATTTTCATTATGCAGCTAACTCCTCATTTAATTACCTCATATTCAGAAATGGTTAAAAGGGCCTTAGCATTAGAAGCTGCTAATGATACTGTGGACAAGATTAGGGGAAAATCTGGAGAAGAATCTTCGGACCGTAAGAGGAAGTTCGAGTCGGGAATGCCCCAAAAGTTCAGCAAGTGAATAAGAAGGCAGGAAGGCTCCGGTTGCCCACAAAGATGTGTGTAAGCATTGTCACCGTAGTGGTCACAAAACTGAAAATTGTTGGCGTAAATTGGGTGCGTGTCTGAAATGTGGGAGTACCCAACACCGAATTTTGGATTGTCCTATGATTAAAAATGCGCCAGCAAATTCAAATGTCCAAGCAAAGCAGGGTAGACTACAAGCCGTGCAGGAAGTGGAATCGGAATCTCCACCAGAAGGCGGATGATAGAAGTACATTATTAGTAAACTCAAGACCCGCATATGTATTATTTGATTCAGGAGCAACACATTCTTTTATCAGTTATGAGTTTGCTAAGTCCTGGAAGTGCAATCAGTTCCACTTCTCACGCAACTTGAGGTTGCAACACCTTTAAGTGAGGGTAAGAAACTTAAGGAATATTACCCTAATAGTCAAATTCTAGTCAAGGAATATAATTTGCCTGGAGATTTATTTTGTCTTGAAATGTGGGATTATGATGTGATCCTTGGAATTGATTGGCTATCTAAGTATCATGCAAACTTGGATTGTCAATTAAAACAAGTAACCTTTCTAGGAAAGAAATCACTCCCATAACTTTTGATGAACTCGCATAAGGAAAATACCTATAATACCAGCGGTGAAAGCATGTAAATTGGTACAAAAAGGTTGTCAAGGATACTTAGTTTCTGTAACCGTGATAAATCAGAACACTTCAGGGTTAGAAAATATTCCAGTGGTAAAGGAATCCTGATGTATTTCCCGAAGAACTAATTGGATTACCACCTAGCAGAGAAGTAAATTTCTCAATTGAATTGGTACTGGGAGCTACACCAATTCAAGAACACCATACAGAATGTCCTGGAAGAGTTGAAAGAGTTAAAGAGGCAGTTACTAGAATTGATAGAAAAAGGGTTATTAGACAAGTACTTCACCTTGGGGTGCTCCAGTATTATTTGTGAAGAAGAAAGATGGATCTATGAGATTATGCATAGATTACCGACAGTTGAATCAATTGACTATAAGAACAAGTACCCACTTCCAAGAATTGATGATCTATTTGATCAACTGTCTGGAGCTCATTATTTCTCCAAGATTGATTTAAGATCTAGATACCACCAACTAAGAATTCAGGAGCAGGATATCCATAAAACGGCTTTTAGAGAACACGGTATGGACACTACGAATTTATGGTAATGCCATTCGGATTGACAAATGCACCTGCGGCATTTATGCGCTTGATGAATGATGTGTTCAGATCTTATTTAGATCAATTGTGGTTGTGTTTATAGATGATATATGATCTACTCTAAGAGTATAGAAGAGCATGAAGAACATTTGCGAATTACTTTATAATTATTACGGACCACAAATTATATGCGAAGTTCAGTAAATGTGAGTTTTGGTTGAAACAAGTAATGTTCCTAGGACATATCATTTCTGAAGAAGGATTATCAGTGGACTCATCAAAAGTAGAAACCATACAGAAATGGAAGCAGCCTAAGAATCTCACCGAGGTAAGAAGTTTCTTGGGCATGGCCAGTTACTACCGGCGATTTGTCAAGGATTTTTCTAGAATTGCTTCACCACTTACACAGTTAACTAGAAAAGGAACTGCATTTATATGAAATGAAAGTTGTGAACAAGCCTTTCAGCTATTAAAGGAATGTTATCCACTGCACCAATTTTAGCCTTGCCGGTAGAAGGAAAAATATTTGAAGTTTACACTGATGCTCGAGTATTGGACTGGGATGTGTATTGATGCAGGAAGGAAGGGTTATTGCTTATGCTTCTAGACAATTAAAAACCCATGAGAAGAACTACCAATACATGATCTAGAATTAGCTGCAGTAGTTTTGCTCTTAAACTCTGGAGACACTTTGTATGACAACCAGTTCATAGTATACTCCGATCATAAGAGTCTCAAATATTTGTTTTCACAGAAAGAACTAAATATGAGACAAAGAAGATGGATGGAGTATATCAAAGATTATGACTTCAAAATAGAATATCATCCAGGGAAGGTAACACTGTGGCCGATGCACTCAGTAGAAATCTTGTAACCAAGGTATGTCAATTGCAAGTAAAAGAATGGAAGTTGTTAGAAGAGTTTTCTACATTGAGTTTAAAGACTGAAGTGCAGGAAGCAAGAGTTGTAATTAATAACATGATAGTGCAATCAGATTTACTAAAACAAATTGGAGAACAACAGAACAATGATCCTATGTTGATAGAAACTAGAGAAAAATTGGCTTTCAGATTTGATTTTAATGAAGATATACATGGGAATCTTCGGTTTCGGGACAGATTATGTGTACCGGATAATCCTGAAATCAAGAAACAAATCTTGAAGAAGCTCATCGATTTATTTATACGATTCATCCAGGAGTTGTCAAGATGTATCAAGATCTGAAAAAGCATTTTTGGTGGTGTAACATGAAAAAGGATATTGTGGACTTTGTAGCGAGATGTTTGACCTATCAGAAGGTTAAAGCTGAAACACAGAAATCGGCAGGAAAGTTAAAACCACTTGAAGTACCGGAATGGAAATGGGATAGCGTTGGTATGGATTTCATTGTCGGACTGCCCAAGACACGAAGTGGATTCGATGCAATATGGGTAATTATTGATCGCCTTACCAAATCAGCTCATATCTTGGCAATTAAAACAAGATGGTCCGTCAATATTTTAGCAGCTTTATACATGAAGGAAATTGTTCGATTACATGGGATTCCAAAAGACATAATTTCTGACAGAGATGCAAGATTTACTTCACACTTTTGGAGAGAATTACAAGATGTATTGGGGACTAAGTTAAAGTTTAGTACTGCTTTTCATCCTCAAACTGACGGACAGACAGAACGAGTAAATCAGATCATTGAAGATATGTGTCGTGCTTGCATATTGGAGTTTGGAAACGACTGGAATACTCATTTAGCAATAATGGAGTTTGCTTACAATAATAGCTACCAGTCTACTATTCAAATGGCACCGTTTGAAGCTTATATGGCAGGCAATGTAGATCACCATTGTGTTGGGTAGAATTGAAGGAATCACATATTCCTGGACCCGAAATGATTCAGGAAACAACAAAAACTATTAAGTTGGTACGAGATCGGATGAAAGCTGCTCAAGATCGACAGAAAAGCTATGCGGATCAAAGAAGAAGGGAGCTGGAATTTCAACCAGGAGAGTATGTGTTCCTTAAAGTATCACCTCGAAGAGGAATCAAAAGATTTGGTATTAAGGGAAAATTGAGTCCAAGATATATTGGACCGTTTGAAATACTGAAAACAGTTGGGAAATGACATACCAACTGGCACTTCCACCACAGTTATCCAACGTACATGATATTTTCCATGTGTCAATGTTGAGGAAATATGTGTATGATCCGGAAACATATCATCGAATACCAAAATCTGAGAATACAAGAAATCTGAAATATGAAGAAAGACCGGTGCAGATCCTTGATCGAAAAATCAAGCAACTTCGAAACAAGGAAGTTCCCTTATTGAAGATCCAATGGAACCAACGAGGACAAGAGGAGGCCACATGGGAACTAGAAGATACCATCAAGATGAGATATCCAGAATTATTTTCAGGTAGTATAATGATCTTTATGTTATAAATTTGGAGGACCAAATTTTTTTAGTAGGGGAGAGTTGTAACGTCCCAGAATTTAAAATAATAAGAAAATAGAAGTAATTTGATTAAAATACCTTAGGGTTATTATTAATTATGATAATTACATGATAGACTTAATTAGGGGTAATGAACATTATCCCAATGTCGCACCTCGAAATGCGTGCCTCCACAGGGTGATATCAAAAAACGACATCGAAATAAAAATATGAGAACATCATAATTTCTATAAAATGTGGAGAAATTAAATATGTAATTTCCTGAATTTTTCGAAGTACGGATTTTAAGGTACAGTCGATGCGACCATTTTTTGGGTGATTTTTCACCTAGTGTAAAAGAAAATCTAAAAATTAATTAAAAATCACCAAAATTAGTAAAACTATCATATTAGTCTATGGTCAAAATTTCATGGCAATCAGATATGGTTTGGGTAGGTTTCTTCAAGAAACAATGGGCAGTTGAATTTTGGGGGAATTACGCAATGGGTTTTTGGGAAATTTTCAGTAGGTTACGTGGAGACTTCTGGTGAGGCCAGCACCCAAGGAAGACATGGTAACACCTCAGTTACCATGTGTAACTCTCTAATCATGCATGGGCTAGGTGGCTAAGGATGGTTAAACGGGGTTTTTACCCAACACCTGTAGCACTGCGTGGCTCTGTGCATGGTAATGGCTGGGTCTATAAAAGCCTCCCACAACCTTCGTATATACTTTCTCCACTCTAGTGGTGTATGTGTGTTGCAGAAGAGGATACCCCACTGCTATGCAACTGAGTTGAGTTGCCAACTCTATCTGGAAAGGCTTCCACGACAGGTTCTGGGTTCATTTCGTTGGAAGGTTGCAGTGGAGGCTATCCTACGTGCAAGACTCTCCTTATCCTTCTATTTTCGTGGAACTCTTTACAAAAGGAAACATCATTCTTCAGTAAGGTAGGATTCTTCTCTTGATCCTTCTAAGTTCTCCTACTAATGCCCTTTGATCCCGGGTTAATGGCATGTAGAACTGTAAGCATGCTATTCTTCCAGTTTGAAAACTCAGACTATTGCTAAATCTGAGAAGTCATGATATTGTTCATGTTGTTTCAAGTTTAAAAAATATGTCCATGATAGGAAATCAACATTACACCATGTTTTAGTTGATCCTCAAGTCACAAGTAGTCATATGATACTATCTTTGTGTAAGTTGACTGAATCTTGAGTGTTGATTTCATTGTTTGAGTGGACTGAACCATAACGGTTGTTGCTTCTTAGTGGTATGGACTCATTGAGATACCATAGAAGACTCAAATGAGTGTACTTGACCCATGATCAATGGGAAAACTAGAAAAGAATATGAGAAAAGTGCTTTCCATTTGACCCCCTTGAATTCAACTCCTTGTTCGTCATTCGGGGGATCTATGTTCCATAATCTTTCCCTCATCTTTCTATAATGTTCATTGAGTTATATATCTGAAATTATACATATTCAAGGTTCTAATCATGTTAGGAATGTTAGAGAAACTTTTTAGAACCATTTGAGTTGAATTGAATGGTTTTCTAAAGTTTTACACAGCCCCTGTCGACAGACGAAGGTCTGGCTGTTGACAGGAACCCTAGCCAGCAACCAGAAATCCACAATGTGTGTTGCTGTCGACAGGCCTCTAGGTTGCTGTCGACAGGCACACACAGGACTGAAATTCCAGTTTTGGAAATCAGTCCCTGTCGACAGCAGACTCATACTGTCGACAGGTCTGGTCAGAGTCATGTTTCTAGCTTCTGTTTGACTCCGTTCTTCTCTATAAATCCTACCCAATTGTTCCAACTCTTGGTCTATCTTTATCATATAGATTTTACTACCAAAACACCTATTTAGATCAGTCATGTGAACTTCTTTGTTACCTTAAGTTATTTCTACTAGTTCGAACAAAATTGTCCTCGTAAGATTGTTATTTCTGAAATCAGTGACGGAATCAAGTCGCTTGATTCTTTTGTGCAAACCTTGAGTAACTTTGAGTAAAACCTTTGTATTCCTTGATTCTTTACAAAGGTAAGAGTGTGGTGATGACAAATTGAGAGTCTTGGACTCAATCTGAGAATTATGCTTGGCAAATAAGGGCTGGTTCAGTCCTGGGAGAAGCACCTAAATTCGTTTAAGTGGCCGCGCGGAATGATAAAGGATTAGTGGATGTTTGGCATAGCATCATTAAGTGTTTGATTGGTCATCATATCATCTTATTGTGTGTTTTACGTGTTCAAATCTGAACTTGAATGTTACTATGAATCCTTGTATCTTGAGTTCAATGTTCAATAACTTTGCTATCTAGTGTCGTATAGCAATCTCTGTTCGGCATGCAAAAGCATGATTACATGTATAATTCCTTGTCACTGCTTTGTATCTTGATCTCCTTGATCTTAGAACTTGAATCCTACTGAGCTAGTTAGCTCACAGAATTCTACTTTTCAAGTAATCCAGATGGAACAAATGATTAAGGGGGAAAGAGTGCTGAGTGAACCACGAATCTACGAGGAGCTATCTACGTACTTTTCTGTAGTGTTGTAATTAGTAAATGTGATGTAATAAGTTTCTTTGAATTATTCCTCATGAGATCTTAATGAGAAACTTTTGTAATATGACACTTATGAGGCTATCTAATTTATGAATGGAATAGTGTCTTTCCGTGTGATTTTCTTTTTTGTCACTCCCGATAAATAGATGATTTTATTAGGACGTGACAACTGTCAACACCAATGAGCACATCAACAAGGATGGACAATGACAAGGATGGTAAGAAAGTAGATCAAAAGATCTACAGAGGTATGATAGGTTCTCTACTTTATAACTGCCAGCAGACCTGATATACTATTTAGTGTATGCATGGTGCTAGATATCAAGCAGATCCTAGAGAATCTCATCTAATTAGTGTTAAAAGAATTTTTAGATATCTGTCCAGAACTCATGATCTAGGTATATGGTATCCAAAATCATGTGAGTCAATTTAGTAGGATACTCTGATGCTGACTACGCTGGATGCAAAATATATAGAAAAAGCACCAGTGGTTGTTGTCAATTCCTTGCAGGATGTCTGATATCTTGGTCCTCCAAGAAGCAGAATTCTGTAGCACTCTCAACAGCTGAAGCTGAGTACGTGGCTGCTGGAAGTTGCTGTACACAACTCCTATGGATAAAGCAACAACTTGAGGACTATGGGCTACACATCAAGTCAATTCCACTACTATGTGACAACACAAGTGCTATAAACTTAACCAAAAATCCAGTACAGCACTCAAGGACCAAACACATTGAGGTTAGATATCATTTTATTCGTGATCATATAGCTAATGGTAATATAGAAATTTCTTTCATTGATACAAATAATCAGTTAGCAGACATCTCTCACAAAAGCCTTACCCAAAGAGAGGTTTACTTCTCTCGGAAGGGAATTAGGCATGTGCAAATTGTGAAAGATTTATTTGCTAAATCTGAGATATTAATTTTCAGAGCCTAAATTAATTATTCTCCTTGAAAGTGAGCAAATATCTCAATTATCTCTCATTTATCCTATCTGGCGTAAATACTCATGTCGGTTCGTTATTTGTAACTCTTTATTTCTTTCAAATTGGAGTTTTGTCGTTTTCTGCCATAAAGGCACATCCCATTTCGAAAAAGATTTTATCCTTTATTTCACAAATCCCAGAATCTGTGTGGGAATGATTCCTCTTCCCCCTTTATCTCTTTCGTCCTCCTGCTTAAGGCGATAACCTATCGACCCCGACATCGACTTTCCTCAGATTTGAAGCCTTCAACCTCTCCCGCCAGAAATTTCTTGAGGGGTTCTTCCTCAATCACCCTTCCAATGCTCCAGAACCTTTCCCTGCTAGATTCCATGGCCTCTACAGCCGTTTCCGGCACTATTTGGGGGCTACGGAGCTGCGTTCCTCACTGCAGATCAGCAAGCTAGGTTCACGTCAGTCAAGGCTAAGCTTTGTGGTCACAAGGCAGTAGATTTGGCAGACCTGGAGAAAAATGGCATGGGTAGTTTAGTTGAAGCTTTGCAGAAGTTAAAATGGACGAAGATTGCAACCCTGTCTGAAGTAAGTTTTCGTATCTTGTGAAAGCTTTTTATGTTTGTTTGTAGACTGAGGCTGATGGGACCTTGACATCCATGGTCAAGGGTACCCAGATCAGGATCACCAGGGATTTGTTATCCTCTCTGTTTGAAGTCTCCACCACTGGTCACAGTGGAGTCCACTCTGCGGACACTCAAGTCAAGGGGCTAGGGATTATGGTCCGGAATTTAGGCTGAAGGATGGGAAGCTGGATATCAACCAGTTTAGTGCGTTCAATCAGTTATTGCACTTCATTATTTGTCAGATTATTTTCCTAGTAGTGCATCTTTCTCTACCTGCGCCAGGGCAGATTCAGACTTGATGTTCTGGGCCATCCAGAACCAAGAAATTAACTCTGGCAGAATTAATAATTGAGAGGATGAAGTTTTCCAGTTCTCAAGTGTGGGACACCAAGAGTAAGTTGAATATCTCACTACCTTATGCCCATCTCTTGACAAGAATTTTCCAGCACTTTGGAATTAGCGTAGTTGGTGATGTTTCTGAGAAAATGGGCCAAGCCATCAGGTCCAGAAATTTGAGAAAGAGTGGATTTTCAGTTGTGAATGGTGTATGGTCAAAGACTGGTGCGGTTGAGGGTGAAGCCATCATTGGTGAAGCCTAAGAGGACCTAGAACCAGTAGCAGAAGCAGCGGCAGTGGTTGAGCCAGAAGCAGCAGCAATTGATCAAGTAGTTCCAGCAGCAGCAGAGGAAGAAGCCAGCAGAAGGATTGAGGACATTCCTCCTGACTTCATTGAGCCCTTTGGGAAATCTCTAGAGGATCCTCTTCCATCTTCCCAAGTAGCCACTCTACCTAGGAATGCACTGGACTCCATTTCTCGGGGGAGCAAGTGGCAAGTGAGTCTCATGTAGCAGAATCTATGGCAGAAGGCCACACTGAAGAAGTGGTCATGGAAGAAGCTCAAAGCCAGCAGGAGCAAGTATCAGTTCAAGTAGATGTAGTGATGGAAGATGCTCCCATTGAGGGGAGCATTCAGTAGCAGAGGATATTCAGGGAGAAAGTGTTGTGGCATTAGGCCACACTGAAGTTCCTTCAAAAGACCTCCCATTTCAAGAAGAAGCAGCAGCAGCAGTACAACCCAATGTTCCTATGAAGATTATGACTGTTGAAGAAGAAGTTGGTGTTGAAAAGGGTAGTGAGACTCAAGGGGAGGGAAATGAAACCCTCAGAGAATCAGTTCAGAGAAGGAGAGACTGCTAGTTCATCAGATTCAGAAGATGACCAGGATCAGCAGCCTCCAGTGGTCTAGGTCAGGGAGAAAGGAAAAGCAACAGTAGTACCAGATGTTCCTCTCATTGCAAACACTCCTTTTCAAAGGAAGATGAGACAAAGATTTGTCATCAATTTGAAGCCTGTCATAGAAAGATTGGATGCTCAAGGGGAGATCTTGTGCTCAGTTCAGTCTGATGTAAACTCTATTTTCATGAGCTAGGCATCCACATCCAAGGAGTTGTCTCAAGTAAAGAATGCTGTAAGGTGGTTCAATAAGGAGTTAGGAAGCATGAAGACAATGCTTTCTGATATTTTGAAGGCAGTTGGAGCCCAAGCTCCTCCTCCTCCTCCACCTCCTGCTGCTCAAAGAAGTGAAGAAGATGTTCCAAGGACATCTGGGCCAAATGAGCAAGTGGCTGGGCCATTAGGGCCGGCAACAGCTAGTTCACAAGTAGAGGTCAGTGGTTCAGGGCCATCAGGGCCAGTTGAAAGTGCAAGGGCCTTCAGGGCTAGCTGCGAAGGTGTCAGGGCCATCAGGGCCTTTGGAGTCAGAGTTTGTGCAGCAAGTAGCTGAAGAAGAAGAAGCTGTAGATCCTGAGCCCCCAGCTCCTTCCTCCCTCAGACCCCAATACCTCCATCACCACCTTCATCATCCACAGCTCCACCTGCACCACAAACCTTCAAGAAACCACAACCCATAACCATCTCATCACCTACACCTTTCCCTTCTCAACCCACCTCTTCTCCTATCTTCAACAACCTTTCCTCACCTCCACCTATCTTTGCGATTCCTCCAGACTCCTCATCAGTTGGAGCCTCCTCTTCTTCTGGTCCACCATCCTCAGACCATCAGATATCCCACCTACTACCTCACACTCCTTTCTACATCCTTCTCCTCCACCCTCTTTCATTACTATAATTCTTGAGGATGCTCAACTTGAATCTCCCTATCTTGGGAAAGTCAAGGATGAGTTTGAAGAAGTCATCCTCCGGTCTGTACTGAAGGTTGGGCATCATATCCATAGGGCAAACTCTTCTAGTTCTTCTCCTAGAAGAGGAAATCCTCCTCTCTTTCCTCTGAACCTAGCTATCCCCCTCTGGGTTTTCTCTCACAGTGGACAAAGAAAATAAACCACTGTATAGAGAATATCTTCAGAAGGTTGTTTTTGCTACTATCATCAACCTTCCTTTTTCTTAACCTTTCAAAGCACTTGAATGTCATTCTACCTATACCTCTCTAACCAGATCAGAAAAATCCAAAATCTTCTCTATTGCTCATTCCAAGACTGAAGAGCAATAGGCTAGGGGCACAAAGAGTTGTACAATAAATTTCTTCTAGCTAAGTCTGCTAGATTCCCTCCAAGGGACCATTCCCTGACTCTCTCAGAATGGTTCCAAATTCATCACAAGAATTGTTGGGCCCCATTCATTCAGAAGGAGACCAAGATGGCAAGGCACTTCCAACTCTTCAACAACTATAGATATGTCCATCGACTCCCTGAGGTCCAATTCAGTCAATTTAAGTAGGCCATCAGAGCACTTGGTTCAGCCGTCGCCCACACTGAAGCTATCCAAGTAGATTTTGCCACCTTTCAGATGCCAGAGGAAATCTTGCTTCCACCTATTCACTCTCTGGTAATGGAATGAACTGTTGGGTCAATAATTTTTGAACGTTTTGCCAGAGTTATGGGCCGAATTAAGATACAGAAGGGCTTTCTGGTTGCGTTTCATAGATTTCTCTTCAGAGAATATCACCAGGGCCATGTCTGTGCTGAGGTTCTGCTCCCATTCTATCAGAATGTGAGAGATTAACCCCTTCATATTGGACCATATTTTACCCTCTCTCTACTCAGCAACTGTCAGATCTTAATGAATCCCAGGCCAGGGAAGGTCACTCTCCAGTTTCTGCAGCTACATTCTTGGACATGATTCTATTCACTTGGTCCACGTTCCTTTCAGGACTTGGGTTGAAAGATATAAAGTCTATGTAGCCCTTTGTCAGGCGTTGAAGGCCAAGTAGAACCTCTATCCCATTTCAGTTGATCAATTCTTTGCTTGTGCCAGTTTTGGGACAGTGACCTTCTACAGAGTCTCCCTTATAGAGATGCTTATGCCAATTTCCTTGATGAACAGTTAGCTCTCCACGTCAAGAAGATAGCTCCCTCCATGGACCAAAGTACTCTCCTGCTCTAGTGTCTTTCGTCAAATGTTTGAGAAGCAGGAAGAGCAGGCATGGGAAACCATTTCTCACTATGCCTCCTGTAACACCCCGAATTTTTTTATTTAGCTGAGAAACTTGAAAAATAAGGTTCTGAGACTTAACCATTATTCTTAGGTTGAATTAATTGATATTTGGGACTGTTTAGCATTAATAAACGTTTCCTTAGTGTCGTACTCAGACGTGCGCGCTCCCACAGGGTGACACTAGAAAACTGTAACGAAAATGAAATATGAAAACACCATAATTTCCAGAAAAATGTGGAGATCTCAGAAATATAAATATCCAAATTTTTCGGCATACAGACTTCGAGGATAAATCGACGTGACTATTTTTCAGGTGATTTTTCACCTACTGTAAAATAAATTCTAAAAATTAAACTAAAATAACTATAATTTGTAAAACAATTACATTAGCCTATGGCTAAAATTTCAACATAAATGGACATCATTTGATATGTTTACATGAGGATCTTTGGGCCAGTCGAATTAGGGGCTATTTACGGTGGTGATGTCTAGGAATTTTAGTTTGTCTACGTGTGAGGGGTTGGGGCAGCCACCTCACTTAAGTAGGAGTTTAACACGTTTGTCCTTAGGTGTAAGGCTTAGAGTTGCATGAGCTAGGTGGCCTTGCATGGTTAAAGGGGTTTATACCTCGACACCTTGATGGCCAACATGCCATCATGCATGGGAAGGCTTATTGGGTTATAAAAACACCCCAACACCCATCGTATTAATATTTCTAGCACTCTTGTTCTTTCTGCTCCTGCTGTTGCTGTGCTTTCCAGCCTGGTGCTGGTAGAGCTGCTGACCTCATGCTCTTAGTGGAGAGGTGCGCAAATTGTAGCTGCTGTTGGGCTGCTACGGTTACAACCTTCATCGTTTTCTTCTTCCTGCTGGTTGTGGATTCCTTTATTAAGGGGAAGTGAAGGTCTTCACCTTCTTAAAAACAGGTAGGATTCTGTTTTCTCTTCCCAATCCTTGTCTCTTGCCTTTGCTAAATGTTCATGTCCACATATATACCTATTTTCCAACCTTGTAAGCCATCTAAGAGTTATGAGTTCATCTCTTTGAACTGTCTTGTCCAGCGAATAGGGAAATTCCTTTTGTTGGACATAAATAGGTATTGGTAGAATTCTTTCTTTTGATCATCAACTTGTAATTCTCTTCTTTTCTAAGCCTTGGAATTAAAGCATCAGTCTTGATCCCATATGGCATGGGATTCAGTAAGCTTGTTTGATTACCTTGTTACCATTGAGTTCTTATGCATTGATAGGACTCCTTCTTAATGATCCTCTTTCTTCTTGTTCTTATACTTCCTTCATGTTAAGAAGTTCATGTATAAGTGTAGGATACATCTCCCTCTAATTCAGTTCTGTCCTACACACATGACAAGGAGTTTGTTGATAAGTAGACAAGATACTATACCTGAAGTTTTTCTATTTTTCTTCCAGTTATGGTAACTACTTCTTGTTGGGAGAAGAAAATTCTTGTCTACTCTAAAAACTAATTTCTATCTTCTTCTTCTACCCTTGGTCTTTGTACATGTTATAGAGTCTTGCTAGAAGTCACCATATTTTCAGAATAGAGTGATTACTTTCCATTTGGAGGTTTGTACCTCAAACCTTGATTTAGAGCCTTAAATACCTTGAGTTTTAGTGTTTATCTTGTGTGAATTTTTCCGTCTAACCTTGTTATAAGGGCCATTGTTCCAGTGCTACGTCATGTTAACTTTTAGCTAGACAAGTACGCTTTGTAATCTCCTCTTCATCTTGCTTGTTAGCTTATAAAACCCTGTGAGAACTCCAATAAAGTCTTCCATTTGATATAAACATGCTTGGCTTATAAGTTTTATAATTAGGGTGTTTAGAACGGATTTAAACATCATTTCTGGAATTTCTACTGCTACCTGCTGACAGACAGCCCAAAGCTGTCGACAGGCGCATGCTTTCCAGAACTCAGATTTCTAGACTGTGTGGATCTGTCGATAGATCTCTTGTTTCTGTCGACAGATACCCACCGAGCCAGCAAATCTGAGCTCTGTCTGCTGCCATCTATCGACAGCCCCTTCCTGGCTGTCGACAGAACTTGTCCTGCCTTGTATTTCAGCAACTTTTTTATGATAAAACTCTTGTTTAAACTTCACTCTATTAGCCTAACAAGTTACCCCCTTAATTGCCTTGGTATCTACTGTCATTCCACTATAAATATTATCCTCTTAATTTACCTTACTCACCCTTAAATTATCCTTGAAGTTGTTAACTACGAATGGTACTCCGTTGAGTCCATTCTCCTGTATTCGGTAACTAAGTTCATATTACTTGATATCTTGAGAGTTCAAATGCTTGAACACCTTGTGAGATATGGTTAGTTGATGATGATGACATTTATTGGGTCCTTGGACCCACATGATTATTATGCATGTGCAAATAGGGCGGGTCCAGTCCTGGGAGGAGCACCTAAATTCATTTACGGGCCGCGCGAAATGATGAAGGATTGCCGGGATGTTTGGCATTGCATTAATACCTGTTTGATTATGGTCATCATGTTACCTGTCCTGTGAGAATTTATATGAACCAGACTATGAGATTCACTGTAAATTCCTGAGCACATTTTGTATTTCAGTACTACTGTTCCAATTCATTATCATGTTAAGATACTTGTTCGTTCATCTTTGATATCAGTCAAGTCTTTTCCTTGATCATCATACAAATTAATCCTTTGATTTGAGAATTTGAATCCTACTGGGCTAGTTAGCTCACCAAATCTTACTTTTTCAGGTATCTGCAGTTTTAAAAGGCGGGACATAGGGATATGTGTGTGGAGAGACCAACCATAGTGGCATTTTATTTTTACAATGTAAATCAAGAACCATGTAACACCTATTGAATGGTGAATAATAATTTTTATTTAGTGAAGCCTCTGAGCAATTTAATGTTCAATTAGTTCAGTTTTACTCTTGATTCTCGTTAGCTCACGTTCCGGCATTTATAGATATATTAATGACGGGACGTGTCACCTCCCTCCTCTCTCTGCCTTTTATCTCCCTGTACCTCCACAGCATTAAATGAATAATTGTTGTCTCTTTTCTCATTCAGATGTTTCTCTCTTCTTGTCCTTCCTTGTATCTTTTTGCTTAATGACAAAAGGGGGAGAACTATTGCAAGCTCTGAAATACATATGGTGAACTATTGCAAACAATTTCAGAATTTAAATGTAGACTTATCTGTGCTATTTGCTGAAGTTTGTTGAAGTTTTGTCATCACCAAAAAGGGGGAGATTGATGAACAGTCTATCCCCATGTAATTTAAATTAATTATATTTTATTTTGGTGATTAACAAAACCATGTTATTTTGATAATTATCAAACCTTGATTAAGGTCACTAACCTATTTTCTACAAATCGTAAGCACAGGAAATAAGATCAAAGGAAAACAAGCCAAAACAGGTAAGAATTCATACTGTAGAAGCATATTTGTCTAAGTACACATCTGTTTCTTTTATAAATCATAACGATTACAGTAGAACTGTAACGATTCCTTTAGTGATCACAATGATCTTGCTATCGTAACGATTTGCTTTGCGCATCGACTTCTTAAGTAATCGTAACGACTCCTTAAGTGATCGCAATGATCTTGCCATCGTAACGATTTCTTTATTGTCGTAACGATTCCTTTAGTCATCGTAATGATTTCTTTATTGTCGTAACGATTCCTTTAGTCATCGTAATGATTTCTTTATTGTCGTAACGATTGCTTTAGTCATCGTAACGATTTCTTTAGTGATCACAATGATTCTTTCATATCTCATAACAATTTGATTATATCACTTGATCACAACGATTCTTTCATATCTCAAAACGATTTGATTATATCACCTTGATCACAACGATTCTTTCATATCTCATAACGATTTGATTATATCACCTTGATCACACGATTCTTTCTATCTCATAATGATTTGTTGTTAAGTGACAACGATTTGGTTGCATAATGATTTCCTAAGTCATAAATGCATCGATTTCATATTAATCAACTTGACATATGACTTATCCTTTCAAAGGGTTGAATAGTCAAATCTTCGCACATATCCTTCTGTCAGCTGTGCATTTAATAAAGACTGAGCGTATCACTGCATGCATGCAGACGATATCGTCCATTATCATGTCTATCCTATATGCATCTTTTAGAATAGCAAAATAGCATTTCTATTTTGATGAATATTCACACTAACGTTACTGACAACAAGAGACAGCCCAGCTGTCTATTATTCTAGCTTGCTTTGTGTGCAGGTCCCTTTCAGCTATTCATCTCACAACGTTGGACCTTATAGAAGCCAAAGGACACTTCAGAAGATCCTATCTCTTTACGTGTACAAATGGATAAAGGATTGTTGACTGGAAGCTTCAAGTGCCACTCAGTCTAACGTCCGCCAAAAGCTAGAGGCAATGGATACTTCAACGTTTAGATTTCAAATTGAAATTATTATATTGAAGAAAGTAGCTCCAGAAGCAGATAGATAGACAGAGAACGACAGTCACTAAAAAAAAAAATACTCTGATCATCAAGTCTTCTGTGAATTCTCAAGAAAGAGCCAAGCCTCATTCCATTAGATTAGCTCTTTACTCTCTGCATTGTTTGTAGTTTTTCAAGAGAGCTTGTTTGGTTATGAGAGTGAGCTTGGTTTATAGATCTCATTGCTCTCAGCCCCTAGCTTCAGATCTTGGCTTGTCAAAGCTTGATCTAGGAGCTTAATCTCCTGCTTACTTGTTTCTGTGTGTGTTCCCTCTTGTTGTGAAGGAAGACCTGGTGGGGGCATCTAGGGTGTTTGCTTTTCCCTTCTGTTGTGAAGGAAGACCTAGTGGGGCATCCAGGGTGTTTGTTTTTCCCTTCTGTTGTGAAGGAAGACCTAGTGGGGCATCCAGGTGTTTGTATTTCCCTTCGTGTGAAGGAAGACCAGCTGCGGTGGGTGTAAGGGTCCTTAAGGGGGACAGTACCCTTGGTAGTGAAATCCTGAGATATTGCTCAGGGACTAGACGTAGGACTCCTAAGGAGATGAGATCTGAACCAGGATAATTCTTGTGTTGTGTGATTGCTCTCTGTGTGATTGTTGATTATTCTAACTATAACTAACATCCATCAAAGTGTATTTCTCTGTGAACGTTTTTAGTGAACAAGTATTAGCTGATAAAATTTTAAAGACCCATTCACCCCCCCTCTGGGCTACCTAACTGGGCAACAAGAATAGTATGTAATTTTTCCTTTTGATTGAGTCATAGTTTGTAGTTAGATTGAAATGAAATATGTACCAATTTTCGTTTTCTTTGAAATGAAATAAAGAGTTTGAGCTTTATTATGAGCACAATTAGTTGTGTTATGTGTGATTGCTCGCTAGAGGCTTCTTTGCCGACTGTTCATGTCTCAATGCTCAAATGAATTCTTCCGCTGCCATACTTTGGGACATGACATTTAGTGGTATCAGAGCCTAGGAAAATGAAATAGGATATAGGTATCTCAGGATTAAGAGATACCTATGAAACCTAGGTCATGAATATTACATATATACCTATTGAGAATGGGTAGAGACTGGGAATAAAATAGTGTGGGGGTAGGACTTCCTCTTTGCGGTGCTAAAAAAGTTTGGGTTTTCACATAGATTTACCTCGTACATTGGTATGTTGATTAGTAATTGTTGGTTTTCTGTTCTTTTCAACGGCTCACCTACTGGCTATTTTCACTCCACTCGGGGCCTTAGACAGGGCGATCCCATTGCTCCAGTCCTCTTTATCATCATGGAAGAGGCCCTAAGTCGAGGTATCAAAAACATGGTGTAGACAGGTAGACTACTTCCTTATTCTGGCCCAAGAGCTTGCCCGCCGAATTCTCACCTCTTATATGCTGATGATACCCTTGTTTTTCTGAATGGAGGGATTCGCAATGTGAAGAGATTGATGGACTTTCTTATAATTATTCCGCCTCCTCAGGTCAGCTCATCAACTCGGCTAAGAGCTCCTTCATGATTTCGGTGAAAGCTCCCCCTCAGACGGTCAACAGAATAAAGATGGCTATTGGCTTTAAAAGAGAAAAGGGTCCTTTAATGTATCTTGGTGTTCCTCTGCATCCTGATAGAGTGCTGGCCTCTGATTTCTCTCCGCTCATTCAGAAGATCAATAGTAAACTTGCATCCTGGAAACCCAGACTCATATCCCAAGCTGGGAGAGTTACCCTTATCAATTCGGTGCTAAATTCCATACCGGTTTACATGGCTGCTTCATCATCCATTCTAATGAGTATACTAAATTATATTGATAGAGGCTGTGCTGCTTTTTTCTGGAATAACACTGGTGGGCAGAGGCGACGACACTGGGTAGCATGGTCTACCATTCAACGTCCCATTGATGAAGGTGGCCTGGGGATCCACAGTATCAAACAAGTCCAAATCTCCTTAGCAGCTAAATCCATTTGGAATATATACCATGGTGTATCGTTTTGGGCTCTGTATGCTAGAAACCTTTTTATGTCTGGAAGGAAGTGTATTTTCAAGGGTATGTCTTCTAAAATTTGGTCAATTGCTCATCAGCTAGTTCTTGATAATAATAGATGGATCCATGGCAATGGTGAAGATATTGATTTCTTATCTGATATCTGGATTGGAGATAGGCCGTTGGCTAACTTGTTGACTGCTCCTTATGAGGGGGATAGCATTAAACTTAAAGAGGTCATCTTAGCTCCTGATCATCCTATAAGACTCTTGCTCCCTAGTGGCGTCCTACACGGGGTGGTCCTGAATGAAGGTAATGATCACTGTGTTTGCGGGCCATCTAAAGATGGTCATTTTTATGTCAAAACCACTTACAAATTGGTTCGTTTGGTAGGAATCAAAAAATCAGCTATGTCTAAAATTTGGCACAATAAATACTACAAAAGAGCTTCTATGTTTTGCGGGAAGCTTCTTCACAGGGCGGTTTCTGTGGACCAAAGAATTTCTGAAAGTGGTGTGGACATGGTATCTTGTTGCTCTTGCTGTAGGTCTCCCAACTTTGAGGATTACAATCACCTTTTTCTTAATGGCGAGTTGGCTATTTCGTTATGGAACTGGTTTCTCCTGCTCACTGATTCTAAAGTTCACCTGCACAGTCAGATAACTTCTAGAATATGGAGCTTTATTTCTATTACTAATACCTCTTCTACATTGGGGTTTGTCTCTCTTCACTGTCTTCTTCTCATGCTGTGGGAGATGTGGAAGGGGAGATGCTGGAAGAGATTTGATAACAAGGTGCCTTCAGCAGGTGTGCAGCGATCAAAAGCATTAAAATATAGTTGCTCACTCTCTTGCTTCAGTCCAGTTCAAAGTGGTGCCTTCTACTCATGACATGTAGGTCCTTATGTCATTTGGGTTTTCTGTAAATTTTTCTACCAAACAGCTCAAGCTTATTTGCTGGATACCTCCGATAACTCACTATTGTTTGAATGTCAATGGGGCAAGCAAAGGAAACCCAGGTGTCTATGGGGGTGGTGGTTGCATTCGGGATAAGAAGGGAGCAGTGGTGGCGGCGTTTTCTCATTTTTATGGTTACGGAAATAGCATCATTGCAGAAGCTAGAGCACTCTGTGATGGCATCCATCTGGTAGATTCCTTGAGCATTCGGATTTCTATTATATATTCAGATTCTTAGCTTTGGTGAATTCAATGAATTCTGGTAAATGCCCTTCTTGGCAAGCTTATCTTTGGTGGCGTGAATCTTATTCCATGATCCATAAGAAGAACCTTTATATCACCCATATTTATCGGGAGGCAAATCAGGTGGCGGATGGCTTAGCTGTCCAAGGAAAACATGATTTACTGGGGATCTAGTAGAATACCACTTAATTGTAAAGGTCCTTTACTTTTGGACAAAACCGGTTTGCCTCATGTTAGACTTTTGTAACCGGGTGTCCCAGTGTTCTTTTCATTTCAGATGTCTAGGGCTTGCCCGATTGGTGGTTGTATTCCTTCTTTTCTTATATATATTTTTAGGCCCAGACATCTGCTGATGGAGTGGGAGCATTCTTCCCCTCTGGGGGAGGGTGCACTCTCTAGCCTTAGAGGCCTGAGGACCGGTTTTGATTAAAAAAAAATAGTTTAGGAACTATGCACCCATACCCATCAATCTCTATGACATTACTAAGAATATTAATTGGTTTCTATCCTTTCTTAGGAACCCCATAACTCCTTCACTCAATTGCAATGGCATGCAACCAGTGGCAGGCTATGCAAGAGACTGTGGCAGGACTGACTCAAGCCCTGCAAAATGCAGTGCAGGTCGGGGCTCAAGCTGGAGCCCAGAATGGAGCTGGCGATCTTGATTGTAACTTTAGGAGTCTGAACCCTCCTCGTTTCGTTGGGTCCCCCGATCCAGAGAGGCGAAGAATTGGCAGGAGAAATGGAGAGGATTTTTCTAGTGATGCAGTGCACTAATCGGGAGAAGGTGTTATTGGCCACTTCGAATTTAGCAAGGATGCTAGGGCGTGGTGGAATGCCACATCGGCTCACCTGCCCAATGTGGCAGAACTAGAATGGGTAGGCCTCTTGGAGATATTCTGGGAAAAATACTTTTATGAGAGAGTTAAGGAGAAGAAGGCTGCATAATTTGCCGCACTTAACAAAGAGGGATGTCGATGGCTGAGTATGAAGCTCAGTTCGCTCGTCTGGCAGTATATACCCCACACCTGGTGGGAACCGAGAGGTTGAAGGCTAATAGATTCTTAGACGGGCTGCGGCCCATGGTCATTGAAAGGCTGGGACCACACAACATTCGTATATATGCAGAGACGGTCCAGAGAGCCCAACTTGTGGAAGACGCTATGGCGAAGGTTGAAGGCATGAGAGGGAAGGAGACTGAGAAGCCGGTCTATACAAAGAAGGAAGCACCTCACGCTACTAGGGATACTCACCCTAACGACAATAATGGTACCAAAAGACCGTATGAGGGGAACATTACTAGTAATGGTAAGAAGATAAAAGTAGAAGAAACATCGATTGTGGAGTACTGCAACTTTTGCAATAAGCCTGGTCATCAAGCAAACAAGTGCTGGAAGAAGGCCAGAGCTTGCCTACGATGTGGAAGCCACGATCATCGTATACCCAACTGCCCCATACTAAAAGACCAAGCTGGAAGGAACCAAGGAGTGGTAAAACGTCAAGGGCATGTGAATGCATTGACCCAAGCGGAACTCCCAGAAGAAGGTATGATGAAAGATATAGTTTTTCTAATCTTTTAGATCTGTCTTATAATATCTAGTCTATTTATAAGTGGGGGAGATGATTAGAGAACAGTCAAAATTAAACCTGCTAGCCTTACCATAGCTCATCATAGGAATGAGGATGGAATTCGAATGAACACAAGAGAGGAAAAGGAAAGAGTTGGAGGAAATTACATGGAAGGTATCTATAACCTTTAAGCGGAAATAGTGGACAACTACGGCAACAAGGTGGATACAAGCAAGAGTTTATCAAAAATCGGATCTTGAACCAAATCGAGAACTCAGGCGCTAAGTTCACCTGACTAGCTGTATGAATTTGGGGACCAAATTCTCTTAAGTGGGGGAGGATGTAGCACCCCGAAAATTTTACTAATTGAAAAATTAGAATAAATTAAAAATAATAATTTAATATTCCTGAATTAGAAAACACATTCGTAACATTATAACGGAAGTGGAAATGCATGGGAAAATTCCGTAAAAATCATAGTTCAACTCCGAACAATACTCTCTAATGACTCATGAAAGAATTCATGCGAAGAAAAATCAGATTGGCCAAGTTTAAAGCATTTTGTGACTTATTATCGTAATTAGAGAACAAGTCTGATAATTACTATTATTGCTACTAAAGTGAGTCCAAAAATAAAATAAAAATCATAAATGGACTTCAAACAATGGGTATTAATAACCCAATGGAATAATTGGACCAAAAGAAGTCTTTTGGGTTACAAATTAATTCATGCTAAGAAAATAACCCGAAATTTGAAAATATTCACTATGAACCATGTTAGGGAAAATTTTCACCCAATAGACCATCATTGGACTTCAAATCTAGCCCAAATTCGTGGTTACCACATAAAGGAGGTTTCCATATTCTTTCCAACACAAATTGGGGAGACAAAACCTCCATGGAAGTAAGGACACACCCAATTTCGCACCCAAAGGTTTCCTAATTCAAATTAGGCAAGTAAAGGGCCATACTCCTTTAAATAAGCCCCCTCTCTCCCATGGGATGAACCCTAGGGTTTCTGAGGTCGTTCTTGGAGTTCTTGGAGGCTGGGAAATGCAAGGAGGAGGCTTAGCAAGAGGTAAGTTCGTGCTCTTCCTCATCTGCGACCTGCACACGAGGTCTCCCAAGATCATCACCAAAGGTGAGTCAAACCACAACCAAACCATGCAAGGCATATACCCCTAGAAAGAGGGTTGAGTCTAGTTTCTAATGGCACCATTTTACCCTATTTCTATCCAGTAGATCGTGAGTATTAAGCATTTTTCTGCAGGCGGTCAGAACTAGGGCTTTCTAGAAAGCGAATCTTATTCAACTCAAAAGGTAGGTCATCTCCATGACAAACTCTAATTAACTTGTTCATGCTTGCATCCATGTGTATAGATGATGTTCTTACTATTTTCCCCAATTTTTATCTTGAGAGTTTCATGAATTAAATCTTGAATGATCTTACCGCTGTACTGTCCTGATTTAACCCTAACTTGCCTTACGAGTTTCATACCTCTCAGTGGAATCGTTTTGGACCAAGTGTTCAATAGAGAACTTGTTAAATTATAAGTCTACTTTCTTTTGGCACTGGTTTCCCCAATGTTTGTTGACCTTACTGAGAGTATGTCATGCCCCGACGCGGAATAGCAGAACGTGATGCAGTTGCAAGTAAACGGGTACAGAGCAAGTACTAGACATCAAACCATTGAACAAGATTAAATACTAAAGCAAATTCTTCTCATTAATAACTTTCCAAATGTCTAGTTACAACCACTAATATCAGAGCCATTCTATAGGGCCCAATTACATCAAAGTAAAAGTAAATGACTAAACTAACACTCTAACATAATACTAAGACACTAGGGTACTCATGACTTCAATCCTGGTTGTTCCCGTCCTCTTGAGTGTATGTGTCATCCTCGGTCTCACCTGAGGACACAACGATAAATAACGCAGGGTGAGCGATAATGCCCAATATGACTTAAATCTCAATAGTCAAGCAGGCTTTAAATGATTAATTATTAAAAGGCAGAGTAACTTATGATAGAGCGAGGGAGTCAAGTAAAAGATAGCAGGATAGCGCATGATGGAAATAGCACAAACTTTCTAAATATAGCACAAGTGTCGAGTATAGCATAAATAGCAAGATGGCCATAGCACAAATAGCACAAAGTATAGCAATAGCACAACGGGTATAGTATAGCATTTTTTGTCAATAGACAACGAGAGAATATAGCACTTTTGATTGTCATTTAGATAGTTGAGATAGATAGCACTTGAGTGTAATGCCAAACACTCTGATCACTTAACTCCCATGGGCACTAGCACTTTCAGGCGCACATCCAGGACCAGATCGGGCCCTTTATATATTGCCAAGCATTGGTTATATTGTTTATCTTTAGACAATCAGTCAAGGGCCAACAGAGAGTACGAAAAAACAGATGAGAGTACTAGTTGAATAGACGAGATAGTAAAGTGAACGTGAATAGATGAGCGAGTAGAGTATACATGAGAGCTAGTGGACATTGCACATGGAACGTCGAGTAACAAGTGATAGTAACAGTTGCACAACACACACGTTTGGTGTTGGCAGTCAGGTGGAATACACAACCCTACTGCTGGCCTTGTTATGCACAGGTCCAGAGGTCCGGCGTGATTCAAGATAAGAGCGAACTTCTAATAGCCGTTGAATCATGTTGATCCCTAAAGGGGGTCATAGGTGTTTGGGTACAACCAACTCATCGACCATGTGGGAATCCATGGACAAGGGAGACTTACGAATACCTGAACAAGGATTCACTAGTCCGGCAGAAGGAATATCCGATGGAGAGTTCGTCCAAGTCAAGAGAGAGTGTGTATACAAATAAGTGCTCAACGTTCTAGAGGAATTCTAGAACAGTGGAGTGTCGGTATCGGTGTTCCCAAAACAACGCGAGAAACGAAGACAAGTCCTTTTAAAATATGGCAATTTAAATAAAAATTGACATAAGTTACCAGATATATTATGGGAAATTTTCATGTCATGTTAAGCCATATTGGATAGTTCAAGTGCGCGCATATGTCTTGAAATTGTAGATAGAAAGTGGTCATGTGCATGTCTTTTAAAATTCACACATAAATGTTCAATTTATAACAAGTGTATTTACTACGTATAAGACTATTAACAAAGTGTACAGGCACTGTAGAAAGTTAGAGCATCATAAATCAGGGGTTTTCATGCAAAAGTCTGAGATCATGATGCACCTCAGTAAGGGTCGCGACGGGGTCAGGTGAGAACGCGACAGGGCCTTATACAGAACGCGACGAGCTTGTCAGATCAGGCAGGCAGAACGCAACGACAGCCCCTTTCGCATTCAGAACGCGACGGGAGGTGCTGTCTCGACCAGCTTGAGAATGCAGCCTATCAGGTCGTCACGTCTCAGGTTCTACGCCTGAGTCCGATAGGGAAAGGACATGTTCTTGGATTGCGGTCTAGAACTTCCTTATATTGACACAGGGTGGTTTAGAAAATAAGAACTAAATGTACATTGATGAAAATTCATGAAACTAATTTTTAAACGACTCTAAACATGCAAGGGTACTTCTAGTAAATAGGAATTTGAAAACATAAAAGGTTTCGGCATGGTTTAATCAAGTGTATTCATGAAGAACATAGAACAGTGTACAGTTGAGATGAAAGATTTATTCAAGCAATATGGTGGATGAAAATTAGGGCTTTCAGAGGCAAACGAAGCCTAACTAGCATCAGTACCTCCAGTTAAAATTTGAGAGCATGGGGTCGAGTATACATGGAGATCAAGAATTTAGAAGAGGGTTCGGGCTCATGCTAGTTGCAGAACATGAAAAATCAAGAAGAAAATATAGGCTCGATGGAAAAATATGAAATCTAAGGGCTTTTGATCCTGATGATTGGATCAACCTACAAACAAAGTTTTATGATTTTTTCTTGTGAGAATGCCTACCTTTAGTCATTTTCCTTCTCTAGGGCTAGAACTTGAAGAACGGGGGTTGAGAGCCTCAGCAGCCTTCTCCCACAAATTCTCCTCCTCCTTGGCCTCTCCTCCTGGTCCAGCACTCTGGCAATGAGCTAGGGCCAGCCTTGGGGTTTAGGATAGTATTTATGTCTCTTATGTTTCTAATTCCTAATAGGACTCTAATTCCTATTTAATTTCGGGATTTCTTATTTCTCTCACCCTTTCCAAGCTTGAGAACTTCTAATTGGGTTAGGAAGGAGCTAAACTCATGGCCAAGCAACTAGGGTAGGGTTAGAAATCCAAATCCAACTCAAACTTCTTATTTAATGCATTAAATATCTCTTTTCAATTTAAGTAATAATTAAGTACGAATTTAAGGTATTTTCCTATTACTCTTCTTTTAAAAATCTCTAATTTGGCCCACAAATTTCTAATGGGTGCATTTAACAAAGCCCATTACTTATTTTCGTTTATGGGTTTTATTTAATTCTCCTTTCTTTGATTTCTAATTATTTAATTAGTTTTATTTTTATTATTAAATTTTTATTTTTTGAAATTTTCATGTTGCTACATCCTCCCCCTCTTAAAAAGAATTTGATCCCCAAATTAATTTGATCATCCAGGAGAGAATGTCTTACCCAAAAGATCGGGGTAGTTCATTCTGATGATCCCTTCAGGTTCCCATGTGGCTTCTTCCACTCCACGATTATTCCATAAGACTTTAACCACATGGATGTGACGGTTCTTGAGCTGTTGCACCTTCCGTTCAAGTATCTTGACTGGCTTTTCTTCATATGTCGTGTCCCTATTCAACACCAACTTCTCATGGCGAATGATATGTGTAGGATCATATACATATTTCCTGAGCATGGAGACATGGAACACATTGTGTACACATACCAGATCTGGTGGCAACGCCAGTCGGTATGCAACCCCACTAATTCTTTTGAGTACTTCAAAAAGACCAATAAATCTAGGACTGAGCTTCCCCTTTACACTACATCTGGATGCCATGGGTAGGTGATATTTAGAAATACATGGTCACCGACTTGAAATTCTAAATCTCTCCTTCTCTTGTCAGCATAGCTCTTTTGTTTGGACTGAGCAATCTTAAGCTGGTCTGAATGTCTCTTGTTGTACGTTGTACCATGTCTGGGCCTAGCCATTGTTGTTCTCCAACTTCATTCCAACATGCGGGAGATCTACAGTTTCTACCATAAAGAGCTTCGAATGGTACCATCTTGATGCTTGCCTGGTACTATTGTTATAGGCGAACTCAATTAGGGATAGGTTCTCGTTCTAATATCCTTGAAAGTCTATAGTGCAAGCTCTCAACATGTCTTTCACATTTTGGTTGGTTCTTTCAGTTTGCCCATCAGTTTGTGGGTGGAATGCGGTACTAAAGTTGAGTTTAGTACCTAGTGCACCTTGCAGTCCTTTCCAAAAATGAGATGTGAATCTCGGATCTCGATCCGAGACTATGGATGATGGAACTCCATGTAGTCTTACAATCTCTTTGACATATAAGGCAGCTAGTACTTCTAGCGACCACTTACTTTTTATGGCTAGAAAGTGGGTAGATTTGGTTAGTCGGTCGACAATGACCCATATGGCGTCGAGTCCGCCACGAGTCTTGGGTAAACCCATGATGAAGTTCATGCCAATGCTTTCCCACTTCCATTCTAGGATGTCTAGTGTTCTTAGTACGCCAGCAGGGCGCATGTGTTTCGCCTTTACCTGTTGGCAAGTAAGGCAATGAGCGGTATGTTTAGCTACCTCTCTCTTCATGTTCGGCCACCAAAATGTTCTTTTCATGTCTTGATACATTTTCGTACCTCTAGGGTGGATAGTGTACTTTGTCTTGTGAGCTTCATCTATTAGCTTCCTCTTAAGTTCTTCATTGTCGGGAATGCATGTCCTCCCTTAGAACACCAGTCTTCCATCCTCAGTCATAGCAAAGTCCGGTCTTTCGGCTAAGGTTTCCTTAATGCGAACTAAGAATGGATCATTATCTTGTTGAACTTTAATCTCTTCCAACAAGTCAGATTGAATCTTGATATTGGCAACCAAGACTCGATCATCTCTATGTTCGATAGTTAAGTATACCTTACGAATTGTTCTAGTAGTTACATCTCACCAAGACTAGACTTGAAACAGATGCCATCGGCTTCCTAATCAGAGCATCAGCCACGACATTACCCTTGCCTGGATGGTATTGGATGTTGAAGTCGAAATCCTTTAGGTACTCAAGCCATCTTCTTTGTCTCATGTTGAGTTCCTTCTAGGAAAATAAGTACTTCAGGCTTTTATGGTCTAAGTAGACAGTGAATTTCTCACCATATAAATAATATTTCCAGATCTTCAAGGAGAAGACTATGGCAGCCAACTCTAGATCATGCACAGGGTAGTTGACTTCATACGTCTTCAGTTGTCTTGAATAATAGGCAAGGACCTTCTCCTTTTTCATCAATACACACCCTAGCCCAATTCCTGAAGCATCAGTGTAGACAGAGAAACCTTCTCCCTCTATTGGTAGAGCGAGAACAGGTGCTGAGGTAAGAAAATCTTTAAGAGTTTCGAAACTTTTCTCACACTCATTACTCCAGGAGTATGGATTCTCCTTTCGTGTCAGTCGTGTGAGAGGAACAACGATCTTGGAGAAGTCCTTAATGAACCGCCTGTAGTAACCAGCCATGTAACACCCCGAAAATTTTTAATTGTTGAAAAACTTGAAAAATAAGGTTATTAGACTTAACCATTATTCTTAAATTGATTTAATTGATATTAGGGAATGTAGAGTATTAGTTAACGTTTCCCTAGTGTCGTACACAGAGGTGCGCGTTCCCACAGGGCGACACCAGCAAACGATAATGAAATAAAAATCTAAGAACACCATAATTTTCAGAAAAATGTGGAGATCTCAGAAATATAAATATCCGAATTTTTCGACGTTCGGACCTCGAGGATAAGTCGACGCGACTATTTTCCGGGTGATTTTTCACCTAGTGTAAAATAAAATCTAAAAATCAAAATAAAATCACCATAATTTGTAAAACCATCACATTAGCTTATGGTAGAAATTTCAATACAAACGGACATCATTTGGACATGTTTACAGAAAGATCTTTGGGCCAGCCGAATTATGGTCCAATTACGGGTTGGTTTTTCTGGAATTTCCGGAGGCTTACGTGTGGAGCCATGGGATGGCCAGCACACATAAAGGAAATGTTAACACGTACTTACCTGAGGTGTCTTGGCTAGAGAGTTGCATGAGTTAGGTGTCTGCGGGAGGTAAAATGGGTTTTGCTTCCAACACCTGTGAACGTACGTGGCGTTGTGCATGGAATGAGCTTGAAGTTATAAAACCCACTCTGTAACCAGCAGGGAAGCCTTTCTAACGCAAGCTTCTATTGGTTTTTCCTGTTCTTGCACCTTCTTCAGTTCTTATCCTTGGTTTTCTCTGCCTCTACTGCCATTATCTGGAGGCAATTGTTATTACGGGAGTTATTCCTTGCCGTTGTAGCTGCTGCTGGGGGAGTTACTGGTGCTGCTCTTCTGGTAGTTGAGCTTGCAACCTGGTAAGGATAACTTGCACTAAGGTCTACTACGTTGGCATCTATACTTCATCTCTTTTTCAATAGTTGGACGCCATCCAGGAGAGGATATCAACTCTTGAGAAAAGTAGGATTCTCCTCCTTTCTCACTCTTTTCTAAATTCTTGTTTCCTACATTTGCTAAAGAATTCATGAACACCTACATATCTACCTTTGAACTTGGGAATTCTTAAGAGAACTATGTGTCCCTCTCTGTAATTATGCTTTTAGTTGTGTGTCTGTAGGATTCAACTTCTTTTCATTCTCACACCTAACCCTTGAATTGGTTTTGAGTTACTGTTGGACTGTTCATGGTATTTTATGTGTCTTCTACCACGATTGGGAGTCACTGCTGTAGAAATAGAAACTTTTCCAGTGTCATATTGTAGTTGGTTTCTAGCTTAACATGGTTAGATCATCTCTACAACCCTAGAGTGCAACTCACTGTCCCCATACATAATCATATTGGATACTGCAAAAGTTCAAACCCTCTGTTAGGTAATTGGAGTGCCAGACTTCGATTCATATAGTCAGAATCCGACTCATGTAGTCACAATTCGACTTATGTTGACAGATTTAT
Organism: Colocasia esculenta; assembly: GCA_014218235.1. Taxonomy (NCBI): domain Eukaryota; kingdom Viridiplantae; phylum Streptophyta; class Magnoliopsida; order Alismatales; family Araceae; genus Colocasia; species Colocasia esculenta. The sequence goes on along the minus strand of CM024758.1, from coordinate 99,130,554 downwards.
ACATGATTCGACTCATGACAGATTTATACATGATTCGACTCATGATAGATTTAACACGATTCGACTCATGACAGATTATACATGATTCAACTCATGACAGATTTATACATGATTCGACTCATGACAAATTATACATGATTCAACTCATAACAGATTTATACATGATTCAACTCATGACAGATTATACATGATTCAACTCATGACAGATTTATACATGATTCGACTCATGATAGATTTATACATGATTCGACTCATGACAGATTTATACATGATTTGACTTATACATTCGACTTCCAGTTTATACATGATTCGACTCATACATTCGACTCATGTAGACAGAACTTCAGCTCATGTAGACAGAACTTCAGCTCATGTAGGCAGAACTTCAGCTTATGTAGTCCAACTTCCAGACCTGTGTTTCTCTATCAGAATTATAATTTTCAGCAGTAGATTACTGCATACCAGTAGATTATAAATAAGTAATGATGACTGTTATTGGATATTTGTATCTCATTTGATTATTATGCCTGTGCAAAAGGGTTGGTTCAGTCCTGGGGGGAGCGCCCGAATTCGTCAGTGGCCGCGCGGGGGCGATGAGGACATCGTGGATGTTGGCAAGCATCAATTCGTGTGTGATTAGTCATCATGATACACATGTGTGTGTGAATACGTGCTTGATTCTAAACTTAAGTGACATCCTGAGTTATTGATCTTGCTTCTAAACTATTCTTGTTCAATACGTGATATCAATTTGGCTCATTTGTCCAATTTCTTGAACACTCAGTGCTAGCTATACATATGATCTGATCTTGAGATTATACGTTTGAATCCTTTCTATTTCAAGGAATTGAATTCTACTGGGCTAGTTAGCTCACCAAATCCTACTATTTCAGGTACCTACAATTCTAGAAGGCGGGAACTTCGGGATTTGTGTGTGGAGAGATCAGCCTTGGCGACATTGTATATAAAATTTGAGATTGTAAAGCAAGAATCATGTAACACCTATTGAATTGAAAATAATACTTGTTATTAGTGAGGCTTCTAAGCTAATGTCCTGTTCAATTAGTATAATTGTACTCTTGATTTCTCGTTCGTTCACATTCCGACATTTATAGATATATTAAATGTCGTGACGTGACAGAATGGTATCAGGGCATTGGTTGAGGATTTAAATGATTATTCCTCAACATCCTGTAGTGACCTGTGAGGATGGGTAGAAAGCCTAAGATTAAGCTAGATAAGTATAGTTGGATATAGATTGTATTGAGGTAGGATTTTCCCAATGATTCTTCTCCACTTTCATAACTGCATGCTTGTAGTTCCTTCATCTGTATAAACCCATGTTTACATTTGTCTTTAAATCTGAAAGCATCATTAGGATTGTTTTCCTAGCCATTATGATCATGTTTTAGTTAGAGTTGTGTTATGACCCAAGCATACTATGAAACTCATCCCATTAGTAGCAAGAAAAGGTGGTTAGGAAGTGTTGCACTTCTAGTTATCATCTTGCTTTTAGATTTCCATGCCATAGTATATCCCTATTGTTCTACTTGTCTCCCTCATGAAATATGGTGTTAGAACTGGAAATAAGACCCTTTTGTTGTTACCAATCATGTAAGAACTCATAGAAACACTTGGTAGAATTTCTTGTGGTAGTTCTACCACATTTCTGGAAGCTTGGACTTCACCTATTGACCGACAGCACTTACTTGTCGACAGCCTTCCCTAGCTGTCGACAGATACCCTCAGAACCAGAAAAACCTTGCTCTGTCTGTTGTTATCTGTCGACAGCCATTTCCTAGCTGTCGACAGACACCAGTTTGTGTTGAACTGATCCTTCTTTAGTTAAATGTGTCAGCAGGTTCAGTCAGAAGTGTCAGTAGAACCCTTGTAAGACTGAACTCATACCTTATTACATTCCATATCATTTAAGTAGTTTCATTTACTTAAGATATTACATGTAAATAAGGAAGTACCCCCATTTGAATCCAATAAACATATTAGAAAATTCATATCCCTTACCAATAAAAGTCAACTCTCCCACCGAAGAAGAAACACGATTTTGGCGATTCCATCAAAATAGCGTCTTTCTAATTTCTCACAATTTGGCCTACCTAAAAATTCATAATTCAAATAAACCTAGTAGAATGTTAAGAATCCAAGGTTCGGTGAAAAATGGTTAACACACATATGACTTCTCCAAGGGAGCCATCTCCTACTGAAGGAAAAGTCAAACCTTCTTATTCCCTAATTTACCTTAATATGACTTTTACATTGATATGTTATTATCTCCAATTCTAAATAAGAATTAGTAAATGAATGGTTCAACCAATCATATAGATTTCATGACCATCCTCGTGATATATTCTTCCGTTGACTTTCCCACGTTCTTGGATTCTAAATTATTATACCACTACAATGAATCAGTTAATCCACATTTACCTTCATCCCTCACTAAATCAAGTGAAACTCTTTAATAACTCGAATGTGTGGAACACTCACACAATTGATGACTCAAAGTTTTGAGATCGTTTTAAATCTCACAAACCGTATACACACAATGTAGGATTGAATCTGTTTATGTCTATTGGAGTAGACAATCAAACAAAATAGTGAAGGAAATAAGTAGAAAAATATCCAATTAGGGAGAATTTTGGAGAAATGCAAGGATATGCAAATACATTGCACAAGAATTTAGACTTAGTGAAATAACTCCTTGAACTTCCAATTACATCCTCTATAGGCTTGAACTCATCAAAATTTTCTTCTAACTGCAACATAAGAATCAAATGTCTCATAGATGAGTTAAATCTTAAAGTTTTGCTTTAATTAATAAACAACATGGCATGTCAATGCACATAAACATTGGACTTGGAATCAGTAGGAAAAGTATCTGTAGAGTTAACTTCATGTCTTCTAAGAGTCAACCTCAATCAGGTGATTGCAGTTTGATTAATTATCCATCACATAGAGTTGATCTTGTAATTTCCTCGTGTCGACCTCACATATGAGTAGTGTCAACCTAAGAAGTAATTAGGGTCAACACACTTAATAGACCTTTTGACTTTATGAATTTTCATATGTTATAAAGGCTTGTGTTAAATATTTATTACATTTAGCTGGATATATCAAAACCAGGAACACAACATATATCATCTGTCATATTTAAGATCCTACACGAAAAAGGCACCATTTAATCATGAAGATTAATGTATAAAGTAACTAGATACATACTGTAACAATTATTTAGTAGTATGAATCCGAAAAGTTGAGTTTTAAATCACATGATTGACTAACTAAACTTAAATTTGTTTGCTCAGCCAGCCTAATGGGAGAAGAAACACAATGGAAAGAGGTTCAACATGCAATGGACAATCTTGCTCAGTCCGTAGAACGAGTAGTTCCCGTTGATGATCAAAGAAAAGTGACTGAAGCTATTAGAAGTAATTTTATGTATAAGTTAATAGGATTAGAGTATAGTAAGAAGTACTTGAATTTAGTTGTTATAGTAGGATAAAACTTGGTATGTTTTGTCAATCAATGTAATCTGTAAGGCTGAATATGGAGCTTTGTAACGGAAATGTTATGTGATAAATAAGATCATTGTTGTCTATCTTATATTCTTCACACTCATCAACCTCGTCATATCTTATTACCCTTTTTAAGGGAATATGTACTCATATAACTCTATGAGGGTTAAAGTTATTTCTTGATAAAAGAAATCTTAGGAGTAATATACTACTACCAAAATAAGAAATGTAGTAGCATGTACTAATGGAACCCCTGTTCACCACATGGTTTCATAGAATTTAAAAATGCTAACTAATATTCAGATTTCCATCAACTAATGATGTCGTGATAACAAGTTATATAAAAAGTGTATACATTATATGACATGGTAATCATAATAAGATTGGTGAAACTAATCTGAATTAGATAAAGTTTTAAAAATTGAAAACTTACATCTTAGTGATACATCCAAACTCGTCAAGAACTTTGAGGACCAAACTCTTTTTAGTGGGAGAGAGTTGTAACACCCCGAAAATTTTTAATTGTTGAAAAACTTGAAAAATAAGGTTATTAGACTTAACCATTATTCTTAAATTGAATTAATTGATATTAGGAAATGTACAGTATTAGTTAACGTTTCCCCAGTGTCGTACACAGAGGAGCGCGCTCCCACAGGACGACACTAGAAAAGGATAACGAAATAAAAATCTGAGAACACCATAATTTTTAGAAAAATGTGGAGATCTCAGAAATATAAATATCCGAATTTTTCGTCGTTCGGACCTCGAGGATAAGTCGACGCGACTATTTTCCGGGTGATTTTTCACCTAGTGTAAAATAAAATCTAAAAATCAAAATAAAATCACCATAATTTGTAAAACCATCACATTAGCTTATGGTAGAAATTTCAATACAAACGGACATCATTTGGACATGTTTACAGAAAGATTTTTGGGCCAGCCGAATTATGGTCCATTACGGGTTGGTTTTTCTGGAATTTCCGGAGGCTTACGTGTGGAGCCATGGGATGGCCAGCACACTTAAAGGAAATGTTAACACGTACTTACCTGAGGTGTCTTAGCGAGAGCGTTGCATGAGTTAGGTGTCTGCGGGAGGTAAAATGGGTTTTGCTTCCAACACCTGTGAACGTACGTGGTGTTGTGCATGGAATGAGCTTGGAGTTATAAAACCCACTCTGTAACCAGCAGGGAAGCTTTCTAACGCAAGCTTCTATTGTGTTTTCTCTTGTTCTTTCACCTTCTTCAGTTCTTATCCTTGGTTTTCTCTGCCTCTACTGCCGTTATCTGGAGGCAATTGTTATTATTACGTATTATCCTTGCCGCTGTAGCTGCTGCTGGGGGAGTTACTGGTGCTGCTCTTTTGGTAGTTGAGCTTGCAACCCGGTAAGGATAACTTGCACTAAGGTCTGCTGCGTTGGCATCTAGACTTCATCTCTTCTTCAATAGTTGGATGCCATCCAGGAGAGGATATCAACTCTTGAGAAAAGTAGGATTCTCTTCCTTTCTCAGTCTTTTCTAAATTCTTGTTTCCTACATTTGCTAAAGAATTCATGAACACCTACATATCTACCTTCAAACTTGGGAATTCTTAAGAGAACTATGTGTCCCTCTCTTGTAATTATGTTTTTAGTTGTGTGTCTGTAGGATTCAACTTCTTTTCGTTCTCACACCTAACCCTTGAACTGGTTTTGAGTTACTGTTGGACTGTTCATGGTATTTTATGTGTCTTCTACCACGATTGGGAGTCACTGCTGTAGAAATAGAAACTTTTCCAGTGTCATATTGTAGTTGGTTTCTAGCTTAACATTGTTAGATCATCTCTACAACCCTAGAGTGCAACTCACTGTCCCCATACATAATCATATTGGATACTGAAAAAGTTCAAACCCTCTGTTAGGTAATTGGAGTGCCAGATTTCGATTCTTATAGTCAGAATCCGACTCATGTAGTCACAATTCGACTTATGTTAACAGATTTATACATGATTCGACTCATGACAGATTTATACATGATTCGATTCATGACAGATTTATACATGATTCGACTCATGACTGATTATACATGATTCAACTCATGACAGATTTATACATGATTCGACTCATGACAGATTATACATGATTCAACTCATGACATATTTATACATGATTCAACTCATGACAGATTATACATGATTCAACTCATGACAGATTTATACATGATTCGACTCATGACAGATTTATACATGATTCGACTCATGACAGATTTATACATGATTCGACTTATACATTCGACTTCCAGTTTATACATGATTCGACTCATACATTCGACTCATGTAGACAGAACTTCAGCTCATGTAGACAGAACTTCAGCTCATGTAGACAGAACTTCAGCTCATGTAGTCAGAACTTCAGCTTAGGTAGTCCAACTTCCAGACCTGTGTTCTTCTGTCAGAATTATAATTTTCAGCAGTAGATTACTGCATACCAGTAGATTATAAATAAGTAATGATGACTGTTATTGGATCTTTGGATCTAATTTGATTTTTATGCCTGTGCAAAAGGGCTGGTTCAGTCTTGGGGGGAGCGTTCGAATTCGTCAGTGGCCGCGCGGGGGCGATGAGGACATCGTGGATGTTGGCATGCATCAATTAGTGTGTGATTAGTCATCATGATACACATGTGTGTGTGAATACGTGCTTGATTCTAAACTTAAGTGACATCATGAGTTATTGATCTTGCTTCTAAACTATTCTTGTTCAATATGTGATATCAATTTGGCTCATTTGTCCATTTCTTGAACACTCAGTGCTAGCTATACATATGATCTGATCTTGAGATTATACGTTTGAATCCTTTCTATTTCAAGGAATTGAATTCTACTGGGCTAGTTAGCTCACCAAATCCTACTATTTCAGGTACCTACAATTCTAGAAGGCGGGAACTTCGGGATTTGTGTGTGGAGAGATCAGCCTTGGCGACATTGTATATAAAATTTGAGATTGTAAAGCAAGAATCATGTAACACCTATTGAATGGCAAATAATACTTGTTATTTAGTGAGGCTTTTGAGCAAATGTCCTGTTCAATTAGTATAATTGTACTCTTGATTTCTCGTTCGTTCACGTTCTGGCATTTATAGATATATTAAATGTCGTGACGTGACAAGCCAGTCCTAAGAAGCTTCTGATTTCGGTGACATTGGTTGGTCTCTCCCAATTGAGTATAACTTCGACTTTGGAGGGATCAATAAAGATGGCATCCTTGGAGATCACATGGACCAAGAAGGACACTTCTTCGAGCCAGAATTCGCACTTGCTCAGTTTTACGTACAGTTTGTTGTCTCGCAAGACTTGCAGTGTAATCTTCAAGTGTTCTTCATGCTCTTCTTTGGTCTTTGAATATATGAGGATATCGTCGATAAAGACGACCACGAACTTGTCAAGGTATGGCCGATATATGCTGTTCATAAGTTGCATAAAGGTTGTAGGAGCATTGGTTAGACCAAAAGGCATAACGACAAATTCATATTGTCCATACCCGCTCCTGAAAGCCATTTTGAAGATATCGTCATCCTTGATCCTCATTTGGTGATAACCAGATCGAAGATCGATCTTAGAGAAATATTGAGCTCCAGATATTTGGTCGAAAAGTTCATCGACCCTAGGCAATGGCTACTTGTTCTTGATGGTTAGCTGATTGAGTTGACGATAGTCGATGCATAGCCTCATCGATCCATCTTTCTTCTTAACGAATAGCACCGGTGCTCCCCATGGGGAAGTACTTAGTCTGATGAACCTCTTCTCTAATAGTTCCATCAGTTGCGCCTTCAATTCTTTCAACTCGGCAGGGGACATCCGGTACGGTTGATGTGATACCGGGGCAGCTCCAGGGATCAACTCTATGGCGAATTTGACGTCTCATTCCGGGGGAATCCCTGGCAGATCTTTAGGAAACACATCGGGGAAGTCCTGGACTATGTGGATGTCTTCTATCTTAGAACCCTTCTTTTCAACAACTACGGCTGCTAGGAAAGCAATGCAACTTTCCTTATCATGTTATGGGCCTTTATGGCGAAGACTAGAGACATCTGTCTCTTATGTCTAATCCCAGTGAATGACAACTTGGGGAAATCACTAAAGGTAACCTTCCCTTTCTTACAGTCGACACTTGCCCCATATGTGTACCATTCGGCTCCTAGATTTACATCATAGCCTTCCATGGGCATACACACCAGGTTGGCATTTAGGTTATGATCTCCGATCATTACATCGGCGGATGGAAAGTATTTGTTCAATTTCTCCTTCTCTCCCAATGGTGTTGTGACAGAGAATTCACAACCCATGGGTATAGGTTTTGCAGTCAGGATATCAGCAAAGTTTTGAGATAAATGAATGAGTTGCTCCAGTATCAAACAAAACAAATGCCGATAAGGAGAAAACTTGTAGGGTACCTTCCACTATGCCACCTTCCTCAGCGGGCTCTTCATTATGCAGGGCTTGCAGTTTTCCATGTTTCTTGGGCACAACAGTGCGCCTCTCGTGTTCTTTCAGAAGAGGGAACTCGGAATACGGTGCTCGTGACTTCCGCAGAGTAGACATGCGCCGACTTTCCTCCAGCATTCGACAGCTATGTGACCTGGCTTGTCACAATGCTTGCAGTTGCTTTTTGCTGGAGTGTTGGGTACGAAGACCTTGGGTTTCCTTTCTTAGTTGGACCCCTCTGTGATGTTGAAGGGACATTTCTTGCCATTGGTCGGCTTGGTAGGTGACAGACCAGATGACATTTCTTTCTTTACGAACTTCCCTTTGATACGGTCGGTGAAGTCCGTAGCATCTTCCAGCAGCTGAGCTTTCTTTACCATCTCGGCATAGGTCTGGATGTCGAGAGGTGCTAGTTGGGTAATGTATTGAGGCTTAAGGCCGTTGAGAAAGCGCTTAGTCTTCATTCTCTCCGTATTCACCAGGTGTTCAGCATACCTTGCCAGTCTAGAGAACTGGGCTTCATACTCGGCCACTATCAGGCTCCTCTGCTTAAGAGCAGCAAATTCCGCGGCCTTCCTTTCTTGCACACGCTCAGAGAAGTATTTGGAATTGAAGGCTTCTTTGAATTTGGCCCAAGTGAACTAACCATTCGCTCGGGTCGCTTCCACAGCCTCCCACCAAGCGCGGGCGTCCTTTTCAAGTTGAAAGGTGGCTAGTAGCAGCTTATCCCCCGTTGCACATTGCATGACGTGGACAATTCTTTCCGTCTCTTTGAGCCACTGTTCGGCCACATCTGGATCTGTGGATCCACTAAACCTAGGTGGGTTCAGACTCTTGAAATTTCGATGCAGCTCTCCTGCGCTGCTGCGGTTTCCACCTCCTTGGGTAGCTTGCACAATGGCACGTGTGAGTTCTTGCATGGTCTGTTGCATGCCCCTCATTTGAGCACATTCAGTAGTCATCTTGGCTGTTTAGTTCTACAAAAGTAACTTGTTGTTATGATATTGATGTGGCATTTAATTCGTGCGTGTGTGAGTTTATTTTAGCTAGTTAGCTATGGTTCTAACCACATCTCACATACGTAGGATAATTGACTCTAGTCGAGGCAGCTCAACCTAGATCATCCTATACTTAAGAATAACCTAGGCTCTGATACCACAAAACTGTCATGCCCCGATGCGGAATATCGGAACGAGGCAGTTGCAAGTAAACAGGTACAGAGCAAGTACTAGACATCAAACCATTGAACAAGATTAAATACTAAAGAAAATTCTTCTCATTAATAACTTTCCAAATGTCTAGTTACAACCACTAATATCAGAGCCATTCTATAGAGCCCAATTACATCGAAGTAAAAGTAAATGACTAAACTAACACTCTAACATAACACTAAGACACTAGGGTACTCATGACTTCACTCCTGGTCGTTCCCGTCCTCTTGAGTGTATGTGTCATCCTCGGTCTCACCTGAGAACACAACGACAAATAACGCAGGGTGAGCGATAACGCCTATTAGGACTTAAATCTCAATAGTCAAGTAGGCTTTAAATGATTAATGTATTAAAAAGTAGAGTAACTAATGACAGAGCGAGAGAGTCAAGTAAAAGATAGCAGGATAGCGCATGATGGAAATAGCACAAGCTTTCTAAATATAGCACACGTCTCAAGTATAGCACAAATAGCAAGATGGCCATAGCACAAATAGCACAAAGTATAGCAATAGCACAACGGGTATAGTATAGCACTTTTTGTCAATAGACAACGAGAGAATATAGCACTTTTGATTGTCATTTAGATAGTTGAGATAGATAGCACTTGAGTGTAATGCCAAACACTCTAATAATTTAACTCCCATGGGCACTAGCACTTTCGGGCGCACTCCCAGGACCAGATCGAGCCCTTTATATTTGCCAGACTTGGTTATATTGTTTATCTTTAGACAATCAGTCAAGGGCCAACAGAGAGTACCAAGAAATAGATGAGAGTACTAGTTGAATAGATGAGATAGTAGAGTGAACATGAATAATGAGCGAGTAAGTATAGATGAGAGCTAGTAGACATTGCACATGGAACGTCGAGTAACAAGCGATAGTAACAGTTGCACAACACGCGCGTTGGTGTTGGCAGTCAGGTGGAATACACAACCCTACCACTGGCCTTGTTATGGACAGGTCCAGAGGTTCGGCGTGATTCAAGATAAGAGCGCACTTCTAATAGCCGTTTGAATCATGTTGATCCCTAAAGGGGGTCATAGGTGTTAGGGTATAACCAGCTCGTTGACCATGTGGGAATCCATGGACATGGGAGACTTACGGAGGCCTTGAATAAGGATTCACTAGTACGACAGAAGGAATATCCAACGGAGAGTTCGTCCAAGTCAAGAGAGAGTGTGTATAAGGAAACAAGTGCTCGATGTTCTAGAGGAATTCTAGAACAGTGGAGCGTCGGTATCGGTGTTCCCAAAACAACGCGAGAAACAAAGACAAGTCCTTTTAAAATATGGCAATTTAAAGAACAATTGAGATAAGTTACCAGATATATTATGGGAAATTTTCATGTCATGTTAAGCCATATTGGATGATTCAAGTGTGTGAATGTGTCATGAAATTGTAGATAGAAAGTGGTCATGTGCATGTCTTTTAAAAATCACACATAAATGTTCAATTTATAACAAGTGTATTTACTACGTATAAGACTGTTAACAAAGTGTAAAAGCATTGTAGAAAGTTAGAGCATCATAAATCAGGGGCTTTCATGCAAAAGTTTGAGATCGTGATGCACCCCAGTAAGGGTCGCGACGGGGTCAGGTGAGAACGCGACAGGGCCTTGTACAGAATGCAACGGGCTTGTCAGATCAGGCAGGCAGAACGCGACGACAACCCCTGTCGTGTTCAGAACGCAACGGGAGGTGTTGTTGCGACCAGCCTAAGAACGCGGCCTATCGGGCCGCCGCATTCTCAGGTCCTGCGCCTGAGTCCGATAGGGAAAGGACATGTTCTTGGATTACGGTCCAGAACTTCCTTATATGGACACAGGGTGGTTTAGAAAATAAGAACTAAATGTACAATTGATGAAAATTCATGAAACTAATTTGAAACGACTCTAGACATGCTAGGGTACTTCCAGTAAATAGAAATTTGAAAACAGCAAGGTTTCAGCATCGTTTAATCAAGTGTATTCATGAAGAACATAGAATAGTGTACAATTGAGATGAAAGATTTAATTCGAGCAATATGGTGGATGAAAATTAGGGCTTTCAGGGCAAACGAAGCCTAACTAGAATCAGTACCTCCAGTTAAAAGTTAAGAGCATGGGGTCGAGTATACATGGACATCAAGAATTTAGAAGAGGGTTTGGGCTCATGCTAGTTGCATAACATGAAAAATCAAGAAGAAAATATAGGCTCGATGGAAAAATATGAAATATAAGGGCTTTTGATACTGATGATTGGATCAACCTACAAACGAAGTTTTATGATTTTTTGCTTGTGAGAATGCCTACCTTTAGTCGTTTTCCTTCTCTAGGGCTAGAACTTGAAGAACGGGGGTTGAGAGCTTGAGCAGCCTTCTCCCCACAAATTCTCCTCCTCCTTGGCCTCTCCTCCTGGTCTAGCAACTCTGGGCAATGAGCTAGGGCCAGCCATGGGGGTTTAGGAGAGTATTTATGTCTCTTATGTTTCTAATTCCTAATAGGACTCTAATTCCTATTTAATTTTGGGATTTTCTATTTCTCTCACCCTTTCCAAGCTTGAGAACTTCTAATTGGGTTAGGAAGGGAGCTAAATTCGTGGCCAAGCAACTAGGGTAGGGTTAGGAATCCAAATCCAACTCAAACTTCCTATTTAATGCATTAAATATCTCTTTTCTATTTAAGTAATAATTAAGTTACGAATTTAAGGTATTTTCCTATTATTTTTCTTTTACAAATATCTAATTTGACCCACAAATTTCTAATGAGTCCATTTACAAAGCCCATTACTTTTTTTTGTTTAATAGGTTTTATTTAATTCTCCTTTCTTTAAATTTCTAATTAATTTAATTAGTTTTTTTTATATTATTAAATTTTTATTTTTCAAAAAATTCAGGTTGCTACAGAGTATTAGCCCAAACATGAGCACTGTGTCAGTTTCACATAGTCAGTCACAATACATCTAATTACCCATTCAAACGACCTTTGTTTCTCGATTATTTGTTACTGTACAAAGTATTGAAAGTACTCTAACTAATAGAGATTGTTTCCCCCGATTTGGATCACCCTAGCATTTGTTTTGATTTTTCAAACCCATAGGTGTCAAACCTAGTTTGAATTGGACTAGGAAAACCCCATATAAAGTACCCCTGCACTGGAATTAGGAAGACGACGAGTTGACATGTCGCCTTCAGAAGGAAACGGGCTGTCGCCTTTAGGGATCAAAAGGCAACAACCTTCTTGTCGCCTTCTTGAAGGCGACAGTGAGCTTGTCGCCTTCTGAACACATAGGGCAGATCAGCCCTGTTTGGCTCGTTTGACGTCGTTTTCGTGCCCCATCTTCTCCTGTGCGAAGATAGTTACTGTTTACATCCATTTATCAACCCATATAAGTTTAAAACATGTTCACATGATGTTTAATTGATCTTACGTTAATGACCATATTCTCTACTTACCGATTATTCACGTTCTTGCCTTGTTACCGAACTTGCTAAACATGCAATGATACTTGCTAAAATTGGTCATGCATGATTAGTGTTTCCTGATTAGCACTCATGTTACTTGCCAAGCATGAAGTTTCCATAAACGAAGTTTCTATAACCGGAGTTTCCATAATCGGATTCACATACGCACTTGAGCGATTCTCACGCGCGGCACGTGCATACACTCTAGCATGATAGGAAAGCCCCTTCTTGGCTTGTGGTGAACTCTCCGTCGGATATTCCTTCTGCCGGACTAGTGACCTCTTGACCAAGGCCTCCTTAAGTCTCTTTTGACCATGGATTCCCACATGGCTGACGAGCAGGTTGTACTATTGAAGTACCTGGAAGTTAGTGTGCACGTATCTCTCTTCTCTTGACATTCTTGACGAGTTGTTTCTCTTCTCATCTTGACTCTGGAGTACACCTCTATTGAACATAAGACCAAAATATTATTAAGTGTTTGGACTAAATTGAAAATATGTCGTTATGCTGCCGGATTGAACTCTTGAACTATCACCTCAACTATGTTGACATTATTGAACTCTTATTACTGGCCATGAATGACTGTAGGTATCTGCATTTAAATTAAGTGAGATGCAGATCGGGCATGGCGAGTGTCCAGGGCTTCAGTCTAGCCCCAATGACAGAGAGTCATAAATATACTGTTAACCATGGGGTATAATGATTACTGGCGTTGCATTTGCGCTGGGAGTACTTGCGTGTTGAATGCTAGATACATAAACCACATACATGTGTCCTAGTGTGCATTCTAAGGTGGCATTGATCCTTAGTGACATTAGTGTCTTCGTGCTTGATGTAACAAGCTAGATACATAAACCACATACATGTGTCCTAGTGTGCATTCTAAGGTGGCATTGATCCTTAGTGCACATTAGTGTCTTGTGCTTGATTACTGTTACATGATAAAAGTTCTTGCTCATGCGTGATTACTTGCTTGCTATTAAAATGGCCAATCTTGTTACATGCTATCTTGTTCTTGCTTGTTACCATCTTCTAGATCATTGTTCACTCTGTCTTCAGATATTGAATACAACCTTCTTGCTAGACTATCTTTACATCTCTTGATCATACAATCTTTCATGATACACTGCACACGTGTTACTATCGTCGTCTAATTGCATTGTACATATCATGTTCATACCCTCTATCTTTTAAATTGTTAAATACTTATATCATTGCTGGAAGATGTAAATCCTACTGGGCGAGTGCGCCCATTACCTACTTTCCAACATTTTAGGTGAACAAGATATTGATGATGTAGAGAATCAAGACTATACTGGGGATGAACAAGAGTGAAGAGTGCTCTCTAGCCTTATTATTGAAGTCTTGTTCTCATAGTAGTATAGTTTGCGAGAAATAGAATAATGTAGTAAGTGTGAGAATAGTGAGAATAGTATGTAATTTTCCCTTACGAGTCTTAATTTGTAGTTAGATTGAAATGAAATATGTACCAATTCTCATTTTCTTTGAAATGAAATAAAGAGTTTGAGCTTTATTATGAGCACAATTAGTTGTGTTATGTGTGATTGCTCGCTAGAGGCTTCTTTGCCGACTGTTCACGTCTCAACGCTCAAATGAATTCTTCCGCTGCCACGCTTTGGGACGTGACACGCCCCATCACGACAGGGACTGTCGTGACTGGGTCGCGACAATGTCGCGACGGTCAACGGATGTTGCGACATAGTCACGGCCAACCTGGGCATCGCAACAAGGTCGCAACACATCGGGGCATTGCGACAAGGTCGCGACCCAATGGGTCGACGCGACCTTAGCCAAGAACATCTAAACTGCATGGTTATACTGATCGGTTGCTTCCTCTTGTTTGCAGGGCTAGATGAGGGCCAGGGTGTCATGGCTCTTGGTGATTGCAGTATATCTGGCCTTCCTGAGCTTCTAGAGGGACAGGTTGGATGAGATGGGGTTCGGGGAGGTCCTCCGCATGGAGCGGATAAGGGCGGATGCTCCCTTGACCTAGACATTGAGGAGCAGGTGGGACGTAGAGGCAACCACCTTCGTGTTCCCATGGGGTCACATGATCCCCGACCTCAAGGACGTAGGTAGGATCACTGGGTTGAGGGTATATGGCCGCTCGGTTAGTAAATTCACCTACCCATGTTATAGAGACATGGCCCAAAGACTCCTAGGGTTGACGGTCGATCGTAGGTCTTCCTTAGTTCCTAGGGTAGACCTACAGGAGAGCTTGGGGCTAGTCCAAACGGGCAGAGAAGTAGGGGAGACTGTAGATGAGCAACTGGATCGGGTAGTGAGAGGGTGTAGAGAGACCCTAGCTAGCGAGCCTAGTGCTCAGGCAAATTTGGATTTGCGGCTCTTCCTCACTTTCTTTCTTGGCAGACTGTTGTTTGCTACGAGTGGTGACGCGATCCACTACCGCTTTCTGCTGCTCCTAGAGGACCTAAATAGGGTAGGAGAGTATGCTTGGGGTACTACCCTTCTGACACACCATTTTGATAGTTTAGGGTCCTCTGACCGATAGACGACGATCAACAGGTTCTTCCCCTTCCTCTAGGTACTTCACTATCTTTCTCCTATCTGATTCAAGTTTTCCAATTTCTGCAAATATGTGCAATGTAACCTTGTGCTACTTCTTTTGCAGGTTTGGACCTACCTTTACCTCCCAGGCCTGGGGTGGGGGACTCTGGAGCGTTCGGGCCTTGTGCCCCTGGCGAGGCGCTTGGTGCCGTGCCGAGACACGCACCCCCCGGAGGAGCAACTGGCGTCCATCTAGAATGCCATCAATGTCTACCCTTAGCTAGATGTGAGTACTATCCTCACTCTAATCTCAGTTGATTTCCTTAAATGCCTTGGATACTAACCAGATGTGTTCTTTGTGTTGCAGGTGGTGTGGCAGCCATACCTAGAGGAGGGAGATGAGGGATAGCCCTGGTTGGAGTCGGCCCGCCCCTACTTTGGTAGGGCGATGTGGGTGCATGCTCTCAACCTGGTGCTTCCCCTCTATCTGCATCTAACTCAACATCGCTCGAGCTGTGTCAGAGTGCCGTGGAGTTCCCTAGCCGAGGCAGGACACCTAGGCCTGGCTGGAGCTTCCGGCTTCTTCACGACACGACCGACTAGCATGAGAGGGCTCATGAGCAAATTGCAGACTGGGAGCACCGAGGGCACTGGGTCACATCCGATGCGCAGACGAACAAGGCATACCTACAGTCCTTCGCCTTGAAATATGGGGCGAGGGTCTATAGGGGCGTTCGACGATAGGTATACCTCTGAACATAGACTTTGTTAAATTCTTTTGTTGAATTTGATCTGACATGATTTGATGTTATGAAGGCGGACGTGACTATCAGATTGCTTCGCTCCAGGCCCTGCTGCACTCTGCCGTGCAGGATCGGGATATCGGTAGGAGGGAGGCGGACCAGCTGGTAAGTACCTACTCAAACGTTGGTAAAATTCCAGTTCCTTCAGCTTACAAATGTTGACAAGTATTTCATGTGCAACGTGTGGAGTTGGCGAGGCTGAGGATGTCACAGGCAGGTGCGTCTTCATCTCGGGCAGCGGTGAGGGACTCCCACACCGACCTTGTCGATCAGCTGGCGGGTGCCTTGAGGAGGGCAGAGAAGGCAGAGGCTGCGTTGGAGGAGAGGGTAAGTGTGATTCGAACTTGATCATTTTCAATTAAAGATTGTATGCTGGCATGCCTTGATACAGGTTGCAGAGCTGAGGACCGCCACTGGCCAGGCGAGCTACTGGCGCGAGCAGGCTAATGCGGTGGTGGTAGCGACTGGTCAGTTGCACCTCCAGGTGGAGACGATAGTAGCAGAGACACCCTGGTGGCGCCTCCACGCGGAGATGATGGTGATGCAGGTGGGGGAGCTATCGAGGGAGCTGGCGACGCAGCGGGTGCAGGGTGGTCAGTGGACCAAGCGGAGTTGTCCTGACTGCGTGCCGAGACATCTGCGCAGTAGATCCACATCGATGAGATGCAGAGCTTGGTGATGACGATTGGCCAAAGCCAGATCTAGAGCAGAAGCAGGAGAAGAGCGAGCAGCACCTCTGTGAGGTAGTATCTAGCAGGTTCCTCCAGACACCGAAGGAATGAGGAGGAAGTGAGGCGCCGGGAGGGTGAGACGAGCACCCGAAGAGTGAGGGGTGGTGGTGAGATGCCACCTCCGCCCGAGAGGCATGAGGGATCCGGGGAGAGTGGTGGTGGACAGTGAGGAGTTTGTGAACCACCTCCCCCTCTTATCTTGTATGATGTTTATATTTAGTGGATCATTCTTTGTGTAAGGTTTAAGAATGTTGAATGATTTGTGATTGACACGAGTGGGAAGTGAGATCTGAGAGAGAAAATTGAGTACATCGTTGTGCTGCTCAAAACATACTGTCCCTGCACACTTAACAAAACAAGTTAGATATACTCTTTGGCTCAGCCCCTTGCATAAGTAAGGATTGACTTTACTTCATGATAGTCAAGGGGCTGAGCCTTATTAAATAGGCGAAAAATAGAAAGTAACAATGCATTCTAAAAAAACACGATATCTCACCTAATTTTTGGTTTTTTGGGTTTTTTGGATTTTCTATTTTTGGGGTTTTTTATTTTTTTTTATTTTTGGTTTTCTATTTTTTGGATTTTCAATTTTCTACAGCAGCACCATCTACATTTGAGTGATTAGCTATGAACCTCATCTCCCTTCCCTTGTTGTCAGACATCCCCTAAGTGCAGTGTGCATATGTCCTCAGCCTCCCTTTGGTTGATTGCCCCTAGTTATTAGTGTTCCTACATAGACCAGGTGTGGGAGTGTTCCGACCATTAGTGAGGGTAGGAAGATGAAATGATATGCGGAACTATCTTAAACAGTAATCTAGAAGGGGGGTTGAATAGATTACTACCAATTAAAAACACTATGGCCTTCTTTTGATCCAACCCTGACTTATCAAAAACTTAAAACATATTTATATAGAATTTGAACTCTGATGTGTGTGCTTATTGTGAGTAGAACGAACAACAACCTATCTAGCGTGTGAGTAATCAACGTGCCTACCAAACATCTACCGTGAAACGTTCAAACCATAGGACACGAAGATTAAGGTGGTTCGGAGTACACAACTTGTGTATCCTATGTCCACCGTCCACACACACACGCAGAACGACTGCTTATGAGCGAGTTCAAGTCTACAACACATACACCAACGTTGTCTAATGCAAACACAAACCACACGTGGATCAAGCACAAGGAATGCTTGAACCACTACCACACACACAAAGTAGTGAAGAGTGGAAAGAAAAGAAGAGTTCAAAGATGTAAAAACAAATCCTGATGTAGAACTCTTCGTAGTGGTCATCCAGAGAAACTTCAAGCTTTGTCTTGATGATTATCAGATGGTGGAGAAGCTTGAATTGTGGACGAACCGACTTCAATCCTACTCAAAGAATAGATCTTCCTTGTTCTGAACAGAGAGTTGAAGCAGAGCAGCAGGGAGAAGCTCTTCTCTTAGGTTTTGCTTAGGGTTTTGATATGGTGGCTTCTTGCTACGAAATACCTCCATATGTTCTATATATATGGGTGTCCAAGTATGGAGAGATGTGCTAAAAGGAAACACTTAATATAGAACATATCCATATCTCGTATCTGACTTTTCTCTTCGTGTCGACAGACAATTTATATCTGTCGACAGCTATGCAGACTTCTGGCTTTCCAGAACCATGATCTTGTTGGAAAGCCTTATCTGTCGACAGGCGATTTCTGGTTGTTGACAGGCAGCATGTATCTGTCGACAGGTACCTTGCATCTGTCGACAACTACTGCTCCATTTGAGCTCCAGTAGCTTGTTTGTTCCTGGATGACCTATCTGTCGACAGGAACCTTCATGGCTGTCGACAGGTGATCACTTGAAGTCCTTTTCTTGTTCTTTTGCTCTTGTATTTGGATGCTTGTCTTGTATGTATTCACACCTACATGAAAAGGATTTTAAATGAGATACAATGAATATATAGGTGATCAATAGAAGTATGATGGTCATTTATTCATCTCTTTCATGTCTTTGTCATTTATTTTCCAAATTTATACAACATCAATTATGTCACTCATCATCAAAAACATTTAAGCGCATGTCATCATACACATTGTAACCCAACATTCGCCCCCTTTTGATGATGACAAAATTAGCAATTTATACAATTGATGTTTT
>CM024758.1:99068471-99111610 GCA_014218235.1 Colocasia esculenta | reverse complement strand
TATATATAGCTATTAATGTCCGGGGCGCTACATCTATTTAAATATCCCTTTAGCTAGGTTTTAATTCTTTATTTAAAATTTTATTTTATCACAAAAATTCAGGTTGCTACACTGGTGGAGAGTCCCTTTCTGTTGGCCTTGAGTCGTTTCAGGCCGTTGGTGCAGTTGTGTACTGCACCTGGAGCGTGTTTCTTTTTCGATGTTTTGTGTCCTTGTGCCTTGAGGGTTCGTGGCCGGTGTGTGGGTTGAGTGTGTTTTGGAACTTCCTAAAGTTGTATTTTAATGATGACCAATGAACATCACTCATACTTTGATTTTGATGATGACATATTATGATTTTGATGATGACATGTTGAACATGTTATACATTTCATACATATCACAATAATACTTAACAACATGGTTTTGATGTGTAATATCTCATATTTTAATGATAATATCTTGTACTAATGGCTTATGTGTTAATTTTCAGGAATATCTAGATTTTGTCATGGTAGTGTCGACACACCCATTGATGGTGTTGACACTGGGTCAGAGTCCCTAAAGCATTTTCATGAAAACAGGGTCAAGTGTGTCGACACAGTCCATAGTCGTGTCGACACTAGACCCAATTCCCAGGAGACCCAGTTGCCCGACTGGGACAGTGTGTCGACACAGCCAGTGGCATTGTCGACACTAGACCCAGCTTCCAGAAGACTCTTTTTGGACAATTGGGACAGTGTGTCGACACACTC
The DNA here is from genome assembly GCA_014218235.1 of Colocasia esculenta. NCBI lineage: Eukaryota > Viridiplantae > Streptophyta > Magnoliopsida > Alismatales > Araceae > Colocasia > Colocasia esculenta. The sequence goes on along the minus strand of CM024758.1, from coordinate 99,110,876 downwards.
AGTGGTAGTTTCGACACACTCCGGTTGAAACTCAAAAACATGATTTTCTCTGGACACGTGGCTGCTTGGAAATTAACGGATTTGACCTAGATTTTTGTGCCCACGCCCCCCAAGGCACCTTATGGATATATGGGGCTATAAATACCCATGTTTCTTGTACTCCAAGGTAATCCCACGAGGAGAGAGACCAGACATCTCCAGAAAAGGGTGTGGCGGTTGCAGAAAGGGAAAAAGGGAGCAGAGTAGTGTTGTTGGTTGGAGAACGTGAAGAAGAAGAGAAGAGAAGAGGAGAGGATAAAGTATCAGCATCCAGAAAGGGAGCAGAGCAGCGCCATCAGATTGAGGAGCAGAAGAGCAGCAAAGGAAGAAGAAGAACTGGCAATCCGGTGCCACTGAAGCAGAGCATCGTGATTGAAGAAGATCTCCAATGAATTCCTTCAAGCATCTTCAATCCAAGCTTCTGCAAGTCTTCTTCATCAAGGAACATCCAAGTCACATCTATTTCATTTTATTTCTTGGAGTGTTCATCCAGGTTTTCATTGTGTGATCTGTGTATGTGTTCTACACAATCACTTAATTCTGTTTGTTCTATTTTTATCATTGTATTGAGATAGATTGGGCTAGAGGATCTATTCTCTAACTGATCTTGTTCTAGCAGAACTTGGATCTTTCGTGGTCCAAAAGGTTTGGAGCCGTAGTGCTCTAGTTTTGAGCCGTTGTGCTCAAGTGCTTGTGAGTCGTCGTACTCATAAGTGGTTTGTGGAGTAGGTCGTCATACCTATCTCCGGGTTTTCTTTGAGTCATTGTACTCAAAGGGTTTGGAGTCGTCGTGCTCCGGTTGTTTCTTGAGTCGTCGTGCTCAAGGGTGTTTGGAGTCGTCGTGCTCCAGTGTGAGTTGTACTCTTTTGAGTAGTGGAGCCTCACTATGTGAGGGGTGGACGTAGGAGTCACTGGAGGTGATTTCCAAACCACCTAAAAATCCTCTGTGCATGGTTTGTATTGTGTTTGACTTTGTATTACGCTAGATGCATGCATAGGTATTTCGTTCACACTTCTAATTGATTTGCTCACACACACTAATCACACATATTGCATCTGTTCAGTGGGGTTTCATTTGAATAGATATCTTAATCGAAGTAATTTTTAAATTGCTTTAGTTTCCGCTGGAAATCTATTCAACCCCCCTTCTAGCTTTGCCATTATCCACTTATCCGATCCTACATGGTGTGGTCTGTTCTACCCTTTTTGGCTCGTGGTTCCTTGCGTGTGGCTTTTGGCAGGTCTCTTGTGGAAATCATCCTTCATGTTAGCCATGTTGTTTCGGCCTCGAGTGCAACTGTGTTGCATCTTGCCTGGTTTTTGGTGCTTGTGGTGACACCCTCTGCTCCTGCTCGAGTGGTTCATTTTGTTCCGTTTGGAGCCTGTGTGCATTGTATTGTGCCTTGGGTGGCTCTTGGTATTTGTGTTGGAACCGTATGTTGTGCCGTGTGTCCTGATCGTAAGCTTCGTGCATCGCTTCGCGAGTTTGCTGAGTGTTCGAGGATTCCACCTCTGGGCACCTTGTGCTGGCCGATGCCTTGTGGTTGTACCGTTACCGCTGTGGCGTGGCTGCTCTTGATTTGTCTAGGTAGCCCTATCGGTGTTACACCAGGCTTTGGTCGTGGCCTGTGTCCGGGTTCCCCTCTCACTTTGGGGAGCGAGTGTGTTCGGTTGTGGTACTCTGCTTCGGTTTGGATCCCTTTGAGGTTGAATGCTGTCTTCGACCTCTGCAGTTGTTTCATTTCCCATGCAGTTTGCCGACGTCTTGAGTTGTCTGGCCTTGCCAACCTCAGACGTCTTCCTTAGTTTTGCCTCTGCGCGTGTGCCTGTGGAGCGTGTGGTTTAGCTTTCTGTGGCTCCACAGTCATTGTGTGTCCTTGTCGAACCATGAGGACGATCTGGGTGAGATCTAGTGGTGCCGGTGGACACTGTCTTGCTCTCTGTGGGTTCTCCACGTGCGTGTTTTCCACTTGGTTTTGGGTCATCATTAAGAAGCTCTCGTTTGGCCTTGCCATAGGTACTAGCTGTTGCTAGATGTACGGAGCCATTCAACGGAGTCTTGTGGATGACCTCTTGGCGTTTTTCTCAGTTGCCGTCAGTAGCTGGGACCTCTGTCTAGTTGTTGGTGACAGAGTGAGTTATTGACCGATTGGTCTCAACAGTGTGGTCTATTGAAGGTTCAATCGTGGTTTTCGACTAGCGGTTTCAGTGTTTCTGGTCGGTTTGGTGCGCGCCGTGCCTGTGGAGTTGTCGACATCTGATTGTGTGCTCTGCACCGGTTGGTGGTGGCTCTGTGAGCTGTCGAGTGTCTGGTTAGGCACTCCCTTTGGTGGCAGGGTTTGGTGTGTGACCACCGGAGAAGTCGCGGTGCGACTTAGTGGTCCCTTTGCACCTGTTGTTTTCTCCAACCGGGTTTCGCCCTTAATTTCGAGGATGAAATTATTTTTTGGTGGATGTATTGTACATCTCGGGCTTTTCGGTTTTCTCGTTCATGTGTTGGATGACTGGCCACTGACGCGTCTGGGCTGGGCGATGTGTTTGTGTCACGACGGAGGTGTCCGTCGTGACAGTCACCTGTTGCGACCACTTTCTGCGTCGCGTTCTTGTCGCGCCCGGTCAACGGGTCACGATTGCTTTCCACTTTTCGGTTGTCTGACGCCTGTCAGAGTGGCAGGCATGGCAGGCTGACCTGTCAGGTTGTCGCGGCATCCCTTGGGGGCACGTTTTGGTTGCGGTGTGGGCGGCCGTCACGTTAAAGTTGGTAACGTGACGCCCCGCCCCGTCGCGTTCTGGGGGCCGAAGGCTAAAAGCCTTGGCCGGTGCCCCTTCTTCCTTCTTTCCCCTTTTCCTTCCCTTCCTCCTCGCTGAGGTGGGAAGCCTCCTTCCCCTTGTTATCCAGAGATTGGAGCTCGTTGGAGGTGCCGGCGGCTCGTGGTGGAGCGACAGAGCGGCGAGGAGTGAGGAGGATGCGGCCGTGGCTTCGTGAAGACCCTTTTGGGGGTTCGGTTCTTCATTTCTATAGGGATCTCTTGTGCCCATACTTGTTGGTGTGGATTGGGAGTTCTCGTGTTGGTAGATAGCTTTCCAGCTTTCCCCCTGCTCCCCTCCCCATTGTATGCATGTTTGTGTTGTGTGGGCGATCCGGGATGTAGCATCCTAGCGGTCTGCCTTCCAGCTGATGTCGTGACCTCTAAGCACGTCGCGACATCAAGAGAGGCGTCACTACTCCGATCGGACGCGACCTTATCGCGGCACTGGTGGCCGTCACGATAGGAGTCGTGTCGCGATCTGGTTCCTTGTCGTGACAAGTTTCTCTTGTCGCGACCTGCTTTCCCATCGCGACCTGGCGCTTGTCGCGGTTGCCCTGTCCGTTGCATTGCCATCGCGATGGCTCAGGAGGGCGCGACAACATCTGGTTTGCCTCGGGTGTTTCCGTGGCAGCGGTTGGCGTGTCGGCGTGTGCCCTAGGGCAGGGTTGCCCTTAGGACCTTCTGGTAGGGAACGCAGCAAGTTGCCTCCCTGCATTCAATGACCGAAGGTGACACCTTCGTGGCCGTGTCCTAGCGATGGTGCTAGGAGGCTCGTGTCTGTCTAATAATCGATTGTCTGACTGTCAATCCATTATTAGAAGTGTGATGGTTTCTGTTCTGTCTGGTGGTGTTCCGGTTTCTTGGCCGTGCCGTGTGTGCCGGCGTTGGCCGACGGCCCTTCTGGGGGTTTCCGGAAGGGGTGCGTGCGTGCCTGTGCCTGCTGGGCTTGTATTGGTTACAAGTCATTGTGCTATTTTCTGTGGTGGTTCCCCGCCATTCTCTTTCGCCCGATGCTAGGCGCTTGAGGCTTGTCCATGAGACATGTTGTTACCGTTACCTGGGACCCCCAGCCCCGCGCATCTGTTAGAGGGAGTTCTCCGAGCGGCGGGCGTGCTCAAGTCTCGGACTTGGAGCAGAAGGGGAAAATGGTGAGGACAACGGCATAGAGTCGTTTATGGAGCTCTCTTAGCTGGGTCTGGGTCACCGAGGTGGTTAAGGCGCTCTTCCGTTGCGGACTAGCTAGTCCTTCTCACTGCCTAGCTCTGCGTTGGTTCTGGAGCTGCGTAGGGAGGTCAGGCGTGGGGCCGCAGTTTCGCCGGACTGCGGTGGTTGTGGTTGGTCTCTACTGTGGCTCGCTAGCCTCACTCTACCGGGGAGGTTGTAGGCAGGAGTCGACGGTTGGCGAGCGAGAGGGGTGGACTGTGTGTCCCTCTCTTAGATGCCTGTGGCGGTGGCTTGGTTGCTCTTACTGTGACGGAGTTTCTCACATTGTTTCCAAGTGAGTCTGGTTGCCCTAGTTTGCATGGTGGTTGTAGCCTGGCCGTGTCTAGTTTCTGTGGGCTTGGTTGGTTTGACCTTGTGGGCCGTGCTTAGTGGTTTCCACTCTGCGGGTTCTCTTGGGGTGTCGAGTGCTGACACTCGACTATTGTTTCTATAACCCGTTCCTTGGTGCTGTTCGTGGTGGCACCGGTGTGTAGTTCCCTGACCTCGTGGCGTGTCCAGGGTCCAGGGTGGTTCTACTTGTGGGCCCTCGACCTTGTGGAGGTCTGAGGTGGCTGTGTCTGTGGTGAGACATTGTTTCTCACTTAGTTGCTTGGTGTCTCTCGTGGTGACACCTAGTCGTTCCTTCCCGACCTCATGGAGGTCCGGGATGTTGGTGCTTATGTCGTGAGACTCTCGTCTCACTTGGTTGCTCTGGTGTTCCGTGAGCTTCTTGTCTCGGCGGGTGTGTGCCGAGGTGTTGCTTTCGCATATTGTTTGACTCCGCTGGTTCTGCTGGAGTCGTGTTGGGCCCGACTCTAGTTGTGGGTCATGGCATTTCTCTGTTCTGCTGCTTTGTAGCTCTCTGCAGTAGGGTGTTCCCACTTTACTACTTTGTAGAGTAGTTTTGCTTCCGCTTTGTTGGAGTTCCTGCTGCTCTAGCTGGTAAGGGACTAGTTATCCCTACTGAGCCTTATTTGCGAGGCTCACCCCCTACTCTCTTCAGTAGGGACTCGCTATCACAGGAGTTCGTTGTCGGACGTCGTGGTGGCGGCTTGTTCGCCGTGCGTTGCCTGCAGTGTGAGTTGTGAGCTTGAGTGCTTGTATCGTGAGTTGAGAGTGGCCTTTTTGAAAGTCCTCGAGGTATGCCCCTTAAGGACTGCACCTTTATTTCTATACCTGTACTTTTATTTGGGACATAGTTACATAATTTTTTTATTAATGTACGAACTTCTTGTTATAGTTATTTGAATTCATTGCTTATCTCACTGGACTAAATTCTAACCCTTCCAGGTCTTCGGATCCGTGGTTGGCGACACGACCTTCGGGGTCCCTGGCGGGGGTCCGGGAGGTCGGGTCGTTACACTTCTCTTCTTCTTCTTCTTCTACCAACCTCCTCCCTCTATTCCTTTTAGATTTTCCCAGGTGGAAGACGCTATTCTAAAATTCCTTGGCTAGAGCCTATGATAAAGGCGCTCCCTATAGCATCTATCAATCTCCTGTGAGAGTGGAAGCTGACGACAGTCTTGGTGCTGGCAAGGAATTACCATAAGATTGTACACATCTGGGACAATATTACTGCACTAATGGAGTTGTGGCATCTCCAGACGCATACCTTTATCTTCCCTACTTTTGAATCCACCATACTGCTCGAGGAACTAGAGATTATGCTTGGGCTTCCCAAGGACAAGAAGGGGTCAGAGTACCTCATCTCTCACACTGTTGCCCCCATCGACTCTTGGGCTATACTTGGGGAGATTACCACAAAGACCTGGGATCTGCAGAGCATGAAAAACCCAGGCCACATGGCTGATTGATGGTGACTCTGGGACTACATGATAGACTTCTCCACTGCTTGCTTTGACCCATGGCTTATTGGTGGTGACTTCAATAGCTACCTGGGACTCCATGAGAAGAGAGGCGGCAAGAGGAACCTTTCCAGATCTATTATGGATTTCCAAGCCTGTGTGTCTACTACGGGGATTGAAGATTCTGGCTTCATCAGGAGTAAATTCACTTGGTTCAATGGGCAGGAACATAATAGCATTTGGATCAAAATTGGCAGATTTTTTTCAACGCCAAATGGGCAATTTCCTGCCCTGCTGTTCATGTTCAACACTTGGACAGAGCTTGTAGTGACCACAACCCTCTTCTCATCTCTAGTACCATTGAAAAAATGAAAGGGTGTTGGCCTTTTGGTATGGCAAATAGCTAACCTAGAGGGGGGGGGGGGGTGAATATGTTTTCTAAAATCTGAAATAGAAACTTAAGACACAAAAAATTATCACTTGAAAGTTTGGTTAGTTAAGTGTGATAAAGAGTAGCGGTGCGGAAGTAAATAAACAATCACATAAAGGACACAAGAAATTTATCTTGGTTTGGCCCTTCCCACATGGAAGTCTTATGTCCAGTTCCCAAGCAATGTCTTGTGATTTTACTAACCAAGGGTATAGTCCCCCTCACAGACAGTACAACACCCAGTACCCAGCTGGTCTTCTTCTCTTTCCCAGGCAAGAAGGCAGCCCACTTCTCTTACAGGTTAAGAAGCCAACTTCCTGGTACAAACCCTAGTGCGGTTCTGCTAGACTTAACCCCTAGCTAGGTTCTACACTGTAAACAGTTCTACAGCTGGACATAAGTCTTTCTTATAGAAGAAAGAACAAAGCTGAGAGTTGGAACAAATGAATACCAACTAAAAGAAACTCTCAGCGAAAAGACTCTCTCCCTTAGATTACAAAGATGCACACAGAGAGAGTGAAGAGAGGAGAAGGAGCTTGAAGCTTGAGGGCTTCAGATGCTTGAACACTTCTTCTTGGGCTCAGGCTCTTTCTCTCTTTTCCTTTGAGTGTATGTGGCGTTTAGGTTCTTCACTGGATGTACACTCTTTGAAAAATATTCAGGAAAGCTCCATTTTCTTCTTAAGCCTTGCTTCATCTTTTATATGAGAGGCTTTGAATAGATTCATTGAAGTTCTAGCTGTTGCTCATCTTCTCTTTCTTCTGATATTTTGTAGTCTACGAGATCTGCAAGCATAGAAGAAAGTGTTTAAATAAAAGTGTGTTTCTGTCAAAAAGGTTCATACCTCTATGTTTCCTATTGTCTCCCAGAAGTGGTAGGTAAGCCCCTTTTTATCTGACAGGAGAGAAGAGATCTAGACAGATAAAAAGATCTTCTGTCAGAAATATGTTTGACTTTTCATTAGGTGCCAAAAACATTTGAAACATCTGAGTATAAAGGAAATCAATGTTTAAGTTGAAATTGTTGTTGTGCTCAAATCGTTCTTTAAGTAAAGGCAGATCGTTACAGCGATCAAATCGTTGTTTAACTTATGGAATCGTTGCAACAATCAAATCGTTGTTTTAGTGAAGGAAAATCATTGTTTGCTATTAAATCATTGTTTGAGCAAATCGATGATGAAATTATAACGAATCATTGTAGCGATCAAATCATTGTTTCACTTACTGAATCGTTACAACGACCAAATCGTTGTTTCACTTAACAAATCGGTACAACAACCAAATCGTTGTTGAACTTATGAAATCGTTACAACGATCAAATCATTGTTTTATATATGAAATCGATGTGAGACTTAAATCGTTATTTCACTTATGAAATCGATGTGGCACTTTGTGAACTGAAATCGATGTATATTGAATAGACATCGATTTGACTTTTTTAGTGCAAAACACAAAGCGATAGTTTCATAAATTTACATTTATTAGGAAAATATGATATTAAATATATTTAATAATATTTAATTAATCATAAGTTTTGTTATCACCAAAATATAAGAGTAAAATGTAAAAGTGGTTCAACAATCTCCCACTTTTTGGTGATGACAAAACTTATGAGAATTTTCTGACAAAAATACTTAAGGCATAGAAAATACAAAAAATTCATAGATAAAGCATACCATGCATTTTCTCCCCTTTTGTCACTAACAAAAAAGGAAGGATCATTTACTCCCCTTTTTGTGAAAATTTCTTACCAATGAGGGGTTCAACAATGATTGACATTAATGAATAACTCCCCCTTAGAGTATGCTCCCTCTGAGCATGAGACTCCCCTTTATGTGAGGCAAGTCATGTCATGCCCCACCAATTTCGCAGCGGAATAAATCGACGAGAATGTGAATCAAGTACATAGTAGAGAAAAATGTACAAAAATTGAATAATTCAGAGCATCTATCGAACAATAAATTGAATAAACTCTTCTTTTCATTGAAATTCCACTAAGACTATTACAACCACTAATTTCGGAGCCAATACATAGGTCTCAATAACATAATTACGTTGAAAAGAAATCTAAAGCAATAACTACTAGACTCCATGGTACTAAGGTAACTTCATGAGTTGACTCCAGGTCGCTCATCACTCTGGTCCTGTCCCATTGGTGTGTGTGACGTCAAGGTCTGACTTACCTGAGACATAACAACAAATAACGAAGGGTGAGCGATAACGCCCAGTAGGACTTAAATCTCAGGATCAAGCGGGCTAAAGTGATTAATGCTTTAATGGCAGAGTAACTAATGATAGAGAGAGTCATGTAAGGTCGAGAAAGTAATAGCACAAGTAACGTGGTTCAAATAGTAGATGAATCAAGTATAGCACGACGATTAAAGTCAAGTCGCGATAGAAACGATAACAACACGATAGCAAATAACATCAAACAATAGCAAGCAATATGTATAACAAGGAGAGAGAAAATAGTTAGCCATATAGAGAGTAAATTGCACTTTGATTGATTTTCTTATCAATCGAAATAATATAGCACTTTTGATTAACTTCCGTTAATCAAAATAGTAATGACACTTTGGTTATCCGTAGATACCCGAGAGAGAGAATATAGCACTTTTGTTGTCAATAGACAATGAGAGAATATAGAACTTTTTGTTGATTATCTTAGATTAATCTTGATAGTATGACACTTGGATGTAATGCCGACATCCTGATCATTTAACTCCCGCGGGAAAATGGCACTTTCGGGCGCTCCCCCTAGGACCTGATCGGGCCCTATTGTGCTGTCATTGGTTATGTTGTTTATCTTTTGACAATCAGTAATGGCCAATTTGAGAGTACCAAGAAATAGATAAGAGCACTAGATGAATAGACGAGATAGTAGAGTGAACGTGAATAGATGAGCGAGTAGAGTAAAGATGAGAGCTAGTGGGCATTGCATGTAACATGTCGAGTAACCAGGCGATAGTAACAGTTGCACAACACACGCACTTGGTGTTGGCAGTCGGGTGGAAATTCACGACCCTACCACTGGCCTTGTTAAGAATAGGTCCAGAGGTCCGGCGTGATTCAAGATGAGAGTGAACTTCTAATAGTCGTTTGGATCATATAGATCCCTAAAGGGTATCATAGGTGTTAGGGTACAACCGGCTCGTCGACCATGTGGGAATCCATGGACAGAGGAGACATACGGAGGCCTTGAACAAAGACTTACTAGTCCGGTAGAAGGAGTATCCGTCGGAGAGTTCATCTAAGTCAAGAAGTGTGTATATAGAAACAAGTGCTCGACGTTCTAGAGGAGTTCTAGAACAGTGGAGCGTCGATATTGGTATTCCCAAAACATCACGAGAAACGATAGATAAGTATTTTTTTAAAATATGGTAATTTAATTACATTTTACCAGATGTATTATGAAATAATTTCATGCCAAATTATGCCATAATTGGATGGTTCAAAGTGTGTGTAAGTGTTATGAATTTGTAGATAGAAAAGATCATGTGCATGTATTTTAATCATACATAATTGTTTAGTTATAACAAGTGTTATTTTCTGTATGTATGACTGTTAAACAAGAGTACAAACACTGTAGATAATCGAGCATTGCTGAGACAGGGGTTTTCTTGCAAAAATTCCAGATCGCAACGTACCCTAATGAGGGTCGCGATGGGGTCAACTGAGATAGCGACAAGGTCTTGTACAGGTCACGACAGGCTTGCCGGTTCGGGCAGGCAGATCGCGACGGGGTTGCATGAGGGTCGCAACGGCCTGGTCAGCAGATCGCGACGACAGGTCCTGTGGCAATCAGATCGCGGCAGAGCGCTCTGTCGCTACGGCCCTTGTGAATGCGGCCTATCGGGCCGTCGCGTTCACAGGGTCTGCGCCAAGTCTGAACAGGGAAAGGACATTACATTGGATTGCGGGCCAGAACTTACCCTATTTGACACAGGATGATTCATAAATTCACAACTAATTGTATAGTCAACGAAAAATCATGAAACTAGTGCACAACGACCTAGACATGCATGGGTACTTACAATAAATAGGAATTGGAAAACAATCAGGGTTTAGACATGTTTTAAACACGGGTAATCATGACGAACATGAAATAGTACATAGTTGAGATCAACGATTAAATTTGCAAGATCGGATGAATCAAATTTAGGGCTTTTAGGGGCAAAAGATGCCTAACATGTATGTTCCTACAGTAAAATCTCGTGGCATGGAGTTGAGTATACAAGGAGATCAAGAATTAAGAAGAGGGTTCGTGGTCATGTAAGTTGCAGAACATGAAAAATCAAGAACAAAAGATATGCTCGTTGGAAAATTATGAAACCAAAGGGCTTTTGCTCCTCATAGATGAGACATCCTACAGAAAAAGTTTCATGGTTTATGCTCGTGAGAATGCCTACTTTGACTCGATTTTTCTCTCCTAGGGCAAGAACTTGAAGAACTCGGGATGAAGCTGGAGAGAGACTTCTTCTCCACAAATTCTCCTCCTCCTAGACTCCTTCCCACGTCCAGCAATCCCTTGGCACGAGCTAAGGCCGGCCATGGGGTCTTAGAGGAGTATTTAAGCATCTCCTCATTCAATTCCCTTTCCTAGTTTAACTCCAATTCTTTTAATTCTGAGTTTCCAATTTTCCTCTCCCCTTTTTAGGCATGAGATCTCCTAATTGGGTTAGGATGGAAGCTAATTTCGTGGCCAACCCACTATGGTAGGTTTAGGAATCCCAATCCAACTCAAACTTCCATTTTAATGCATTAAATACCTCTTTATAATTAAGTATTATTTTAGTTACGAATTTAGGGTATTTTCCATTATTCTCCTTTTAGAAATTCATCTTTTGGCCCACTAATTTCTAATGATTCTATTTCCAAAGTCCATCAATTTATAGAATTTAACTTATGGGAATTCCCCTTTTAATTGGAGAATAATAGAGTTTGGATTTTCTCATTTGAATTTATTCATGGCCATGAGAGGTCTGTTGATCCAATTTTCTCATGATAGATTATCAATACATATTGTTAAAGTCTACCCATCATTTGATTTTAAATTGTTAATCCACTTGGCTTATATAATAATGGGTTTTCCGAATTATTCTTTAATTGCCATAATAAGTCACCTAAATTCTAAAACTCGGTCTGGAATATTTTCTGTGCCCCAATTTCTTAATGGGTCATTAGGGAATATTATTTAAAGTATAACTTTTATTTTTACAAATTTTTATATACGCTTTTACGCATGTGATAATGATGCGTATCATTTATCTAGTTTAAATGTTTTTTATTAATTGACAAAATTTCAATTTATTTAAAATTTTAATTAAAATAAATTTCGGGATATTACATCCTCCCCCACTTAAAAAGAATTTGGTCCTCAAATTCCATGACTCCTTCAATTAAATATGAATCATCATACCATACTAAGAGTATTAATCGAGACGAATTTATATTTACCTTCCATGGTTCTTACTTCGTCATTTGGGACTAGGTGTTGCCGAAACTTCGAGTCTATCCTTATGTGTTGATTCTCCGTAACGTTGTCTTTCTCGGGGCAATTCCTAATCTTATGGTCTGAGCTTCCACATCGGAGACACTTCCCTTGATTCTTTCAGCAATCTTTCGACATGTGGCGCCTTATAGCAATTCTTGCATCGGCCTTCGTGATTGAGAGTTAAACGCCATCCTTTTATTGTTCTGTTTACCCTTACCACTGTTTGGTCACTCCTTTTTGTCATAGGGTTGAGATCTTTCACACTAGTAGCTGATTCTTCTAAGAGTGGACAGTCACGCAGCTGATGTCTCGAGTTGCCACAACGTAGGCATGCTCCAATTCTTCGCCAACACTCCTTGGCCACATGACCTAGCTTGTAACAATGAAGGCAGAAAATCTCATTGTTACGATTCACTTGCTGGTTGGCCTTCTTTCCATGGTTATATCTTCTCTTCCTATTCTGATTGGTTTCCTTTTTAATCTTCTTAGTCGCTTCCAGAGCTCTTCCTAGCAGTTGAGCGGCTTGCTGACATGCTAGAACTAGCCTTTTAGTTGGTCTCATATCGACGTCCATTAAGAGTTCCTTCTTCTCACAAATCCTCTCGGAAAAATATTTGGTGTTGAAGAGTTCTAAAAATTCATCCCACTTTATATTGATGTTGGGTAATTGATGACTGGCTGCTTCCCACCAAGCTCTAGCATCGCGGTCTAACTGGAAGATTGCTAGAAGGACTTTCTCCTGCTCTGAACATTACATAACTCTAAAGATTCATTCCATCGCCTTCACCTTTTTCGGCTTCATCGGGATCCAGAGTTCCATTAAACCTAGGGGGATTTATTCGTGGAAGTTCCCATATAAGTCTCCAGCCCCATTTCTTGCTCTTGCTTGAATTAAGTTGTTAAGGGCTTGAGTCAACCCCTGTACGGTCCATTGTAATTCGTCCATTGGTGCACGCTCGCCAGCCATCTCCTCTAGTCTCCTGCGAGCAATAATAATTTGTTAATTTCTTTTTAAACTTAAGGTGTTTGTACATATAGTTAAGCTCCTAGCATAACCCCAAGCTTTACCCAATCTCTCACATAGGTATGGTGGTGTCTTAGACACGTGTCATGGCAGTTCACCTAGAACATCCTAGGACCTAAAATATCCTAATAAGGACATCCTAGGCTCTGATACCAACTGTCACGCCCCGCCAATTTAGCAGCGGAATAAATCGGGAGAACGTGAACCAAGTACATAGTAGAGAAAAATGTACAACAGTTGAATAATTCAGAGCATCTATCGAACAATAAATTGAATAAACTCTTCTTTTCATTGAAATTCCACTAAGACTATTACAACCACTAATTTTGGATCCAATACATAGGGCTCAATGACATCATTATGTTGAAGAGAAATCTAAAGCAATAACTACTAGACTCCATGGTACTAAGGTAACTTCATGAGTTGACTCCAGGTCGCTCATCACTCTGGTCCTGTCCCATTGGTGTGTGTGACGTCAAGGTCCGACTTACCTGAGACACAATAACAAATAACAAAGGGTGAGCAATAACGCCCAGTAGGACTTAAATCTCAGGATCAAGCAGGCTTAAAGTGATTAATGCTTTAATGGCTGAGTAACTAATGATAGAGAGAGTCATGTAAAGTCGAGAAAGTAATAGCACAAGTAACGTGGTTCAAATAGCAGATGAATCAAGTATAGCACGACGATTAAAGTCAAGTCACGATAGAAACGATAACAACACGATAGCAAATAATGTCAAACAATAGCAAGCAATATGTATAACAAGGAGAGAGAAAATAGTTGGCCATATAGAGAGTAAATTGCACTTTGATTGATTTTCTCATCAATTGAAATAGTATAGCACTTTTGATTAACTTCTGTCAATCGAAATAGTAATGGCACTTTGGTTATCCGTAGATACCCGAGAGAGAGAATATAGCACTTTTGTTGTCAATAGACAATGAGAGAATATAGCACTTTGTGTTGATTGTCTTAGATTAATCTTGATAGTATGGCACTTAGATGTAATGCCGACATCCTGATCATTAACTCCCGCGGGCAAATGGCACTTTCGGGCGCTCCCCCGAGGACCTAATCGGTCCCTATTACGCTGGCATTGGTTATGTTGTTTATCTTTTGACAATCAGTTAATGGCCAATTTGAGAGTACCAAGAAATAGATAAGAGCACTAGATGAATAGACGAGATAGTAGAGTGAACATGAATAGATGAGCGAGTAGAGTAAAGATGAGAGCTAGTGGACATTGCACGTAACACGTCGAGTAACCAGGTGATAGTAACAGTTGCACAACACACGCACTTGTGTTGGCAGTCAGGTGGAAATTCACGACCCTACCACTGGACTTGTTAAGAACAGGTCAAGAGGTCCGGCATGATTCAAGATGAGAGAGAACTTCTAATATCCGTTTGGATCATATAGATCCTTAAAGGGTATCATAGGTGTTAGGGTACAACCGGCTCGTCGACCATGTGGGAATCCATGGACAGAGGAGACTTACGGAGGCCTTGAACAAAGACTTACTAGTCTGACAGAAGAGTATCCGTCGGAGAGTTCATCCAAGTCAAGAAAGTGTGTATATAGAAACAAGTGCTCGACGTTCTAGAGGAGTTCTAGAACAGTGGAGCGTCGATATCGGTATTCCCAAAACATCACGAGAAACGATAGACAAGTATTTTATTAAAATATGGTAATTTAATTACATAAATACCAGATGTATTATGAAATAATTTCATCAAATTACGCCATAATTGGATGGTTGAAAGTGTGTGTAAGTGTCATGAATTTGTAGATAGAAAAGATCATGTGCATGTATTTTAATCATACATAATTGTTTAGTTTATAACAAGTGTTATTTTCTGAATGTATGACTGTTAAACAAGAGTACAAACACTGTAGATAATCGAGCATTGCTGAGACAGGGGTTTTCTTGCAAAAATCCCAGATCGCGACATACCCTAATGAGGGTCGCACGGGGTCAACTGAGATAGCGACAGGGTCTGTACAGGTCGCGACAGGCTTGCGGTTCGGGCAGGCAGATCGCGACGGGTTGCATGGGGTCGCGACGGCCTGGTCAGCAGATTGCGACGACAGGCCCTGTCGCGATCAGATCGCAACAGAGCGCTCTGTTGTGACGGCCCTTGTGAACGCGGTCTATCGGGCCGTCACGTTCATAGGGTCTGCGCCCAGTCCTAATAGGGAAAGGACATTACATTGGATTGCAGGCCAGAACTTACCCTATTTGACACAGGGTGATTCATAAATTCACAACTAATTGTATAGTCAACAAAAAATCATGAAACCAGTGCAAAACGACCTAGACATGTATGGGTACTTACAATAAATAGGATGGAAAACAATTAGGGTTTAGACATGTTTAAAACACAGGTATTCATGATGAACATGAAACAGTACATAGTTGAGATCAACGATTAAATTCGCAAGATAGGATGAATCAAATTTAGGGCTTTTAGGGGCAAATATGCCTAACATGTATCCGTTGCTATAGTAAAAATCTCGTTGCATGGGGTTGAGTATACAAGGGGATCAAGAATTAAGAAGAGGGTTCGGGGTCATGCAAGTTGCAGAACATGAAAAATCAAGAACAAAGATATGCTCGTTGGAAATTATGAAACCAAAGGGCTTTTGCTCTTGATAGATGAGACATCCTACAGAAAAAGTTTCATGGTTTACGCTCGTGAGAATGCCTACCTTGACTCGATTTTTCTCTCCTAGGGCAAGAACTTGATGAACTCGGGATGAAGCTTGAGAGAGACTTCTTCTCCACGAATTCTCCTCCTCCTAGACTCTTCCCACGTCCAGCAATCCCTTGGCACGAGCTAAGGCCCCATGGGGTTTTAGAGGAGTATTTAAGCATCTCCTCATTCCCTTTCCTAGTTAACTCCAATTCTTATTTAATTCCGAGTTTCCTATTTCCCTCTCCCTTTTTAGGCATGAGATCTCCTAATTGGGTTAGGATGGAAGCTAATTTCGTGCCAACCCACTAGGGTAGGTTTAAGAATCTCATCCACTCAAACTTCCATTTTATGCATTAAATACCTCTTTTATATTAAGTATTATTTTAGTTACGAATTTAGGGTATTTTTCTATTATTCTCTTTTAGAATTCCTCTTTTGGCCCACTAATTTCTAATGGGTCTATTTCACAAAGTCTATCACTTAATAGAATTTAACTTATGGGAATTCCCCTTTTAATTGGAGAATATAGAGTTTGGATTTTCTCATTTGAATTTATTCATGGCCATGAGAGGTCTTTTGATCCAATTTCTCATGATAGATTATCAATACATATGTTAAAGTCTACCTATCATTTGATTTAAATTGTTAATCCACTTGCTGATTAATAATGGGTTTTCCGATTATTCTTTAATTACCATAATAAGTCACCTAATTCTAAAACTCGGTATGGATTTTTTTCTATGCCCCAATTTCTTAAGAGTCATTAGGGAATTTTATTTAAAGTATAAATTTTATTTTTACAAAATTTTTATATACGTTTTACGCATGTGATAATGATGCGTACATCTTATTCTATTGTTAAATTTTTTATTATTGACAAATTTCCATTTTATTTAAAATTTTTAATTTAATTATTTCTGGGTTATTACAAGTCAGATCTTCATGGTTCCTTTGATCTGTTGATCAATCTGGTCATCATCTGTCGACATATGCTCATTGGTGTTGACAGCTATTGTTGTATTGCGTTTGTTGATCTTGACCTTTCACATGTTATTTGTCAAATCTTCAGAATTATTGCCTGCATTGTTCAGAGAGACTTGCAAACCATTGTAAGTAATACTAAAATTTAAAAATAAACTAGTGACTACTCCCTCTTCAGATATGAGTTAGATGAAGAGCTGACAGTCACCATGTCTTGAGCATCCTTTTTTACCGATGCTCCAGGCTATCCTGCAAACAACTTATTCAGAAGTAGGTACCCAAATCTTTTTGGGTCCTTGATGGTTAGATGCATAAAATATCCTTTGGAATCCATACTAGATGCCTTGTTGTGCAGGTGTTTACTGTGTGTCCTAATTTATTGCAATGTGAACAACAATGAATATATTTTGTTTTGCAGTTTCTTATTATCTTTGTAATGTCTGTTTAGAACACAATTCATGGAAATCTTTTTTTTTACAGGGGCCTTTTTCTGAGGCAACTTGGTTTCTTTTACAAATTTTGGTGATGGATATTTTTCAGGAATTATGACTTGTTTTCCTTTTTCTGGAGGTTTGTATCCAAGCCCTTGTTTGTTGTTTCCAGATTTTGATCCTTTTAAGCATAGGGCTAGAGATATTTTTCCTTGAGTTAATTTTCTAATTGATTCTTTTAAATAGAAATTTTCTTCAGTTAGAGTTCTTAACTTTTCTTCTAACTCTAGTTTTTCATTGTTCTTATTTTTTAATCTTCATTCAAAAGATAAATGTTATCTTTACTATCCTTTAATTGTTTTCTAGTTGCTCCAATTCGGATTTAAGATCAGAATTGGTGTTTTCTAAGCAAGTAGTGTTATTTTTCAGATTTCTTAATTCTTTTACAACACTTTATGTTTTTCATATAGTTCATTAAAGACTTCTTCTAGGTCTTCTGATTCTGACCCTGAATCATCTGAAGAATGAAGAGATGAGTCAGAACATACCTCATTTAGTCCTACCATAAGGGCCAGACTTACCTGCTCTTTTCGGATTTTGAGCTTGATGATTCTAAAGTTGTGGCCTCTTCATTTTCCCAAGCAGCCGCCATAGCTTTTTTTTTGAATTTTTTGTGCTGCTTCTTGGATTTTTCTGGCTGACCAGTCTTTTTGAGTCTTGGACAATCTAGTCTCTGATGTCCAGGTTTTCTGCATTCATAGCAGACTGGTTCTTTTTCTTTTCTTTGGTTCTTTTTCTTTTCTTTCTTTCTTTTGAATCCTTCTCGATCCATTTTTCTCTTCTTCTTGAGAATCTTCTGAAGTTTAGATAGAACTTCATCTACATCACTGACATCAGAACCTGCATTTTTTGAACTAGAAGAAGAAGAGGTGGAAGGAGCAACTGCAACTTTAAGAGCATTAGTACATTTTTTCTTAGATGAGCTTTCAGAAAGTCGCTCCTGTAGACACCCATTTCTGACCCATAAGTCGGGCGAAATCCCTTGTCGTATCATTGATGCCCCACGTTGGCTCATCATCGTCAAGCTGGCTTTCTCCGATCATGACATTATTTCCATTAGTTCATCGCCTTGGAGGACCCTTCCTGGTCGAATCAATCTCTTTCACTATAAGCTCTCTATCCGATATTTCATCCCGAAAGCTGTACATGGCTGATTGGACACATTACATGCCAAAATGCAGAAAGGACCAGAAGGCGACGGGCCCTAGGTCACCTTCCTGAAAACGACAGCCCCTATGTCGCCATCATAATTCCACATTTTAAATCCTCAGAAAATCGCAAAATGACTTAAGTCACCTTCCATATGAGGAAGGCGACATATCGAGCAGTCGCTCATTCAAAGGCGACACTTAGGCCGTCGCATTCTGGACCTTAAACAGGAAACTCAGTCCGAAGCCAACTTGGACATATGCTATTGATGGTAATTCTTCATTTGGACGTCCAAATCACGTCCAAATCCTCTCAAATTCGGAGGAGACCTTCCTAACATGTCCCTTTCCAAGTTCCATAGCCCTTGCACAGCATACTTACCCAGAGTCGGACTATTGCCCATTATTCCTCTTAGACCCGAGTTGGGAATAATCGCCATAAGTACCTCGTCTCTGCATCTTTTGGGCAAGGCCAGAGTCATTGGTTGGCTAAGCAAGAGAGCTTCATCTTCCACGAAGAGAGTTCTCCTCCCAGACGATCAGCAAGAGCCCTCCAGGGCATTTTCCCATCGGCTACACAATCTCTTCTTCCCTCTTCTTTTATTTCATTGATTTCATGCATTCATAGCTTCGTTTTCCTTCTAGCTTAGCATTAGATCATGACACACACACCTATCCTTAACACCCACAGGGGTTAAAAGCCCCAATCTTGTGAGTTCCCCCATTATAGTCCATGTTTTCATGCTTTTTATTGAATAGATCATCTACACCGAATTCTAATGGGTTTCTTGTTTGTTTAAATCACTTTGGCAGGTGTTTAAAGGTCAGAGCAAGGTGAGGCTCTTGCCCCTCGCGGCGGGCTGAGGAGCAGGAAGACGAAGAACCCAAGCTCCATCCACTGAAGAGAAGGCGACGACTGCTGTGCGCGATCAAGAAGGCGCCATTGCCTACGTCGCGTTCACATCAAATCATCGCGACGCCCATCCTGTCGCATTATCAGGTACGCCTTCCCCTTCATCTTTCCTTTCCAAGGTAGTCAGCCCTCCATCTGAATATCAAGAGGCGACTGCATTGGTGGCGATCACGGTCAGTTCCTAATCCCTACATATTCACAATCAATTCAAAAGGGGATACAAATCCCGTGATTACACCTCCATATTTTTCATGTGTCATGAGAGAGCCAATTAATTTATCAATGGAAAACTTGGTTAGATCATAGGCTTCTTCAATGGCGGTAACCTTAGGGGTCCATGAAAGAGTTAAAGATCTAAGAATTTTTCTGACAGTTTCTTCATCAGAAAGATTTTTACCAAGAGAACTTAGACCTACTATAATGCTCGAAAATCTATTATACATTTGAGTGATATTTTCATTTGGAAGTATTTTAAATTGTTCATATTGTGAGACAATAATATCTATCCTTGTTTGTTTTACTTTATCTGTTCCTCATAGGTTATCTGCAGTTTATCCCACATTTCATTTGCAGATTACATGAAGATACTCTACTAAATTCCTTTTTGGATAAAGCACAACATAAATAGTTCTTTCTTTAAAATTTAGAGATAATTTATTCTTATCAACTGCTATAATGACAGTAGTACCTTCAGCAGGAACAACAACAAAATCACCTACCTCTATTACCTGTCACAGATCAAAGTCTATGCCTCAAATGAAGCATTCCATTCTCTTTTTCAGTATTGGTAATCTCTCCATCGAAGAGTGGAGATCTGATGACTGATTGACCTTCAGCAAATTCTTGAGCTGCCCTGGATCTTCTCTAAGATCGTTGGATCTTCTTGATTGATCAGAGAAACCTCTCTCTGATACCACTTGTTGGCCCTTTTGGTACGGCAGCAAGCTAACCTAAGGGGGGGGGGGGGGATAGATTTTTCTGAAATCTAAAATAGAAACTTAAGACACAGAAAATTATCACTTGAAAGTTTGGTTAGTTAGTGTGATAAAGAGTAGCGGTGCGGAAGCAAATAAACAATCACACAAAGGATAAAAGAAATTTATCCTGGTTCGGCCTTCCCACATGGAAGTCCTATGTTCAGTCCCCAAGCAATCTACTGGGATTTTACTAACCAAGGGTACAGTCCCCCTCACGGATAGTACAACACCCAGCACCCAGCTGGTCTTCTTCTCTTTTCCCGGGCAAGAGGCAGCCCACTCCTCTTATAGGTTAAGAAGCCAACCTCCTGGTAAAAACCTAGTGCAGTTCTTCTAGACTTAAACCCCTAACTAGGTTCTACACTGTAAACAGTCCTATAGCTGGACATAATCTTTCTTATAGAAAAAGAATAAAGCTGAGAGTTGGAACGAATGAATACCAACTAAAAGAAACTCTCAGTGAAAGACTCTCCCCCAGATTACAAAGATGCACACAGAGAGAGTGAAGAGAGGAGAAGGAGCTTGAAGCTTGAAGGCTTTAGATGCTTGAACACTTCTTCTTGGGCTCGGGCTCTTCTCTCTTTTCTTTGAGTGTATGTGGGTTAGGTTCTTCACTGGATGTACACTCTTTGAAAAATATTTAGGAAAGCTCCATTTCTTCTTCAGCCTTGCTTCATCTTTTATATGAGGCTTTGAATAGATCCGTGGAAGTTCTAGCCGTTGCTCATCTTCTCTTTCTTCTGATATTTTGTGGTTTCTCGAGGTCTGCAAGCATAGAAGAAAGTGTTTAGATAAAAGTGTGTTTCTGTCAAAAGGTTCATACCTCTATGTTTCCTGTTGTCTCCCTGAAGTGGTAGATAAGCCCATTTTTGTCTGAAAGGAGAGAAGAGATCTAGACAGATAAAAAAGATCTTCTGTTAGAAATATGTTGACTTTTCATTAGGCACAAAACATTTGAAACATCTGAGTATAAAGGAAATCATGTTTAAGTTGAAATCGTTGTGTGCTCAATTTCTTTAAGTAAAGGCAAATCGTTACAGCAATCAAATCGGTGTTTAACTTATGGAATCGTTACAGCGATCAAATCATTGTTTAGTGAAGGCAAATTGTTCTTTGCTATCAAATCATTGTTTGAGAAAATTGTTGATGAATTATAACGAATGTTAGCGATCAAATCGTTAGCGATCAAATCGTTGTTTCACTTACCGAATCGTACAATGACCAAATGTTGTTTCACTTAACAAATCGGTACAACAACCAAATCGTTGTTGAACTTATGAAATCATTTCAGAGATCAAATCATTGTTTTACTTATGAAATCGATGTGAAGACTTAAATCGTTATTTCACTTATGAAATCGATTGGCACTTTGTGAACTGAAATCGATGTATATTGAATAGACATCGATTTGACTTTTTAGTGCAAAACACAAAATGATAGTTCTATAAATTTATATTTATTAGGAAAACATGATATTAATATATTTAATAATATTTAATTAATCATAAGTTTTTTATCACCAAATTATAAGGGTAAAATGTAAGAGTGGTTCAACAAAGGGCCCTCCAGGTTCACTTTCCAACATATGTGGTGCTCTCATGAGAGCTTCATGGAAGACTCTGTTGCACCTTGGAGGATGGCTCCGGCCTCCTCATAACCCATGCTTAACATGGCCTGCAAACTGAAACACATGAAGATTTTCTACAGAAGATGGAACAAGGAAACCTTTGGCAATGTCTCCCTCAATGTGCAGCAAGCTGAAGCCTCTTTTGCCACTGCTCAATAGAATTTTGATGAGGACCCATCCTAGGCCAACCACGCACCTTCCTGCTGGCCAAGGACAAATTGGATCAGGTTCTATCACAGGAAGAAAAGCTTTGGTGCCATAAATCTAGAATCAAATGGTTGAAGGACGGGATAACAATACTAAATTTTTCATGCTTATGCTCTCACCCAGAGGAGACAATCGTTGGTCTCCAAACTATACAAAGAGGATGGTACTTCTGTTGAGGGAGATGATAGAGTTGCTGCCATGTTTGTTGATCATTTCTCAGAAGCTTTCACATCGGCCCCCTACCATGTCAAAGCAGAAATTCTGGAGCATAGACCATCTCTGCTGAAGGATGCAGAGAACACCATGCTTTGCACAGTGCCTACAACGAATGAAATCAAACATGTGGTCAATAGCATGGACCCCGACAGTGCCTCGGGACTCGATGGTTTCTTCGGGCATTTCTTCCAAGCTTGCTGGGATTTCATTCAAACATATATCATTAATGCAGTCCAAGCGTATTTCTGTGGTCATAATCTTCCTACTGCCCTCACTTCATCGTTGATTACTCTCATTCCTAAGATTGAGACCCCGAAGAAATGCTCAGATTTCAGACCAATCAGCCTATCTAATTTTTTATACAAGATCATCTCCAAGATCATATCTGACAGACTCTATATTTACTGCCATCCTTGATCTCCGAGGAGCAAGGAGCCTTCATCAAGTGGAGAAATATAGCTGAAAACATCCTTCTCACCAAAGAGCTCCTCCAGACTCTTGGAAGACAGTGCAGAGGGGGAACATGATCATCAAGTTGGACATGGCCAAGACTTATGACAGAATGGAATGGGATTTCCTCTATGCAGTCCTCAGAAGGTTCGGGTTCTCCATCCAGGCCATCTCCATCATCGAACCTCTTCTATCCAACTGCTGGTTATCCATCCTTCTCAATGGCAAGACCCATGGTTTCTTTAAATCATCTAGAAGGTTAAGACAAGGGTACCCGGTGGCTCCTGCCCTTTTCATCCTTGCTGAAGAAGCACTTAGCAGGGGGCTCACCACCCTGTTTCAATACAGTAGTGGTGCATAGTATCAAACTAATGCCCAGTGCCCAACCGTCTCACATCTTCTCTTTGCGGATGACACACTCATATTTTCTAATGCTTCTGTGAGACATTTGAGAAGACTCATGGCATTCTTAAACAGCTACGAAGAGGCCTCTGGTCAGCTTATCAACAAGCATAAAAGCTCGTACTATGTTCCCAAAAATGCCACAGACAGCCTTCTCCAAAAGATCAGCAAGACGACAGGTTTCGTCAGAACCAAATTACCAATCAAATACCTATGTGTCTCCATTTATACAGGTCGTCAGAAGCTTGCTCATTTTTCCAATATAATCTCCAAGACAGTAAGCAAGTTGCAAGGGTGGAAAATGAGTTTCTATCCACGGGAGGAAGACTCATTCTTATCCAACACATTCTGTCTGCCCTCCCTATCTACACCATGAATGCTTTGTCCATCCTGGCCACTGTGGTGAGGACCTTTCACAGAATCCTTGCTAATTTTTTTTGGGGTTCCTATGAGGGCTACCCGAAGAGACACTGGGAAAGTTGGAAAGCCATTGCTCAATCGAAGGACAGCGGAGGCCTTGGCATTTTGAATCTGCACCACATGCAGATCGCTTTCAGAACTAAAATGTTATGGAGGGCTCTATCCACCAACTCCCTATGGGCTAGATTCTTCAGAGGGAAACACTTATTCAATTGTCATCATTCTGAAGCCCAGTTCCCATTCAGCTTGCAGCAGATAGAAGACTATGGCAGCAAGCAGCACAGTTAATCCAAGGTAACCACAGGATCATATCCATGGATAATAACTCTGTTGGTCACTTCTGGTTTGATGTTTGGATGGGAGATGCACCTCTCAAAGCCTACATCCTTGAAGATACATGGAGGGACATGCCCAACAAAGTATGTACTATTCAGCAGGCCTTCAGCAACCCAGGAGTACTCATCTGCAGACCGCTCTCAGGCATTGCCCCAGCCACCTCTTGTTTCGTTCTTGACCACTAATGACACCAAGGACACTTGGATTTGGTGCTCAAACCCGAATGGTCAATTCTTTACAAAATCTATCCGGTTACTCCTCCAACCAGAAACTTCTCAGAAGTGGACTGCCTTGTTGTCTCCTTACATTCCCCTCAAGTGGTCTATCTTATTATGGCGGATGGTTCGGAATTCAATCCCTGTAGATGGAGCGGTAAAAGAAAAAGGTGTGCCCCTATGTTCTAAATGTTCCTGCTGTCCTAATCATCAACAAGAAAGTCTCTACACTTGTTTTTCAGCAGCAACATTGCCAACCAGGTGTGGACAGACCTATCCCCTCTTTTGCAGTTTAACAACATGGAAATAACCAATGTGGATGATGGTGTGACTTCTTTCTTAACACACCCGAAACTCACCACCACTGCTGGTCGCCTCAAACACTGCACTTTCATGGTAGTTCTGGGGGAAATTGGTGCAGCCGGAACAGGGCTAGGTTCCAAGGCCAGGACATGTCTGCTAAACAACATCATCAACAGAAGCATGTTATCATCCATGCCATTTGCATATCTTCCAATTTTCAGAAAATTCCGCAGCCATGGTTAGCTGCCCTTTGCCAGTCCAATAGTTGGAATGAAAATCTGAATGTCATTATTCCGAAGGTTGTAAGATGGCTTACTCCACCCCCTAGGAGATTAAAGCTAAATGTTGACGGAGCTTTCAACATGATGTCAGATGAAGCTGGAGGAGGAGGCATACTCCGTTACCACAAGGGCAACATGTGTTGCGCCTTTGCCAAGCCTTACCATGGACTGAAATCTAGCCTCACTGCAGAGGCTCTTGCACTTAGGGATGACCTATCAATCTGCTGCAGCAAGGGCGTCTACGAGGTGTTGGTGGAGACTGATTCTCTCAACCTCCTGCACATTGTCACTAGGCAGCTCCCTTGCCCATGGGATCTTGCATTCATTTTGCAAGATGTAGCTGTTATAACCAAGAGGGTCAAGGCTGAAATCATACATGTACCGCGGGAAGCAACAAGGTGGCGGACTGTCTAGCTGGGTTTGCATTATCTTGTGCTCATCTTACCACTTGGGACTCTTGGGCCCATCTCCCCACTATTGTAAAGGACCCCTACCTCCTTGATAAGGTAGGGTGCCCATCTATGAGGCCCTAGTCCACTTTGTATTTTCCCCCACCCCCTTCTTCCTCACCTATATAATTATAAACAACTCTTAGCCATTGGTGAGGTAGGGCCCTCTCACACAATAAGGATGCCCCACCATCTCCTTTTGGTTCGGCTATATTAAAAAAAAAAAAGCCCAGGCCACCTCCACTTGATCCTCTTTCTTAGTGGATCACCTCTCAGTGCCAAAAGAAGAGTGGGAATACCTCGCCATTGCTAAAGCTGTTGCCATCTGCATATGCGGTGTCATCCTCTTCCCTACGCAAGACCATCTCTTATCTGCTAGGCAACTTGAGCATCATCAGCTGTGCGTGGGAAGGTATGCCTATCTCCCAAGCTGTCCTAGGCTACTTATATGCCGGTCTATCCTCTACAACCACTGGAGGACCCTTCTTTGGCTCTGTGATCGCCCTGGAATGCTGGATGGGCATGCATATCTGCTACAAGGCGACGGACGGCACATCTGTCAAGTGTATGAGCATGACCCATCATCCTCTCTCCTTTATTGGCTCTCCACTACACATGACCACCCAAGCGTGGTGTTAGACTATGGTGGTCAAGGGGTTAAAGGAGTGGAGGCTATATCTGAACACCCTGCAAGTGGAGCAGTTCGAGATGCAGCCGACCTTCCTCCACAACAAGATCATCTTCCTACCTTAGCGCATCGGCCTTGACCTGTGGTTGATAGGAGACAAGGCACTAGTCCTCTACAACCCTCACCAGTGTCATCTTCAGATCGGCATGGCACGCACGGTTGTGCTAACTCTCTCCCACTACCTGCCTATTCAAGTAAGGAAGATGGACAATGCACATGACGAGCGGTATGTGAGGAGCGCCATCATATACTGGGAGGTGTGCGCTACTAGACTCATCTTGGTGGAGGTGACGGAGGATGATGATGTCTATCAAGAGTACTTGCAGATGCTCAGGAGGATCTGACCACGTGGAGATCGCACCGTGGCAGAGGTTGCACAAGGTGCGGGACAGGCTTGAGGGGGTAGGAATTACATTATGTGGTTGGTAGGGCATGAATTGATGATACGATTGATCATAAACATGATTGGAATTTGTACTTGACAATTTAGATCAATAAAATCGAATTTTATTCACTATTATGTGCGTCAGGTCATGTCGCGATAGCTACAGACGACGTCGCTTTCATGTCGCGGAGGCCACCTAGGTCACGACCATGTCGCGGCAAGGCAGGTCATTGCGACCATGTCTCGAGGTCTATAGCGATCGCGACTCTAATCGAGAGTTCAAAAACACAGTGGCCCCCCTTTTCTTCTTTTCACGCTCACAAGCCTCTTTCCCTCCGACGATGCTTGTTCTCTGGCGGTTCCCCTCTCTCTGTGCTCTCTCTCTTCCTTCCTCACTCTTTTTCTCTGTTCCTACCCTCCTTCCTCCAGTGATGGAAGGCGGTGGCGGTGGTTCCCCAGGAGGCGAGAGGGGGAAGAGGCCGGTGAGGAGGGCTCGACGTCGGGTGGAGGAGGTGATTTCGACGACAGAGGAGGTGCCAGAAGTGGAGATGATGGAGGAGGAGTCGCCGGTAGCGGATGTGGAGGCGGCAACGATGGCCCGGGAGGCGGCCATGAAGAAGGTGAGTTCCCACCGCCCTAAACTTCTCAAATGATGTATGTGGATGGTGAAGAGGCCCCATAGAGGGCAGATGTAGGGCTAGACGCCCAAGAGAAGCGCCGCCAGAGAAGGGAGGCTCCGGTCGGCCGATCGACTGAGAACGCGACGGCCCACCCTGTAGCACCCCAAAAAATTTTACTAATTGAAAAATTAGAATAAATTAAAAATAATAATTTAATAATCCCAAATTAGAAAACACATACGTAACATTATAACGGATGTGGAAACGCATAGTAAAATTTCGTAGAAATTATAGTTAAACTCTGAACAATATTCCCTAATGACCCATGAAACAATTCGTGCGAAGAAAAATCAGATTGGCCGAGTTTAAAGCATTTTATGACTTATTATCGTAATTAGAGAATAAGTCCGATAATTACTTTACCGCTACTAAAGTGAGTCCAAAAGTAAATAAAAATCATAAAGACTTCAAACAATGGGTATTGATAACCAATGGAATAATTGGACCAAAAGAAGCTTTTGGGCCAAAAATTAATTCATGCTAAGAAACTAAACCGAAATTCAGAAATATTCACTAATAGACCATGTTAGGGTAAATTCTCACCCAATAGACCATCATGGACTTCAAATCAAGTCCACATTCGTGGTTACCACCTAAAGGAGGTTGCCATATTCTTTCCAACACGAATTGGAGAGAGAAATCCTCCATGGAAGAAGGACACCAATTTCGCACCCAAGGTTTCCTAATTCAAATTAGGCAAGTAAAGGGCCATACTCCTTTAAATAAGCCCCCCTCTCCCCATTTTTATATTGACTCTCTCTCTAGGGTTTCTAGAGAGAGAGGCTCTCTAGGTTTCCTGTTGGGTTTGGTGGCGCCGCCGGCCTTTGGGGTCTGGCCGCCATGGCTGCGCAAGAGGGCTCCGCCCATTGCTCCTATTGGTGGTCTCTTTTGCAAGGGGTTGGTTGCTGCTTCATTAGAACTACCTCTAGTTAACACTGAAGTGCATGTTCCAGCTTTCACGGACAGGGGAGAACTAGCAGTCTTCTTCATAAAGGAGGAGATGGATGCTTCTTTAATACCTTTTCAGTTCTCGGTGGTTGCAAAGACGGCGTATGGGAGGCCAGCTATCCCGGAGATTCGCTCCCATCTTTCATCCAGGTGTAGTCCTAAAGATTCGTTCCTCATCAGTGTTTGGATAACTGGCACCTTCTCTTGTAGTTTAAATGTTAAGATGATTATCTCAGAGTTCTTCTGCATGAATCCCTCTATGTTCAAGGCAAGCTATTCAGATTTTTCAAGTGGACTCCATTATTTAAGCTTTCAGAGGAACCGTCTACTGTCCCTATGTGGGTAGAATTTCCTGCTCTCCCAGTTAATCTATATCAGAAGAACCTATTATTCTTTGTTGCGGCTAACGTGGGTCCGGTTCTCCAAATTGCCCATGCAACAGAACTTTTGCTTAACACAGGCGGCTAGGGTTTGTGTTGAGGTCGACCTTCTAAAACCTAGACGGACAGAGTTTGAATTGGGATGGGAGAGCTAGGTGGGTATTGGCAAGAAGTTTCCTATCTAAACCTGCTGGAATATGTTATGCTTGTCGTCGTTTTGGACATCCCCATGGAAACTGTCGTTCTGGGGGGATGGGGTGCAGATTTAGAAGCGCGCTTTTACCAGCCACTAAGGTAGTTGGGAGATCTAACAAAGTCTGGATTCCTATCTCCGAAGGAGTGGGAGCGGAGACCTCGCAACAGACTGCTTCGGCTGATGACGGTGGTCAAGGTGTAGCTAGTGGTCCAGAAGACTTGACTGTTCCTAAGGAACGGGTTGAGGGAGAACATATGCAGAATAACTTGATAATTATTTCAGGGAGTCTGATAAATTTACAACCTGCTGTTAATCATGATCTTGCTACTAGAACAGATATTGAGGACGTGCCTTCCAAGGGTTCGCATCAGGAAGATGTTCGGATGGATACCCCTGAGCACGTCCAGGGAGATCGAGGAATATCGAAAAATCTGATCGTTCAAGAGAAGAGTAACATTGTGGCGTGTGATGATTGTAGAAATCAAGAAGAGTTCCATGGGTCTCTCAGGATATAGAAGTTGTTATATACTGGAAATATGTTTGTTCCAGAAAATACTTTGGTTGCATGCCCAGGCGCCCATCAAGAAGTAAGTTCTGTACGGCCATGCAGGAAGAGGAACGAGTTTGCTAAGAGACCGCGGATCTGACAGGGGGCTAGACACTGCTGCTTTGACGAATATAGATAATTATTTTATGCCTTTCAACCCTATAGTGGTGGAGGAAGTGCTAAAGATCGAAGAGACCGGGTGATTACCAGAGCTCGTGCTCGCTCGGAGGATAGGGGTAAGGATCTCTTGTTCCAATGAATTCTGCTGTATTTTGGAATATTCGTGGTATAGGGAATGTTTCTTCCCGCAGGAGTCTTAAGAAACTGGTGACTCAATTGCAACCTAATATTGTGGCTATTATGGAGCCTAAGCAACCTCTTGAGAAAGCTTCCAGGTTGCCAGCTTTGATCAAATTGGATAATTATGCTGGTAATATGGACCATACTTCCAAGATCTGGTTTTTTTGGGATTCTACTCTCACTTTGAATGTGGTGGACAAATCTGATCAATATATCACTCTGGGTCTTCTTACTAATTCTTCTTATTCTTGCTATATTACTTGTGTCTACGCCTCATGTGATTGTGGTAGGCGGCGGATTCTTTTTTCAGATTTGCTTCACTTCGCTTCGTCGGTGGACGTTCCATGGCTGCTTGGAGGGGACTTTAATTGTAGTGCTCAGCCTTCTGAAAAAATGGGTGGTCTTTTGGTAATATCATTGAGATGATTGATTTTATGCTTTCATTACTGCTACTGGTTTCTTTGATGCTGGTTTTATGGGTACTACTTTCACTTGGAATAATAACAGAACTGAGAATGCTAACATCCGTGCTCGGCTTGATCGATCTCTATTAATGATATGTGGCAGGATTCCTTGCTGGATCTCAACTGTCAACCATCTTAGGAGAGGTCCTTCTGACCACTGCCTGCTTTGCTTATCCCATGTTTCTCCAGTTCGTGGGCCCAGTAGATTGTGTTTCAGAATATGTGGACTTCTCATGATTCCTTCATGATGGCTGTTTCGAATGCTTGAAGAATAATGAAATAATCATTTTAATCCCTTAATTAGATTACAGGTGAAGCTGAAGGATGTAAGAAGTTCTTAAAGTGTGGAATAAAGATGTTTTTGGCCATGTTGCCCAGATGGTTAAGTTGCTACGGAGGATGTGGAGTGGCTGCAGAATGTCTTTGATGTTTTGCCTTCGTAAGGTAATAGGGCTGCTTTGTATTCTGCTAACGAGCTTAATCTTGCTTTGAACAGGGAGGAAATTTTTGGAACAAAAATCTAGAGTTGATTGGCTGATGAATGGTGATAGAAATACTATTTTTTCCATGCAACTGTTAAATGCAATAGGAGGAAGGGGCTATTCACAACTGAAGATGATGATAGTGATGAGTGGTGCTGGGATCAGGATGTTTTAAAAAGGGAAGTGTCATCTTTTTTTAGAACCTGCTCACTTCGGAGAATCATGTTGTGATCCTGACTTCTTTGTAGTATTCCAGCTCTGATTACTAAGACCAAAATGACATGCTTTGTAAAGCTCCCACAGAAGAGGAAGTTAAAAACATGTTTTTTCTCGATGGATAGCTCCAGTGCACCTGGCCCGGATGGGTTTTCAGGCTTGTTCTTTACTCACTGTTGGAACATTATTGGACAAGATGTGATTTGCTGTGCAGAGATTTTTCGCTGGCTTTGGTCTTCCTAGAGGTATATCCTCCTCTTTGATAAATCTTATTCCTAAAGTGGCTAAGCCGAGATCCTTCAGTGATTTCAAACCTATAAGCTTATGCAACTTCATGTACAAAATTATATCCCGTGTGTTTTGTGGGCGCCTAACCCCAATCCTGCCACATATTATTTCGGAAGAACAAAGTGTTTTGTGAAGGGAAGATTCATTCTTGATAATGTCTCCCTATCTCATCAGATTCTCCGTGATATTGATTAGAAAGTTAGAGGGCACAATGTCATGTTCAAATGGACATGGGCAAGGTGTATGATAGAATGGAATGGGACTTTATTCTACAGGTTATGGAAATTTGGTTTTGCTAGCAGGTTCACCTCCTATATCGGTATGATGCTATCTAATTGCTGGTCTTCTATTAATTTCAATGGGTCTATTGCTGGATACTTCAAATCTACTCGGGGAATTCGGTAAGGTGATCCTTTGGCACCTATTCTTTTCATCATTGCTTCAGAAGTGCTCAGTAGAGGTTTGAGGAATATGTTCATAAATGGTCAAATCAAGTATTATAGTGGTCCTCGGGGGTGTTTGCAGGTTTCTCACCTTCTGTATGCAGATGATACGTTGGTCTTCATGAATGCGGGTATTAGGAATGTGAAACGTATGCTGCATTTCCTTCAGGATTATGAAAAAAGCTCTGGTCAACAAGTTAATGCTAGGAAAAGCTGCTTCCAAATTTCTGCAAAGGCTCCGAGTGTGTTGGTGTCTCGGATCTCTAATATTATTGGGTATAGGCATCACCATGTAGTATGAGATATTTGGGTATTTCGATGAAACCCGGTAGGCTGAAGGTCCAGGATTGTTGATAATGTTACTCACAAGCTCGCTGGGTGGAGAGATAAAAATCTGTCCCAAGCTGGCTGTGCTGTTCTCATTAGATCGGTCCTCTTGAGTCTCCTCATTTATTTGCCAGCTCCATTTCCATTCCTAAAACAATTTTCAAACAAGTTAACCATCTTTGTGCCAATTTTTCTAGCAGGGAGCTGACGGTAATCACAGACGGCATTGGGTGGCGTGGGCTCTTTTGCAAACGCCTTATGTGGAAGGTGGTCTTAACTTTCGCAATGGACACTTTACAGGTCGCTATGGCAGCTAAGCAGATTTGGAATATCATCCATGGTGACTCTTTGTGGTCCGCTTATGCTAGCATAGGTTTATCAACCATCATCATCTTAGAGATATTTCTAACCCATTCCCTTTAGGTGTTTCAAAGAAACTTTTGCTCAGCCAAGGAAGTAGTTCTGGCGAATACCAGGTGTGGCTTGGGGTGATGGGTCTACTGTTGGGTTTTTCAAAGATGTTTGGATTGGGGAAAATACCATCATGCATGAATTTAGAAACATGGTTTCTAATGACAAACAGTGGCCTAATATCTCGTTAAGGATATGACCATGGATGATAATAACTATGTTTGAGTTGTATGGATGTTTCTCATCAATATGTTCAGGCTCTCTTAACTGACAAGTCTGATAAGTTTATCTGGGCTGGGAATGCTAAAGAGTTTTTACTGTTAAATCTGCTTACTCTATGGCCTTCCTTTCAGGTGTCAGTAGAGGTACCTGGATGAAATTATGGCATCATGCACCCCTCATCCTAACATGTTTGCTTGGAAACTTATACATAGGGCGGTTTCAGGTTGATTCCAGAAATGTCGATTGTGGTATTCCCTTGGTGTCTAAGTGTGTGTGTTGCACGATTCATGAGCAAGAGAAACGATGGACCATGTTCATTTCCAGTTAGTGATATTGCCAATGAGCTTTGGGAGGTGGATTGCACCTCTTCTGAATAATAAGATCAATTGGAGCGATCATGTTACCATAGATGCTGGATGGAGTATTCTATCAATACCAATATGAATTCTGCTTTACAGTTTATGGATTGGTTACTTCTATTCTTATGCTTGGGAAATTTGGAAGTTCAGTGTGCATACCCGCAGGAGGGAAATCTACAGTGTGGGATCACATCAAGCGTTCTATTATGTTTAATGTCAATAAAGGTATGGAAACAGTCAAGTTTAATCGATCCATCTCTATGGGACAAGTGATATCCTCAACACTTTTAAAATAAGAGCGGAAGTCAACATAAAAGCTCCAATTATTGTTAAGT
Organism: Colocasia esculenta; assembly: GCA_014218235.1. Lineage (NCBI taxonomy): Eukaryota > Viridiplantae > Streptophyta > Magnoliopsida > Alismatales > Araceae > Colocasia > Colocasia esculenta. The sequence goes on along the minus strand of CM024758.1, from coordinate 99,078,288 downwards.
GGCATCCTCCGATGGTAAATTATAGCCTTAATGTAGATGGAGATCTAAAGGTAACCGGGTAAAGTGGTGGCGGTGGATACATCAGGGACAATCGTGGTGATTTCGTTTGTGGCTTTGCTTTACTATGGCACAGGGAGCAGTATTATGGCTGAGACCAGAGCAATTCACGATGGGTGAGATTGGCTTTGGAACGACATCTTAACATATCTGTCTTGTATTCAGATTTGCTCTCCTTGTGAGGGCCATTTCTTGCGGCCAGATTCCCACTAGGCTATCTCCTAGGTGGCGAAGAATTTGTAACATGATGCAAATTCTCAATCCTAAGATCTTGCATACGTATCGTGAGGGTAATCAGGTTGCTGATTCCCTGCTTCTCATGCTTGTTTCAAGGAATAACACGGTATATCTCAACATTGGTAATCTTCTTGTCGCTTCAAGGGGAGTTGTATGGTTGATAAGCTTGGTTACCTAGTTTTAGGCAGAGACAGTAGAAGGGTTTTGTTTTCTTCTCTTATGGTTTGGAGATTCAGGTGTAAGTTTGGTGGTGGTTACTTCTTGTCGTTGGGTGTACTCCATCATTTTTCTATTTCTAAAATAAAATTCTTCCTTGTGGGTCGCCTAGTGGCGTGAGAACATCTCATCCTCTGGAGGAGGTGCACTCTCCTGGTCGCTGACCCATTGGAATTTGATGAAAAAAAAAGCCCCCTCTCTCCCATGGGACGAACCCTAGGGTTGCTGAGGTCATGCTTGGAGTTCTTGGAGGCTGGAAACGCAAGGAGGAGGCTTAGCAAGAAGCAAGTTCATGCTCTTCTTCATCTGCGACCTGCACACGAGGTCTCCCAAGATCATCACCAAAGGTGAGTCAAACCTCGACCAAACCATGCAAGGCATATACCCTAGAAAAAGGGTTGAGTCTAGTTTCTAATGGCACCATTTTTCCCAATTCTATCCAATAGATCGTGAGTATTAGGTGTTTTCTCCAGGCGGTCAGAACTAGGGCTTTTGGAAAGCGAATATTATTCAACTCAAGGGTAGGTCATCTCCATGCCAAACTCTAATAACGTTCATGCCTGAATCCATGTGTCTAGATCAGGTTCTTACGTTTTCCCCAATTTTTATCTTGAGAGTTTTACGAATTAAATCTTGCATGATCTTACCACTGTACTGTCCTGATTTAACCCTGACTTGTCTTATGAGTTTCATACCTCTATGTGGAGTGGTTCTAGACCAAGTGTTCAACAGAGAACTTGTTACCTTATGAGTCTACTTTCATTTGGCACTAGTTTCCCCAATGTTAGTTGACCTTACTGAGAGTATTAGCCCAAATATGAGCACTATGTCAGATTCACATAGACAGTCACAATATGTCTAATTACCCAGACAAATGACCTTTGTTTCTCGATTATTTGTTAATGTACAAAGTATTTGAAGTACTCTAACTAACAGATGTGGTTTCACCCGATTTAGATCACCCTAGCATTTGTTTTGATTTTTAAAACCATAGGTGTCAAACCTAGTTTGAATCGGACTAGGAAAACCCCATATAAAGCACCCCTGCACTGGAATCATGAAGACGAAGAGTCGACCTGTCGCCTTTAGAAGGCGACAGGCTATCACCTTTAGAAGGCGACAGGCTGTCGCCTTCAGGGATCAGAAGGCGACAGCCTTCTGGTCGCCTTCTTGAAGGCGACAGTGAGCTTGTCGCCTTCTGAACACAGAGGGTAGATCAGCCTTATTTGGCTCGTTTGACGTCGTTTTCATGCCCCGTCTTCTCCTGTGCGAAGATGTTACTGTTTACATGCATTTATCAACCATATAAGTTTAAACATGTTCACATGATGTTTAATGATCTTACATTAATGACCATGTTCTTACTTGCCTATTATCACATTCTTGCCTTGTTACCGAACTTGCTAAACATACAATGATACTTGCTAAAATTGGTCATGCATGATTAGTGTTTCCTGATTAGCACTCATGATACTTTCCAAGCATGAAGTTTCCATAAACGAAGTTTCTATAATTGGAGTTTCCATAATCGGATTCACACACGCACTGAGCGATTCTCACGCGTGGCATCTGCATACACTCTAGCACGATGAAATCCCCTTCTTGGCTTGTGGTGAACTCTCCGTCAGATATTCCTTCTGCTGGGACTAGTGACCCCTGACCAAGGCCTCCCTCTTTTGACATGGATTCCCATATGGCTGACGAGAGGTTGTATCATTGAAGTACCCGGAAGTTAGTGCGACATATCTCACTTCTCTTGACATTCTTGACGAGTTGTTTCTCTTCTCATCTTGACTCTGGAGCACCTCTATTGAACATAAGACCAAAATATTATTAAGTGTTTGGACTAAATTGAAAATATGTCGTTATGCTGCCGGATTGAACTCTTGAACTATCACCTCAACTATGTTGATTATTGAACTCTTGTTACTGGCCATGAATGACTGTAGGTATCTACATTTGAAATTAAGTGAGATGCGGATTGGGCACGGCGAGTGTCCCAGGGCTACAGTCTAGCCCCAATGACAAAGAGTCTAAATATACTGTTAACCATGGGGTAAAGATTACTGACGTTGCATCTATGCTGGGAGTACTGCGTGTTGAATGCTGATACATAAACCACATACACGTGTCCTAGTGTACATTCCAAGGTGGCATAGTCCTAGTGCACATTAATGTCTTCGTGCTTGATACTGTTACATGTTAAAAGTTCTTGCTCGTGCATGATTGTTGCTTGCTATTGAAATGGCCAATCTTGTTTCATGCTATATTGTTCTGCTCGTTACCATCTTGCTAGATCCTGTTTCACTCTATATTCAGATATGAATACAACCTTCTTGCTAGGCTAATCTTTACATCTCTTGATCATACAATCTTGCATGATACACTGCACACGTGTATACCGTCGTTTTAATTGCATTGTACATATCATGTTCATATCCTCTAGCTTTTTAAAACTATTAAATACTTATATCATTTCTGGAAGATGTAATCCTACTGGGCGAGTGCGCTCATTACCTACTTTCAACATTTCAGGTGAACAAGATATTATGACATAGAGAATAAGACTATACTGGGGATGAACAAGAGTGAAAGAGTGCTCTCCAGCCTTAGTATTGAAGTCTTGTTATCGTAGTAGTATAGTTTGAGAGAATTAGAATATGTAGTAGGTGTGAGAATAGTGAGAATAGTATTGTAATTTTCCTTTTTATTGAGTCATAGTTTGTAGTTAGATTGAAATGAAATATGTACCATTTTCATTTTCTTTGAAATGAAATAAAGAGTTTGAGCTTTATTATGGCACAATTAGTTGTGTTATGTGTGATTGCTCGCTAGAGGCTTCTTTACCGACTGTTCACGTCTCAATGCTCAAATGAATTCTTCCGCTGCCATGCTTTGGGACATGACAGTTTAGTGGTATCAGAGCCTAGGAAAATGAAATAGAATATATGTCTCAGGATTAAGAGATACTATGAAACTAGGTCATGAATATTACATATAGTACTATTGAGAATGGGTAGGAGACTGGGAATAAAATAGTGTGGAGTGGTTGACTTTGCCTCGTGCGAAAAAAAGTTCGGGTTTTCACATAGATTCACCTCGTACATTGGTATGTTGATTAGTAATTATTGGTTTTCTGTTCTTTTCAATGGCTCGCCTATTGGCTATTTTCACTCCACTCGGGGCCTTAGACAAGGTGATCCCATTGCTCCAGCCCTCTTTATCATCATGGAAGAGGCCCTAAGTCGAGGTATCAAAAACATGGTGCAGATGGGTAGACTACTTCCTTATTCTGGCCCCAAGAGCTTGCCCGCCGATTCTCACCTCTTATATGCTGATGATACCCTTGTTTTCTGAATGGAGGGATTCGCAATGTGAAGAGATTGATGGACTTTCTTAATACTTATTCCGCCTCCTCGGGTCAGCTCATCAACTCGGCTAAGAGCTCCTTCATGATTTCGGTGAAAGCTCCCCCTCAGACGGTCAATAGAATAAAGATGGCTACTGGCTTTAAAAGAGAAAAGGGTCCTTTAATGTATCTTGGTGTTCCTCTGCGTCCTGGTAGAGTGCTGGCCTCTGATTTCTCTCCGCTCATTCAGAAGATCAATAGTAAACTTGCATCCTGGAAACCCAGACTCATATCCCAAGCTGGGAGAGTTACCCTTATCAATTCGGTGCTAAATTCCATACCGGTTTACATGGCTGCTTCATCATACATTCCAGTGAGTATACTAAATTATATGATAGAGCCTGTGCTGCTTTTTCTGGAATAACACTGGTGGGCAGAGGCGACGACACTGGGTAGCATGGTCTACCATTCAGCGTCCATTGATGAAGGTGGCCTGGGGATCCGCAGTATCAAACAGGTCCAAATCTCCTTAGCAGCTAAAATCCATTTGGAATATATCCATGGTGTATCGTTTTGGGCTCTGTATGCTAGAACCCTTTTATGTCTGGAAGGAAGTGTATTTTCAAGGGTATGTCTTCTAAAATTTGGTCAATTGCTCATCAGATAGTTCTTGACAATACTAGATGGATCCATGGCAATGGTGAAGATATTGATTTCTTATCTGATATCTGGATGAAGATAGGCCGTTGGCTAACTTGTTGACTGCCCTTATGAGGGGGATAGCATTAAAATTAAGGAGGTCATCTTAGCTCCTGATCATCCTATAAGACCTTGCTCCTAGTGGCGTCCTACACGGGGTGCTTCTGAATGAAGGTAATGATCACTGTGTTTGGCGGCCATCTAAAGATGGTCATTTTTCTGTCAAAACCACTTACAATTTGGTTCGTTCGGTGGAATAAAAAAATCAGCTGTGTCTAAAATTTGGCCACAATAAATACTACAAAAGAGCTTCTATGCTTTGCTTGAAGCTTCTTCACAGGGCGGGTTTCTGTGGACCAAAGAATTGCTGAAAGTGGTGTGGCCATGGTATCTTGTTGCTCTGGCTGTAGGTCTCCCACTTTGAGATTACAATCACCATTTTCTTAATGGCGAGTTGGCTGTGTTTCGTTATGGAACTAGTTTTCCTCCGCTCACTGATTCTAAAGTTCACTGCACAGTCAGATAACTTCTAGAATATGGAGCTTTATTTGATTACTAATACCTCTTCTGCATTGGGGTTGGGGTTTGTCTCTCTCACTATCTTCTTCTCATGCTTGGGGAGATTTAGAAGGGGAGGATGCGGGAAGAGTTGATAACAAGGTGCCTTCAGCAGGTGCAGTAATCAGAAGCATTAAAAATATAGTTGCTCACTCTCTGCTTCAGTCTAGTTCAAAGTGGTGCCTTCTACTCATGACATGCAGGTCCTTATGTCATTTGGGTTTTCTGCAAATTTTTTACCAAACAGCTCAAGCTTATTCGCTGGATACCTCCGATAACTCACTATTTTGAATGTCGATGGGGCAAGCAAAGGAAAACCAGGTGTCTATGGGGGTGATGGTTGCATCAGGATAAGAAGGGAGTAGTGGTGGCGGCGTTTTCTCATTTTTATGGTTACAAAAATAGCATCATTGCAGAAGCTAGAGTACTCTGTGATGGCATCCGTCTGGTAGATTCCCTGGGCATTCGGATTTATATTATATATTCAGATCTTTAGCTTTGGTGAATTCAATGAATTCTGGTAAATGCCTTCTTGGCAAGCTTATCTTTAGTGGCGTGAAGCTTATTCCATGACCATAAGAAGAACCTTTATATCACCCTATTTATCGGGAGGCAAATCGGGTGGGGATGCTAGCTAACTTCAGGATGTTTGTCCAAGGAAAACATGATTTACTGGGGTAGAAGTAGAATACCACTTAATTGTAAAGGTCCTTTACTTTTGGACAAAACTGGTTTGCCTCATTTAGACTTCGTAACCGGGTGGTCTGGTGTTCTTTTCATTTCAGTGTCTAGGGCTTGCCCGATTGGTGGTTGTACCTTCTTTTCTTATATATATTTCAGGCCCAGACATTTGCTGGTGGAGTGGGAACATTCTTCCCTCTGGGGGAGGGTGCACTCTCCTAGCCTTAGAGGCCTGAGGGACAGTTTTGATTAAAAAAAAAATAGTTTAGGAACTATGCACCCATACCCATCAATCTCTATGACATTACTAAGAATATTAATTGGTTTCTATCCTTCTCAGAACACCAACTCCTTCACTCAATTGCAATGGCATGCAACTAGTGGCAGGCTATGCAAGAGACTGTGGCAGGATGACTCAAGCCCTGCAAAATGTAGTGCAGGCGGGGCTCAAGCTGGAGCCCGGAATGGAGCTGGCGATCTTCATCGCAACTTTAGGAGTCTGAACCCTCCTCGTTTCGTTGGGTCCCCCGATCCAGCGAGGCAGAGATTGGCAGGAGGAAATGGAGAGGATTTTTCAGGTGATGCAGTGCACTAATCGGGGAGAGAAGGTGTTACGGCCACCTTCCAATTTAGCAAGGACGCTAGGGTGTGGTGGAATGCCACAACGGCTCACCTACCCAATGTGGCAGAACTGGAATGGGTAGGCTTCTTGGAGATATTCTGGGAAAAATTCTTTTTGAGGATAAGGAGAAGAAGGGCGCATAATTTGCCGCACTTAAACAAAGAGGGATGTCGATGGCTGAGTATGAAGCTCAGTTCGCTCGTCTGGCAGTATATACCCCACACCTGGTGGGAACCGAGAGGTTGAAGGCTAATAGATTTATGGACAGGCTGCGGCCCATGTTAATTGAAAGGCTGGGACCACAGAACATCCGTACATATGAGGAGATGGTCCAGAGAGCCCAACTTGTGGAAGACGCTATGGCGAAGGTTGAAGGCATGAGAGGGAAGGAGACTGAGAAGCCAGTCTATACAAAGAAGGAAGCACCTTACACTACTAGGGATACTCCCCTATAACAGTAATGGTACCAAAAGACCGTATGAGGAGAACATTACTGGTATGGTAAGAAGATCAAAGTAGAAGAAACATCGATTGTGGAGTATTGTAAATTTTGCAATAAGCCTGGTCATCAAGTAGACAAGTGCTGGAAGAAGGCCGGAGCTTGCCTACGATGTGAAGCCACGATCATCGTATACCCAACTGCCCCATACTAAAAGACTAAGCTGGAAGGAACAAGGAGTGGTAAAACGTCAAGGGCGTGTGAATGCATTGACCTGAGCGGAACTCCCAGAAGAAGGTATGATGAAAGATATTAGTTTTTCTAATCTTTTAGATCTGTCTTATAATATAGTCTATACCTAAGTGGGGGAGATGATTAGAGAACAATCGAAATTAAACCTGCTAGCCTTACCATAGCTCATCATAGGAATGAGGATGGAATTCGAATGACCACAAGAGAGGAAAATGAAAGAGTTTGAGGAAATTACATGGAAGTATCTATAACATTAAGCGGAAATAGTGGACAACTACAACAACAAGGTGGATACAAGCAAGAGTTTGTCAAAAATTAGATCTTGAACCAAATCGAGAACTCAAGAGCTAAGTTCACCTCAAATTCTCTTAAGTGGGGGAGGATGTAGCACCCCGAAAAATTTTACTAATTTAAAAATTAGAATAAATTAAAAATAATAATTTAATATTCCCGAATTAGAAAGCACATACGTAACATTATAACGGAAGTGGAAATGCATGGGAAAATTCCGTAAAAATCATAGTTCAACTCCGAACAATACTCTCTAATGACTCATGAAAGAATTCATGCGAAGAAAAATCAGATTGGCCAAGTTTAAAGCATTTTGTGACTTATTATCGTAATTTGAGAATAAGTCGGATAATTACTATTATTGCTACTAAAGTGAGTCCAAAAATAAAATAAAAATCAAAAATGGACTTCAAACAATGGGTATTGATAACCAATGGAATAATTGGATCAAAAGAAGCCTTTTGGGCTTAAATTAATTCATGCTAAGAAAATAACCTGAAATTCAAATATTCACTAATGAACCATGTTAGGGTAAATTCTCACCCAATAGACCATCATTGGACTTCAAATCTAGCCCAAATTCGTGGTTACCACCTAAAGGAGGTTGCCATATTCTTTCCAACACAAATTGGGGAGACAAAACCTCCATGGAAGGAAGGACACACCCAATTTCGCACCCAAAGGTTTCCTAATTCAAATTAGGCAAGTAAAGGGCCATACTCTTTTAAATAAGCCCCCTCTCTTCCATGGGACGAACCCTAGGGTTTGTGAGGTCGTGCTTGGAGTTCTTGGAGGCTGGCAAACGCAAGGAGGAGGCTTAGCAAGAAGTAAGTTTGTGCTCTTCCTCATCTGCGACCTGAACACGAGGTCTCCCAAGATCATCACCAAAGGTGAGTCAAACCACAACCAACCATGCAAGGCATATACCGTTGGAAAGAGGGTTGAGTCTAGTTTCTAATGGCACCATTTTCCCCAATTTCTATCCAGTAGATCGTGAGTATTAGATGTTTTTCTCCAGGCGGTCAGAACTAGGGCTTTCTAGAAAGCGAATCTTATTCAACTCAAAAGGTAGGTCATCTCCATGCCAAACTCTAATTAAACTCGTTCATGCTTGCATCCATGTGTATAGATCATGTTCTTACTATTTTCCCCAATTTTTATCTTGAGAGTTTCACGAATTAAATCTTGCATGATCTTACCGTTGTACTGTCCTGATTTAACCCTGACTTGTCTTACGAGTTTCAAACCTCTCAGTGGAGTCGTTTTTAGACCAAGTGTTCAACAGAGAACTTGTTAAATTATAAGTCTACTTTCATTTGGCACTGGTTTCCTCAATGTTTGTTGACCTTACTGAGAGTATGTCATGCCCCGATGCGGAATATCGGAACGTGAGGCAGTTGCAAGTAAACGGGTACAGAGCAAGTACTAGACATCAAACTATTGAACAAGATTAAATACTAAAGCAAATTCTTCTCATTAATAACTTTCTAAAATGTAGTTACAACCACTAATATCAGAGTCATTCTATAGGGCCCAATTACATCGAAGTAAAAGTAAATGACTAAACTAACACTCTAACATAATACTAAGACACTAGGGTACTCATGACTTCACTCCTGGTCATTCTCGTCCTCTTGAGTGTATGTGTCATCCTCGGTCTCACCTGAGAACACAACGACAAATAACGCAGGGTGAGCGATAACGCCCAGTAGGACTTAATCTCAATAGTCAAGCAAGCTTTAAATGATTAATGTATTAAAAGGTAAAGTAACTAATGATAGAGCGAGAGAGTCAAGTAAAAGATAGCAGGATAGCGCATGATAGAAATAGCACAAACTTTATAAATATAGCACAAGTGTCGAGTATAGCACAAATAGCAAGATGGCCATAGCACAAATAGCATAAAGTATAGCAATAGCACAACGGGTATAGTATAGCACTTTTTGTCAATAGACAACGAGAGAATATAGCACTTTTGATTGTCATTTAGATAGTTGAGATAGATAGCACTTGAGTGTAATGGCAAAACTCTAATCATTTAACTCCCATGGGCACTAGCACTTTCGGGCGCACATCCCAGGACTAGATCAGCCCTTTATATATTGCCAGGCATTGGTTATATTGTTTATCTTTAGACAATCAGTCAAGGGACAACAGAGAGTACCAAGAAATAGATGAGAGTACTAGATGAATAGACGAGATAGTAGAGTGAACGTGAATAGATGAGCGAGTAGAGTATAGATGAGAGCTAGTAGACATTGCACATGGAACGTCGAGTAACAAGCGATAGTAACAGTTGCACAACACACGCGTTTGGTGTTGGCAGTTAGGTGGAATACACAACCCTACCACTGGCCTTGTTATGCACATGTCCAGAGGTCTGGCGTGATTCAAGATAAGAGCAAACTTTTAATAG
>CM024758.1:98989897-99068371 GCA_014218235.1 Colocasia esculenta | reverse complement strand
CTATCCTTGCTACCAGGATCTAGCCGAGCGACTCCTAGGGTACCTGTAGGGCATAGGTCCTCCCTAGTTCCCAGGGTAGCACTTCAGGAGAGCCTAGGGCTGTTCGACGCAAGGAAGAGAGCAGGGGAGACAGAAGACGAGCACTTCCACAGGTTGGTCTAGGTTAGTCGGGCGGAGTTGGTGGGCGAGCCGGGGGCAGAGGCGGACTTGGACTTGCGTCGCTTCCTCATCCTCTTCCTTGGTAGACTTTTGTTTGCCACGAGGGGTGACACAGCCCACTGTCGCTTTCTGCCCCTACTGGAGGACCTGTCTGAGGTGGGGAGCTATGCCTGGGGAGCAGCGTTCCTGGCGCATCAGTTCGACAGCCTAGGCGCCTACCGAGCGGCAGACATCGATGAGTGGGTTCTTCCCTTTCCTCCAGGTGCACTTCTCTCCTTATCCTGAACTCAAATGCATCTTTTTTGCTTTGAATTGTGATTTAATCCCCTCTCAAATGCATCTTCATGGTCCGGTCCTCGTGTTTCCGTCTCCGCCTTCTTCTTCTTGCTGGGTCGCTGAACTTCTAAGGCTTGATATGCTGACCTCGGTGCCTCTTCCATTGTGGTATTATACACAGGCTGTATATAGGTCCTCTGACGAAGTGATCGTACAGCATCCAGGTAAGAGGTCCATTGCTCGACTGTGAAGGGGATGAAATGTGGCCCATTCCGTGTATCCTAGGCCATATTTTGTAAACTTCTTTGTGCTAGCAACTGCCTTGAATCTCCCTTGGAGATGGGCTCCCAAGCCTTTTCCTGTCTGATAGCCAAGTCTGAACATGATATCCCATCCTTTTGTATTTGTGGACACATCCTTCCTGACAGTTACCACTGATGGGGACATAATTGGGCGGTTAGAAGAGAAAGTGTAAGCCCAGGATAGTTCACATCAAGCACTGAGATAACGGGCTTATTGGATGGCCAGACTGATGGCAACACTCTCTCAACAGCTTCCACTGTGTGGGTTGTCGCTACGCTCTTGACTTTGACTATCCACCCTTGGAAGGGGAATTTTAAACATTGATGTGATGTGGATGGTACTGCCCCTAGTGATTCGATCCACGGGCGTCCTAGGATGGCCTTGTAAGTATGATCGATATCAACACATAAAATTCCACTGTCATGATGAGCGGCCCCAACTCTTCTTGCAAGGAGATAACCCCATGACAGGCCCGCCGGGAGTTGTCGTAGGCGGCTATGGTGGTAGGGGTAGGCTGTAATTGGCGCTCTGAAATATTGCAGGCCCTTAGGGTGCTTAGCGGACATACATTGATGGAAGCCCCTATATCCACTAATGCTGCGTCAATAGCCACTTTATTATCATGAGTGTCACACATAAGGGCATCTTCCTGGCTTCAGGGGAAGCTAACTCGCCATCAGAGAAAGTAATTATGGGTCCCCTGTTCACAATAGAGAACACATAAGGTAGATTATCGGAGTTCATGTCTTCACTGACCATGACCCTCTGCAAGAAGGTCCTTAGGGCATCTTGGTGAGTCTGTGACCTCTTGATCAGCTCTAGGATGGAGATTTTGGCGGGAGTTTGATCCCAAATGCTTTAGAATGTCATACTGGGTCCCCGGGACCAGATCTATCTCTTCCATGTCTTGCTGTTGCTGAGTGTTGGACGGTTGTGCCAGTTGGCCTGGCATAGATACGGACGCATTAGGGTACATCAGGTGAAACATTCGCCCGCTCCGCAAGGCGAGGTTATGATGGAGTGGAGAAGGAGAGGTGTCAAGGATGGAAGGGTTGGCTAATAATGGTGCTGGCGTAGGGGAAAGAGGGATGTTGCTGGGTGAAGGGATAATGGGTGGTATGACAGGGGAGTTGTAGGATGGTGAGGTGATGGCGGCAACGGTGGGTGCGAAAGGGGGAGGTACAGTGGATGTAGGTGTGGTGGTAGTGGGTGTGACATGGGAAATGACCAAAAGCTGGCCCACTTCGTGTTCATCATCGAAGGCCCATAGAGCTTCTGGTGGTGGGTGGGGTATGACTGGGTTCACTTGCGCGGGCGGAGGAGGGGTGGAGCAGGCTGGGGATTCGGAGCAGGCGTGTTTGAGGCATGGGATTACGAATTATGCCAAGGTCATTTGCCGACTGTGGGGGTGTTGTTGTTGGTTGCTGATACTGTTGTTGGAAGGGCTGGAATTGTTGCTGTTGTTGTTGTTGTTGGTGGCTGCTGTCGCCTCTGCTGTTGCTGTTGTTGTCTCTGACCCTGTTGGTCTCTCAATGTCTGGATCAACCTCTTCATTTCTGCCCAGTCGATCTGATTCTGCTCATGAAGGTCATATATATGTCTCGAAATTGGAAGTAGTCTGACACATTGTGGCCCGGATGGCGATGGTACACGCAATATTTCGTCTAGTCCGCTGCCATATTCCAATTCGGCTTCTCCAGAGGGAGTCTAAGGGCATTTAAGGACATGAGGGCTGCAAAGACATCGGCCAATGTCTCGGGCAGAGGAGGATATTGGGCTCTCTTGGGTCCGTTGGGCTTTCTGGGGGCATAGCCATTTTGGAGGAGGCACTTGAGAGTATTGGCGCTGGTCTTGAGGAGGGTTCTGGCCTTGAGGAAGTTGTTGTTGTTGTTAGTCCATGGTTACTGGGGTTGCTGAGTGTAAGGGGACCGACCTACTGGGCCTTAGGGGTTACTCATTGCACCCACTTGCTCGTTGGTTTGCATCCCTTCAGTAACTGGGCCCTGAGGCTTTTTAGGGTAACGAGATTTAGGGGTCTCAAACATGGAGTGTATAGGCGAATCTTTGAGTTGAGTCTGAATGAAACGGGCTCGGCTATACAGTTGGTGCATGGTAGTGATGTCGTTCATGGCCAAGATGGCTTGATAGGTTGGGGTGGCATTAGAGATTAACAACTTGAATTTCTCTCCTCCGGCATGGGGCAACAGACCTTGGCAGCCAATGAGCGCCATCGGTCAGCATAGGCCGAGAACTCCTCATCAGATTTCATCTTTTCGGCAACAGATCAACAAAGGAATATTCGGGTCCAACCGATCTTGGAACTGCTGTAGGAACCTTTCTTGGACAATTTGGAAATCCTCGGCCTCCTCAGGGGGTAAGGAATAAAACCATTCCAGGGCGGACCATCTAAGGATTTTCTGAACAAGTATGCCATGAGATGACGGTCATACTTGTGCGGTGCAGACTCATATACAAAATCCTTCAAATGAACATAAGGGTCCCCTACCCCAGAGTACCGTCGATAAACAGGGAGCTCAGACTGGGGTGGAACCCGGATATACTAGAATGACGGTAAGGAGATGTCAGTGCCTTCCGAGGGTCAATTTGGCTCCTGAGGTCATGGAGCTCCTTCTTCATAGTTGCCCACTCCGTAAGGAAATCGGAGGGGGTCTGGACATGGTGTGTAGAGACGAGGGAGCGGGGTTGCTCAAAAGAATGGGACCTCTCACGGGGCAGGGGAGCAGGCTCGGCTGTATAGTAGGCTGAGGTTGGAGGGGATCGAGGCCGGACCTCTCGTGCTGGAAGGTAGCTCGGTTCTGAAAAATGGATGGCCGAGGACGGAGGGGTGTAGGATCAACCCCTAAGGAAGAAAGGTGCGGTGCTGAAGCGATGTGGGTGGAGGAAACCGCCGGTGGGCTGAATTCTGAATGGGGGGAGATAGGGGTCGCTTGCCTTTGGCAGCGGCCAGAAACTCACGGACTTGGTCCGGAGTGAGATGCGGGAGAAGCTGACTGAATTGAGAATGGGGGTCATCTCCCCTTGAAGGAGAAGGGGGACGGGATTGACTCCCAATGACGAGAGGGGGTTGGATATGTCCCAGGAGTATGGCCGTAGAAGGTTGGGCCACATCCTCGAGGATCCCGATGGGCAGGACATCGTCGGCAAGGACCCGGAACTGGTCCATGTCGAACAGAGGATTATGATAAAATACAAAGATTGGAGGGGATTGACTCGATCTTCCTAGACAATGACGCATGCACCTCCCTTACAATTAGGGGGTGATACCAAGACATAGACAACCCCTAGACTCTAGCACAACAAGAAGGACTGAGAGGAGAAGGAATGAACCAAAGCACTCAAGTTGTCATGATTAACGTCCGGATTTAAAAATTTGCACTTGACTTTAAATGAATTGATTAATGGGATATCACTCAGCCAAGTGGGACCCTGATAGGTGTGGACTCGAGTCCTCCGGTGTAGCTAGTGATGGCACACGCTCACATATGAGGGGTGGTTCGAACTATGGGTACGACGGATACAACCGGCCGGTGAACCGCAACGTGCGTATGGTCACGAGGACTTACGGAGGTCCTCGGAAGGCGGCCCGAGTCAACCTACGAGTGCTCGCAGGTGAGAGGGCTCGCTTAACCAAGGGGGAGAACCTAAACAATGGGATTGATGGTGTATGCATGGCTTAAGTGCCCAAGATGTATGCAAAGGTGAACAATGACTAAGCAGGGTGACCAACAAGGTCTCGGGCAGAGTCGCGATGGCAGGATACACCGCGACCCTATAGCGACAGAGCGGTCTGCCGCGATATGAACAGAGCCCCGAAAACAGCAGTCAGTCACAAATACAAAGCATACAGACTAAACTAGCATATGATATGAGCATGAAATCACAAGATCAATCTAGCAGAGGTCATGAAGCACCCAGAAACTGACACATGGATCAAAGCAATAACAAACAAAGCGAACATGTAGACGCCACGCTCATCCACGGCGCGACCTTGTAGCGTCCTCAAGACCCGCCGCGACAGAACCCGAAAACTTACAACGTAAGGAAAAGGAAAACCCGAACCCTAGCAGGATTCTAACACTCAAAAACACGGAAACACATGGCAAAGAGCCATGGAACAGACATACATGAAATCATGGAAGCAGAACAAGGCGATATAAAAGAGGAAATGCACTGACCTGTTATCGCGTCCTCTTCGGACGGCGCGATCGTATCGCGTCCCCGTGATACGCCGCGACACTAACAGAGAACCAAAAACGCAGGAAAACAAACACAAAAAAAACTAACAGGGCTCTAAGAAGATGATTAAACAAAGCAACAAGGCAAGCAAGCAAACTCAATCCACAAGGGTAGCACTGAAGGTCCCACCGTGATCGCCAAAGGTGTAATCACGGGGATTGTGCCCCCCCCCCCCCCCCAATACACAAGCATGTATCAAATCTAGTAGCATGGAAAAGAGGAATGTGATCGCCACCAAGATAGTTGCCTAATGAAAGAAATGATGTGGGCTAACTACGCTAGTAAAAGGAGAGAGACAGAAGTGGACCTTGGTGTCGCGGCAGGGTTACCTGTCGCGACGACACTGATAATGCGTCGCCCTTGGAGGACGCGTCTCCTGGTCGCGTCGCCCTCCACCATCGTGTCTCTTCTGTGCGGGAGATGATGGATGGGACCTTCTTCTCGTCCTCCAGCCGGCTAGAGGACAAGAGCTCGTGGAATATTGCCTGGGTGCCTGCCAAAACAAAGAGAAAACAATAGAAACCCTATTAGAACAAGTTAAGTGTGTATCCATTCAAAAATGAAAAGAAAAGAGGGAGCATGGGGAACGAACCTGGGCGTGGTTTTTAAACCCCTTGGGTATGTGGAAAACGTGGGAATGGGAAGGGATGCAACCTATCTAGAAATGATGTAAAAGCATGAAGAAAAGAGAGGAAAAGGGAGGGAGGAAAGAAAGAGCCCCATTAGGGCGACTCCCTGGCGTGTGATGGTGTCCAAGTCTCGTGCAGACGCTCCTGGAAGAAGTGGGGGGTCGTCCTCCTCACGTACCATGCTCCATGGATGTGAAATGAGCAAGCCTTTGAGGTGGGAATGTGAGGGAATGAGAGGAAATGGGAGAGCTGCGAGGCTAAGTCCAGATCAGAGGAAATTTCGGCAGCCCTTCGGGGTAAAAATGGGGGCTCTCCTCGTCCATGAAGAGGGGGCTTTGCTTATATAGATTTTAGAGAGAGAATATCCCCTTAAAATGATTAATAGTCCAAATGAGATAAATCCCATTAAAA
The DNA here is from genome assembly GCA_014218235.1 of Colocasia esculenta. Classification (NCBI taxonomy): domain Eukaryota; kingdom Viridiplantae; phylum Streptophyta; class Magnoliopsida; order Alismatales; family Araceae; genus Colocasia; species Colocasia esculenta. Next base: position 99,062,336 of record CM024758.1, on the reverse strand, counting down.
TTCGTGTGGGAGAGTCCAAGGGAGCTCCAAGAGAGTCCCCAAGCCTCAAACCTCGCCCCAAAGGGCTAAGATATTGCTTGGAGATAGGGATAAAGCCATAGGAGGATAAATAGGAGGTGGTTGCGGAGGCCTGCATGCGCGGCTGCAGTTGCGTCTTATCGTAGGGCCGCGACTTGCTAATGCGACGGACCTAGGCGTCGCGACAGTATGCCCACGTGCATGAATATGCATGGGCTATCGCAGCGGCCTCTGGCGACGCGATCTAGTAACGCGGCGCTACGATACGACGCGTCAATAAAATCAATTATCTGTGAATTATCAGCCAATCACATGAAAGAATAAGAGTTATTTAGGCCTAAGGACTCTCTCCAACTGATAATGGGCGGGATTTCATGGATATTGAGTTGTAATGGGCTCAAAACAAGGCTAATGATGGGCCCAAGGTGAGTGACCAACTAGGGGCTCACTAGGATAGCAAGAAATATAGTTCAACTTATAAGTCAGAATCGGGTGTCTACACACCCTAGAGTGAGGCACTGGAAAAGGACTAGCTGGGGACCAGTGTCGACTACTGGTGTCCGTACCCCCAACTAAGAGCGTGCTACAAGTGACTAAAAATAAACTCAAGAGTCACTGTCCCATTGTCATCTTCCCTCAGCCGGACGTACAACTCAAACAAAGGAGTGAGGGTGTCCAGGACAGGCGACACAGACCTCGACGGTACAGCACAAGTACCGGGACAAAGCCCCGAGCTAACAACCTAGCTCACAGAGAACCTGGGGTACCCAACTAGAGAGGTAACCACGGTAGGCGTCGTACTACTTGCCACGCACACAGAATCACGTGCACGTCACACACAAACCACGTGAAACGTCACGTAAACCTCAAGTAACAACTGTCCACAACACTACTTGTGTGAACACCACGCAACTACGCAAAGAACCAGCTAGCTACACAACCGAAGTGCTAGCTTCAAGAACCATGCACTCTCAGAGTGCCACAAGTGCCAATGCACCGCTCGTTATCGGTAAACACGTGGCATAACGATATTCGGATAAACCAATCGCATGAGCCATGCATGCACAGACCTTTTGGCTAAAGTCGCGACAGGGTCTTGCGTCGCCTTTAGATAGCGACAGCCCGATAGGTCGCCTTCAACACATTAACGCGACATACAAACAAGTCGCGTTCACAACCTTAACGCGACGGGTCGGCCCGTCGCCACCTGATCGCGACAGGGGGTTCCGTCGCCTTAGCAATCAGAAACCCTAATCCGGGATCCCCTCCACGGATTACCAACCCACACCATGCAAACCACCATTAATTAGTGTTTTTCATGCTTTAATGGGTTCCTAGGCATGATATCTATTGTATAAAAAGCATTAAACTGATCAAACCCTGCATCCCACGCGATTCTCGCCCCAAAAACAAGAGGAGTCACCCTACCTCGCAAAGAACACGCGATACGACGCTCCCCCGACGTTTCACTCGCTCCACGTGAGCTTCCCACGGCACGATCACGCCGAAATCATGATTTCCTACAAGAATCGCCGAGAATCGCCGCAGCTCCCCTTCCCCTGGCCGAGCAGAACTCACTGTAGTTCTGTCCGGCTGGGGTTTCTTAAAAACACCAGCGGTGGGAACGCAACATATCGTCGCGTCGCGACCTGATCGCGACGGACCTAGGCGTCGCCTTCCTGATTGCCGCTCTGCACGCTATACGTGGCGCACATGCAGATGATCAACACCCAAGGCGGTCACCAGAACGTGATGGCCACTTGTGTCGCGTTCAGAACGCGACACTCCTCCCTGTCGCAATGACAGGCTGAGGACACTGGGGTGCTGCAGGCCAGACTATCGGCCCAATAAGCCCTTGAAACACGCACACGTACCACACACAAACCACATTGGCCTCACGATAGCCATCACAACCACTAAACAGAGGATCCACGAGGATCCGAAAAACGCGCGACGTTACATTACTATCATCTAAAAAGAAATTTCGACCTCGAAATTCATAACTTAAATACAAGAAGTTTCATCACACATACTTACAAGTACCATCATCTAAAAAGAAATGCAAAACCTTACTCAAAGAAGTAAGGATACCCTTTAGCCATTTCCTCGGCTAATTCCAGGTATTCAACACCCAACCTATTCTCCCATCTTACCTTAACTAATTCAATTTCTTTATTCTCAGCTTCTTTGGCTTACGACCAGTAATCTTCACTGGATACTCTGGCATAGTCATATCCGGTCTCAGTCACCACCTTGGTAACTGATTATCTGCGTTGGATCAATGCACTTTCTTAACATAGAAACATGGAAAATATCATGAACATCTGCAAAGTCAGCTGGCAAATCAAGTCTATAAGTTGTTCCCTAATTCTTTCTAACACCTGAAAAGGGTCCTACATATCTCGGGATCAACTTCCGTCTTGCCAAAACAGATAATACCCTTACTAGGGGAAACTCTTAGAAAAACAAGTCTCCCACTTCAAACTGAAGTGGTCTTCTCCGATGATCGGTACTCTTCTGCCTGCTTTGAGCTGCCTGCAAATTTCTTTAATGAGCTTCACTATTTCGTCGTGTTGTTGAATTATTCCGGAACCCCATCTGCCTTTCCCCACTTCATGCAGTTCAATGGGGTTCTACATGGCCTCCATATAGAGCTTCATATGGTGCCATCCCAAGACTGGTATGATAACTATTATTATACGCAAACTCAAACCATACCTAAATGATGCTCCCAGCTACCTCCCCAAACAAACAACAGATCATAACATATCTTCATTGTCTGAATAGTCCTCTCTCTGTTTGTCATCCGTCTGGGGATGATAAGCGGAGTTATATCTCACTTGTGCCAACTACTCTCTGCAAGCTCCTCCAAAACCAGAAGAAAAATCTGGGATCCCTATCAGAAACAATAGACTCTTCGAATACCATGCAGTGGGAACAATTCTATCAACATAAACTCTTGCTAATCTGTCCATGACCAGGGACATACTACTGCTACCAACATGCATATGGTTAATCTGTCAACAAATACCCATATTCCATTATGTCGTGAGGCTGACCTTGGCAAACCTGCTACAAAGTCCATAGCAATATCATCCCATTTCCACTGTGGATGGGCACTGGTTGCAATAGACCTCCAGGCTTATGATGCTCTGCCTAAATCTATTGACAGATAGCACATCTGCGACAAATTTAATATTTCTTTTTTTCATATAAGGCCACCAAAAATGCTTCTTCATATTCGGGTACATTTTGGTATTACCGGGTGAATAGTGTACCGGGAATTTATGGGCCTCTAATACTCTTGCTTTATTTCTCTTCTACTGGCACAAATTGTAACACTCCGAAAATTTAGTGATTTAGAATTAAAGGAGAATAAAGAAATTCCGTGATTATTGGAACGATAAAACTTACGTACCATTATCGTACGAGAGGAAACACATCGAGAAAATGCTAACGCGCAACGCGGGGAAAATAACCCAACCATAAATTAAATAAACATGTTGGAGAGACTTACAACATATGTATTAATAACCAATTAACAGATTGGGCCAATGGAGTACATTTGGCCCAAGGATAAAAACTGGAACAAGGAAATACCCAGAAATTCATATATGTAATTATGCATAATTAGGGAGGGCAATTTAGGGTTAATTAAGGTGATTGGTCATGTAAGGTAAGCCAAAACCGACCCAACTCTAAGAGTGGTTTCCTAAACCTTTGCTACCTCCTTTGGGTGAAAGAATCCCAGATTTCTTGGAAAGTAGGAAACAGAATTCGTAGCCCCTTTCCTAGTCCCGTTAGGACTTATAAATACACCCTAAGTCTATAAGAACTCGTCCTTAAACTCTTGGGGAAGGTTTAGCAACAAGTGGGGTCGTGAGCAGCAAGTTTGGAGCACTGGATGAGTGGAGAACGGCTGGGGAAAACGTGCTCTTCCTCAACCTCGCTCTGCATCAACCCAGAAATCTGCAGAGAGTTTTAGCATTCAAAGGTAGGTGTTCTCGGGCCAAGATTAAAGAAAACCAACACCATCATGTAGAGCTTGGAGTCTAGGTTCATTTGCACTTGGAGTTGACTAATTTTCATAGAGTACACATTGTGTATTGGTAGTTTTCCCTAAGTCGCGCACAGTTAGGGCTTTTTCCGTTCTTCTTATTATGCATGCGATTCGAGACCGAATTAGACTAAAATTCCTTCATGAAAGTTCTTCTACTTGTAGTCACGATCATCTTTTATGTTGCACGTTTTGTCCAAAAGTCTTTCGTTAGAGATTTATAAGTGCGGTAAGAGAGTTGCTGCATGATACTGCGATTCGGGCTGCACTTAGCTTTATGTTCTTTATATGTTTCTTAGGATTAGAGACCGAATTAGATCAAACCCCCACATCAAAGTTCTTCTACTAGTTCTCGTCATATTTGTGTTAAACATTTTATCTAAATGTCATTCGTTAGAGATTATAAACAGAGTAAGTAAATCACTGCATGAGATGTGTTTTCAGGTTACACTTGACTATATGTTTTTTCTGGGAGGGCCTCTAGTGTCGACACTAGTTGATCTAGTGTCGACACATTGTTCCAAATCAGCCCAAAAGGTGTTCTGGGAAGGTCTCTAGTGTCAACACTAGTTGATCTAGTGCCGACACACTGTCCAGAATTGGCCAGAAGGTTTTCTGGGAAGGTCTCTAGTGTCGACACTAGTTGATCTAGTGTCGACACACTGTCCAGAATTGGCCAGAAGGTTTTCTGGGAGGGTCTCTAGTGTCGACACTACTTGATCTAGTGTCGACACACTGTCTAGACCTGTTGACTAGGTTTTCTGGGAGTTGTCTCTAGTGTCGACACTACTTGATCTAGTGTCGACACTACTTGACCAGTTCTGCATTATTTTGCCTTGTGTTTGAAGCATTGTGGTCGACACCAGTAAGGGGTGTCGACACTACCTTTGCAAAATATTACATGTTTTGGGTCTGATCATTGCATGGTGTCTACTAGCATGTGCATGATGTTATATAGTATGCATGGACCTAAAAGAAATAAACACATTGAAGAAAAATGGTAATGATACGAATATGATTCAATGGTAATTGTGATTGTCCTTATGTTCATTAGATTACCTTGTGATCTTCCTATTGTCAACTGATATGATAAGAATAGATATGAATGTGGGGATGAAAAATAGTCAGTATGGACTTGTTAGTGGAGTATATGTCATGATTTGCATATGAGTTTCAATAGTTACATGCTTTCCGGTGTACAATTAATTAATGTATATGCATACATGCTAGGAAAGATCCGTGACTCGTCACTTACACATTTGTACGATTAGGGACACCTTCTTGGGAATTGGGAGCTTCTGCTGGTATTTGAAATGGTAGACTAGCGACCTTTTCCTTAAGACCTCCGTAAGTCTCCGCTCTCTATGGATTTCCACATAGAGACGAGCTGGTTGTACCATGAAGTACCCTGGAGATAGAAAGCACATGTCCTGCATACGATCTGTCTGTAGAAACATCCTCATGTCAAGACATTATGGATTATGAAACATGATACGTCATTATACTGCCTTTTGTTCTCTTGAGCTAATTGCCATACTTTGACCCTATGAATGATCTTGTTCCTTTTACTATGAGCTTGTCATTGAAATTCTGTGGCCATAATATGAATATGTTTGTTCGCCACAATATGGACTTCGGTCCATTTGACTAATGCATGTGCAAAAAAAGGGGCCTGGTCCGGTCCTGGGGAGGAGCGCCCCAACGTACTTATTAACCGCAGGAGTATGGACTTCTGGTGCTTGGCATAGCACAACGAATAAGCACAGATTAGTGGAAATGTGCCTTCGATATGATAAGTTTGATTTGATCTGATATGATAAGATTTGATATGATACGTCTGTTCATGTGAATACATGATATCTGTATGAATATGGCCAATCTCTTTTGATATGATTCTACTCTTGAAATTCCTGTCCATTGTATATGCAACTCGACATTTGATCTGATCTGATATCCGTTCTACTCTACTATTCAACTTGTTAGAAAAGCATGCATTGTCATCATATTCATGTGCATATCTACCTATAAAATGTTGTTAATCATGTAATATTAGTGCACGCCAATATGAGATGTAAATCTACTGAGCTAGTTCGCTCACCCCTATCAACCTGCCTTTTCAGGTAGTGATGAGAAACCAGATGTGACGGCCCTCATTATACCGGTACGGTTATACCAACCCACGTCGGTTATAGCGAGAGTCCTCATAGTGGGACATTTACCCAACGATACATACAGCTGAGATACACGCGAATACACAACAGAGTAGCGGAAGTAAAAGAGAACTATCTCCATTCATTCATCATCCACATTTAAACATACACGAGTTCGCAATTTACAAAGGAACTAAGGGCTCACATAATTAAATTGCTGAAATAGAATACATAATGTCCACATAATACATTCTTTCATGATAATTCTAGTACAATGTCCAAGTACATAATAAGGATACACAAATCACAAAGAAACTCCACTAGTAGTCTCCGCGCTCGGAGTCCGTCTCCACGTCTCCTCCAACGGTGTCGCGCGTCACCGACTATACCTGTACGCCGAAGCAAGGAGTGAGTCCAGGGACTCAGCAAACAAACTATACATGTATTCACGTACAAGTCCTAGTGGTTTCTACATGCACATTTACAATTGCAATACAAGCATGCTAGTCCATTCAAGTTTCAACCTAACATGAAAGATCTACACTTTTATACATAACTCATGCTTTCAGATTTCTAAAGTAAAATTCACCTATCACATGGTCTCTATTCAATTTACTCATGAACTCTAATCTTTTAAAGAATCAAACATGGGAGTTATCAACATGGACAATTTTACATACATGAAAGGGGAACACAATAGCATGGATTCACATGTTCTTAAGCACATACATAACTTTTTCACATGCTTTACATGCTGAATTCACATGTTCAATGGCTATAATTCTACACATGAGAGCTACAACGTTGCTTAAAAACATATCATATGAACAAATCCATTATGCTATTTTGCACACATATTCATTAGTTGGCTAACATGGATTCTAAACATTTTTGCACATAAACATGAGAGTAATAACAAACATATCTTCTGAATTTACATGGTTTCAGATTTAGTCTCACATGGGTTTATAAACACATTTACACTCTAGAATTTCACATTTTCTTTACACTAGTTTCCTCTTTCACATGGTTACACTTTACACATACACATCACATTGTCACTTACACATTTACACATGGTCACATACACTTCACACATTTCACATTTACACATTTTAGGTGCCGTGACACATAGTCCAAACCACCAAAGAAGGACACAAAACACATCACATCACATAGACGCCATCTAGGCAATACAATGGCGACTCTTGGACTGCGCAGACCGGGAGAACAAGTCTCCACCCTAACCAGTGGTACTTGTCCACCTCCAGGATTTCCCCCTAATGCCTTAGGGTCACTTAACACAATGAACTTTCTCAGGGGGACTTTTCCCTGATACGGCTCCACTGCCTTCTCGGAAGCAGTATCACATTGGCACAGTTATACTTTTACACATTTACCGTTTTACACATGGTTTTACACTAACTCTTTGCATTTCATCCACTTACTCACTCACATGGATACCTCTGTTTTTCCTAACATGGTACTACAGAATTTCAAGAGTTTAACACACAGTAAACACACTAATCATGTGGGTTTAAACAAAATCTAATCACATTACGATCATATGCACAATTATCACGTTCACATGGAAATACATAACTTTTCATTTACTGGTCCAAACACCTGAAATTTTAACCACATGTTGTTTTCGGGTTCAAGATCATACCCTAAATTTTCAGATTTCTCTGAGCTAAATAGGATTTACAGAAAATCAAACACCTAATTAGCATATTATTCACAACTTAAGCTAACATGGGTCTAACACATTTTGCAAATTGTCACTTGCTGTTTCAACATAGGCTACTAACACATGCAGGAATTAGGATACAAGATTTTCCTAATTCATACATCTATGGATTAAACACTACCAACCATTCTTGCATGCTTTCATTTTATTCTACCGAACTTATTAGCAATTTCGCAAACATGCATGAATTACCAAAATTTGAAACATACATACATGCCCACAATTCTTCATGAATAGAATGCAAACAAGACATTTAACAAATCCTAATCATGGAACATGGATTTGCAAAATTATCTACAAGTCATGCTCACAAGTTTAAAAGATACTATTAACCCACATTCACCATCACACCACATTCATCAACACATCCAATACACAATATACATAGGGTATAAGGTTACCATATATCCTCATCACGTAAAACATACCGAAATTAATGTATAAGAGGGACAGAACAGCTCACTGTTCTGTCCAGAAGAACTAGGCGGCGGTCTGGCCGCTGACTCAGGGTCAGCGGCATGGTCGATGGACGCCAAGCATGAACTGTGCGTCCAGGGACCTTGCCGTTGGCTCAGGTCTGTGCAAAAACAGACCCGAGCTCTAAATCTTGGGTGTGAAATGGAGGGTCTAGGACTCGAGGGAAATTCCATAAAAATCACAAAACCACCTAGACTCATACGGGGACACCATAGATAGGTCACTTGCCTCTCTAAAATTCCTCCAAGGGATTTATGGCTCGAAGAAGACCTCCTTGGGCAGTTCCAAGAAGTTGCAGAAGTGCCTCCAAGATCGCCTTCCTCCGGGCTCCTGGGGGTTCTCCACGCCGAGGGATGATGGGGAAGTCTCTTCCTTTACTCAGCTCCTCCTTGTCGCAGTAGATCTTCAGATCAACCTCCAGGGGGTCGGATTTGGGGGGCCAAGATGGGGTTTTTCTCACAGAAGCTCTAGGTTTTTCTCTCTCTTTCTCCTCTTGCAAGGTGAGAAGTGTGGGGGAGAGCCATTCGGGTTCAGACCTAAAGAGGGTCTCTCTCTCCACTCACTAGGGTGATGGGACACCCTCAGAGCCGTTGGGGAACATCCCCAATGGATAGCTTGCCTTGTTTCAGAAGCTTGCAGCTCTGCTGCGCATGCAGGTCAGAGAAGTTGGTGTCCATGTCGCTGGACGCCGGAGTTAGTGCTGGCGTCCAGGTCTGGACGCTGACACTGGCTCAACGGCCTGGGGTTGACGCCAAGGGGCCTTCGGCCAGAACCCTAAGTTATGCAGAAAACCATGCATACCAAGCTTATATACATGCAATATATATGGTATTGTATCCATACTATCACCATGCAATACATTCATTATTTAGTTAATATAAACACATGCACATTAATTATACTAATAATACCTACGCAATTATGTACATACATACACAACGCAAACATACACATGCAAACACGAATAATGCGACGGAAATTCGAGGGTCTTACACCAGAGGAGTCGGATGGGGCAGGGCAAGAGTGATGAGCACCCGCCATATGAGTAGTTGACAGTTTAGGAGTAGATATTCGAGTAGTCTATGTAATAGTGAACTTTTCTGGAAGTTTATTTGAATAATAGACCATTTAGTTGGTTTTTTTCTGTGTAAGGTTGTAATTAGATGAATGGAATGGATAAGTATACTTTTGGTGACCATACTATAATCTCAAATGTGTCCTTTTGTCAATTGTGACTCTACGTTATTCAACTGTGATACGTCTATCTGTATCGTTCACGTCCCCCGGTATATTCCGCTGCTAAATGTCGGGGCGTGACAGTTGGTATCAGAGCCTAAACTTTAGGGTCCAAGGGAATAGGACATAGAATGAAACTAGATCACACGAGTCAAAATCTATCGTACCTAATGTGAGCTTGGGTAGAACCATGGGAATAGAAGTCACATGTGATTATTTAGATGACAGACTATATTAGTATCTTGAAGGTACTTATTACCTCAATGGACGTTGAACGTGCCCAGGCTAGGGACATGCAACAAACAATACAGAACTTGACTCAGGCTATCCTGCAAGCCACCCAGGGTGGAGTAAACCGCGGAGCCGGTGATCTCCATCGGAATTTTTGGAATATGGACCTGCCTAGGTTTGGAGGGAGTACTGACCCAGATGTTGCTGAGCACTTGGTTAAGGAAATTGAAAGGATATTCAGGGTCATGCAATGCACGGACTAGAACAAAGTACTGTTGGTAACTTTCCAATTGGAAAAGGATGCCAGGGCATGGTGGGAGTCGGTAGAAGCAACACTGAATGGTCAGCAACTAACGGGGCTCGTTCATTGAGCAATTCAATACCAAGTACTTCTCTGAGAGGGTCCAGGAGCGAAAGCAGCCGAATTTGCGGCTTTGAAGCAGAGAGGACTCAATGTGGCCGAGTATGAGGCCAATTCTCTCGTCTGTCCCGATATGCTGTTCACTTAATTGGGACAGAAAGGATGAAGGCAAAACGCTTTCTGAATGGCTTGAGGCCCCAGTTCATCACTCAACTGGTGCCAATGGACATTCAAACCTATGCTGACATGGTAAAGAAGGCTCAGTTACTGGAAGATGCCATGGAGACTGCTGAAAGAATTAAGGGAAAATCCGAAAAGGGAGCAAGTGTCTTCTACAGGAAGGTATCAGCCGACCATTGGGAAGAAAAGGCCCAGTGGCGGAGTAAATGAACCAGTGATAAAAAGCCAAAAGAGTTAGGTAAGCAGATAGTGGTGACACAGGAGAAAGGTGCAAACATTGTGACAAAGCTAATCACCGGTCTGAACAATGCTGGAGAGCGCAAGGGAGATGCCTGCGCTGTGGTTGTCGTGACCATAGGATCTCGGACTGCCCAATATTGAAAGAACAAGCCCCTCAGGACAAGCGTCTGAATGGACAGAAGAGGCAAGGCCGCTTGCAAGCTATTCAGGAACCGAAGCTGCTGAAGAAGAAGGTATCGTGGAAGGTACACTTACTATTCTTTCTTGACCCGCATATGTTCTCTTTGATACGGGAGCTACGCATTCCTTTATATCTCAAACATTTGTTGATACCCTACCTGTGAAACCCATCCCAATGAAATCCGGAATAGTTGTGTCAACCCCGATTGGTCCTGGCACCAATCTTACAAACCATATGCCATCCAGTGAAGTGTTGATTGAAACCCAAAACCTACCAGCAAATTTAATATGTATGGATATGGCGAAGTATGATGTGATACTGGGAGTAGACTGGTTGTCTGAACATTGGGCTAGTATCAACTGCAGGAGAAGTCGGGTAACCTTTAGCCATTACCCAAAACTAGTGTTCACAGGGGATAGAAACCGCAGGAGATTGTCACTTATCCTTGCACTACAAGCCAAAAGGATGATGAGAAAGGTTGTATGGCCTTTCTTGCTGCTGTGGTCATCACAAAGAAGGAAGTCAATGTGGAGGACATCCATGTTGTCAGCGAATACGCTGATGTTTTCCCGAAGACTTGCCAGGAATTCCTCCTGAGCGAGAGGTCGATTTTACCATCATGTTGGTCCCTAGAGCAGCACCAGTATCCAGGGCACCATATAGAATGTCCCCGCAGAACTGAAGGAATTAAAAGAGCAACTGATGGAACTGTTAGAAGGGTTTCATCCGACCAAGCACATCGCCATGGGTGCACCTGTCCTCTTCGTCAAGAAGAAAGATGGGTCAATGAGGCTATGTATAGATTACAGACAACTAAACCAGTTAACTATCAAGAACAAATACCCTCTGCCAAGGATTGATGAGTTGTTTGATCAATTATCTGGAGCTAGATACTTCTCTAAAATAGATCTCAGATCCGGTTATCATCAATTGAGGATCAAAGGAGAAGACATTCACAAGACAGCCTTCCGAAGCAGGTATGGGCATTATGAATTTATTGTTATGCCTTTCGGACTAACAAATACCCCTGCAGTTTTCATGCAGTTGATGAATAGCATTTATCGCCCATATCTTGATAAATTTGTGGTGGTATTCATCGATGATATATTGATCTATTCCAAGACAAAGGAAGAGCATGAGGAGCATTTGAGGATCTCATTACAGATTTTAAGGGAGAACAAATTATATGCCAAGCTAAGTAAATGTGAATTCTGGATTGAGGAGGTATCCTTTTTAGGCATGTGGTAACTAAGGATGGTATCGTGGTTGATCCATCAAAGGTTGAGGCTGTGCTGAAATGGGAAAGACTGACAGCGTCACAGAGATCAGGAGCTTTCTAGGATTAGCTGGATATTATCGAAGGTTTATAAAGGATTTCTCAAAGATTGCAGTGCCATGACCAAGCTGACCCGGAAGGAAATCTGTTTGTGTGGACCAATGAATGTGAAGGAAGCTTTAACCACTTGAAGAAGTGTCTGACTACTGCTCCTGTCCTCGCCTTACCCACTGAAGAGGAGGATTTGAAATTTATTCAGATGCTTCTGGAACAGGTCTGGGATGCGTCTTAATGCAACAAGGGAAAGTAATAGCTTATGTCTCAAGACAGTTGAAGATCCACGAAGTGAACTACCCGGTTCATGACCTGTAGTTAGCAGCTGTAGTATTCGCCTTGAAGATTTGGAGGCATTATATCTATGGTGAGTAATTTAAAGTCTTTTCTGACCACAAGAGCTTGAAATATTATTCTCACAGAAGGAGCTTAACATGAGACAAAGAAGGTGGTTAGAGTACCTTAAGGACTTTGACTTTTCCATTCAATATCACTCTGGGAAAGCCAATGTAGTGGCAGACGCTTTAGTAGACAACCAGGAGCTATGCTAGCTAGTATGATGCTGGGCGAATGGAAGTTACTGGAGCAATTTGCGAGCTTGAACATAGACATGGGAAAGAAGGAAAAACAAGTAATGATTCCAATCTCCAGATACAATCCGATCTACTAACCGAAATCAAGGAGAAACAGGGAGAGGATCCATTCTTAGTGGATTAGGGAGAAGCTAGAACAAAGACCTGACTTTACTCTATCAGTTGAGGAAGATTACTATTCCGAGGTACAACATGTGTCCCTGATCATGGAGAACTCAAGAAGAGGTTACTAAATGAAGCTCACAGTCCAAGTACACGATTCATCCAGGATCAACAAAGATGTACCAAGACTTAAAAAGGTCGTACTGGTGGACAAACATGAAGAGGGATGTGGCCGATCATGTGTCATACTGTTTAACATGCATGAAAGTCAAGGCCGAGCATTTCCGTACAGCTGGTGGACTGCTACCACTGGAAATCCCAGAGTGGAAGTGGGATAGCATCGGTATGGACTTTATCATGGAATTTCCAAAGACTAGAGGTGGTATGGATGTAATTTGGGTAATAGTTGATCGATTGATTAAGTCGGCTCACTTCTTGCCGATCAAGAGTACCTGGTCAGTGGAGGTATTGGCTGCACTATATGTAAGGAAGTAGTCAGATTGCATGGGGTTCCATCTGAAAGGTTTGCGGAATACCAATATGGTAATCTAGAAGGGGGTTGAATAGATTACTACCAATTAAAAGTATGAAACAACCCTTTCTCAATCACAACAATGTCTTTTGAATTTTCTGTAGAAACAACGTGAGACTTAGATGTGTTGACGATGTGTAGGTGAGTTAGCAATCTATCTAGTGTGTGAATGCAACGTGCCTATCAAGCATCTAACGTGGAAAATCGTTCAAACCACAAGACACGAAGATTTACGTGGTTCGGAGTACACAAATCATGTATCCTACGTTCACCGGCACACACACACACAGAGAAAACTGCTTATCAGTGAGTTCGGTGACTACAATCACCCACACGTGTTTCTGATGTGCACCCACGATCAGAACAACCACACACAGTGATCAAGCACAAGGATCGCTTGAATCACCACAACACACACAGGATGGTAGAATATGAAAACAGGGAGAGTTCTGAGTGAGAGAATAAATCCTGGTGAAACTCTTCTGAGAACGCCTGGAGGAAGCTCAATCTTCAACTGAATGCTTTGAGTCGATGGAGAAGGTTGAATCTCAACGTTCTTTATTCAGGAACTGCTGAATAGACGGATCTTTAGGGCTCTGTGCAGCAGTCTGAAGTAGGGGCAGCAGCAACTCTTGTGAAACTTGGAGTAGCTCTAGGGTTTTTGGTTGTGGCTGCTTCTCTGCGAAATTTCTTCTAAGAGGTGTTTAATATAGGAGTTCTCACATGGAGAAACGTGAGAGTTGGAAAAACCCTCCTATGATAACTTAGAAACTTTCATAATTTGAATTGTACTCTGTCTGTCGCCAGGTCTTGGCCATCTGTCGACAGGCGACAGTAAGACAGAAGTATGAATCTTAGCTCTGTGAGATCTGTCGACAGTCGAAGACCATCTGTCGACAGATGTGCTCTTTGTGTAAACGACAGAAGTCTGGATATCTGGACTGTGAGATCTGTCGACAGCCGATCTGTCATCGTCGACAGATGAACCATTTCTGAACTATGGTCTTCTGGCAGACCACCACCGTGAGATCTGTCGAAGGTCTTCTGTGTCTACGACAGGTAACCTTGTTTTGCCTTTTTGTGATCTTTTTCACTTGCTTAGAGAGAGCTTGACCTTGTACATTTGTACCTACATGATGAAACATGTAAAACTAAGTAGTTTGAATACACAAATAATCAAGTATGCATTAGTTCTTTTTCATGGTACATGTATCAAACCTCAATTGAAGTTATTCATCATAAAAAAACATGTTGCTATAAATGTTAGAATGAAAAACCACACACCATCTAACATAATATCGAATCGGGACTCTAGATTTACTTCACATTTCTGGAAGGGTTACAAGTAGCAATGGGTACTAAACTAAACTTTAGTACTGCCTTCCATCCTCAGACTGATGGACAAACCGAAAGGACCAATCAAATTGGGAAGATATGCTTCGTGCTCTGGTGCTAGATTTTAGAGGTCGATGGGATGATCAGTTGTACCTGATGGAGTTTGCTATAACAACAACTATCAGGCAAGTATCAAGATGGCTCCGTTTGAAGCCTTATATGGCAGGAGTTGCAGATCACTCCTTTGTTGGAAGAGGTGGGGAGAACCAATGGGTTGGACCCGACTTAATTGAGGGACTGTCAGGAAGGTTCAAATTGTCCGGGAACGTCTAAAGATAGCACAATCTAGGCAGAAGAGTTATGCAGACAAGAGAAGAGAGAACTAGAATTTCAGGTTGGCGAACATGTTTTCTTGAAGGTCTCACCTTCAAGGGGATACGAAGATTTGGGATCAAAGGGGAAGTGAGTCCCAGATTCATAGGGCCATTTGAAATTCTGGAAAGGATTGGTCAGGTGGCGTATAGACTTGCACTACCTCCACAGCTGGCGAACGTGCATAATGTGTCACATATCCATGCTGAGGAAGTACTTATTCAATGCCGACCCGTAATCAACCATGAGGACTTGGAGATTCGGGAGGACCTGTCCTATGAAGAGAAGCCGATCAAACTGTTGATCGGAAGATTCAACGACTCATGAATCGTACCATACCTATGGTGAAGGTCCAATGGAGTCGAGACGGAGTTACTAACGCTACCTGGGAAATAGAGGACAGATGAAGAAAAACCACCCAGAACTATTCTCAGGTACGAACTACACCATTATGTGTAATTTGGGGACCAAAATTTTCTTAATGGGGGAGGATGTGTAACACTCCGGAAATTTAGTGATTAGAATTAAAGGAGAATAAAGAAATTCCGTGATTATTGGAACGATAAAACTTACGTACCATTATCGTACGAGAGGAAACACATCGAGAAAATTGCTAACGAGGGAAAATAACCCAACCATAAATTAAATAAACATGTTGGAGAGACTTACAATATTTGTATTAATAACCCATTAACAAGATTGGGGCAATGGAGTACGTTTGGCCCAAGGATAAAAACTGGGACAAGAAAATACCCAGAAATTTGTGTATGTAATTATGTAATAATTAGGGAGGGCAATTAGGTTAAAATTAAGGTGATTGGTCATGTAAGGTAAGCCAAAACCGAACCCAACTCTAAGAGGTGGTTTCCTAAACCTTGCTACCTCCTTTGGGTGAGAGGATCCCAGATTTCTTGAAAAGTAGGAAACAGAATTCGCAGCCCCTTTCCTAGTCCTGTTAGGACTTGTAAATACACCCTAAGTCTATAAGAAATCATCCTTAAACTCTTGGGAAGGTTAGAAACAAGTTGGGGTCATGAGCAGCAGTTTGGAGAGCTGGAGGATGGGAACGGCGAGGAAAACGTGCTCTCCTCAACTCGCTCTGCATAACCCAGAAATCTGCAGAGAGTTCTTAGCATTCAAAGGTAGGTGTTCTAGGGGCAAGATTAAAGAAAACCACACCATCATGTAGAGCTTGGACTCTAGGTTCATTCACTTAGATTGACTAATTTTCATGGAGTACACATTGTCTATTCGTAGTTTTCCATAAGTCGCGCACAGTTAGGGTTTTTCCCGTTCTTCTTATTATGCACGTGATCTAGACCAAATTAGACTAACTTCTTTCATGAAAGTTCTTCTACTTGTAGTCACGATCATCTTTTATGTTGGATATTTTGTCCAAAAGTCTTTCGTTAGAGAGTTATAAGCATGGTAAGAGAGTTGCTGCATGATACTGCGATTTCGGGCTGCACTAGCTTTATGTCTTTATATATTTTCTCGAGATTCGAGACCGAATTAGATCAAACCCCAAAATCAAAGTTCTTCTACTAGTTGTCCTCGTCATATTTCGTGTTGAACGTTTTGTCTAAATGTCATTTTTAGAGAGTTATAAGTAGAGTAAGAATCGCTGCATGAGATGTGTTTTCGGGTTCACTTGACTACATGTTTTTCTGGGAGGCCTCTAGTGTCGACACTAGTTGATCTAGTGTGACACGCTGTCCAGAATCAGCCCAAAAGGTGTTCTGGGAAGGTCTCTAGTGTCGACACTAGTTGATCTAGTGTCGACACACTGTCCAGAATGGCCAGAAGGTTTTTGGGAAGGTCTCTAGTGTCGACACTAGTGATCTAGTGTCGACACACTGTCCAGAATGGCCAGAAGGTTTTCTGGGAGGGTTCTAGTGTCGACACTATTGATCTAGTGTCGACACACTGTCTAGACCTGTTGACTAGGTTTTCTGGGAGCTGTCTCTAGTGTCGGACACTACGATCTAGTGTCGACACATTGACCAGTTCTGCATTATTTGCCTTGTGTTTGAAGCATTGTGTCGACACCAGTAAGGAGTGGGTCGACACTACCTTTGCAAAAATATTGCATTTTGGGTCTGATCATTGCATGTGTTACTAGCATGGTGCTGATGTTATATAGTATGCATGGATCTAAAAGAAATCAACCCATTGAAGAAAAATGGTATGATACGAATATGATTCTAATGTGTAATTGTGATTGTCCTTATGTTCATGGATTACCTTGTGATCTTTCCTATTGTCAACTGATATGATAAGAATATGATATGAATTTGTGGATGAATACATGTTAGTATGGACTTGTTAGTGGAGTTAATGTCATGATTTGCATTAGTTTCAATAGTTATGCTTTCCGGTGTACATTAATTAATTGTCCATATGCATACATGTTAGGAAAGATCTGTGACTGTCACTTACACATTTGTATGATTAGGCACACCCTTTTGGGGAATTGGGAGCTCTCTGCTGGTTATTCTGAATTGGTAGACTAGCGACCTTTTCTTAAGACCTCCGTAAGTCTCCGCTCTCAATGGATTTCCACATAGAGGCCGAGCGGTTGTACCATGAAGTACCCTGGAGCTAGAAAGCATGTCCTGCATATGATCTGTCTGTAGAAACATCCTCATGTCAAGACATTAATGGATTATGAAACATGATACGTCATTATACTGCCTTTTGTTCTCTTGAGCTAATTGCCATACTTTGACTCTATGAATGATCTTATTCCTTTTACTATGAGCTTGTCATTGAAATTATGTGGCCATAATATGAATATGTTGTTCGGCACAATAGGGACTTCGGTCCATTGACTAATGCATGTGCAAAAAAAGGGGCATGGTCGGTCCTGGGGAGGAGGCCCCAACATACTTATTAACCGCGGGAGTATGGACTTCTGGTGCTTGGCATAGCACAACGAATAAGCAAGATTAGTGGAAATGTGTCTTCGTTTGATATGATAAGTTTGATTTGATCTGATATGATAAGATTTGAACGATACGTCGTTCATGTGAATACATGATATCTGTATGAATATGGCCAATCTCTTTTGTTATGATTCTACTCTTGAAATATCTGTCCATTGTATATGCAACTCGACATTTTATCTGATCTGATATCCGTTCTACTCTGCTATCAACTTGTTATAAAAGCATGCATTGTCATCATCTTCATGTGCATATCTGCCTATTTAAAATGTTAATCATGTATATTAGTGCCCGCACAATATTGAGATGTAAATCCTAATGAGCTAGTTCGCTCACCCTATCAACCTGCCCTTTTCAGGTAGTGATGAGGAACCAGAGGAGTCGGATGGGGCAGGGCAAGAGTGATGAGCACCCGCCATATGAGTAGTTGACAGTTTAGGAGTAGATATTCGAGTAGTCTATGTAATAGTGAAACTTTTCTGGAAGTTTTATTTGAATAATGGACCCTTTAGCTGTTCTTTCTGTGTAAGGTTGTGATTAGATGAATGGAATGGAATAAAGTATACTTTTGGTGACCATACTATAATCTCAAATGTGTCCTTTTGTTCAATTGTGACTCTGCGTTATTCAACTGTGATACGTCTATCTGTATCGTCACGTCCCCTGGTATTTATTCCGCTGCTAAATGTCAGGGCGTGACACAAAAAAACTGCCTCTGAGCCTGATCAACACAATTATCATCATGGTAACTCTCCATTTTCACTATTTCAGCTAAATTCACATTTGCTTTTTGGGCCTCAACAATTTGCCAATTCAGCGACGGTTCCACAGCACTACTATCTAATATTGCCCGTCGTTGATTGCTGGCACATATAAGGAGTTTCTGCTATCTCCTCATACAATTTCCATTCTTTAATCATCATTTGACTTAAATATGCTTTTCTTTGGGCATCATCCACCACATTGGCCTTACCGGATGGTAAGCCAAACTAAAATCATAATCTTTTAAATACTCCACCCATCTACGCTAACAGAGATTCAGTCTTTCTGGAAAAGATATACTTTAAACTTTTATGATCTATAAAATTTCAATCTTTCACCATAAAGATAATGCCTCCATATCTTTAAGGCAAACACCAAAACGGCTGCTAGCTCTAAATCATGAGTGGGGGAATTCTCTTCTACTGGTTTCAATTGCCTGGACGCATAGGCTATTACCTTGCCATGCTGCATTAGCACTGCGCCAAGCCCCCTCTAGATGCATTTGTATATACAACAAAAACACCATTACCTGTTGGTAATGTCAACACAGGTGCCTCTGTAAGCCTCTTCTTTAATTCCTGAAACTTCTTTGACATTCACCAGACCATACAAATGGTACACCCTTTTAGTCAATCTAGTCATGGGTGCCGCAATCCTAGAAAAATCTTGAATGAAACGCCTATAATAGTCTGCTAAACCCAAAAAGCTTCTAATTTCAATAATTGTTTTAGGCACTTCCCATCTCATCACTGCTTTCACTTTACTTGGGTCAACTGCCACTCCCTCAGCTGATATGACATGGCCCAAGAACTGAATTTTCTTTAACCAAAATTCACACTTCTGCAGCACCATCTGGAATAGCAGCAGCAGAAGAGCCAGCAGAAGCATCAACATCACCTGCAGCAGCAATGGAGAAGGAAGGTTCAGTGGAAGCTCACTAGCTCTAGCAGAGGCAGTAATGGAAGAATCTAGAAGTCGAACTGAGGACATTTCTCTTGAGACATTGTTCCTGTTGGAACAATGTCAGATGATCCTCTACCTTCTTCCAGGGTAGCTTCAGTGCTTCGAGATGTTCTAAATTCTATTCAAAGCAATACAGAAGGTGATGGAAGTTTAGCAATAGCAGCTGTGGCATCTGGCCACATGCAGAAAATGTTTCAGAAGATGCTCCCAGCCAGGGGGAGCAAATTGGCAGTGAGTCTCATATACTGAATCTGTGGCAGTGGGCCACACGAGGAAGTAGCTATGGATGAAGCTCCATTGAGAAGGAGCAATCATTTGTCCAAGATGACACAATGATGGAAGATGCTCCCATTCAGGGGAGCAAGGAGATGAGCAGGAAGAAGCATCACAGGGGGAGCACACTGAAGATGTCCCTGTGCATGAAAGGCAAAATACAGTTCATGCTGAAGATCAGGATCAGGTGTTAAGAGAGGCAAGAGGATTGCTCACAGAAGGCTAAGGAAGATAAAGAAGATAAATTGAAGTCTGTCATGGATAGGTTGGAAGCACAAGATGAGATTTTATCCTCAGTACAGTCAAATGTGAGTTCTATTATTGTTCGCCAGGAATCAACTTCCAATGATATATCTCAAATAAGAAATGCCATGAAGTGGTTCAATATGGAAATGGGCACAATGAAGACGATGGTGTCTGAGATTTTGAAGGCAGTAGGACCAAAGATCTACTCCTCAACCTTCTGCTCCTCAGAGCACTAAAAGAGAGTCCTAGGCCTTCAGGGCCCTCTATTCAAGAGAGTGGGCCTTTAGGGCAAAGTGAAGGTAATGCAGGGCCATCCGGGCCAATTGATGTTGATCGAGTGGAGCAGCCATAAGGGCCTTCAGTTGATGCACCAGCAGGGCCATCAGGGCCAAGTATTGCATTACAACTATCTGAGAGTATGCCTATTGAAGATGTGATATCAGTAAGGGGACTGGGCCATCAGGACCGGGCGAGGAGGCTTTTATACCAGTGGAACCTGTGGCTGTAAGAGCAGAATAGGCTGTAGCTCATGAGCCCCCTGCCACTTCTACTCTTCCCACTCCAGCCCCTCCTTCTCCACCTACCTCATCCACTGCCCCTCCAGCACCAACCACCTTTAAACGACCCCGTCCAAGACCTATATCCTCTCCTACACCATTTCTTTCTCAATCTGTTTCATCTCCTGTTTCTTCCACCATCATTCCTCCACCCTCATCTTCTCTTCAGATTCCTCCAGCATCATCTTCAGCTGGACCATCTTCTGTCCTTCCTCCTCAGGAGCCTCTGATCTCCCTACCATAACTCCTACCCCATCTCCAATCCACCTACACCTCCTT
The DNA here is from genome assembly GCA_014218235.1 of Colocasia esculenta. NCBI lineage: Eukaryota > Viridiplantae > Streptophyta > Magnoliopsida > Alismatales > Araceae > Colocasia > Colocasia esculenta. The sequence goes on along the minus strand of CM024758.1, from coordinate 99,041,166 downwards.
CCTTTATTACCATTATCCTGAGGGTGCCCAACTCACTCAGGATGACATCCAGGATATCAAGGATGAATTTGAAGTAGCAATACTTCGTTCAGTCCTGGCTGTGGGACCCATATTCACAGGACAGGCTCTTCTAGCCCTGTCTCTAAAAAGATGAGACTCACTTCCACCCATCTGTCTCCTCTGAAACTTGTTCCTCCCCTTTGGTTTTCCCTTTCTATCTCAAATAAGCAGAAACTTATCTACGAAGAATATCTTCAAAAAGTAGTTTTTGCCCACATTTTTTACCTTCCCTTCAAAATCTTTTAGATCAAAGGCAAATTCATATCAAGAGGATGGCTCCCACCATGGGACCCTCCTATCAAATTGAGCTTGGGGCCTTTCAAGCTTATTTTGAAGAGCAGGAGCGCCAGGCATTCCCTGTCATCAGACACTTTGCCTCTCTTTTGTCTCTGCTTATTATCTACCTGTACCTCCTCAGAATTAATCAATACAGTTTGTTGGGTGCCCTTCAATCTTTTCTCTTTTCTTTTGTCTCTGCTTTCTTTTTTGCTTAATGGCAAAAAGGGGGAGAAAAATATTTAGTATTTCTGAAATACATTCCGCACATATCTAATTTTTATTCATGCTTTTGTTAAGTTTTGTCATCACCAAAAAGGGGAGATTGATGATCAGTATGTTTGATGATCAGTATGTTCTCATGTAATTCTAATAATTACATATTGATTTTGGTGAATAACAAAACGTGATTAACAAAACCTTCTCAAGTTTTCTAACATACATTCTATAAGCTTGTGAGCAACAGGAAAAATCTCAAGGAAAATCAAGCCCATTTGGTAAGTATTAGTACATCTATAGATTAGTACATTCAGTATGATATTTCTCTAAGTCCACATCGATTTCTTAAGACTTCGTAAACATTCAGTATGATATTTATAAGTCACATCGATTTCTTAAGACTTCGTAAACATTCAATATGATATTTCTCTAAGTCCACATCGATTCTTAAGACTTTGTAACGATTGCTCATCGTAACGATTCCTTAAGTCATCACATCGATTTTTAAGACTTCGTAACGATTTGCTCATCATAACGATTCCTTAAGTCATCACATCGATTTCTTAAGACTTCATAACGATTTGCTCATCATAACGATTCATTAAGTCATCACATCGATTTCTTAAGACTTTATAACGATTTGCTCATCGCAACGATTCCCTAAGTCATCGCATCGATTTCTTTAGAGCTCATAACGATTTGCTTCGCGCATCGATTATTTAGAGCTCATAACGATTTGCTTCGGGCATCGATTTCTTTAGAGCCATAACGATTTGCTTTGCGCATCGATTTCTTTAGAGCTCATAACGATTTGCTTCGCGCATCGATTTCTTTAGAGCTCATACGATTTGCTTCGCGCATCGATTTCTTTAGAGCTCATAACGATTTGCTTCGCGCATCGACTTCTTTAGAGCTCATATCGATTTGCTTCACGCATCGATTTCTTTAGAGCTCATAATGATTTGCTTCGTGCATCGACTTCTTTAGAGCTCATATCAATTTGCTTCGCGCATCGATTTCTTTAGTAATCATAACGATTTACTTTCTGCAACGATTTCTTAAGTGTTCATAACGATTTCTTCATTGAACACAACGATTTGCTTCATGCAACGATTTCCTAAGTGTTCATAATGATTTCTTCACTGAACACAACGATTTGCTCTCCACACAACGATTTCTTTAGTAAACATAATGATTTGTTTATGTCATACAGCGATTTAGCTAAATTGACTAACGATTTCATAAGTCATGATTGTATCGACTTCTTATGTACAACGATTTGCTATTGGTCAAAGCATTGAATAGTCAAGTCGTCACGCATATCCTTCTGACACCTCTGCATTTAATGAAGACTGAACGTATCTCTGCATGCATGCAGACGATAACGTCCATTATCGTGCTTACTCTATGTGTATCTTTTAAACAGCTATTTGGCATTACTATTTCTGTGATTATTTGTTCTACCGTTGACTGACATCAGAGACACTTCTCTGTCTATCGTTTAAGCTTGAAATATGTGCAGATATCTGATGACAGTCCATCTTACAACGTTGGACAAATAGAAGCCAAAGAATAACACTGAAGATTTTGCGTGCATAAATGGATAAAAGACTGTTGACTAACAGCTTCAAAAAGGTCATTCAGTCTAACGTCTACCAAGCTAGAGACAACGGACTTCTCAACGTTCAAATTTCAAATAAGAGATATATATAAGCAAAAGTGAAACTCCAGAGTAGACAACCTTTTGAAAAACACAGCTTCCAAGCAACTACAATCAAGTTCTCTGCGAGTTCTCTAGAAAAGAGCCAAGCCTCATTTTCCATTAGTCTTAGCTCTTAGCTCTCTGTGCTGTAATAGAAATCTTGAGAGAGCCTGTGTAGTTCTAAGAGAGACCATTGTTTAGATCTCCTTCTCTCAGGGCTATTGCTTCAGATCGTGGCTTGTTAAGCTTGATCTAGGGGCGTGTTTTATTGCTTACTTTTGCTGAGTTATTCCCTTCTGTTGTGAAGGAAGACCTGGTGGGGTATCCAGGGTGTTGTAGTTCCCTTCGTGGTGAGGGAAGACCTGGTGGGGCATCCAGGGTGTTGCAGTTCCCTTCGTGTGAAGGAAGACCAGCTGAGCTGGGTGTTGTAGTGTCCATAGGGGGACTGTACCCTAGTTAGTGGAATCCTGAGTTATTGCTCAGGGACTGGACGTAGGACTCCTAAGGAGAGGAGGTCCGAACCAGGATAACTTTGTGTGTTTTGTGATTGATTTCCTGTGTGGTTTTGCTGTTTATTCTAACTTTCACTAACCTTCATCGAAGAACGTCTTTGTGTGAATGTTTTAAGTACAGGTATTAATCAAATAATTTTTAAAAGAACCCATTCACCCCCCCCCCCCTCTGGGCTCGTCAACTGGGCAACATGCACATGCGGAAACACTACCATCTTTCTTTTTCACGAACACCACGGTGCTCTCCCCACGGGAAGACTCGGTCTAATAAACCCTTTCTGCAATAACTCCTCTAATTGCTTTTCAACTCTTTAAGTTCTGCTGGTGCCATCCGATATGGTGCTTTAGAGATTGGCATGGTACCTGGCAACAACTCAATAGTAAAGTCCACCTCTCTATGTGGAGCTAAACTAGGCAAATCTTCTGGAAAAACATCGCATATTCCCTAACCACAGGAACTGCCTCCACTGACTCTAGCCTCTATCAGACTCACTGAAGCTAAATAAGCCACACACCCTGTATTTATCAACTTTCTAGCTCTAGTTGCAGAAATTATAAACTTAGGAGTACAAAAAGGCATACCTTGATATTCAAACACCGCACCATTAGATGACAAAACCTGATCCTTTCTTTTCTCTCGCAATCTAACATTGCTCCATAGGTCTCAAGCCAATCCATTCCCAAATAATGTCATAATCTATCAATTGCAGGGCATATACCGACCCGACATCTAGTTCCCTCCAATCACAACAGGAGCTTCATCTAGTAGCTCGAAGTGAGCATAACTCACCAGAAGGAACCTCCACTACCAACTCACAAGACTTTTCTTCCAAAGGATGAATCATACAATTCAAGAATTCTTCGGAATAAAAGAATGAGAGGCACCCGAATCAAATAAAACTCTTACTGAATAATCATAAATGGGTATAATCCCTTCTATCATATTCGATGCCTCCGCCTGGGCACGGATGATAGCCATAACCCGGCCTCTACCACGCTGCTGCGGTACACCTCCACCACGACCTACTAAAGGCTGTTGGGGCTGCTGCTGCTGTTGAACACCTCTACCATACCCATATTCTCTTGGATAAGGGAAATTGCGGATCAAATGCCCTGGCTAATTGCAATTATAACATCTATAACCTGGTGGAATAGTGGGCTGCCTGGCAGTACTCTGCTGCGATTCTTCTACCTCTGGCGTGTAACCACGCCCCTGTTGAAACTGCTGACGACCCCCTCTTCCTCTTCCTTGCCCTTCAATACTTGCTTTAATTTATGACCCCACTTACCAAAACCTGAGGAAGAAGGTCATGCTGGAGCCTTTCCCCTACTAACTCCTGCTGCCTGCTGAGGTAGCCGAAAAACACCCAACCTGACCCACTTGCCTGACGGGCCCGATAGACCTCTTAAGAGTAGCTGCTCTCTGGGCTGCTTCCTCAACTGATCTACACATTAACGGTATTACCGCATTTTGCAACTCTTCTATTAAACCCCGAATAAAATATTCAACCATCATAGCATTATCCGATACTACAGGTGTGCATATCGGCTAAGTGCCATAAATCGCATCTGATATTCTAAAATTGAGGTATTACCTTACTGAAGTGTCCGGAATTGCTCTCTTTTTCGCCCTGCTGCACTTGAAGTGGAAAGAATGTGTCATTAAATGCCTCGAGAAATTCCGGCCAGGTAATACCCTCCTCTGACCTGCCTGCAAAGGTGGTCTGCATCTTCAGACGCCACCACTGCTGCGCAAAAACCTCTCAACTGGTATGTGGCTAGCACAACTTTATCCGCTGCTGGACACCACATGGTCGTAAAGACCCTTTCAACCTCATGAATCCAGTGCTCTACTGTATCTGGATTCGGCCCTCCTGTATAAGTGGGCGGCTGCAACCTCAAAAACTTTTCAACTTGCATCACTGGATCTTCTACTGCCATTACTGGTGGTGGTACAGGTGCCACATAGGGTACCTCCACCCTTGGCAGTGGTGCAACAGGGGCCACAGGTACTTCAGCAACTGGTGGTACTGCTGCTGGAGGTACCGGTGCCTGCTGATCCATCCTCATCCGAATATCAGTGAGGCTTTCCCAAATCCTCTCAATCATACGCTGAGTGGGCTCTTCAGGGTTCTCTCCTCCACCACCCCACCCCATCCTTCTATCACCATCTCAACTTCCTACACAAATAACATAACCATTACGAACAAAACCGGTCATTACGAAACCAGAGTCAGCTACCAGCAATGTACAAAGTAGAAATATGGCTATATAATTTCCTAGTTCCTTTATATTTACACGGACCTCGCTCTGATACCAACTGTGACGGAATGCCTCATTCAAGCCCATTAAACCACTAACGAACTTGATCTGAGTCCGCCTCCCGCAAACAGGCTGAAGCCTCGCAAGGGATATCATACACACGTCCGTGAAAACACAAGGAACACACCATATGCATATATTTTTTTCACAAGTTTACATAGCCATACTCTACAAGAGTGTAAAGAAGTAAAAGAGCCTGGGGTATACCCCGAGGTACACAACAAGAAAACTAACTAACTACACTGTTGGAGGTGCTGGTCCAACACCGCTGCGATGCAGCTCCAAACTGGACGATGGTAACGAAATGTCCTCCTCGCCCTCACCTGTGGGGGTAGGGTTGAGCCTCTCTAGTCCCTGGCTCAGTAGGGAACTCCCCCAACACCGAGCAAACCAAAACACAGGTACGGAAACAGTAAACTGTGCTAGAAATTTATAGAACAACTAAGCAGGATATTAAAGTTGTAAATGTACTCACCATTTGCCGACTACGTAAAGCAACTGTAATAAATAATGGCAAACCCAAACAGGTGTACAAGCTACAGTAGACAGCCACACACGAGCCACGTGAACTGTGTCGCGACACCAGTGACTGACTCGGACAAACTAACACAGGTCTACCTCTCAGTTTCACAGCCACGGACGAAAGTTTCAGCTGCCGCTCCACGTGAAAAGTCAAACAACTGTGGAGACCAACTAAACACCACTCCTGGGACACACAACCGTAGGCCCATGCCTGCACCTCTAGGGTCTCTGGCCGGAGCACCCTAGAGTGAGGCACTGGAAAAGGACTAGCTGGGGACCAGTGTCGACTACTGGTGTCCGTACCCCCCAACTAAGAGCGCGCTACAAGTGACTAAAAACAAACTCAAGAGTCATTATCCCACTGTCGTCTTTCCCACAGCCGGACGTACAACTCAAACAAAGAGTGAGGGTGTCCAGGACAGACGACACACCTCGACGATACAGCACAAGTACCGGGAGAAAGCCCCGAGCTAACAGCTTGGCTCACAGAGAACCTGGGGCACCCACTAGAGGTAACCACGGTAGGCGTCGTACTACTTGCCACGCACACAGAACCACGTGCACGTCACACACAACCACGTGAAATGTCACGTAAACCTCAAGTAACAACTGTCCACAACACGTGAACACAACACTGCTTGCGTGAACACCACGCAACTACGCAAAGAACCAGCTAGCTACACAACCGAAGTGCTAGCTTCAAGAACCATGCACTCTCAGAGTGCCACAAGTGCCAATGCACCGCTCGTTATCGGTAAACACGTCACGTAACGATATTCGGATAAACCAATCGCATGAGCCATGTATGCATAGACCTTTCGGCTGAAGTCGCGACAGGGTCTTGCGTCGCCTTCAGATAGCGACAGCCCGATAGGTCGCCTTCAACACATTACGCGACATACAAACAAGTCGCGTTCACAACCTTAACGCGACGGGTCGGCCCGTCGCCACCTGATCGCGACAGGGGGTTCCGTCGCCTTCGCAATCAAAACCCTAATCCTGGGATCCCCTCCACGGATTACCAACCCACACCATGCAAACCACCCTTAATTAGTGTTTTTCATGCTTTAATGGGTTCCTAGGCATGATATCTATTGTATAAAAATCATTAAATTGATCAAACCCTGCATCCCACGCGATTCTCGCCCCGGAAATAGGAGGAGTCACCCTACCTCGTGAAGAACACGCGATACGACGCTCCCCCGGCGTTTCACTCGCTCCACGTGAGCTTCCCACGGCACGATCACGCCGAAATCATGATTTCCTACAAGAATCGCCGCAGCTCCCCTTCCCCTGGCCGAGCAGAACTTGCTGCAGTTCTGTCCGGTTGGGGTTTCTTAAAAACACCCAGCGGTTGGGAACGCGACGTATCGTCGCGTCGCGACCTGATCGCGACGGACCTAGGCGTCGCCTTCCTGCCTGTCGCTCTGCGCGCTACACGTGGCGCACATGCAGACGATCAACACCCCAAGGCAGTCAGCAGAACGCGACGGCCACCTCTGTCGCGTTCAGAACGCGACACTCCTCCTTGTCGCAATGACAGCTGAGGACACTGGGGTGCTGCAGGCCCAGTCTATCGGCCCAATAAGCCCTTGAAACACGCACACGTACCACACACAAACAATTGGCCTCACGATAGCCATCACAACCACTAAACATAGGATCCACGAGGATCCGAAAAACGCGCGACGTTATATCCACTGCCTTATTTCCACATAGCTTGATCTTGACAGCCGCAAACCATTCCTGCTGATCCGCAGTGAGGAAGGCGACGTTGTAACCACCTACGCTGTCGGAACTCCCAGAAGCGACCATGGATTTGAACAAGGAGAGTTTGGAGGATTGTGGGGAAGAAAGGAACAGAAGCCCTCAAGAAATTTGAGCAGGAACAGAGAAGTTCTTTGAACTCGCACTGAGGGGATTCTGGAATCGATGAGGGTTTATCATACCAGGCAAATCAAAAGAGATAAGAGAGAGAGAGAGAGCGAGAGAGGAAATCTATGAGGCATGACTTATGGACTTAACTTAGGTCATGAAGTCGCCTTTTTGAAATAGCAGAGTAATAAATGTGGATAACGACAAAAGAGGAGATGACGTAAATAAAGAATTAAACTGAAATGTCGTAGCAATTTATGACGCAAGCAATAAAGGATTTGCTTGAATTTTAGCGGGAAGAGTAAGTGTTATTCTGAAATTTATTGTTTCAGTTACATGCAGACGTATCTGTTACAAATTACACATGCCTAATTCGCTTCTAAGAGACGTAAATCTCTCTTCAGGTAAGGCCTTTGTAAAGATATCTGCTAACTGATTCAGAGTATCTATGAAAGAGATATTTATATTACCATTAGCTACATGATCTCTAATAAAATGATATTTGACCTCTATATGTTTCATTCTGGAGTGTTGTACTGGATTTTTCGTGAGATTTATCGCACTTGTATTGTTGCACAACAATGGGATAATCTTGATGTACAGTCCATTGTCCTCAAGCTGTTGTTTTATGCATAGGAGTAGAGTGCAACAGCTCCCAGCAGCTACGTATTCAGCTTCAGCTGTTGATAGTGCTACTAAATTTTGCTTCTTTGAGGACCACGAAATCAGGCATCGTGCAAGAAATTGACAATTTCCACTGGTGCTTTTTTCTGTCTACCTGCATCCAGCATAGTCAGCATCAGAATATCCAATTAAACTAGTTTCACATGATTTTAGATACATAGTCCTAGGTCATGATTTTATCTAATATCTAAAATCCTTTTAACAAATATTAGATGGGATTCTTTAGGATCAGACTGATATCTAGCACACATACATACACTAAACAAGATTCTGGTCTACTAGCTGTCAAGTAAAGCAATGACCCTATCATACCTCTGTAAAGTTTTTGATCAACTTTCTTACCTTCCTTATCACTGTCTAACCTTGTGGATAGCTCATTGGAGTGGACAGTGTTTTAGCATTGTCGAACCCAAATTTCTTCAACATTCTTTGGTGTACTTTGCTTGAAAAATATGTGTACCTTCTTGGCTTTGCTTGATTTGTAATCCAAGAAAATAGTTGAGCTCTCCCATCATGCTCATCTCAAATTCTCCCTGCATGAACTTTTCAAAGTACTTGCCAAAGATTCATCAGTAGATCCAAATATAATGTCATCTACATAATTTACACAAGTAATATGTTCTTGGCTTTTGATTTAATAAACAGTGTGTTATCTACCTGACCTCTAATAAAGCCATGATTTAGCAAGAATGTACTAAGTCTTTCATACCATGCTCTAGGTGCTTGCTTTAAACCATATATACTTTATGCAGTTAAAAAACATGGTTTGGAAATCTAAATCATCAAAACCAAGAGGTTGTTCTACATAGACTTCCTCCTTTTATAACCCATTTAAAATTGCAAATTTTACATCCATTTGGAAAAGTTTTAAATCCAATGCACATGCATAGCAAGTAAAATTCTAATAGCCTCTAGTCTAGCCACTGGTGGATAGGTTTCATCGAAATCTATGCCTTCCTCTTGGGAAAAACTTGAGCAACAGTCTAGCCTTGTTTCTAGTGATAACACCAGCTTCATCCATTTGTTTCTGAACACCCATTTGGTGCCAATCACAGGATGATCTGATGGTCTCGGAACAAGGGACCAAACTTGATTTCTCCTCAACTGATTAATTCATCTTGCATGGCTAAAATCCAGGATTCATCAGACAGTGCTTCATTGACTGTCTTCGGCTCAATTTGAGACACAATGCTAGATAATCACAAGGAATAACATTACCTCTAGTTCTTACCCTAATCGATGGATCTCCAATGATGTTGTCATGGATGATCATTTTGTACCTCCATTCCTTTGGAAGATCATTATGGATAATACTCTTTGTTGTGTTCTTTCAAGGGTGGATCTTCACCATCTTTGATAGATGTTTCCCTTCAGTTTCTTGGAGAGAATTTCTGCATTTTCATCATCACTATCGACTTCCTTCTTCAGGAAGGTTAGACTCATCAAAAATAACATGAACAGTTTGCTCAATTAAAAAACTTCTTTTGTTGAAAACTCTATAGCCTTTGGGTTTAGAAGTGTACCCCATAAAGATCCCTCATCGGATTTGGGATCCCCTTACCTATGTCTCTTTTACCATTGTTGTGAATGAAGCATGGACATCCAAACGTTCTGAAATGGCTGATCCTGGGCTTCCTTTGCTTGTAAAGCTCATATGCAGTCTTCTTCATGATTGGCCTGATCATAACTCTATTTATGATGTAACATGTTGTATTTACTACCTCTACCCAGAAATATCTAGGAAGGTTGTATTCTGATAGCATGGTCCTAGCCATATCCAACAGAGTTATGTTCTTCCTCTCAGCTACTCCACTTTGCTGTGGAGTTCTAGGTGCTGAGAAATTATGTTCTATACCTTGATCATTATAGAATTCTGCAAATCTGTCATTCTGAAATTCTCCTCCATGATCTAAACGAATGCCAATGATGTTGAACTTCTTATCCTTTTGAACTATTTTACTGAACTTCACAAAGCTTTCAAAAGTGTCATCTTTATGCTCTAAAAATGATACCCATGTGAATCTTGAAAAATCATCGACTATTAAAATCCAAAGTTCTTTCCACCCAGGCGGTGGTTTTCATTGGTCCAACAGATCCATATGTAATAGTTCTAGTGTTTTGGAAGTAGTGACCTCTGTCTTTGATTTGAAGGAGGATTTTGCATGCTTCCCTTTTGCACAAGTTTCACAAAATGCTATCTAATCTTGTGTTTATCTTTGGTAGTCCTTCTACTAGATCATGTTTGACAAGCTTTCTTATTCCATCCAAACTGCAGTGACCTAACCTTCTGTGCCATAACTCTACATTCTGATCTTTGCTTGCTGCTAGACAAATATCTTGATCTTTGAGTTCTTCTAGATGCAGTACTATAGGTTCTTTTCTCTGCTGGCTTCGAAGATAATTGCACCATCCTTGATAATCAAACATTTTGATTCCTGAAACTTGAACTGGTGGCCCTTGTCGCACAGTTGACTAATGCTTATTAAGTTGTGCTTCAATCCTTTGACGCATAGTACATCTTCTATGAGGATTTTATCTTGACTTCCAATAGATCCATCTAATTACTGACCCTTTTTCCATTATCGCCATAGGTAATGTGCCTTCTTCATCTTTGATATGAGAGAATAATTTATTGTTACATGTCATATGCCTTGAGCACCCGCTGTCAAAGTACCACTTTGATACTCTAAGGCTTCCCTGCAATAAGTCAATAAGATTTAGGTACCCAAGTTCTTTTGGGTCCTGGTTGGTTAGTTTCTTCACGGTTCTGTTTGGGAATCCATTTTAGGTGTTTGGTTGTGCAGGTTATTTTGGTGTGACCTAATTTGTTACAGTGTGTGCAGTAAGGAATATTGTTTATTATCCTATTTGACTTATGGTTTTTATTTTTTATTTTCTTTATGATTAAGATTTTGTTTAGCTACGAATTTTGGAGTTGGATAAATTTTTGGATGAATTACAGTTTCTTCATTGTCTGGTGGAGTGTATCATAACCCATACTTTTTCTTACCTGATCTTCTTGCTCCTTTTAGTATTAGAGAGGATTTACCATTAGTAAATTTTCACTGTAGCTCAGATATTCATTATCTTTTATTAGTGTGTTAATTTCATTTTTAAGTTTACTTATTGTTTCCTGATCTCTCTAAGTTTAATATCTTTTCATTCTTAATTTTAACATCTTCACATAGTAGTTCATTTCTTATTTTAAGTTCAGAAATTTGTTTCTCTAACTGTTCAGTTTCAGATTTTAAATCTGAGTTGGTAATTTCCAAACATGCATAATTTTTCTTAGTTGTTTTTAGCAACTTACAAACATCTTTATATTTACTGTATAGTTCATTAAACGCATCCTCTAGACTATCTGAATCAGATTCATTTCAGGAAGTGAAAGATGAGTCTGAAGTTACCTTTTCATCACATTTGCCATGAAGGCTAGGTTGGCCTTTTCATCATCGTCTTCGTGGAGCTTGACTCACTATCTGAGTCGCTTTCATTATTCCATGCAGTGGCCATGGCTTTCTTCTTGTATCTTTTGAACTTCTTTACGTTGTCCTTCTTCTTGAAGTTAGTTTTCTTTAACTTTGGACACTCAGCTTTGATGTGTCCTGGCTTCTTGCACTCGTAGGATATGGGTTCAGATTTCTTGACTTCTTCCCTTCTGGTCTTTTGAAGTCTTTACCTTTCTTAAAATATCTTCTTCCTGATGGTACTTCTTTTTGGCTAGTATACGTTGCAGTCTTCTAGAAAGAAAAGCTTATTCATCTTCACTGCTCTCATTGCTCTTGTCACTTACTGACTCACCATCAGATGTGTCTTCTGTGGCCTTGAGAGCGTTTCTATGCTTCTTTTTGCTGGAGGATTCTCCCAGCCTTTCCATATTTATTTCATGAGCCATTAAAGACCCAATGAGTTTCTCAAGTGGCATTCTCCTGAGGTCGTTGGCTTCTTCTATGGCCGTCACTTTTGCAGTCCATGAAGCTAGTAGAGATCCTAATATTTTTCTCACCATGTCTCCGATCTCATAAGTTTTTCCAAGCCCATCCAATCCATTGGTTATGTCTGTGAATCTGTTGTACATTTGAGTGATGGACTCTCCAGATTGCATTTGAAATCTCTCGTATTGAGTTACCAAAATATCTATCCTTGTTTCATTTACCTTATCAGTTCCTTCGTATGTGAGCCTTAGCTTTTCCCACATTTCCATGGCTGACTTGCAAGCGGAAATTTTGTTGAATTCTTTCTTGCTGAGTGCACAGCACAGTATGCTTTTAGCTTTGCTGTTAGGATATCTTCTTCTTGTCATCATCTGTCCAATCTTCTCTTCTGTTGAGTACCACGAGGTCTCCTTCTTCAATGATTGACCAGAGCTGGAAATCGAGATCTTGAAGGAAGAACTCCATTCGAGTCATCCAATAGTTGTAATCTTCGCCGTCAAATAGAGGAGGTCTGTTGACGGACTGACCTTCAGCATATCCTTGAGCTATCATTTATCTTTGCTCTTAAGATCATGAGATCTTCTTCTTGAAGAGACTTGGCTCTAATACCACTTGTTGCCCAGAAGCAAGCCCAGAGGGGGGGGTGAATGGATTGCTTAAAAAATCTTTTAGTAGAAATTTATATAAATAAAATAATCTAGACAGAAAACACTAAGTTCGATCATTAAAGTTAGTGATAATGAAGACACAAAAGCAATCACACAAACAACAGGAGATTTTTATCTTGATTCGGACCTCATATCCCAAGGAGTCCTACGTCCAGTCCCCAAGTGACAACTTGGGTTTCCACTAAATAAGGGTACAATCCCCCTTATGGACACTTACACATCCAGCAACTGCTGGCCTTCTCTTCTCTACTAGAAGAGGAATTACACCAACTGAGAGACACCAGATAAACTCGAATGAACTCTCTCTCTCTCTCTCAGACCTACGCTAGCTCTCAAAAGGAATGGAGTGAGAGCTAAGAGCTATAGAAGGTTGGAATGGACGAGCTGGCTCTTGTTTCTTTTCAGGACTCGAGCTTCAAGCTTTTCGAAGATTCAAGAGTTCAAAGCATCTAACTATCTTACATGGAGTCACCAGTCTTCTATTTATCTTCTGCGAATTATTTTGACCGTTGTAGTAGCCGTTCAGATGTCCGTTGTCTCACAGCTTCATGCACGTTAGAGAGACTGGTTCTAGGCATGGAGAGGTGAGCCTGCAGCCATAAGTGCTTGGATTGATCCTTACACCTTCAGGGAAAGATTTTCTGTGAGGCCCCGAATTTTTGCGCATTTAACATTGTTTACTTGATGTGTATTATAAGTATTTACCTACTTGTGTGCATGCATATAAATATATGTTATCCCTGTGTGTATATTATAAGTATTCATTTCTATGCATAGTGTATTTAAATAATGTAGTGTGTGTTGTATTTAAGTAATGATGTGCATGAGATAGGTAAGTATTGATATATTATATATGTATATGTTTGACTTTGTGTATATGATATCTACCTATTTCAGTAACCATTAACTATTTATGATGTGTGGATACATCAGTTTGGATGTGTATTTGTTTTCTGGTCAAATTGCTGGTGGCGGCCAGAGTAAGGCCGCTGACTGCATGGCCAAGTTGGCCTCCAGATCGATGGACGCCAACCATTCTGTTGGCGGCACAAATTGTGGACGCCTACTTCTCCAGCTGTGTGCGTTTCCAGATCTGAAAACGGTAGCGGTTTTGACGTGTTCTACGGCAGGTGCAATAGTAAGAGTAGCAGCAACAGCAGCTACAGCTACAGCAGAAGCAGTAGCAGCAATTACAGCAAGAGCAACAGCAGCAGCAGCAGTAGGAGAAGGCTAAGCAAGTGGTGGAAAATCCCATACAAAGGGTTAGAGAGAGTTTATATAAACTCCAGGTTCCATGCATGTATGGCACGTAGCCATACATGTGTAACTGTAAAACCCATCTTTCCCCTCCCAAAGCCACATTTTACCATGGGTTTTACCCCACCACACGTAGTAAGCTACGTGTAGACCATTTACCCCAGGTGAGATAAGCCTTGCGTAGCCAAAGCTACGTAAGCAATTATCAAAAAAATAGTTGACGTAAATAGGAATAATTCAGCTGGTCCAGTTATCTATATACGTTTGTATCCAAATGATATCCAATTAAGTTGAGATTTCAAACATAAGCTAATTGAAATGTTTTACAAATTATGGTGATTTTATTTTAATTTTTAGAATTAATTTTTCACCCAGTAAAAATTGCCTGGAAAATCATTGTGTCGACTTAATCTTGATATTCGTGCGTCAATAATTCTAGATATTTACATTTCTAATATAAATATATTTTTCTAAAAATTATGGTATTTTCAGATTTCAATTTCGTTATAGAATTCCGGTGACGTCCTGTCGGAGTGCGTACCTCAGAATACAACACTATAACAATTTTATTAATATAAGATAATTCCTAAAATAAACATAATTACATCTCATGAAAGTAGTGTTAGGATCAGATGGGTGGATAGATCAGATCTAGAAGGGGGGTTGAATAGATCTAACACCAATTAATGCGGAAGCTTAAGCAATCCAAAATTACTTCGAATCAGAGATCAATTCACCCAAACAATTTACTGATCTGAAGTGTGATTAGTGTGTGTGAGCAAATCAATTAGTAGTGTGAGAAATCCCTATGCATGCATCTAGCGAGATACAAAGCAAACCACAATTTAAACCACTGCACAGAGGATTTTTAGGTGGTTCGGAAATCACCTTTAGTGACTCCTACGTCCACCCCTCACACAGTGAGGCCACACAACTCAAAAACCTTGAGTACAACACACACTGGAGCACGACGACTCCAAACACCCTTGAGCACGACGACTCAAGAAACAACCGGAGCACGACGACTCCAAACCCTTTAAGTACGACGACTCAAAGAAAACCCAGGAGATAGACACGACGATCTACTCCACAAACCACTTATGAGTACAACGACTCACAAGAACTTGAGCACAACGGCTCAAAACTGGAGCACTACGACTCCAAACCTTTGGACCACGAAAGATCCAAGTTCTGCTAGAACAAGTTCAATTAGAGAATAGATCCTCTAGCCCGATCTATCTCAATACAATGATAAAAATAGAACAAACAGAATTAAGTGATCTGTGTAGAACACATACATAGATCACACAATGAAAACCTGGATGAACACTCCAGAAAATGAATGAATAGATGTGACTTGGATGTTCCTTGATGAAGAAGACTTGCAGAAGCCTGGATTGAAGACGCTTGAAGGAATTCGTTGAAGATCTTCTTCAATCCACGATGCTCTGCTTTGATGGCATCTGAAATGCCAGAAGTTCTTCTTCTACTGCTCCTCTTCAGTTGGATCTGCTCCAATCTCAGCACAGCAAGCTTCTCTCCAGAGATTCTCCTTGATTCCACGTCCTTCCTCTTGAAAGGGTGGTCTGCAACTTCTGGAGAAGGAGCAAGATCTGGAAAGCCCCTTTTAGCCGCCAAAAAGCTTCTTCAGGAAGTGTTGGGCTCTCTTGCCTTTGGGGTACAAGGAGCATGGTATTTATAGCCCCATATGTCCATAAAGTGCCTTGGGTGCATGGGCACGGAAACCTAGGTCAAATCCCTTGATTCCCAAGCAGCCACGTGTCCAGAGAAATTCACGTTTTGAGTTTCAGCCGGAGTGTGTCGACACCACCAGGGAGTGTGTCGACACACTGTCCCATTTCTGTAAAATTGTTCTTCTGGGAACTGAAACTAGTGTCGACACTGCCTGGGACTAGTGTCGACACTGCCTGGGACTGTGTCGACACTGCCTGGGACTGTGTCGACACACTGTCCCAGTCAAGCAACTGGGTCTTCTGGAGACTGGACTAGTGTCGACACTGCCTGGACTGTGTCGACACAGTGAACCCTGTCTTCATGAAATTGCTTCAGGGATTGTGACCTAGTGTCGACACTACTTGGGACTGTGTCAACACTACCATGACAAAATCTGAATATTCCTGAAAATTTAACACATAAGCCATTAGTACAAGATATTATCATTAAAATATGAGATATTAAACATCAAAAACATGTTGTTTGAACATTAAAATGTTCCACCCATTAAGCATTGAAATCACAACATGTCATCATCAAAATCAAAGTATGTCATCATTAAAATCACAATATGTCATCATCAAAATCAAAGTATGAGTGATGTTCATTGGTCATCATTAAAATATAATTTTAGGAATTCCAAAACACACTCACCCAACAATCTCCCCCTTTTTGATGATGACAAAACATATGCACAATCTCCCAATATCTTGACTCCTTTGACTACAATAACTCCCCCCTTGACCATATACACCCTTTGACATTTCTCCCCCTAGAGACCTTTCTCCTTAAAGAACTTTCTCCCCTTTGAACTTTCTCCCACTAGAGACCTTTCTCCACCTTTTTGACAGCATCAAAAGATATACAAGAGAGAGAAACATGATGGTTGGAGACCAAGAAATGAAATGGAGTAAGGAATGGTCAGGAATGATCAAATAAATGGACAAAGTGATATTGACATATGAGAGAATTATTGTGTTTTTGTTATTGTGCAACAAAGTTTAATCACAAAGACACACTCAACACAAGGTAGTGCAAGATATAATGATCTGAATGCAGTTAAAATAATGATGCAAATGTGAAGTAAAGTGACCTAAATGAGTGAGCAGAAGTATTTAACAAGGATGTTAGGAGCTTTAAGTTTAACACAATGTAGAATATAGGTCTAAACTCAGTAAACATAAACTTTATTAAGGTCTTAAGCTTTTCTATCCTGTCTTTTTGATTTTCTTTCAATTTTAGCTGGGAAAGAATACAGAATAAATTAGTTAAATCTCACTTTTTAGTGCAAGAGATCACATTGATCAGATGCAAGATCTCCTGATTACTCAGTGGTTTTAACTTTCATTATCTTATACAGAGTTGAAAATTTGAATTCCACTTTTTGACGTGAAACAATCACTTTTTAGGTGAAATGGCCCGTTACTCAGTGGTTCAAGAATTGCATTGCTCTATTTGTATCTTTCCAGATTGTTGATCATTTTCAGCATTTTCTTTTGATGTTTTGCAGGAATATGTTGCTTTGACCAGACAAGTCATGACTATGAATTTAGAGAAATGATTCTTAACATGTGGTAAAATGAAGCTTAAACATACACATGTTAAATAGTAAAGCCACTCATGTGCCTACAAGTTTTTTGCAAGTCATTTTAAAGACATTCAGTATTAAGATTGCTTAACCTTAAATGATACTGAATCTTTGAAATTAAACTAAATACACAATGAGTTTTGTTTCAATGTTTTAATTCTCTCATAGAAAAATAGCACAAGGACTCAAAAATTTTGATGATTTTGGGGTTCAAAATAGACAAGTAAGGTCAAGAGATATGACAATGACTCCCCCTCAACAAATATTCCACCTCAACAATTGCATAAAGGATCTTGATACTTGGCGGAGACATATACTCACGCATAGTGAAAGTGTCCAGACAAGTCTGACTTGTCTTTCTTCAAATCACCATTTGATATACCAAGAATCCCAATGCAATGTGAGAGTGAGAATTCATTTACAGGAACATTTGTAAACAAACTGAATGGGAGTTGATGATAAATCAGATATGAAAGAATATTTCTTTAGCATTTCACTCAAAGATTCTTTGACTCACTTCCCCATAAGATATGCATGATATGAAATGATCATTTAAGCAATTCAGATATGTTCATTCAAAGTAGTTTGCACAGAAAGAATATGAACATGATCAAGCATGCATTAACAGGTAATTTATTGAAGGAGAAAAGTTTCAAAGACTTAAAATAAGTTTTTGAGATTTTCATTTTTCTTGATGACCTTTATGCAGGAAAAGACTATTGATACTTGGCGGAGATTTTTCTCACGCATAATGATAGTTTCCAGACAAGTCTAACTTGTCCTTCACATTTCACCATTTGATATACCACATAGTTACTGCAAAGGGTCAATATATTCTTTAGTTTTAGCATGAAATTCATTGCATTTTTCAAGAACATTTTTGCACTTTTTCAAATTTACTCCCCCTTAATATGTGCATGGAATGAAAAAGCTAGCAAGCACTTCACACATGATTATGCATACAATTAGCTTTAAACATAACATGACTACTGGTACTTGGCGGAGTATTTTACTCACGCATAATGATAGCTTCCAAACAAGCATAACTTGTTTTTCCACATGTCATCATTTGATATACCAAAAAGTCAAAGCAGTAGATATGCACACAGAATCATGGGCACAGTTAAGCAAGCATGATAACACAAACATGATTCCAAGTGTTAAGACACAAACTTATTGTTGGGAGCAACATCAAAACACACTCTTCATTGTTCAGATAAGACTCTAAGAATTTTGTTTAACTTAAGCAGTTCAATCTGAAAATGATATGAGGTTTTACCTGAACAGTCTTCATTTCTTTTTCAAAAATTTTACCTGTGTTCTTCAATCATTTCTTGCCTTGCACAGCCAATATCTTGAATCCATTTACAATGTATGGCTGCAAGACTCCTCAGCTTGTTGATCAAGCTGGTTTTGGAACCCACACTTGCTTGGGTCCTGCATGAAATCAATGTTAGAGTGTAATAAAGATTTTTGAATCCAAATGATTTTATTTTTGGTATAGATGCATTTCTTTCATTGACAGAACTATGAGCAGAATTAGTTTCAAATTTCTTTTTGTCTTGCTCAATGCATCTATATTTTCATGAAGTGTTCAATTTATTCACATGGAGTTTCTGAGCATTTCAACAAAATCATTATTCTTAGTTACATGTGAATGATGTGAAAATTTTTTCAAGTAATTCAAGCTAAATCATCATGGAAGAAATGAAATAAACAAGCAATCATGTTTCAATGACAACAATTTTTTGTTTTTTTATTAATGACTCTTACATAAGGAAGATCATTGGTACTTGACGGAGGTTATTCCTCACACATAATGATAGTTTCCAGACAAGCATGACTTGTCCTTCCACAGTTCACCATTTAATATACCGATTGATCTTTGCATAAGAGTCCCATTGATTTCAGTTTTTATTTAGCAGGGAGTCTCTTAGAAGTATTTACCTTGTGAGATTTTCATTTTCTTTCATTCTCTTCACTTACTTTCCTTGTAGCCTTAGTCATGAAGCATTCATTTTGAGATTGACTACAAGGATCCCTGCATCCAGCATTCAAGCAACACATTTCAGAACCCAAATTGTTTGGGTCCTAAGGATCTTCCATGAATCTGCATCAACGATTTTTGAATCCAAAAGGTTTTGATATTGGGTATTTTTCTGAAGACTAGAAACACTAGAATCTTAGTTTCTAATCTTAGAGTTATTGGTATAGAATGCCCCACTGACATACTGAACATTTTGTTTTCTATTTTTCAGATTTTTATCATTGAGATTTTTAACATGAAATTCAGAAGAGATCTTTTGTGCAACAGTTCCTTTTTCATGTACATAGAATTTTTGAGTGTTTTCAGCATGAACATGATCTTTATTCTTATGTACATTAACATGAACAGGGAGCATGCACAAAATTATCAATTCTATGCCAACATTCCCTAGAAGTATGCCCAAATTTATGACATGTGAACACTGGATTGATTTGGCATATTTATGAAATGTTGATCTCTATTCCAGAAAAATTGGCTAATGACCAGGTTTATTACAATTAAAGCAAATGAGATCATTTCTTACCTAGTACTTACCTTGGCATGTATGCACTTGCTGGAATATCCTTTTCAGGTGAGGAGGCTTACCATGAGGAGAAGGAGGTACCTTTTGGTGGCTATTGGCATGATGTGAATTTGGAACTTGTCTTGGAGCTTTTTGGACTGATGGAGGAAGTAGATGAATCTTCTTGACAGTAGCATTTTTCTTTTTCTTTGTCTGTTTTTGAACAAGAACTTTCACTAATTTTTCATTAGAATTAACAGTTCTTGTTTGCAGCAGCTTTAACAAATGTTAATTTTGTTTTATTTCATTTTTCTTATCTCTCACAGAAGCAAGACTTGTGTATTTAGTATTTTTCATTCATGTTGAAACTTCTGTTTTTCAGCTTTTAATGCAACAACTTCTTTTTCTGAAATTTAAAGCTTGTTTAGCATGACATCCAAACCATTTTTCATCTTGTTCTTTTCATTTCAAATTGAGTAATTTGTTTTTCCAAATCAGCAATTTATTACTTAAATTGCTACAGTCATTGTTCAATGGTTTGTCATTCAACAAGCATTCATCTTCCTATTTAAATGATGATTTTCTTCAACAAGTTGTTTGCATCTTTCATTTATTTGATGATCATGAGCCATGTTAGAAATCTGTTTGTTTAATTAATCATTATCAAATTTGAAATTTTCATTGAGATCAATCAATTTTCCATTTCCCCTTTCAAATCAGATTTTTATATTCCAACTGATCATGATTTTCTTTCAACTTGAACAACTTGTTTTCACATTTTGATTTTATCTCTCAAACTTTCTTTTTCAGAATCAGTTTCTGAACTTCATTTTTCAAATTCTCATTTTCTTGTGAAAGATCTTTATCATTGTTTTGGAGCAATTCAAGTGTATTTTTCAATTTTCACTTTCTTTATGGCAATGTTTTAAAGTCTTTTTCAAATCATCATTATTTTTAGTGTTCAGCTTTACATTAAGATTTTGCATCTTTTCACAGAATTCAATCAATCTATCATGAGACATTCCTTCATCTTCATCAGAATCAGAGTTAGAATACATAGATGAGTCTAGAGTGGATGTACCTTGTAAGGCCCCGAACTTTCTGTTCCCGCTTATATTTTATGAATATGTTGTTTACTTGTTTTGCATGAAGGGCGTGCATGAAAATGGTGCATATTATAAATATAATTTTGCATGGGTATATGCGAGGATGTATACTATTATCGTGAAGATAAGTAATTGGCTAATTTTGAGTATAAAGTATCTATTTAAATACTATGCAGGTGCTACCTAATATTGAAGTATACCTTATATTGCCCATTTCATAAATATGTGTGCGATATATGAAGTGCTATGTGTATGTACGTATGTAGATTATCATATGCATGTGATAATTGTGTACTTAATTTTACATATGTAACACCTTGGTATACTTAGGTATGCATGAGTATACTTAGTTGTAAACGTTGTTCATTTGTATGGTGTAGTTAATGTGTACATTGTACCTTGTACATTGCATGTATATATATATATATATTATATATATCAAGTGCAAGTATGATAGGTGTATTTAGTAGTGTATATTGTGATTCTAAAACCTCATGTACGCATAGGTAAGTACCGACGTACATCTTATCTTAAGTGTGCTTATGTATGCATGGGCATGTCTAGGTGTAAATGTTATTGATTTCATAAGTGTAGTAAGCTACATGTTATACCGTAGATGTTGTATGCGTGTGTAGATATTTATGTGCGTATTATTATTATCTCGATTTGCCTACGTATGTATGTATAGGATTAATATTAACTATTAGATGGTTACCCGGTGTAATGGTGTATACACCATACCGCATGGGTTTCATGTGCCTATATGTGTGGATTAAGCATGGTTCTGCATGATTTTAAGTTCTGGCAGAAGAATGTCTTGGCGTCAACATGGATGGACGCCCATATTATGTCAGCGTCCATAACGACTGACGCAACCCCAAGGTAGCCGTCCATGGATGTGGACGCAATATCCCTAATTTTCTGTGCGTTGCAGACCCAGAATTTCCGGGGCAAGCAAGCTCACTGGTTGGGGAGACGTCCCCCAACGGCTCTCAACTCACATCAGACCCTGCCCACGCATGCCCCAAGCCTAGATCTATATAGAATCACCCCTCAGCAGCTGGAGGGTTTGCTTTTGTCTCTTGGCAAGGAAAACCTAGCTGTGAGAAAACTAGGGGAAAACCTGACCTTCCCAAGCTTTAATCCGGCGATTGGGAGACCTTCTGAGAGATCCATGAAGATGGGAGCGTAGTACAGCTACCCAAGAAGCATCCCCAGACCCTAACCTATGAAATACCCAGCCTAGATCGAGGAGGAAGCTTTGATATTTGGTGAACCCTTGGACCCGAGATGCAGAAAAGCTGAACTTAAGGAGCTCTAATCGTCGATTGGAGGAGGAAACCAGGGAGCTGCTATGTCTGGGAGGCGGCCAATACATCCAAGAAGAGCTTCCAGCCCCGAGGCCATCTACATTGACAGGAGAAGAGGATCGAAGGAGCTTCTGATCACCTTTTTGGCAAGGCCGAGAAGGGCTTCATCAGCTTATTCCGATCTTGTAGATTTAATTTAGAGGCAAGTAACCCATAGATCTCAATCCCATACATGTTCCCTAGGTCCCAGTAATTTTTGTGGATTTTAAATCGTGTCCTGGACCCTCCTTTTCACTGAGTATTTGGGGTTCGGTCTGTGCTGTTGCACAGACAGGAACTTGGCGTCATACCCTTGACGCCAAGATCTCCCATAGGCGTCCAGCGATCATGCCGTCCAACCCTTGAACGGCCAGAGGTTGCCGCCGAGTTCTTCAGAATAGAACAGTGAACTGTTCTTCCTGGTAGATGATTATTTTCGATATGTTTTTCGCCATGAGGATATAGTGTAAATCCTATATGCTATGTAAAATAGGTAATGTGGTGTGTGGTGGAAATTTCTGCATTTTCTGTGTGGATGACATGAATTCTTTTGATTATTGAAATACATGTTGGAAAAAGATGGATTATGCATGTTCATCTACTGTCTACCTAATTCCTGAGAATTTAATGCCCTAGATTTTTCTATACCATGTGTATATGTATCAGTCCATGCCCTGAATTTTGAGAATTTTTCCATGACTGTGGGATTTACTGAAATTTCTGTTTTGGAAATGAAAGACATGCATAAAAATTGTAAAATTTACATTAATTGTGTGCTGTGCAATAAATCAAGGAAAATTTCTGTGATGATGATTATGTTAGGATTAGGGTTGTGAATGGTTAAATCTGAGGTCCATGTTATGCTCCATGTTAAAGTGAATTATGAATAGCATGAAACAGAATGTTTTAATTTCTGTAAATGTAATATGACTCAGAAAAATCTGAAAATTTGTATGTACGATTATAAACCTTAAAATTGTCTGTGGTTAAAATCTCATATTATTCTGATGACAGTGAGTGTTGTTATGTATTTTTAATGAGAAAAATGACTATGTGAGCATGAAAATTTTGACTTAATGTGATTTAGTAGATTTCAGTATAGTTATATCTGTATTATGATTATTTGGTAGTTGCAACAGTGAAGTTAAAATCAGTGAATGAGGACTTATGTGTGTGTGAATTTTGCATGAGTGTGTGTGCGTGAGACGTGAGAGAACAAGTGGTAGTGTGTGTAAACGATTAATGTGACAAGATAACAAATATGCCCATAAGACACTGCCACCTTAGATGCTTGGAGCTGTACGGTAGTGGTGCCCCTACGGGAAAGCTCAAAGTGTTACACCCTAGGAAAGGGTCTTGATAAAGTGTACACCCTGGCAAAGGGTCTTGTAAAATCCTGGAGGGGACAAGTTCCACTAGTAATGGTGGGAAGGGCTTTCCCCGTTTTCTGCAGAGACTAAGACTTATCACTGCGCCGGTGATTAAGTAAGCGAATGTGACCAAGTGTTTATGAGACATCTAAATGGTGGTTTGGGCTGTGTCTTGGCATTAAGTGAAAATAACCATAAGTGTGATGTGAAAAGTGACATGTGTTCAATAGCACAAGGTATGTGCAAGATATGTGTAAATGTGGCACATGTTATGTGCAAAAGTGAAGTGATAAGAAGTGTGTGAATGTGAAAGAGGAATTAATGGCAAATGTGTATGAGTATTGTGTGATAGAACAAAGTGAGTGTATGTGAAAGCCAAGGTTCATCATATGATTATGTGTAATGAGAAAATAGTATAAGTGTAAATGACAATAGTGTTGATTGATAAATTGTTTATTGACGTATACAAATGTGTGTGTGTATGTGTTTATGTATAACTTGTCAAATTGCGAAAAGTGATGTTACTATTAGTACCAAAATGTAAGTATATGCTTTCATATTCATGGAATTTGAATGATTGGATGCACATGTGTTTAGTATCATGTTGGATAGTTACAAGTGATCCCCATGCAAGGGTAATATGAATGTCATAGACTTTATATAAAATCAGCAAGCTAAATGTGAAGTAAATTGTTATAATTGCATGCCAAGTGAGTTAGAAATCATGCTAGGAGTGCAACCTATCTTGTATATGTTTCCATGACTTAGTTATGAAGTTTACAATGATATGAGTAAAGTGTGAAGGTAGGTGAATGTGTATTTGTACTTATGATAATGACACCATGTTATTAGAAATCTTGTTTAGATTATAGTTTTACGTGTGTTAGAATAATCGTTTTATACAATTTCATGTGAAATAACTTGTTATGGCATAAGCATGTAAGATTTAATTGCTGAAATTCTATTGTGTTAATTGTTAGAAAATATGTATGTATTGAATCTTAAGTTACTTGCTGAGTCTATTGCGTAGACTCATTCTTGCTAAACATTTCAGGAAACTGTAGCGGAGAAGCTAGCAAGACTTGAAGTAGAGTTGGACTAAGTGATTGAAGACTTGTAATTTACCTTTCATAGTATGTAAAGCTACAATTGAAGTTTTAGTTCTGATTCAAATGTACTTGGAGTCGGCTATGTATTTGGAACATTTTGCACTTATGTTATCTTTTGTTGAACTACGCAGACTGTGGTATGTGGATTTAAAAGTTGATGGAATAAGATTTATTTAAGTTCCGTTGCAATTATTTAATTCTATTTGTGTATATCTCAGCTCTTTTGTTACTTGTTGGGGTATTCTCCCCTGTAGCGGCATGCTCTCATCCGATGTGGGTTGGTATAACCGTACCGGGTGGAAGTGGGTCGTTGCAGAGATGGTATCAAAGCGGTTGGGTTGAGCTTATACATAAATAGCCATCAACTAAATCACATCTCTAAGTCCTTGTAGTGGATAGCCCGATCCAAGGAATAATTAAGATAGTGCTAGAAAAATGGTAGGATAAATACATGATAACATGTAAGGTATAGAGATAAATGGAGTTTAACTTGATGTTGTTTTGTAGCAATGGCTGGAGAGGTTCGACGTTCGAGCTTACCTATCCGGGATGAAGAGTTGAGTAGGACTGACGGAGAGCAGCATGAAGTACCAGCACCTCAAGGATCGCCCCCGCCACCGTTGGCCAATTATGGCACAGTCATGCAAGGGATTGTGCAAGCAACAGACTCAAGCGCAAACGCAAGCGGCTTTCCAAACTCAGTTTGAGGCTCAGGTTCCAGTACCAGCTCAACAGGACCGTGGTTTAGGAGATGCGACAGTCATGGAGAGGTTCAAGAGGATGGCTCCACCCTCTTTTAAGGGGGAGAGTGAGCCGTTAGTTGCAGAAAGATGGCTCAGAGAAATCGAAAAATATTTAGAGCCATCAGGTGTGCAGAGGATGACAAGATCAGTCTGGCGTCATACATGCTTCAGGAGAGAGCGGATGTGTGGTGGTCTTCCGTTCTTCGTACGCGTTTGAGGGAGTGGAGCTGAGATTACTTGGGAAGATTTCGTAAGGACGTTTCAGGCCAAGTATGTTCCTGAGCATATACGGGACAAAATGGAGCAGGAATTCTTAGCATTGACTCAGGGATCAATGACAGTTTTGGAGTATGAGGCTAGATTTACAGAGTTGTCTAGATTTGCACCCCACATAGTTGTCGATGAGAGGCGCAAGGCGAGGAAGTTTGTAATGGGGCTTAGACCATCAATGAGAGCCAGGCTGGTAGCGTTTGATCTTGGAACTATGGATGTAGCTCTTAGTGCGGCATGCAAACAAGAGAGTGAAATGGAGTTGTACTGGCAGAGAAAAGCAAGATTAGAAATGTTACCAGAACCATTTCAACGGCAAAGGAGGAAGATGAAGAAGCTCATGAAAAGACAGCAACCAACTATGGCACCCATAGAATCAACCCTTCGGTCAGTAGTTTTGGCCGGCAATGAGAAGCCCGCATGTGTGCATTGTGGCAAGCGCCACGGTGGAGACGTATGTTGGACGAGGTTAGGAAGATGTCTCAAGTGTGGTAGCAAAACATCGGATTAAAGACTGTCCGAATCAGAAGAAGAGGTTTGTTTCCCGAAATGTTCCAGTAGTAAGGAAGCCGCCGGCAGGAATTAGGCATCGGCCTAAGTGGACTAGAAGCAGCAACAGATGTCATCAAGGGTACGTGATTCGATCTTCGAGGACGAAGATCTCTTTAAGGGGGAGAGGGTGTAAGGCCCCGAACTTTCTGTTCCCGCTTATATTTTATGAATATGTTGTTTACTTGTTCTTGCTTGCATGAGGGGCGTGCATGAAAATGGTGCATATTATAGATATAAATTTTGCATGGGTATATGCGAGGATGTATACTATTATCGTGAAGATAAGTAATTGGCTAATTTTGAGTATAAAGTATCTATTTAAATACTATGCAGGTGCTACCTAAATATTGAAGTATACCTTATATTGCCCATTTCATAAATATTGTGTGCGAATATATGAAGTGCATATGTGTATGTACGTATGTAGATTATCATATGCATGTGATAATTGTGTACTTAATTTTACATATGTAACACCTTGGTATACTTAGGTATGCATGAGTATACTTAGTTGTAAACGTTGTTCATTTGTATGGTGTAGTTAATGTGTACATTGTACCTTGTACATTGCATGTATATATATATATATATATATATCAAGTGCAAGTATGATAGGTGTATTTAGTAGTGTATATTGTGATTCTATAAACCTCATGTACGCATAGGTAAGTACCGACGTACATCTTATCTTAAGTGTGCTTATGTATGCATGGGCATGTCTAGGTGTAAATGTTATTGATTTCATAAGTGTAGTAAGCTACATGTTATACCGTAGATGTTGTATGCGTGTGTAGATATTTATGTGCGTATTATTATTATCTCGATTTGCCTACGTATGTATGTATAGGATTAATATTAACTATTAGATGGTTACCCGGTGTAATGTGTATACCCATACCGCATGGGTTTCATGTGCCTATATGTGTGGATTAAGCATGGTTCTGCATGATTTTAAGTTCTGGCAGAAGAATGTCTTGGCGTCAACATGATGGACGCCCATATTATGTCAGCGTCCATAACGACTGACGCCAACCCCAAGGTAGCCGTCCATGGATGTGGACGCCAATATCCCTAATTTTCTGTGCGTTGCAGACCCAGAATTTCCGGGGCAAGCAAGCTCACTGGTTGGGGAGACGTCCCCCAACGGCTCTCAACTCACATCAGACCCTGCCCACGCATGCCCCAAGCCTAGATCTATATAGAATCACCCCTCAGCAGCTGGAGGCTTGCTTTTGTCTCTTGGCCAGGAAAACCCTAGCTGTGAGAAAACTAGAGGAAAACCTGACCTTCCCAAGCTTAATCCGGCGATTTGGAGACCTTCTGAGAGATCCATGAAGATGGGAGCGTAGTACAGCTACCCAAGAAGCATCCCCAGACCCTAAACCTATGAAATACCCAGCCTAGATCGAGGAGGAAGCTTTGATATTTGGTGAACCCTTGGACCCGAGATGCAGAAAAGCTGAACTTAAGGAGCTCTAATCCGTCGATTGGAGGAGGAACCAGGAGCTGCTACGTCTGGGAGGCGGCCAATACATCCAAGAAGAGCTTCCAGCCCCGAGGTGCCATCTACATCGACAGGAGAAGAGGATCGAAGGAGTTTCTGATCACCTTTTTGGCAAGGCCGAGAAGGGCTTCATCAGCTTATTCCGATCTTGTAGATTTAATTTAGAGGCAAGTAACCCATAGATCTCAATCCCATACATGTTCCCTAGGTCCCAGTAATTTTTGTGGATTTTAAATCGTGTCCTGGACCCTCCTTTTCACTGAGTATTTGGGGTTCGGTCTGTGCTGTTGCACAGACAGGAACTTGGCGTCATACCCTTGACGCCAAGATCTCCCATAGGCGTCCAGCGATCATGCCGTCCAAACCCTTGAACGGCCAGAGGTTGCCGCCGAGTTCTTCAGGATAGAACAGTGAGCTGTTCTTCCTGGTAGATGATTATTTTCGATATGTTTTTCGCCATGAGGATATAGTGTAAATCCTATATGCTATGTAAAATAGGTAATGTGGTGTGTGTGTGGAAATTTCTGCATTTTCTGTGGATGACATGAATTCTTTTGATTATTGAAATACATGTTGGAAAAGATGGATTATGCATGTTCATCTACTGTCTACCTAATTCCTGAGAATTTAATGCCCTAGATTTTTCTATACCATGTGTATATGTATCAGTCCATGCCCTGAAATTTTGAGAATTTTTCCATGACTGTGGGATTTACTGAAATTTCTGTTTTGGAAATGAAAGACATGCATAAAAATTGTAAAATTTACATTAAATTGTGTGCTGTGCAATAAATCAAGGGAAAATTTCTGTGATGATGATTATGTTAGGATTAGGGTTGTGAATGGTTAAATCTGAGGTCCATGTTATGCTCCATGTTAAAGTGAATTATGAATAGCATGAAACAGAATGTTTTAATTTCTGTAAATGTAATATGACTCAGAAAAATCTGAAAATTTGTATGTACGATTATAAACCTTAAAATTGTCTGTGGTTAAAATCTCATATTATTCTGATGACAGTGAGTGTGTTATGTATTTTTAATGAGAAAAATGACTATGTGAGCATGAAAATTTTGACTTGATGTGATTCAGTAGATTTCAGTATAGTTATATCTGTATTATGATTATTTGGTAGTTGCAACAGTGAAGTTAAAATCAGTGAATGAGGACTTATGTGTGTGTGAATTTTGCATGAGTGTGTGTGCGTGAGACGTGAGAGAACAAGTGGTAGTGTGTGTAAACGATTAATGTGACAAGATAACAAATATGCCCATAAGACACTGCCACCTTAGATGCTTGGAGCTGTACGGTAGTGGTGCCCCTACGGAAAGCTCAAAGTGTTACACCCTAGGAAAGGGTCTTGATAAAGTGTACACCCTGGCAAAGGGTCTTGTAAAATCCTGGAGGTGGACAAGTTCCACTAGTAATGGTGGAAGGGCTTTCCCCGGTTTCTGCAGAGACTAAGACTTATCACTGCGCCGGTGATTAAGTAAGCGAATGTGACCAAGTGTGTGTTATGAGACATCTAAATGGTGGTTTGGGCTGTGTCTTGGCATTAAGTGAAAATAACCATAAGTGTGATGTGAAAAGTGACATGTGTTCAATAGCACAAGGTATGTGCAAGATATGTGTAAATGTGGCACATGTTATGTGCAAAAGTGAAGTGATAAGAAGTGTGTGAATGTGAAAGAGGAATTAATGGCAAATGTGTATGAGTATTGTGTGATAGAACAAAGTGAGTGTATGTGAAAGCCAAGTTCATCATATGATTATGTGTAATGAGAAAATAGTATAAGTGTAAATGACAATAGTGTTGATTGATAATTGTTTATTGATGTGTACAAATGTGTGTGTGTATGTGTTTATGTATACTTGTCAAATTGCGAAAAGTGATGTTACTATTAGTACCAAAATGTAAGTATATGCTTTCATATTCATGGAATTTGAATGATGGATGCACATGTGTTTAGTATCATGTTGGATAGTTACAAGTGATCCCTGCAAGGGTAATATGAATGTCATAGACTTTATATAAAATCAGCAAGCTAAATGTGAAGTAAATTGTTATAATTGCATGCCAAGTGAGTTAGAAATCATGCTAGGAGTGCAACCTATCTTGTATATGTTTCCATGACTTAGTTATGAAGTTTACAATGATATGAGTAAAGTGTGAAGGTAGGTGAATGTGTATTTGTACTTATGATAATGACACCATGTTATTAGAAATCTTGTTTAGATTATAGTTTTACATGTGTTAGAATAGTCGTTTAATACATTTCATGTGAAATAACTTGTTATGGCATAAGCATGTAAGATTTAATTGCTGAAATTCTATTGTGTTAAATTGTTAGAAAATATGTATGTATTGAATCTTAAGTTACTTGCTGAGTCTATTGCGTAGACTCATTCTTGCTAAACATTTCAGGAGATTGTAGCGGAGAAGCTAGCAAGACTTGGAGTAGAGTTGGGCTAAGTGATTGAAGACTTGTAATTTACCTTTCATAGTATGTAAAGCTACAATTGAAGTTTTAGTTCTGATTCAAATGTACTTGGAGTCGGCTATGTATTGGAACATTTTGCACTTATGTTATCTTTTGTTGAACTACGCAGACTGTGGTATGTGGATTTAAAAGTTGATGGAATAAGATTTATTTAAGTTCCGTTGCATTTATTTAATTCTATGTGTATATCTCAGCTCTTTTGTTACTTGTTGGGGTATTCTCCCCTGTAGCGGCTTGCTCTCATCCGATGTGGGTTGGTATAACCGTACCGGTGGAAGTGGGTCGTTGCAGAGATGGTATCAAAGCGGTTGGGTTGAGCTTATACATAAATAGCCATCAACTAAATCACATCTCTAAGTCCTTGTAGTGGATAGCCCGATCCAAGGAATAATTAAGATAGTGCTAGAAAAATGGTAGGATAATACATGATAACATGTAAGGTATAGAGATAAATGAGTTTAACTTGATGTTGTTTTGTAGCAATGGCTGGAGAGGTTCGACGTTCGAGCTTACCTATCCGGATGAAGAGTTGAGTAGGACTGACGGAGAGCAGCATGAAGTACCAGCACCTCAAGGATCGCCCCCGCCACCGTTGGCCAATTATGGCACAGTCATGCAAGGGATTGTGCAAGCAATACAGACTCAAGCGCAAACGCAAGCGGCTTTCCAAACTCAGTTTGAGGCTCAGGTTCCAGTACCAGCTCAACAGGACCGTGGTTTAGGAGGTGTGACAGTCATGGAGAGGTTCAAGAGGATGGCTCCACCCTCTTTTAAGGGGGAGAGTGAGCCGTTAGTTGCAGAAAGATGGCTCAGAGAAATCGAAAAGATATTTAGAGCCATCAGGTGTGCAGAGGATGACAAGATCAGTCTGGCGTCATACATGCTTCAGGAGAGAGCGGATGTGTGGTGGTCTTCCGTTCTTCGTACGCGGTTTGAGGGAGTGGAGCTAGAGATTACTTGGGAAGATTTCGTAAGGACGTTTCAGGCCAAGTATGTTCCTGAGCATATACGGGACAAAATGGAGCAGGAATTCTTAGCATTGACTCAGGGATCAATGACAGTTTTGGAGTATGAGGCTAGATTTACAGAGTTGTCTAGATTTGCACCCCACATAGTTGTCGATGAGAGGCGCAAGGCGAGGAAGTTTGTAATGGGGCTTAGACCGTCAATGAGAGCCAGGCTGGTAGCGTTTGATCTTGGAACTATGGATGTAGCTCTTAGTGCGGCATGCAAACAAGAGAGTGAAATGGAGTTGTACTTGGCAGAGAAGAAAGCAAGATTAGAAATGTTACCAGAACCATTTCAACGGCAAAGGAGGAAGATGAAGAAGCTCATGAAAAGACAGCAACCAACTATGGCACCCATAGAATCAACCCTTCGGTCAGTAGTTTTGGCCGGCAATGAGAAGCCCGCATGTGTGCATTGTGGCAAGCGCCACGGTGGAGACGTATGTTGGACGAGGTTAGGAAGATGTCTCAAGTGTGGTAGCAAAAATCATCGGATTAAAGACTGTCCGAATCAGAAGAAGAGGTTTGTTTCCCGAAATGTTCCAGTAGTAAGGAAGCCGCCGGCAGGAAATTAGGCATCGGCCTAAGTGGACTAGAAGCAGCAACAAGATGTCATCAAGGGTACGTGATTCGATCTTCGAGGACGAAGATCTCTTAAGGGGGAGAGGGTGTAAGGCCCCGAACTTTCTGTTCCCGCTATATTTTATGAATATGTTGTTTACTTGTTCTTGCATGAAGGGCGTGCATGAAAATGGTGCATATTATAGATATAAATTTTGCATGGGTATATGCGAGGATGTATACTATTATCGTGAAGATAAGTAATTGGCTAATTTTGAGTATAAAGTATCTATTTAAATACTATGCAGGTGCTACCTAAATATTGAAGTATACCTTATATTGCCCATTTCATAAATATTGTGTGCGAATATATGAAGTGCATATGTGTATGTACGTATGTATTATCATATGCATGTGATAATTGTGTACTTAATTTTACATATGTAACACCTTGGTATACTAGGTATGCATGAGTATACTTAGTTGTAAACGTTGTTCATTGTATGGTGTAGTTAATGTGTACATTGTACCTTGTACATTGCATGTATATATATATATATATATACAAGTGCAAGTATGATAGTGTATTTAGTAGTGTATATTGTATTCTATAAACTCATGTACGCATAGGTAGTACCGACGTACATCTTATCTTAAGTGTGCTTATGTATGCATGGGCATGTCTAGGTGTAAATGTTATTGATTTCATAAGTGTAGTAAGATACATGTTATACCGTAGATGTTGTATGCGTGTGTAGATATTATGTGCGTATTATTATATCTCGATTGCCTACGTATGTATGTATAGGATTAATATTAACTATTAGATGGTTACCCGGTGTAATGGTGTATACACCAACCGCATGGGTTTCATGTGCCTATATGTGTGGATTAAGCATGGTTCTGCATGATTTTAAGTTCTGGCAGAAGAATGTCTTGGCGTCAACATGGATGGACGCCCATATTATGTCAGCGTCCATACGACTGACGCCAACCCCAAGGTAGCCGTCCATGGATGTGGACGCCAATATCCTAATTTTCTGTGCGTTGCAGACCCAGAATTTCCGGGGCAAGCAAGCTCACTGGTTGGGGAGACGTCCCCCAACGGCTCTCAACTCACATCAGACCCTGCCCACGCATGCCCCAAGCCTAGATCTATATAGAATCACCCCTCAGCAGCTGGAGGGCTTGCTTTTGTCTCTTGGCAAGGAAAAACCTAGCTGTGAGAAAACTAGGGAAAACCTGACCTTCCCAAGCTTTAATCCGGCGATTGGGAGACCTTCTGAGAGATCCATGAAGATGGGAGCGTAGTACAGCTACCCAAGAACATCCCCAGACCCTAACCTATGAAATACCCAGCCTAGATCGAGGAGGAAGCTTTGATATTTGGTGAACCCTTGGACCCGAGATGCAGAAAAGCTGAACTTAAGGAGCTCTAATCCGTCGAGGGAGGAGGAAACCAGGGAGCTGCTACGTCTGGGAGGCGGCCAATACATCCAAGAAGAGCTTCCAGCCCCGAGGTGCCATCTACATCGACAGGAGAAGAGGATCGAAGGAGCTTCTGATCACCTTTTTGGCAAGGCCGAGAAGGGCTTCATCAGCTTATTCCGATCTTGTAGATTTAATTTAGAGGCAAGTAACCCATAGATCTCAATCCCATACATGTTCCCTAGGTCCCAGTAATTTTTGTGATTTTAAATCGTGTCCTGGACCCTCCTTTTCACTGAGTATTTGGGGTTCGGTCTGTGCTGTTGCACAGACAGGAACTTGGCGTCATACCCTTGACGCCAAGATCTCCATAGGCGTCCAGCGATCATGCCGTCCAAACCCTTGAACGGCCAGAGGTTGCCGCCGAGTTCTTCAGGATAGAACAGTGAGCTGTTTTCCTGGTAGATGATTATTTTCGATATGTTTTCGCCATGAGGATATAGTGTAAATCCTATATGCTATGTAAAATAGGTAATGTGGTGTGTGTGTGGAAATTTCTGCATTTTCTGTGGATGACATGAATTCTTTTGATTATTGAAATACATGTTGGAAAAGATGGATTATGCATGTTCATCTACTGTCTACCTAATTCCTGAGAATTTAATGCCCTAGATTTTTCTATACCATGTGTATATGTATCAGTCCATGCCCTGAAATTTTGAGAATTTTTCCATGACTGTGGGATTTACTGAAATTTCTGTTTTGGAAATGAAAGACATGCATAAAAATTGTAAAATTTACATTAAATTGTGTGCTGTGCAATAAATCAAGGGAAAATTTCTGTGATGATGATTATGTTAGGATTAGGGTTGTGAATGGTTAAATCTGAGGTCCATGTTATGCTCCATGTTAAAGTGAATTATGAATAGCATGAAACAGAATGTTTTAATTTCTGTAAATGTAATATGACTCAGAAAAATCTGAAAATTTGATGTACGATTATAAACCTTAAAATTGTCTGTGGTTAAAATCTCATATTATTCTGATGACAGTGAGTGTTGTTATGTATTTTTAATGAGAAAAATGACTATGTGAGCATGAAAATTTTGACTTGATGTGATTTCGTAGATTTCAGTATAGTTATATCTGTATTATGATTATTTGGTAGTTGCAACAGTGAAGTTAAAATCAGTGAATGAGGACTTATGTGTGTGTGAATTTTGCATGAGTGTGTGTGCGTGAGACGTGAGAGAACAAGTGGTAGTGTGTGTAAACGATTAATGTGACAAGATAAACATATGCCCATAAGACACTGCCACCTTAGATGCTTGGAGCTGTACGGTAGTGGTGCCCCTACGGGAAAGCTCAAAGTGTTACACCTAGGAAGGGTCTTGATAAAGTGTACACCTGGCAAAGGGTCTTGTAAAATCCTGGAGGTGGACAAGTTCCACTAGTAATGGTGGGAAGGGCTTTCCCCGGTTTCTGCAGAGACTAAGACTTATCACTGCGCCGGTGATTAAGTAAGCGAATGTGACCAAGTGTGTGTTATGAGACATCTAAATGGTGGTTGGGGCTGTGTCTTGGCATTAAGTGAAAATAACCATAAGTGTGATGTGAAAAGTGACATGTGTTCAATAGCACAAGGTATGTGCAAGATATGTGTAAATGTGGCACATGTTATGTGCAAAAGTGAAGTGATAAGAAGTGTGTGAATGTGAAAGAGGAATTAATGGCAAATGTGTATGAGTATTGTGTGATAGAACAAAGTGAGTGTATGTGAAAGCCAAGGTTCATCATATGATTATGTGTAATGAGAAAATAGTATAAGTGTAAATGACAATAGTGTTGATTGATAAATTGTTTATTGACGTATACAAATGTGTGTGTGTATGTGTTTATGTATAACTTGTCAAATTGCGAAAAGTGATGTTACTATTAGTACCAAAATGTAAGTATATGCTTTCATATTCATGGAATTTGAATGATTGGATGCACATGTGTTTAGTATCATATTGGATAGTTACAAGTGATCCCCATGCAAGGGTAATATGAATGTCATAGACTTTATATAAAAATCAGCAAGCTAAATGTGAAGTAAATTGTTATAATTGCATGCCAAGTGAGTTAGAAATCATGCTAGGAGTGCAACCTATCTTGTATATGTTTCCATGACTTAGTTATGAAGTTTACAATGATATGAGTAAAGTGTGAAGGTAGGTGAATGTGTATTTGTACTTATGATAATGACACCATGTTATTAGAAATCTTGTTTAGATTATAGTTTTACGTGTGTTAGAATAATCGTTTAATACAATTTCATGTGAAATAACTTGTTATGGCATAAGCATGTAAGATTTAATTGCTGAAATTCTATTGTGTTAAATTGTTAGAAAATATGTATGTATTGAATCTTAAGTTACTTGCTGAGTCTATTGCGTAGACTCATTCTTGCTAAACATTTCAGGAAATGTAGCGGAGAAGAGCTAGCAAGACTGAAGTAGAGTTGGACTAAGTGATTGAAGACTTGTAATTTACCTTTCATAGTATGTAAAGCTACAATTGAAGTTTTAGTTCTGATTCAAATGTACTTGGAGTCGGCTATGTATTTGGAACATTTTGCACTTATGTTATCTTTTGTTGAACTACGCAGACTGTGGTATGTGGATTTAAAAGTTGATGGAATAAGATTTATTTAAGTTCCGTTGCAATTATTTAATTCTATTTGTGTATATCTCAGCTCTTTTGTTACTTGTTGGGGTATTCTCCCCTGTAGCGGCTTGCTCTCATCCGATGTGGGTTGGTATAACCGTACCGGGTGGAAGTGGGTCGTTGCATACCTGACCTTGTAGACCCATTTGATTTCTTGTGTTTTGAAGAGGATGAAGAATGCTCTGAGCTCTTACTATGTGCAGTAAGAGCCACAACCTTCTGAATTGTTGATTTTCTGGATTCATTGAGGCTCTTCTTTGCCATAAAGTACTTGTGAATTTCTTTTGCTCCTTTCTTTGTGGTTCCTTTGAAAAACCTAATGAAGGTGAGACTGGTGATTTCTCTGAAATTGTAACAGAAAATTCATGCAGATTAAAGAGATTTTCCATTATACCAAAACTCAAAAGACTATAGATCTAATCACAGTGAATCAGTGTAACAAGGAATTAGATCTAACAATTAGAGTGGTTAACCTGCAGAGACAGTGAAAGATCAAGCAAACAGTTCAAGCAATTAACACATAGATCAAACAGAAGCAATCAAATCAGATCAGTAACAGACATTAACCTTCTCTGATACCAATTGTTAGGATCGGATAGGTGGATGGATCAGATCTAGAAGGGGGGTTGAATAGATCTAACACCAATTAATGCGGAAGCTTAAGCAATTCAAAATTACTTCGAATCAGAGATCAATTCACCCAAACAATTTACTGATCTGAAGTGTGATTAGTGTGTGTGAGCAAATCAATTAGTAGTGTGAGTGAAATCTCTATGCATGCATCTAGCGAGATACAAAGGCAAACAACAATTCAAACCACTGCACAGAGGATTTTTAGGTGGTTCGGAAATCACCTCCAGTGACTCCTACGTCCACCCCTCACACAGTGAGGCCACACTACTCAAAAACCTTGAGTACAACACACACTGGAGCACGACGACTCCAAACACCCTTGAGCACGACGACTCAAGAAACAACCGGAGCACGACGACTCCAAACCCTTTGAGTACGACGACTCAAAGAAAACCCAAGAGATAGACACGACGATCTACTCCACAAACCACTTATGAGTACAACGACTCACAAGCACTTGAGAACAACGGCTCAAAAACGGAGCACTACGGCTCCAACCTTTGGACCACGAAAGATCCAAGTTCTGCTAGAACAAGCTCAATTAGAGAATAGATCCTCTAGCCCGATCTATCTCAATACAATGATAAAAATAGAACAAATAGAACTAAGTGATCTGTGTAGAACACATACACAGATCACACAATGAAAACCTGGATGAACCCTCCAAGAAAATGAATGAAATAGATGTGACTTGGATGTTCCTTGATGAAGAAGACTTGCAGAAGCCTGGATTGAAGACGCTTGAAGGAATTCGTTGAAGAACTTCTTCAATCCACGATGCTCTGCTTTGATGGCATCTGAAATGCCAGAAGTTCTTCTTCTACTGCTCCTCTTCAGTTGGATCTGCTCCCAATCTCAGCACAGCAAGCTTCTCTCCTGAGATTCTCCTTGATTCCCACGTCCTTCCTCTTGAAAGGATGGTCTGCAACTTCTGGAGATGGAGCAAGATCTGGAAAGCCCCTTTTAGCCGCCAAAAAGCTTCTTCAGGAAGTGTGTGGGCTCTCTTGCCTTTGGGGTACAAGGAGCATGGGTATTTATAGCCCCATATGTCCATAAAGTGCCTTGGGGTGCATGGGCACGGAAACCTAGGTCAAATCCCTTGATTCCCAAGCAGCCACGTGTCCAGAGAAATTCACGTTTTTGAGTTTCAGCTGGAGTGTGTCGACACCACCAGGGAGTGTGTCGACACACTGTCCCATTTCTGCAAAACTGTTCTTCTGGGAACTGAGACTAGTGTCGACACTGCCTGGGACTGTGTCGACACTGCCTGGGACTGTGTCGACACACTGTCCCAGTCAGGCAACTGGGTCTTCTGGAGACTGTGACTAGTGTCGACACTGCCTGGGACTGTGTCGACACAATGAACCCTGTCTTCATGAAATGCTTCAGGGATTCTGACCTAGTGTCGACACTGCCTGGGACTGTGTCGACACTACCATGACAAAATCTGGATATTCCTGAAAATTTAACACATAAGCCTTTAGTACAAGATATTATCATTAAAATATGAGATATTAAACATCAAAACATGTTGTTTGAACATTAACATGTTCCACCCATTAAGCATTGAAATCACAAGTCATCATCAAAATCAAAGTATGTCATCATTAAAATCACAATATGTCATCATCAAAATCAAAGAATGAGTGATGTTCATTGGTCATCATTAAAATACAATTTTAGGAAATTCCAAAACACACTCAACCCAACAAGTAGTTATGTTTAACAATCAATATCATCACATTTTATCTAAATTTTCAATAAATATAATTTTGGGGTGTTACAGGAGTATTGTTCGACGTGCTCTCAACGCGAGGACATTGTTCGGAGCTTGGGAAACACCGATTAGTGTTCTTCACAAACCTCGCATAGGTAGGGAGATTCTACTCCATTTCTTGTAGGGGTGTAAACGGAACCCAATATTCCGATATTCGGACCCGATTCTGATAAAATTATCGGTTTTGGAATCGGAATATGATACCGATAGCTTATCGGAATCGGTATCGGATATTCCGATAAGTTATCGGAATCGGAATTGAAAAAATAATCGGAATCGGTATCGCTATCGGTTATTCCGATAAATTATCTTAAACTCAAGGTAAAATTATGGTAAACACCTTACCTTATCGAAATTTCGGTTCCGGTAATGTTATCGGAATCAGAATGGAATCGGAACTCACCATCTTATCGGAATCGGAATCGGAATCATATTTCGGTTATCGAAATCGGAATCGGAATCTGTGTTTCCGGTTCCGAACCCGACCCGTTTGCAGCCCTAGTTTCTTGTTATAAATGGTATGTTCATCATGTTTGATCCGTGGAATGAATTTTAGTTGGTAGATAACATGGTAGTGTAGCTGTATGATTGTTTACAAATGCTTTTCACAGACGTTTGCATGTGGTTTATGGGATTCTCGGAGGTGGAATCCCGGTTTGGGGGTGCTTTCTGTGAAGGCGATGGCCTTGGGTGTCGCATTCTGCTTCAGAACACGTCGTATCGAGGCGTCTAGTTCTGGACACGACAGTAGCCCCTATCGCCTTCTGGCTTCCAAGGGTTGTAGGCCTGTGCTGAGTCTCGCAATTATCTTGTGATATTATTCTGTGTATTTAAGGTTTGTATGTGGTGCAATGGCATGTGTTGAAGCTGAAGGTTATCGTAGTTGCATGATTTGGTTGTACGTGGCAAGTTGGATAGTATGATGCCTACCGTGGTTACCTCTCGAGTCGAGTACCCTAGATTCTGTGTGAGCCAGACACGTAGGTGCTCAGGTTTTGTCCCGGTATTGTGTGTACCATCGAGCTCTGTGTCGTCTTCCTGGACACCCTCACTCGTGTGTCGAGTTGTACGTCTGGTTGAGGGAAAGACGGCAGTAGGACAGCGACTTGTGTGAGTTTGTGTTTGGTCGCTTGTAGCGCGCTCGTGGTTGCGGGTACGGACACCAGTAGATGTACTAGGCCTCAACTAGTCCTGTTTCCCAGTGCCTCACTTTAGGGAGCTCGGACCGGAGTCCCTAAGGATGCCAGACATGGGGCTACAGCGGTGTGGTCTGCAGATGTGGTGTTGGTTGGTCTCCACAGTTTGTTGACCCTGTTAAGGTGGAGCGGCAGCTGGACCTTACGTCCGTGGCTGCGAGAGTGAGAGGTAGTCCTGTGTGATTTGTCTGGGTCAGTTGCTGGTGTCGCGAATCAGTCTTCGTGGTCCAAGTGTGGCGTTACCCTTCTTTAGCTCGTACACTTGAATGAGGTTTGCCGTTTATTTATTAATGGTTGATCCATGTTATTAGTTTAGAATTGTTTATTTAATTATAGTTGTAGTACCATGTTTAGGTAGCTTTATTTATTGTTAAAGGTAGCTCTTTACTCTTGCTTCTTGTGAGTTTGGTGTTGTTTCGACTTTTGAGGGAATTTCCCTATTGAGCTAGTGACTTGTGAGGCTCACCCCTACTCCTTTCAAGTGAAGGAGAGTAGGAGAGTTCCCGTCCCTCGTCCAGTTCGGAGCCGCATCGTAGCGGAGTTGGGCCTACACCTCCAATAGTGTAATTTTACTTTTGTTCACCTCGAGGTATGCCCCAAGCTATTGTTTTCTGTACTTTGACTTTAGTTCAGAACTGGCTATATATATTTCATGTAAATATATGTGAGATGTAAATCTTATATATATTGATATGTTTCTTTATATTTCCACGGACATGTGTGTTGATATCCCTTGCGAGGCTACGGCCTGTTCGCGGGAGGCGGAGTCGGGTCAAGCTCATTATTGGGTTAACGGGTTGATCGACGAGGTCTGTTACAGTTGGTATCAGAGCAAGGTCCGTCTAAATATAAAGGAATAGAGAAAATTACATAGCCTTGTCTCTACTTTAGTCCACTATTGGTAGTGGCTCTGGTAATGTATTGAATTGTTTACATGTTATGTGGTTGGAATGATGTATATGCAGGATCAGAAATGGTCGACAGAAGAGATTAGGGAGGTGGTGGAGATAAGCCGGAGGAGTCTACACACCAGTTGATTGAGAGGTTATGGGAAAGTATTAAGAAGATTCGGACAAGGTTAGACCAACAGGCACCGGTCCAGCCAGTAGTTATAGCACCACAGGTTGTTGAGGAGGCAGTACTAGTGGCACCACCCCCACCACCACCAGGAGTCGAGGTACCACCTATTGTACCTGTACCCCCATTACTACCAGTACGTCCAGCTAGTGTAGAGGAGCCCATAGTTCTAGTAGAGAGGTTTTTGCGATTGTAGCCACCTACATTTTAGGAGGCCTGAATCCGGATATGGCAGAGCACTGGGTACATGACATTGAGAGAGTTTTTGTACTATTAGGTGTCCACAGAACGACAAGGTAATTATGGCTACATACCAGTTGCATGGGTGCATAGGAGTGGTGGAGGTTAAAGATGCAGATGATGTTTGCAGGCAGAACAGAAGACACTATTACTTGGCTGGAGTTTTTGGGAGTGTTTAATGATACATTCTTTCCTGTCCAGATTAAGCAAGAGAAGAGGGAGCAGTTCAAGACAATGCAATAGGGCAACTTGTTAGTATTAGAGTACCATATGAGGTTTATGGCACTAAGCAGATATGCACCGTATGTGGTTACAAATAATGCTATGATGGTGGAGTACTTCATCTGAGGATTGTGACCGGAGTTGCAGGACGTGGTAATTCCCCTTATGTGCAGGACGGTGGAGTAAGCACCCCAGATAGTAGCTATTCTTGAGAGGACTATGCAGGCTAGGCAGCCAGGAGAGACAGGTAGCTTTTGGCTTCCATAGCATTCCCCAGGTATTATCAAGGGCAAGGCACCCTCAAGAGCATCACCATCATCAAGGTTCGCCAAGTGGGGTTCCAAATTGAAGAAGATATTCAGAGGACAAGGTGGTGGTAGGCAGCAAGGTTTTCAACAGAGTTTTCAGCATGGTCGAGGTTTTAGGCGAGCACCAGAGGAGTCTCAGTAGAGCACAGCAGAACAACCATTGTTCCTCCAAGCTACAAGTGTTATAATTGTGGGCAGCCAGGAGACTTAGCTAGGAATTGTCCATATCCTCGAGCGTAGAACTATGGCAGAGGGGCACCACAGCAGCAGCAGCCACCAACGGAGTGAGGTAGAGGTTGCCTTCCAGAAAGGTGAGGACAGGTCATGGCAATCAGCAGAGCACAGGCGGAGTGTAAGACTCGGCCCTCCTGAGCACTTGGCCCTGTCCTCAGGGTCACGACGGGGGAGCCCGTCGCGACATGGTTTGTGTGGTGACAGACCTGGCCGTCGTGACATGGTCGCGACGGGGGTGGGCGTCGCGTTCTTGTCGCGGCGTCTAGCGGCATCGCGACTGCTTTTCTGACAGACGTGACCGCTATCCCGTCTGTCAGAACGGTCATGTCGGGTGTCAGGTGCGTACAGCGTTGACGTGACCTGGTCAACCGTCGCATTTTCTTTTCCCGGTGTTCGAGGTTTGACTGCTTTTGGGGTCGCGTCGGGGTGGCCGCCGCGACATGGTCAAGACGCCTAGGGGCATCACGACATGATTGTTGTCGTGCCGGGTCGACCGTTGTGTCTTGGGGGCTGTCGGTTTAAAACCGAAGGCGCGCCTCATTCTCCCCTCTCGCCCTCTCGCCCTCTCGCTTCTCCTTCTTCCCTCTTCCTTCCCTCTCGAGCTCCCTTGAGGTTCTCGCCCGTTCTTCGTGCTCGTGGTGCTCGTGCTAAGGTGGTGTCGTCCCTTCGTGCGGGGAACGTGTTCATGTTGCTTGGAGCGAGGAGGAGGTGGTCATTCCTATGTGAATGCCTCAACGGGTCGGCTCTTCATGTGGAGGTAGGGACCCCTTGATCCTCTCGCCCTAGCATGCTCCCCTCCCCCTTAGATGGGGTTCTCCTTGTGGTTTGGGGTGTGGGGGTGTGAGGAATCCATGCTCGTGTTTGAGTGAGGTTTTCCCATCGAGCGTAGATCCTAGTAATCCATGCTTTTGTGGGGTTTAGGGTGGAATGGATGATTTATGAGCTTTCCTGCATATTCTCCATGCTCCCCTCCCCTGTGGTATGTTGTAATTCCGTTTTGGGATAGTCTCGGAAGATCTGTTCCGGAACCCCCCTCGGCGGAAGACGCGACCGCTATAGAGGTCGTGATCTTGTCACGACGGCCTGGCCGGTCGCGACATGATCGTGATGCTCTTGGGTGTCACGACCGGGTCGTGATGGCTTGGGCCGCCGCGGCGGTGTCGTGACATGGTAGGGCATCGCGATAAGGTCGCGACGGCCGATGCATCGCGACTACAGCTGTGAGACAGGTTATGGTCTTGCAAAGTACCGTGCTTCGTCAAGTCTTCACCGTTTGTGCTTCTTTTACTGTATCCGTGGCACCTATGCTAGTTCCCTACTACGGTCCTACATTAGTCGTTGCCCGGTGCTCGGCACTTGAGGGCTTGCCCCGTAGAGAGGTTGTTAGCGTCGCCTGGGACCCCCATCCTCGGCAGTACTCCGGGCTATGAGCGTGCTCGAGTTGGCAGCCAAGTAGGCGGACTCTGAAGCAGAGGGGAAAATGGTGGTTAGGACAGCGGCGTTGAGTCATTTGCAGAGCTCTCGTAGTTGGTCTGGGATGCCGAGGTCGTTTTGAGGAGTTCTTCCCGGCGCAATCCAGCTAGTCCGTTTCTTACTGCCTCGCTCTTTGTGGCCCCGAAATAGCCTAGAGAGGCCAGGGGTGGGACCGTGGTTCGGCCAGACCACAGCGGTTACTGTTGTGTACTTTGTGTCATGCCTCACTCTGACGAGACGTGGAGGTTTGGACCTGGGTCGAGGATAAGACGTCGATGGACGCACCTGACCGGTTGACTAGTGGTAGAGCTTTCCGTAGCTAGGATTTCTTGTCCAGGCGGGGTTTCCCCTTGTCTGTGTTTACTAGCCGTGTGGTGGTCATGACGAGCAGTCGTACGGAGTTTTAGACGATGTTGTACTTCCGTACCGTTGCTAGTAGTAGCTTTGCTTCCGCACTTCCGTTCATAGGTAGAAGATACAACTGTTGTTATTTAATTGATATATATATTCTTCTGCCTATTAGAGCCAGTAGAAGATTGGTAGTCCTACTGAGCTTCTATTGTGAAGCTCATCCCTCCTTTTCCCAGGTGAGCCTTCTCAGCAGCGGCAGGGGGCGCGCCAGGCGGAGAAGACGGGGAGGTAGTCGTGGTCCCCGTAGCTAGCAGTGGTTCCCCCTCTCAATGTACGTCACCTCGAGGTATGCCCCAAGCTATTGTTTTCTGTACTTTGACTTTAGTTCAGAACTGGCTATATATATTTCATGTAAATATATGTGAGATGTGAAATCTTATATATATTTGATATGTTTCTTTTATATTTCCACGGACATGTGTGTTGATATCCCTTGCGAGGCTACGGCCTGTTCGCGGGAGGCGGAGTCGGGTCAAGCTCATTATTGGGTTAACGGGTTTGATCGACGAGGTCTGTTACAGTTGGTATCAGAGCAAGGTCCGTCTAAATATAAAGGAATAGAGAAATTTACATAGCCTTGTCTCTACTTTAGTCCACTATTGGTAGTTGGCTCTGGTAATGTATTGAATTGTTTACATGTTATGTGGTTGGAATGATGTATATGCAGGATCAGAAATGGTCGACAGAAGAGATTAGGGAGGTGGTGGAGATAAGCCGGAGGAGTCTACACACCAGTTGATTGAGAGGTTATGGGAAAGTATTAAGAAGATTCGGACAAGGTTAGACCAACAGGCACCGGTCCAGCCAGTAGTTATAGCACCACAGGTTGTTGAGGAGGCAGTACTAGTGGCACCACCCCCACCACCACCAGGAGTCGAGGTACCACCTATTGTACCTGTACCCCCATTACTACCAGTACGTCCAGTTAGTGTAGAGGAGCCCATAGTTCTAGTAGAGTGTTTTTTGCGATTGTAGCCACCTACATTTTAGGAGGCCCGAACCGGATATGGCAGAGCACTAGGTACATGACATTGAGAGAGTTTTTGTACTATTAGGTGTCCACAGAACGACAAGGTAATTATGGCTACATACCAGTTGCATGGGTGCATAGGAGTGGTGGAGGTTAAAGATGAGATGATGTTTGCAGGCAGAACAGAAGACACTCTTACTTGGCTGGA
This sequence comes from Colocasia esculenta, assembly GCA_014218235.1. Classification (NCBI taxonomy): domain Eukaryota; kingdom Viridiplantae; phylum Streptophyta; class Magnoliopsida; order Alismatales; family Araceae; genus Colocasia; species Colocasia esculenta. Next base: position 98,996,305 of record CM024758.1, on the reverse strand, counting down.
GTTTTTGGGAGTGTTTAATGATACATTCTTTCCTTTCCAGATTCAGCAGGAAAGAGGGAGCAGTTCAAGACAATGCAATAGGGCAACTTGTTAGTATTAGAGTACCAGATGAGGTTTATGGCACTAAGCAGATATGCACCGTATGTGGTTACAAATAATGCTATGATGGTGGAGTACTTCATCTGAGGATTGTGACCGGAGTTGCAGGACGTGGTAATTCCCCTTATGTGCAGGACGGTGGAGTAAGCACCCCAGATAGTAGCTATTCTTGAGAGGACTATGCAGGCTAGGCAGCCAGGAGAGACAGGTAGCTTTTGGCTTCCATAGCATTCCCCAGGTATTATCAAGGGCAAGGCACCCTCAAGAGCATCACCATCATCAGGCTTCGCCAAGTGGGGTTCCAATTGAAGAAGATATTCAGAGGACGAGGTGGTGGTAGGCAGCAAGGTTTTCAACAGAGTTTTCAGCAGGGTTGAGGTTTTAGGCGAGCACCAGAGGAGTCTCAGTAGAGCACAGCAGAACAACCCATTGTTCCTCCAAGCTACAAGTGTTATAATTGTGGGCAGCCAGGAGACTTAGCTAGGAATTGTCCATATCCTCGAGCGTAGAACTATGGCAGAGGGGCACCACAGCAGCAGCAGCCACCAACGGAGTGAGGTAGAGGTTTGCCTTTCCAGAAAGGTTGAGGACAGGTCATGGCAATCAGCAGAGCACAGGCGGAGTGTAAGACTCGGCCCTCCTGAGCACTTGGCCCTGTCCTCAGGGTCACGACGGGGGAGCCCGTCGCGACATGGTTTGTGTGGTGACAGACCTGGCCGTCGTGACATGGTCGCGACGGGGGTGGGCGTCACGTTCTTGTCGCGGCGTCTAGCGGCATCGTGACTGCTTTTCTGACAGACGTGACCGCTATCCCGTCTGTCAGAACGGTCATGTCGGGTGTCAGGTGCGTACAGCGTTGACGTGACCTGGTCAACCGTCGCATTTTCTTTTCCGGTGTTCGAGGTTTGACTGCTTTTGGGGTCGCGTCGGGGTGGCCGCCGCGACATGGTCAAGACGCCTAGGGGCATCACGACATGATTGTTGTCGTGCCGGGTCGACCCGTTGTGTCTTGGGGGCTGTCGGTTTAAAACCGAAGGCGCGCCTCATTCTCCCCTCTCGCCCTCTCGCCCTCTCGCTTCTCCTTCTTCCCTCTTCCTTCCCTCTCGAGCTCCCTTGAGGTTCTCGCCCGTTCTTCGTGCTCGTGGTGCTCGTGCTAAGGTGGTGTCGTCCATTCGTGCGGGGAACGTGTTCATGTTGCTTGGAGCGAGGAGGAGGTGGTCATTCCTATGAATGCCTCAACGGGTCGGCTCTTCATGTGGAGGTAGGGCCCCTTGATCCTCTCGCCCTAGCATGCTCCCCTCCCCCTTTAGATGGGGTTCTCTTGTGGTTTGGGGTGTGGGGGTGTGAGGAATCCATGCTCGTGTTTGAGTGAGGTTTTCCCATCGAGCGTAGATCCTAGTTAATCCATGCTTTTGTGGGGTTTAAGGGTGGAATGGATGATTTATGAGCTTTCCTGCATATTCTCCATGCTCCCCTCCCCCTGTGGTATGTTGTAATTCCGTTTTGGGATAGTCTCCGGAAGATCTGTTCCGAACCCCCCTCGGCGGAAGACGCGACCGCTATAGAGGTCGTGATCTTGTCACGACGGCCTGGCCGGTCGCGACATGATCGTGATGCTCTTGGGTGTCACGACCGGGTCGTGATGGCTTGGGCCGCCGCGGCGGTGTCGTGACATGGTAGGGCATCGCGATAAGGTCGCGACGGCCGATGCATCGCGACTACAGCTGTGAGACAGGTTATGGTCTTGCAAAGTACCGTGCTTCGTCAAGTCTTCACCGTTTTTGCTTCTTTTACTGTATCCGTGGCACCTATGCTAGTTCCCTACTACGGTCCTACATTAGTCGTTGCCCGTGCTCGGCACTTGAGGGCTTGCCCCGTAGAGAGGTTGTTAGCGTCGCCTGGGACCCCCATCCTCGGCAGTACTCCGGGCTATGAGCGTGCTCGAGTTGGCAGCCAAGTAGGCGGACTCTGAAGCAGAGGGGAAAATGGTGGTTAGGACAGCGGCGTTGAGTCATTGCAGAGCTCTCGTAGTTGGTCTGGGATGCCGAGGTCGTTTTGAGGAGTTCTTCCCGGCGCAATCCAGCTAGTCCGTTTCTTACTGCCTCGCTCTTTGTGGCCCCGAAATAGCCTAGAGAGGCCAGGGGTGGGACCGTGGTTCGGCCAGACCACAGCGGTACTGTTGTGTACTTTGTGTCATGCCTCACTCTGACGAGACGTGGAGGTTTGGACCTGGGTCGAGGATAAGACGTCGATGGACGCACCTGACCGGTTGACTAGTGGTAGAGCTTTCCGTAGCTAGGATTTCTTGTCCAGGCGGGGTTTCCCCTTGTCTGTGTTTACTAGCCGTGTGGTGGTCATGACGAGCAGTCGTACGGAGTTTTAGACGATGTTGTACTTCCGTACCGTTGCTAGTAGTAGCTTTGCTTCCGCACTTCCGTTCATAGGTAGAAGATACAACTGTTGTTATTTAATTGATATATATATTCTTCTGCCTATTAGAGCCAGTAGAAGATTGGTAGTCCCTACTGAGCTTCTATTGTGAAGCTCATCCCTCCTTTTTCCCAGGTGAGCCTTCTCAGCAGCGGCAGGGCGCGCGCCAGGCGGAGAAGACGGGGAGGTAGTCGTGGTCCCCGTAGCTAGCAGTGGTTCCCCCTCTCAATGTACGTCACCCTCGAGGTATGCCCTAAGGGACTTGTTATCCCATGTCTTTACTTGTACTAGTTGTGTGTGTTGGGATTGTACTTAGAGCGGTACACAGCGGTCTCGCTCTTCTTTCTGTTTCCGCGTGTGCGCTTATAGTTTAGAAGTTGATGTTTACTTCCATTACATATCCTGTTAGGTTTATATTATAGCTCTTCCGAGTCTCCGGATCCATGGGCGGTGACTGCGAAAATTGGGTCCTCGGCGTGGGCCGAGGTTCGGGTTCTCATGGTCGTTACAGTTGGTATCAGAGCTAGAGTCTGACAGGACTTGTAATGGATTTAAACTGCAATAGGAAGTCCCAACAGTAGTACAAGTACACTGCTAGCCGCTCGAGTTGGTATTGTTAACCTTGTTGGTCATGTGTCGTGCAGGACATGGCTCCGCGTAGGCGCAGGCAGACCAGGGAGCTGATAGAGCAGCAGGATGAGTCGGGTATACCTATGCAGGGGTAGGTTCAGGAGGAGGTGTCAGCAGAGGATTCAGTGGCACTGCCTCAGGGTGCAGCGGCAGGCGGGCAGCAGCAGCAGGAGTACCAGCCTCAGCCGCAGCAGTATGCAAATTGTTTCTGTCACGCCCCGAATATTTAGCAGCGGAATAAATATCGGGGGACGTGAACGATACAAACCAGCGTATCACAGTTGAATAGTGCAGAGTCACAATCGAATATAATAACACATTCAAGACTATAATATGGTCACCAATAGTATACTTTAATTCATTTCATTCAACTAGATACAACCTCACATAAGAAGAATTAACCAAGGGTCCATTCATTCAAATAAACTTCCAGAAAAGTTTCACTATTACATAGACTACTCAAATTCCTATTTCTAAACTGTCATCTATCTCTAGGACGGGTACTCGTCACTCTTGCCAGTCCCATCTGACTCCACTGGTTCTTCATCACTACCTGAAAAAGGGCAAGATGATAGGGGTGAGAGAACTAGCTCAGTAGGATTTATATCTCAATCACGTGCGGGCACTAGTATACATGATTAACATTTTATATAGGCAGATATGCTATGAGTATGCTGACAATGCACTTTTCTAACAAGTTGAATAGCAAAGCAGAACGGATATCATATCAGATCAATTGTCGAGTTCCATATACAATGGACAGATAGTTCAAGAGATTAAAATCATGTCAGAAGAGATTGGCCATATTCAAGCAGAGCTCATGTGTTCACAAGAACAAACGATCATATCATGTCAAGTCAAACTTATCAAGTCAAACAGGAGGCACATATTCACAATCTTGCATGTCAGGTGTGCTATGCCAAGCACCAAGAGTCCATACTCCTTCGGTTAACAAGTACGTTGGGGCGCTCCTCCCCAGGACCGAATAGGGCCTATTGCACATGCATTGTATCAAGTTTTGGACCGGAGTCCCACGTTGTGCCGAACAAACATATTCATATTATGGCCACAGAGTTCAATGACAAGCTCATAGTAAAAAGAACATGATCACTCATAGAGTCAAGGAATGACAAACAGCTCAAAAGAACAAGGCAGGATAACGACGTATCTTATATTTCATAATTCATTAATGTCTTGACATGAGGGTGTTTCTAAAGACAGATCATATGTAGAACATGTACTTTCCTAACATGTATGCATATGACAAATAATCAATTGAACATCGGAAAACATGCAACCATGAAACTCATATGCAAATCATAACATTAACACCACTAATATGTCCATACTAATCATGTATTCATCCCCACATTCATATCATATTTTATCTTATCAATGGCAATAAGCAAGATCACAAGATAATCCAATGATTATAAGAACAATCAAAATTTCACATTAGAATCATATTCATATCATTACCATTTCCTTTAATGGTTTGATTTATTTTAAGTCCATGCATACTATATAACATCATGTACATGCTTGTAGACATCATGAAATGATTACCCCAAATTTACAAAAAATCTTGTAAGGGTAGTGTCGACACTAGATCAGGTGGTGTCGACATCATGCTCCAAACCCAAGACAAAATCATGCAAAACTGGTCAGGTAGTGTCGACACTAGTTCAGGTAGTGTCGACACTAGAGACAGATTCCAGAACCCTCTGGAAAACATGGGACAGTGTGCGACACTAGAGACAGGTAGTGTCGACACTAGATAGCTTTCCCAGAACTTCCAAGAAAAACTGGGACAGTGTGTCGACACTAGAGACAGGTAGTGTCGACACTAGATGGCTTTCCCAGAACACTCTCTGGGTTGTTGGGACAAGTTGTCAACACTAGTCCAAGTAGTGTCGACACTAGAGGGCTTCCCAGAACACTCTCTTGGCTGCCTGGGACAGTGTGTCGACATTAGTCCAAGTAGTGTCGACACTAGAGGGCTTCCCAGAACACTCTCTGGGCTGCCTGGGACAGTGTGTCGACACTAGTCCAAGTAGTGTCGACACTAGAGTCCTTCCAGAACAAAACTTAAGGGTCATGTGAGACCAGAAAACACATGCCATGCAGCGATTCACTTAAAACTCTTATAACTCTCTAACGATTGACATTTGAACAAAACGTTCAACATGAAAGATGAAGAAGACAACTAGTAGAAGAATTTTGATGTTGAGGGTTTGATCAAATTCGGTCTCGAATCCCGAGAAAATATGTGAAGAACAAAAATCAAGTGAAACCCGAAATCACAGTATCAAACAGAGACTCTCTTATCATGCTCCTAACTCTCTAACGAAAAACCTTTGGACAAAACGTCCAACATAGAAGATGATCGTGACTTCAAGTAAAAGAACTTTCATGAAGAATGTTTAGTCAAATTTGGTCTTGAATCGTGTGCACAATATGACGAACGGGAAAAGCCCTAACTGTGCAAGACTTCGGAAAATCACCAATACACAATGAATACTCCATGAAAATTGGGCAAATCAAGTGCAAATGATCCTAGACTCAAAGAACTACATGTTGGCATTGGTTTTCTTTAATCTTGGCCCGAGAACACCTACCTTTACGAAGATCTAAAACCTGTTGATGTTCTGGACACAACAGAGGATGCAGGGGATGAAGCTCCGGATTCTCAGCCTTTCTCCTGCTCCTCAGAAGTTCTTGCTTGCTTCCAAACGACTCCAACTTCGTTGTTAAACCTTCCCCAAGAGTTAGGGACGAGTTCTTATAGTTTTAGGATGTTGTTAAGAGTCCTAATGATGCTAGGAAAGGGGCTACGAGCTCTGTTTCCTAGTTTCCAGAAAATCTGGGATTCCTTTACTTAAGAGAGGTAGCCAAGGTTTAGGAAACCACCAATTTAGGATTGAGTTTGGTTTTGGCTTACCTTACATGACTACTCATCCATAATATGACCCTAAATTACCCTCACTAATTGCTGCATAATTACCTACACGAATTTCTGGGCAATTTCCTGTCCTAGTTTATTCATATCCTTGGGCCAATATGCTCTATTGGCTCAATCTTATTAATAGGTCATTAACTCATGGTATGGAAGTCTCCAATACGTTTATTTATTTTATCCCACTATAATTCTGAAATTTTTAAATTACAAATTTCTGGGGTGTTACAGTTTCCCTTGGCAGAGCAGTTCTTTAGAACCCTGTACCCGGGAGCGTGGCAGCCTGGGCAAGC
>CM024758.1:98933156-98989797 GCA_014218235.1 Colocasia esculenta | reverse complement strand
CATTGATTATTGGTAGTTGAACCAGGTTACAATGAAGAACAAGTACCCGTTGTCGAGGATTGATGATTCGTTCGACCAGTTACAGTCAGCCAGGGTTTTCTCGAAGATTGACTTGAGATCCGTTACTACAATTGAGGATCAAGAGTCTGATATTGGCTTGACGGATTTCCGTTCGAGGTACGGTCACTTCTAGTTCATCGTGATGCCGTTTGGGCTGACGAACGCGCCCGCAGGCATTATGGATTTGATGCATAGGGTGTTCAGTGAGTACCTAGATTGTTGTGGTCATCTTTGTGGATGACATCTTGGTCTACTCGCTTCTGAGGAGGAGCACGAGGAGCATCTGAGGATCGTGCTAGAGACCCTGCGGAGTCACTAACTGTACGCCAAGTTCGACAAGTGCGAATTTTGGCTGAGGGAGGTGCACTTTCTCAAGCACGTGATCTCAGGTTCTGGTGTGGCAGTGGACCCTGCCAAGGTCGGGTAGTGTGTCGTGGGAGCAGCCCACATCAGTGTCAGAGGTTCACAGCTTTTGGGTCTGGCAGGTTACTACAGGAGATTCATCCAGGATTTTGCAAGGATTGCAGAGCCGTTGACCAGGTTGACGAGGGTGGACGTCAGGTTTGTTTGGTCAGAGGACTGTGAGCGGAGTTTCCAGGAGCTGAAGATGAGGTTGACTTCAGCGCTAGTGTTGGTCTTGCCGTCTGGTAGCGGAGGATTCGTGGTCTACACCGACGCGTTGAGATCAGGTTTGGGTGTCGTGCTGATGCAGCATGGTGGGATCGTTGCCTATGCTTCTCGGCAGCTCAAGAAGCATGAGGAGAACTACCCTACCCACGACTTAGAGTTGGCAGTGGTGGTGTTCGCTCTGAAGTTGTGGAGGCACTATCTGTACGGAGAGGTGTTCGAGATCTTCACTGACCATCAGAGTTTGCAGTACATTTTCACTCAGAGGGATTTGAACTCGAGGCAGCACAGATGGATGGAGTATTTGAAGTACTACGACCTAACCCTCTCCTATCACCGAGGAAGGGCTAACGTCATGGCAGATGCTTTGAGTAGGCGTGTCCGCTTGAGTTCGTTGTTGGTCAGGGAGTGGAGGCATTTGAAGAGCTGTCCCAGGGAGTGTTCTACCCGTCGAGGCGCGGAGACCGTGCAGTGATGACTAGCTTGTCAGTTCGTCCGTCTATGTACAGGAAGGTGCTGCAGGCACAGCAGGCAGACTCAGAGTTAGCTGATATTTTGTAGATGCCAGATGTTGAGCTGGACGAGGACAGTGGGGTCAGATTCTGAGGCAGATTGTATGTTCCTGGTGATGCACGCCAAGTGCTTCTGTTAGAGGCTCACAGATCGAGGTATGTTGTTCATCCTGGTTCCACCAAGATGTACCATAACTTGAGGAGGTTCTTCTAGTGGCCAGGGATGAAGAGGGGCATAGCAGAGTTTGTCACTCGGTGCCTTACCTGTCAGCAGGTCAAGGCTGAGCATCAGCGTCCTAGTGGTAAGCTGCAGTCGTTGCTCATTCCTGAGTGGAAGTGGGATGATATCACCATGGACTTTGTGGTTGGTTTGCTCTGTACCCCGCAGCAGCACGATGGTATCTGGGTGATTGTTGATCGATTGACCAAGTCGGCACATTTTCTTCCAGTCAGAATGTCGTGGTCAGTGGACAGGTTAGCCAGGCTGTACGTGGACAGAGTTGTTTCGTTGCACGGAACCCTAGTTTCAATCGTCTCTGATAGAGATCTGAGGTTCACATCAAGTTTTGGCGTAGTCTGCAGAGCCTGGGTACAGAGTTGAGGTTGAGTCAGCGTATCATCCGCAGTCGATGGGCAGTCAATGGCAGAGAGGACCATTCAGACTTTGGAGGATATGCTGAGAGTGTGTTGTTTGGACTGGAGTGGCACCTGAGAGTCATACCTTCCGATTGTAGAGTTCGCGTACACACAGTTTCTCACTTGAGCATCCAGAATTGCACATACGAGCTTTGATGGTCTCCCGTGCAGAACACCACTTTACTGGTTCAGGTCAGAGGGTAGCTTTTGGGACCAAGATGGGCAGCAGGTGCAGACACATCATTTGGTCCATGCAGAGGTTTCGGGCAGCATAGAGCTGACAAAGAGCTTGTAGATACTGCAGGAGCCGTTGCAGTTTCAGTGTAGTGACCTTGTGTTCTTGCGGGTCTCCGCCGACCAAGGGGGTTATGAGATTTGGCAAGATGGGAAAGCCAGTCCCAAGTACATTTGGGCCTTTCCCTATCACTGGAGGATCGTCAGTTGTTACCGGTTGAGTCTTCCGGTAGAGGTGTGGCAAGCGTGCCCAGTGTCTTCCACTTGCGCGCTCGGATGTATGGTCATGAAGGGTTATGCGGAATAACACAATATGGTAATCTAGAAGGGGGGTTGAATAGATTACGGCAATTTCTAATTACTGATGGCTTCTTTTCGGTGCTACAGCGATCTTAATGAAACTTGATTAGAATTCGATTGAATATAAGAAAGCTTGAGTTGATATAAATGAGAACAGGGTATCAAACGTGCGTATGAACAACGTGCCTACCAATCATCTATCGCAAAACGCGAACAAACCACAGGACACGATGATTTAAGGTGGTTCGGAGTACACAACTCGTGTATCCTACATCCACCGTCCACACACACACACAGAAACGACTGCTTATGAGCGAGTTCAATACAACAACTCACACACACACGTTGTCTGATGAACCACGATCAGAACAACCACAATTTCGTGGATCAAGCACAAGGGATGCTTGAAACACAACCACACACACATAGAATGGAAATTGTGAAATGGAGAAGAATTTAGAGTTGGGGAACAAATCCAGTTGGAATTCTTCTCGTGGATCGTCCAGACGCTCTTCAAACTTCGATTGGATGTAGACTGATCGATGTAGAAGGTTGAATTGACGACGATCCGGCTTCAACTCCGCATGGATGGTGATTCCACGACGATCTGGGCGGAGGATTGAAGCAGGGCAGCAAATTGGGGCTTTTCCTCTTGGTCCCTTGGAGGCTCTTGCTTGGGGGCTGCTCTGTGCGAATTTGGCTCCAAAAGGATGCTTATATAGTGTTAGGTAAAGGGGTCGTGGAGGAAGGAGACACCCAAATGGGGCTGAATTTGAATTTCATGTTTCCGTCGTCTGTCGACAGGTGCACTTGCATCTGTCGACAGATGCACTCAGTCCATGATCAGTCTGAGAACTGGGTTTCAGAAATCTGAACTTCTGTGTGTATCTGTCGACAGGTAATTTGCATCTGTCGACAGGTGCACTCAGAGATACAAAAACTGAAGTCTGTCTTGGGTTGTCTGTGTGTATCTGTCGACACATACCCTGGGCCTGTCGACAGATACACTTCTTTGACATTACCTTGGTCTGTTTGCTCATCTCTTTGATGCTCCATCTTTCATGCTTGTGCACCTACATGTAAATACATTGTTAGTGATATACATTGTATGATTTAGCAATGTTTAACATAATCACTTTCATGGTGTTTTTCATGTTAATTAACACATCAATTTTGCATTAAATCAATGTTCAAGGATATTAATGTGATCATCAAAACATGATATATTGAAAACCCAACAATCTCCCCCTTTTTGATGATGACAAAAAAATCAATTGATGCATAATATTGATGTTCTCCCCCTTTTGACAACATACAAAAAGTCAAGTCATGCACATATAAGAGACAAATAAACATGAACTGTGATTTTTCATTGATTGATCATTCAAATTACACAGTACAAGAGACAACATTACATGACTCAATAAAAATCAAAAGGAAGGGAAATAACATGAGCAAGCAAAAGATAACAGGACTAGTGAGACTAACTCCCAGCTAAGACTCTTAACGACCTCTAAGGACCCTGAGACCCTCTATTCATCGTCATGTCCAGTAGGTGGAGGATGACGGGATCCAGCTCTCTCGGAGTAGAGGTAATCAAGCCGGTCTTGGATATGCACATGAGACGCATCCAGAGAGTTGAGCGAGCATCCACTTGATCAAATCTAGTGTTCAGTTGAGCAAATCCTGAGGTCATCTGTTGATGCAATTGTGCCAAGTAATCACGAAGGGATTGTTCTTGAGGCACAGGTACATCAGCAAATTCTTGAGGTTGATCAGGCATTTGCTCATCCTGAGGTTCTTCATCACTGTCTTCATTATCTTCATTGTCTTCATTGTCAGATCCTCTTCATCACCTTGTTGTTCTTTCCCTTTGAGAGTCCTTGTCACTACACCTCTACAAACTTGTAGCCATTCGGTGAGCGGCAGTGAGGTCAAATGCACTGCGGGATTTTAAGGAGACGAGCTCACTTGAAGGAATAGGAATGCCAATGAAATTAGAAGAGAGGTGATGGGGCAAGCATATGGCATTGATCTCTTGGTGTTGGAGACACCGACGAATGAGGCTTAGCATGAGTTCAGGTAGATTGATTTGTTGACATTTGAGGAAGAATATGAACAAAGACTTATGGACCTCAGTGACTAATTCTCGGCTTCCATCCTTCGGGACGATCAAAGTAGTGAAGATATGATGGATCATCCGGATCAAAGGAGGAAAGGAGTTGGCATTCAAGAGCAATTTTCTTAGTGGAATCATAAGGTTGCAAAGTGAGAAGTTCATAGTACTCAGAAGCGGAAGGAGTATAGTTGAAGATTTCAACTCCTGAGTTTGGGATTTGAAGGGCGTCGAGATAAGATTTGCGGTGAGGCGAAAACGAGTGCCTTTCACCGAAGAGAAAGATCTCCCTGATCGGAAAGCCCTAGGTTATTGAAAATTTCTGTGACGGCATTTGGAGAATATTGCAAGTGCGAGTACAGAAAGGATGTCCACCCTTGAGTGTCAAAGTAGGGTAGGAGTGAGGAAACATCGATCCTAAGGACTCAAAGTCCACATACCGGGATTGGACGAGTTTCTTGAAGGTGCCGTGTACCCGGATGAGATGGAGACCCTGAGGAACAATGAGTTCCGGCAAACGATCTTCGCGATGCTTGCTACGATGTTCTGAAGGAGCCCTGGAACTCTCTCCGGCGTCCGTCGAAGCGCGACGACGGCGAGTGAGAATCTTGGTCTTGGGTGCCATCTGAAGAAGGAGGGTGAGAATGGCGTTTGGGAAGGGAGAGTGGAGGGATCTCAGACGAGGAGCAGCGAGATCGTCGGAGACGGATCGGATCTTGAGCCCTGGAGGGGGAAAGAGGGGTTTGGAGAAGAGAGGAGGAAATGAGAGGGGAAATGGTGGGAAATGGTCGTGGGAGCCTTTAGAATAGGTTTAGAAGGGATTTAGAAGAGAGGCCCCACACAAAAGACTTGAACCGGCGCGATGGTTGGCTTCAAAAACGGATCTGGGCACCGGCTGTCGACAGATGACCATCTGTCTGTCGACAGATAACTACTTTTTGGCAGAAACTTGATTTTTCAAGATTTTCAAAGGGTCAAGTGTTCATTTGGCATTTTAGGGTAAAATAGGTGTATGTACAAGATAAAAATGCATATCCATTATGATGAAGACATGACACAATTCTACAATGATTTTGAAATAAAACCGATGAGTTCTTTAATTAGATCATAAAGAACACATTTCACAAAAGCCAGTGAAAATTAAATAACTCTTTTGATTAAGGCCATTGAAGAAAAACATGCATCAAAATAGAGATGATAGTCAGATGAAATTTGAATTAGATGGCCACAAGAACATCTTACCCATAAGAAGCACATTGGACTTGACGTAAAATTTTCGGAGGCTTCACTCTATTTCTAGTATGATTTTAGGATCTTTAACAGCGAAGATGGGAAAGAGTGGCAATGAGGAGCACTTTCACTTTTTCATGTGAAGGTAGACATTTGTGATGCCAATACCCCCAGTTACTCAATGTGAGTGTCCATCAAGCCATTGTATAGAGATAATGAAACAACCTTTTGACGCGAAGACCGACATTGGTGATGCCCATGTCCCCGGTTACTTAGTGATTTTCATCATTGCTCTACCTCCATCCCATAATTGAAAGATATTTTTTTTTTTTTTTTGAAACTTAGAAATAGGTAGCTTTTCTCCCTTTTATTTTTTTTTTACTTTTCGTCAAGTACATGAGATTTCTTTAGGCAAGTGATAATGTAGAACATTAAATTCAAGGACCTTCTGATTTTTCAATCATTTTGGATTCATGTTTAATGACAAGGAGTTATTCAAAGGAGATGTTTAAAAATCATTTGGTTTGCTCATTGTGTTCAAAATGATCTAAATAGTCCTCAATCAAGTGTTGCATCAAACATCATTTAGACTTGGTTCACGACTTTGACATGAAGTGGATATGAAAGGTTATATTGCACAAAACAATCCAATGTTTACCTTTAAATCAAGTAATGAACACTTTCTTGAAAAGTATGAAGAAGGAATGAGAAAATAGTGAGAATGTGTGTATCTGTCGACAGCAGGAATCTGTCTGTCGACAGATGCACACAGACTGATGAATTGAAGTTTCAGTCAGAGCAAGTCTGAGTGTACCTGTCGACAGATGGAATGTCTGTCGACAGATATGAACAGAGTGGATTTTTCTGGTTTCAGTTTGAGTGCACATGAAGTTCAAGGAAGTGAGGATTAAAAATTGAAGTGTAGGAAGAGTTTCCTCATGAAATACTCATCTACCCTGAACTTACTCCCCCATAGTGTGTGCACGTGTTGACACAACATCTAGTCAAGGATTCACACAAGCATTTGATACAAGGCAAACATGTTCATTTCAAGAATATCATACACAAGCACATGGTCACAGAAAAAGCATTGTTTCATGGAGTTACATGATAAAATGTAAGGAAACTAAAAATCCTATGTGAAGTACAGGACCTTTATATGCAATGGGACTATGGATACTTGGCGGAGAATGTTTCCTCACGCATGATGATAGTTTCCAAACAAGCCGAACTTGTTCTTCCACAGTTCACCATTTGATATACCACATAGTCATTCACACATAAAGAGCATGTACTCCAATATGGAGAGTTAGTTTCATTGCATTTTACACAACCCAATTCTCTTCTTAAGGATGTGAATCTATCTTCAGACAAGGGTTTGGTGAAAATATCAGCCAATTGTTTTTCTGTGGGAATGAAATTAAGTTCCAAGGTTTTATTGGCACTTCATCTCTCAAGAAATGATGACGGATTTCAATGTGTTTAGTCCTTGAGTGTTGGACAGGGTTTTTTGAAAGGTTGATAGCACTTGTGTTGTCACATAGTATAGGTGTGCATCCAATTTCAACATTATAGTCAGCTAACTGACTTTTGATCCACAACACTTGAGCTGCACAACTTCCTGCAGCGACATATTCTGCCTCTGCAGTGGAGAGTGCAACCGAGTGTTGTTTCTTGGATGCCCACGAAACCATGCAACCGCCAAGGATTGGCAATATCCACTAGTGCTTTTTCTATCAATTTTACATCCAGCATAATCAGCATCAGAATATGATATCAAATCAAAACTACTGCCTGCTGGGTACCAAAAACCCAAATTGCATGTACCTGAGAGATATCGGAAAATTCTCTTGACTGCAATTAAATGGCTTTCCTTTGGACTAGATTGATATCTAGCACAAAGGCAAACACTGAATTGTATATCCGGTCTACTTGCAGTAAGATAAAGGAGTGAGCCAATCATACCTCGGAAGTGCTTTGCATCTACCGGTTTACCTTTCTCATCATTTTCCAATTTGATGCTTGTGCTCATTGGGGTGGAGGCCGGTTTAGCTTGCTCAAATTGAAATCGTTTGAGAAGCTCTTTGACATATTTTTCTTGATTTATGAAGAAGCCGTCTTCATGTTGTTTCACCTGCAAACCAAGAAAGAATTGAAGCTCCCCCATTAGACTCATCTCAAATTCACTGTGCATGTGTTTAGAAAATTCTTCACACAGTGAAGGGTTAGTAGAACCAAATATAATATCGTCCACATAAACTTGAACAACAATTATGTGATTGCGAACTTTCTTAGTGAAGAGTGTTTGGTCCACTTTACCTCTTGAGTAGTTTTTGCTTACCAGAAAATTGCTTAGTCTATCATACCAAGCTCGAGGCCTGTTTCAAACCATAAAGAGCTTTGTGCAATTTATACACATGGTTAGGCATTTCAGAATTTTCAAAACCTGGTGGTTGAGAGACATAGACTTCTTCTTTGATATAGCCATTTAAGAAAGCAGTTTTAACATCCATTTGATAAAGTTTGAACTTATGGGAGCATGCATATGCCAATAAAATTCTGACTGCTTCTAATCTGGCTACAGGAGCAAAGGATTCTTCAAAATCTACACCAAATTCTTGATTATATCCTTTTGCAACGAGTCTAGCTTTATTTCTGACCACTTTTCCTTCTTCATTAAGTTTATTCCTAAACACCCATCTAGTTCCTATGATAGAAATTTCAGGCGTTCTAGGAACTAAACTTTATACATTATTTCTTTGAAATTGACCAAGTTCCTCATGCATAGCATCAATCCATGAGTTATCTTTTAAGGCTTCTTCAACATTTTGGGTTCCACTTGAGAGACAAAAGCAAAAAGATCATGTTCAATTATTTGTCTAACTTGAGACCTTGTTTGAACAGAATCATTTAAACTACCTATCACATCATCAAGTGGGTGATCTTTGGAATACCTCACATTTGTGATTGTTGAAGGGCCGGAGCATCTTGTCCTTGAGGAATTTGATCTTGTGAATGTTGTTCTTCAGGAGGTTCACCTTCTAGTGGATTTTCTTCATGTGTTTCATCTTGTTTTCTGAAGGCTTTTTCATCATCTTCATCATAGTCCTTGTGAAGATATCCACCTTTGGTCTTGGAACCTTCTTCAGATTTGTCTTTTGCTTTGACTTGTAGGTCCTCAAGTGATGTTCCTTCATCTTCTTTTTCAGTTCTATTAACAGTCAAACTGTTAGTTTTGGCATAAGTCTCATCAAAAATTACATGTGGAGTTTCTTCCACAGTGCGTGTTTTATTGTTAAACACCCTATATGCCCTAGAGTGTTCTGAGTAGCCTAGAAAAACACCTTGATCACTTTTGGCTTCAAATTTATCTAAATCAGATTTATCATTGTTATGAATAAATACCTTTGAGCCAAATACTCGAAGTACCCAAGGTTGGGTTTCTTACCTTTCAACAATTGGTAGGGGGTTTTCTTTATCACAGGTCTTACCATGGCTCTGTTTAGAATGTAGCATGAAGTGTTCACTGCTTCTGCCCAAAAGCTTCTTGTGAGTTGGCCTTCAACCAGAAGAGTGCGAGCCATTTCCACCAATGTTCTGTTTTCCTCTCCACTACTCCATTTTGTTCTGGAGTCCTTGGGGAGGAGAACAGATGTTCAATCCCTTGGTGCCTGCAAAAATCAGAAAATGCATTGTTATCAAATTCTCCCCCGTGATCGGTGCGGATTGAGCATATTTTATTCACATTGCCATGCTCAATCTTGTAAAGAATTCTTGGAAGATTATAAGTGTTTCACTTTTGTGTGCCAAGAATTTGACCCATGTGAACCTAGAAAAATCATCTACAATGACAAAACCAAAACGTTTGCCATTGAGACTTAAAGTTCTAGTTGGTCCAAAAAGGTCCATGTGCAACAGTTCATATGGTTTAGATGTGCTTACCGGTGCTTTGGATTTGAAAGACTTCCGGTTTGTTTTCCCTGTGCACATGCATCACAAAAACTTTCATTGTTGTTAAAAGAAATGTCAGGAAGTCCACTTACTAATTTGAGCTTCATGATCTTGTGCAATACGTTGTAGCTCGCATGGCCAAGCCTACGATGCCACAATGTCAATTCATCCTGTCTATTTGCAACAAGACACAATTGTCATTTTCTGGATCATCTAAGTCAACTAAGTAGATGTTATTCACTCTTTTTCCAGAAAATTTTACACTTCCTGTTTCTTTATCAACAATTTGACATGAATTTGATTCAAAGATGACGTTGTGACCTCTATCACATAATTGACTTATGCTAAGCAAATTGTGATTAAGGCCATCAACTAACAGTACATTTTCAATTGAATTGGAGGGACACTTACCAACATTACCTGTGCCAATGATTTGGCCTTTGTGTTACCTCCAAAAATAACTTGTCCTCCGTCTTTCTCCACTAGCAACAGAATTTAGCTTTGTCGCCCGTCATGTGCCTCGAACAGCCGCTATCCAAGTACCATTTGTTTTGATGTTGGGCTGCTAGGCATTCCTGCATATGTGGATCAGACAAGAGGTTTTGGTACCCAAATTACTTTGGGTCCCAAAATTTCATTCATGCAACAAAGTAATGCTTAGGAATCCAAACTTGTTTGAATTTCTGTTTCTTTGGATTATTCCAGCATTGTTTTTCATCATGACCAATCTTTTTACACACATTGCATGAAGGAATTTTCTTTTCAATTTTTGTTGCTTGATAGACTGTTTATTAGTTGAAGTTGTTCTTGCCTGTCGACAGGCACCATTCCATCTGTCGACAGGTGGCTTTTTCTTTTGTTTGTTGGGAACATTTTGTTTGGGTTGCAATACTTTGGTCTGAGATTGACTTGTGTTATGCTTTGTGGGAACATGCTTGCTTGTGCTTGGGCTAGGATAACAAAGGAAGTGATCAATGACTCTCCTATTTTCTTTTGTTTGACAGGTTGATATCCTAACCCATGCTTGGTTACATGTATTTTAGCACCCAAAACCGCATCTAGATTTTGCTTTCCTTTTACAAATTTCTTAAGTCCTCAGATTTCTCTTTCAATTCTTTTCAGTTTGTTCCAACTTTTTCCTTGTTTCTAGATGTTCTTCTTGAAGGAATTCAAGAGAATGGCTTAAACAGTCCTTTTCTTTTTGTGTTTCTTGTAATTTCATTTTCAAGCAATCCATCTCTTCACTATGAGTCTTTTCATCAACTTTCATCATTTCTATTTCTTTTGTCAGGAATGCAATTCGTTCATCGTTATTTTATCATGCACAAGGGAGTTGCATTTCTTTTTCAATGCCTTATTTTCAGATCTATATTCACAAATTTTTCAATAGAGTAGTGTATGCTTCCTCCCATTCACTTGCAGTGTAATTATCAAATGAGAAGTTTACCTCGGTGGAGTCATCACTCCTTGCCATTAAGCATTTTACTTCTTCATCATCGGATGTTTCTTGTGCATCTTCATCTTCATCATCTCCAGGTTGCCAACATTGCTTTGGCTTTCTTGAAGATGAATTTTTCTTTCTTCAGCTTCTTCTTGAGTTCCGGGCATTCTCCTCTCATGTGCCCCTGTTTCTTGCATTCATAACAAACAATATCAGATTTTTTGTTGGACTCATATTTCTGTGAAAAATTTTTCTTTTGAAAAGGTTTGGAGTTACCTGTGTCTCTCCTTTTGAACTTCAGAAATTTCTTGAATTGTCTAGTGAGCATTGCCATTTCATCATTATCACTCTCACTAGATGTTCCTTGCTCATCACTATCTTGTTGAATGGATTTCTTGGAGCTTGTTGATGTTTTGTTGGATGCTTTTAAAGCAATTGACTTCCTAGGATTTTCTTCTAATTCTTTTCTTTTGATGTTGATTTCATATGTCATTAAGGAGCCAATTAGTTCATCCAATTTCATTTTAGAAAGGTCTTTGGAATCCTCAATGACAGTGGCCTTAGTATTCCAAGATGAAGTAAGAGATCGAAGTATCTTTCTTACTAAGTCACTTTCAGAGTATTCTTTTTTAAGACCTTTTAGCCCGTTAATTATTAGCATGAATCTTGCAAACATGTCTGATATGTTTTCATCAGTTTTCATCTTGAACATTTCATATTCAGACACTAACATGCTAACTTTGGTTTCCCTTACCTCGGACGTACCTTCGTAGATGAGTTCAAGTTTGTCCCACATCTCTTTTGCTGTTGAGCATGTGGAGACTCTTGAGAACTCCTTTGGATGCACCGCACATTGCATCATGTTTAGTGCGCTCCAGTTGAGAGTTCCTTTAGCTATTTGGTCTTTCGTCCAGGTGTCTTCGTCCTCGGGCAACTCATATGGTCCCTTGCTGACTATTTTCCACAGCTCGTAATTTTGAGCTCTCAAAAATACCTGCATACGATTTTTCCAATGGATAGTCAGTGCCATCAAAATAGGGTGGCCTGGTTACTGAATGTCCCTCGGCCATATACCCTTTGCTAGAATCCATAAGATCGAAATCTCCTGATCGCTAGATCAAATTACGAAAACTGTAAATCGGAGAAACCTCGCTCTGATACCAATTGAAGGGTTATGCGGAATAACACAATATGGTAATCTAGAAGGGGGTTGAATAGATTACGGCAATTTCTAATTACTGATGGCTTCTTTTCGGTGCTACAGCGATCTTAATGAAACTTGATTAGAATTCGATTGAATATAAGAAAGCTTGAGTTGATATAAATGAGAACAGGGTATCAAACGTGCGTATGAACAACGTGCCTACCAATCATCTATCGCAAAACGCGAACAACCACAGGACACGATGATTTAAGGTGGTTCGGAGTACACAACTCGTGTATCCTACATCCACCGTCCACACACACACGCAGAAACGACTGCTTATGAGCGAGTTCAATACAACAACTCACACACACACACACGTTGTCTGATGAACCACGATCAGAACAACCACAATTGTGGATCAAGCACAAGGGATGCTTGAAACACAACCACACACACAATAGAATGGAAATTGTGAAATGGAGAAGAATTTAGAGTTGGGGAACAAATCCAGTTGGAATTCTTCTCGTGGATCGTCCAGACGCTCTTCAAACTTCGATTGGATGTAGACTGATCGATGTAGAAGGTTGAATTGACGACGATCCGGCTTCAACTCCGCATGGATGGTGATTCCACGACGATCTGGGCAGGGATTGAAGCAGGCAGCAAATTGGGGCTTTTCCTCTTGGTCCCTTGGAGGCTCTTGCTTGGGGGCTGCTCTGTGCGAATTTGGCTCCAAAAGGATGCTTATATAGTGTTAGGTAAAGGTGGGGGTCGTGGAGGAAGGAGAACCCAAATGGGGCTGAATTAGAATTTCTGAATTTCATGTTTCCGTCGTCTGTCGACAGGTGCACTTGCATCTGTCGACAGATGCACTCAGTCCATGATCAGTCTGAGAACTGGGTTTCAGAAATCTGAACTTCTGTGTGTATCTGTCGACAGGTAATTTGCATCTGTCGACAGGTGCACTCAGAGATACAAAAACTGAAGTCTGTCTTGGGTTGTCTGTGTGTATCTGTCGACACATACCCTGGGCCTGTCGACAGATACACTTCTTTGACATTACCTTGGTCTGTTTGCTCATCTCTTTGATGCTCCATCTTTCATGCTTGTGCACCTACATGTAAATACATTGTTAGTGATATACATTGTATGATTTAGCAATGTTTAACATAATCACTTTCATGGTGTTTTTCATGTTAATTAACACATCAATTTTGCATTAAATCAATGTTCAAGGATATTAATGTGATCATCAAAAACATGATATATTGAAAACCCAACATGTCACAGATCTATCGCCACGTGTTTGGAGTACTCGCAGCTAGGGTAGCGCCAGAACTTGTCAGTGCCAGAGTACCAGTCAAGTTGTAAGACCGCAGAGTCAGAGTTGCCCGGAGCAAATTCCGCTGGTAAGGTCTTGGAGAACCGGCTGGTGGCGATGCACCTGGAAGCGCGAGGATGAGATGCTAGAAGCAGTTCCTATTTGTTCTGATTGATAGTATGTTATCTTTCCCTATATAACTGCTTTCCCAGTTTGAGACCGAGTTTATTTTAATTTCGAGGACCAATTTCCTTAGGGTGGTGGATGTAAGACCGGCCCTCCTGGGCACTTGGCCCCGTCCTCAATGTCCGACGGGGGCTCGCGCGACATGGTTTGTGTGGTAACAGACCTGGCCGTCGCGACGGGGGTGGCATCACGTTCTTCTCGCGGCGTTTGGCGACGTCGTGACTGCTTTTTCTGACAGACGTGACCGCTGTCCCATCTTTCAGAACGGTCATGTCGGGTGTCGGGTGCGTACAACTTTGACGCGACCTAGTCAGTCGTCGTGTTTGCTTTTCCCAATCTTCGAGGTTTGACTGCTTTTGGGGTCGCGCCGGGGGTGGCCACCGCAACATGGTCGCGATGCCTAGGGACGTAGCGACATGCTTGTTGTCGTGCCGAGTCGACCCATCGCGTCTTGGGGGCCATCGGTTTAAAACTGAAGGCGTGCCCCATTCTCCCCCTCTCTCTGTCTCGCTTCTCCTTCTGCCCTCTTCCTTCCCTCTCGAGCTCCCTTGCGGTTTCTCGCCCGTTCTTCGTGCTCGTGGTGCTCGTGCTGAGGTGGTGTCGTCCCGTTCGTGCGGGGAACGTGTTCGTGTTGCTTGGAGCGAGGAGGAGGTGGTCATTCCTACGTGAAGGCCCCAACGGGTCGGCTCTTCGTGTGGAGGTAGGGACCCCTTGATCCTCTCGCCCTAGCATGCTCCCTCCCCATTTAGATGGGGTCTCCTCATGGTTTGGGGCGTGGGGGTGTGAGGAATCCATGCTCGTGTTTGAGTGAGTTTTGCCACGAGCGTAGATCCTGTTAATTCATGCTTTTGTGGGGTTTAAGGGTGGTTTGTATGATTTATGAGCTTTCCTTCATATTCTCCATGCTCCCCTCTCCCTGTGGTATGTTGTAATTCCGTTTGGGATGGTCTCCGGGGAGATCTGTTCCGGAACCCCCCTCGGCTGAAGACGCGACCGCTATAAAGGTTGCGATCTTGTCACGATGGCTTGCCGGTCGCGACATGATCGCGACGCTCTTGGGTGTTGCGACCGGGTCGCGACAGCTTGGGCCACCACAACGGTGTCGCGACAGGGTAGGGTATCGCGACAAGGTCGCGATGTCCTGCTGCATCGCGACTACAGCCGTGAGATAGGTTTGGTCTTGCGAAGTACCGTGCTTTGTCAAGTCTTTGCCGTTTCTGCTTCTTTACTATACCCGTGGCACCTGTACTAGTTCCTAGTACGGTCCTACACTAGTCGTTGCCCGGTGCTCGACACTTAAGGGTTTGTCCCATAGAGAGATTGTTAGCATCGCCGGGGACCCTCGTCCTCGGGAGCCTGTTGAGGGAGTACTCCAGGCTACGAGCGTGCTCGAGTTGGCAGCGGAGTAGGCGGACTCTGGAGCAGAGGGGAAAACGGTGGTTAGGACAGCGATGTTGAGTCATTTTCAGAGCTCTCGTAGTTGGTCTGGGACGCTGAGGTCGTTTTGAGGAGTTTTTCCCGGCGCAATCCAGCTAGTCCTTTTCTCATTGCCTCACTCTTTGTGGCCCAAAACCACCTAGAGTGGTCAAGCGTGGGACCGTGGTCCGGCCAGACCACGGCGGTTACTGTTGTGTACTCTGTGTTCTGCCTCACTCTGACGAGACGTGGAGATTTGGACCTGGGTCTAGGATAAGACGTCGGTGGACGCACCTGACCGGTTGACTAGTGGTAGAGCTTTCCGTAGCTAGTGCCTCTTGTCCAGGCGGGGTTTCCCCCTGTCTGTGTTTACTAGCCGTGTGGTGGTCACAACAAGCAGTCGTACAGAGTTTTCGACCGTGTTGTACTTCCGTACTGTTGCTAGTGAGTAGCTTTACTTCCGCACTTCCATTCATAGGTAGAAGATACAATTGTTGTTATTTAATTGATATATATTTTTTCTGCCTGTTAGAGCTAGTAGGAGATGGTAGTCCCTACTGAGCTTCTGTTGTGAGCTCATCCTCCTTTTTCCCAGGTGAGACTTCTCAGCAGTGGCAGGGCGCGCATCGGGCGGAGGAGATGGGGAGGTAGTCGTGGTCCCCGTAGCTAGCAGTGGTTCCCCCTCTCAGTGTACGTCACCCTCAGGGTATGCCCCTAAGGGACTTGTTATCCCCTGCCTTTACTTGTACTAGTTGTATGTGTTGGGACTGTACTTAGAGTGGTACACAACGGTCTCACTCTTCTTTTTGTTTCCGCGTGTGCGCTTCTAGTTTAGCAGTTGACGTTACTTCCGTTACATATCCTGTTTAGATTTATATTATAGCCCTTCCGGGTCTCCGGATCCGTGGGCGGCGACCGCGAAAATCGGGTCCTCGGCGTGGGCCGGGGTTGGGTTCTCGGGATCGTTACACGAAGGCATCTAATTTGATTGATGGTATATTATCTCTCTTTGAATTTTCCGCAAGAGTATTGATTGATCCGGGTGCATCGCATTCTTTCATTTCTGAGGATTTCATGGATAATATGGTTCACCCTTTAGAGGAGAGGCAATGTGAGCTAGTTGTGGAAGTTCCTTCAGATGGTTTTATGCTTACTTCTTGTTATTTAGATGAGCTTCCCATAGTGATACATGGGAATCAGTTGCCAGCTAGATTGTATGCATTGCAACTAAAAGAATATGATGTGATTTTGGGTATGAACTGGTTAGAAGCTTAAGGGGCAATGGTGGATTGTAGAAAGAAGAAGGTTAGATTCTGTCATCCCAGTGGAGCTGTGTTTGAATTCCAAGATATGTCATTCTATACTCCTAAGTTTATTATTTCTGTGCTTAGGGTTAGGAGGTTGATCAATGTAGGGTGTGTAGCTTATTTAGCTTCAGTCAGTTTAGTTGAGTCAGGCAAGTCTGTAGAAATGGTACCAGTGGTTAAGGAGTTTGTAGATGTGTTTCCAAAAGAGTTGCCAAGGTTAGCTCCGTACAGAGATGTGGATTTCACAATGAAATTGCAGCCGGGCAGTATGCCAATTTCAAAAGCACTTTATAGGATGGCACCAGTAGAGTTGAAGGAATTGAAAAAGCAGTTGCAGGAGTTGTTAGAGAAAGGTTTCATCAGACCTAATCATTCACCATGGGAGCACCAATGTTGTTTGTTCGAAAGAAGGATAGCATCCTCAGAATGTGTATAAATTACCGTCAGTTGAACAAAGTTACCATTAAGAACAAGTATCCACTTTCGAGGATAGATGGCTTGTTTGATCAGTTGCAATCAGCTAAGGTTTTCTCCAAGATTGATTTGAGATCTGGGTACCATCAGTTGAGGATCAGAGAAGAGGACATTGATAAGACAGCTTTCAGGACAAGATATGGTCACTATGAGTTTGTGGTAATGCCATTTGGATTAACCAATGCACCGACAACTTACATGAACTTGATGAATAGAATATTTCACCCATATTTGGATTAGTTCATTGTGGTATTCATAGATGACATATTAGTGTACTCAGCATCAGAGAAAGAGCATGCAGCGCATTTGAGGATTACTTTGCAGACCTTGCGGGAACATCTATTGTATGCTAAATTTAGCAAGTGTGAGTTTTGGTTACAAGAGATTCAGTTTTTGGGTCATGTGATTTCAGGAGAAGGTGTAACAGTAAATCTAGCTAAGTTGAAGCTGTTATAAAATGGGAAGAGCTGAAAACAGTGTCAGAAATTAGAAGTTTCCTTAGTTTGGCAAGATACTACAGACAATTTATTCAGGATTTTTTCGAAGATTGCAGCACTCATGACAATGTTAACTAGGAAAGGAGTGCCCTTTGTGTGGTCACCAAATTGTTGACGAAGTTTATGGAATTGAAGAAGAGGCTTACTACAGCACCCATATTAGAGATACCGTCAGGCAGTGGAGGTTTTGTGTTTGTATACAGATGCTTCAAGGAGAGGACTCGGAGCGGTACTAATGCAGCATGGAAAGGTGGTGGAATATGCATCTAGGTAGCTAAAACGACATGAAAAGAATTACGCAACACATGATTTAGAGCTAGCGGCAGTGGTATTTTGCATTGAAGTTGTGAAGGCACTATTTGTATGGAGAGAGGTTTGAAATCTTTACACATCATAAGAGCTTAAAGTACATTTTCTCACAGAAAGACTTGAATCTCAAGCAGCATAGATGGATGGAGTATTTGAAAGATTATGATTTCAGTTTAGCATACCACCCGAGTAAGGCTAATGTCATTGCAATGCTTTGAGCAAAAAGACAGTGTTGAGCCAGATGATGATAAAAGAATGGAAATTATATGATGATATAACATAGAATTCTCTATTTGTCCCGAATAACCAACAACAAGCAGTGTTGGCTAGCAGTGCAGTGGAGCCTTCATTATATTGGCAAATAGCAGAAGCTCAAAAGGTAGATGAGAATTTGGCTGAGATTGTGAAGATGGAAGATGTCATTATTAATGATGATTGTGTGATGAGATTCAAGGGCCGATTATAAGTTCCAACAGAAGCGGAAGTGAAGCAGAAAGTTTTGGAAGAGGCGCATAGGTCCAGGTATACTATCCATCGAAGCAACACAAAAATGTATCAAGATTTGAAAAAGCACTTTTGGTGGCCGAACATGAAAAAGGAAATAGCGAAATTTATAGCAAGATGTTTGATATGTCAGCAAATTAAAGTGGAGCATCAGAGGCTAGGATGTTTATTGCAGCCATTGCTGATTCCACAATGAAAATGGGATAATATAGCCATGGATTTTGTGGTAGGATTACCCAGGATAGCGTCGAGTGACAATGGAATTTGGGTTTTTGTTGATCGATTGACGAAGGTGTGCAGATTGTTAGTTGTGAGCATGTCATGGACAGTGGATAGATTGGCAAGGTTATATGTGGACAGAATAGTGCCGTTACATGGAATTCCAATAACTATTGTTTCAGATAGGGATCCAAGGTTCACATCAGGTTTCTGGAGGAGCTTGCAGAGAGTGGTTGGTACTGACTTGAGATACAGTTCGGCTTATCATCCGCAAACAGATGGACAAACAGAAAGAACAATTCAGACTTTAGAAGATATGCTACGAGCTTGTTGTTTAGTATGGGGAGGCAGTTGGGAGCATCACTTAGGTATGGTGGAATTTGCTTACAACAACAGCTACCACACAAGTATTGGAATGGCACCATATGAAGCCTTATATGGAAGACCATGCAGAACACCTTTAAACTGGCCTGAAGTAGGATAAAGATAGGTTATAGGACCAGAGTTGATTCAACAATGCTCAGAAATGGTCAAATTTATCAAGGAAAAGCTTCAGACAACTCAGAGTCGACAGAAAAGCTATACAGATACAAGACGCAGACCATTGCAGTTTAAAGTTGTTGACTATGTGTTTTTTAAAGTTTCTCCCACAAAAGGTGTTCTAAGGTTCAGCAAGAAAGGTAAATTGAGTCTAAGGTATGTAGGTCCATTCCAGATTTTAGAAAGAATTGGTGAAACAACTTACAGAATAGATCTTCCAGCAGACTTCACAGATGCGCATGATGTGTTTCATGTTTCTATGCTAAGAAGATATATCCGAGACCCATCATAGATTGTTAGCTACACTCGAGATGATTTGAAGCCAGATATGTCTATGCCGGAATATCCAGTGTAGATCACAGGGTGGAGAACACAAAAGCTAAGAAATAAATATATTGAGTTAGTGAAAATCAGATGGGAAAACAAATAGGGAGGAGAAGACACATGGGAGTTAGAAGAGGAAATACAAAGAGCATATCCATACTTGTTTTAGTAAGCTTTTAATTCTTTTAAGTGATAGTACTATGTAAGATTAGTTGTCAATTGTGCGTTGAGGTTTCTTTCAGAATTTCGAGGACGAAATTTCTTTTAGGTGATAGTAATGTAACGTAGTGACCGTTCGGATCGTGGTTTAATGGGTTTGGTGGCCAATGTGGGGCCAATGGTTGGTGTTTTGTGCTTTCGTAGGTTGTTGGGTGTTGCGGGCCGGAATCCGGAGCCCAAAGCGCTCACTAGTTCATTGTCTATGAACGCGACAGGGGTATATGTCATGTTCTTAACGCGATAGGTCTGGATGTCACATTCACATTGTCGTCGTTCAGGGTTGTTTGGTTGCAAGCCCGCAGTGTGGCGCGCACAGGGCAGCCGGCTGGCATCAGCGGTGAGAAGGCCATGGTCAAGACTGTCGCGTTCTTGTCGCGATAGCTGTATGTGTCGCGTTCTTAACTATGTAGGGTTAAAAACTATAGGTCAGCCAAATAGAGAAAAGGAAGCTCTATTCGGCCAGGAGAGGTTTTTGCATCTGGTTTTTGGTGATTCAGGTGTTTGGAGCATTGTTCGGCGTGCTCTTGTGCGAGGATATTGTTCAGAGCGTGAGAAACACTGATTAGTGGTCGTTCTCTGCAAAACCTCGCGTAGGTAGGGAGATTCTACTCTATTTCTTGTTATAGATGGTGTGTTCATCATGTTTGATCTGTGGAATGAGTTTTAGTTGGTAGATAACATGGTAGTGTAGCTGTATAATTGTTTACAAATACTTTTCACAGACGTTTGCATGTGGTTTGTGGGATTCTCGGAGGTGGAATCCTGGTTTGGGGGTGTTGTCTGTGAAGGCGACGGCCTTGGGTGTCACATTTTGAACGCGACAGCCCAACCCATCACGTTCTACTTCAGAACGCGCCATATCGAGGCATCGCGTTCTGAACGCAACAGTAGCCCCTATCGCTCTCTAGCTTCCGAGGGTTGTAGGCCTATGCTGAGTCTCGCAGTTATCTTGTGATATTATTCTGTGTATTTAAGGTTTGTAAGCATTTCAATGGCACGTGTTGAGATTAAAGGTTATCATAGTTGTGTTGTACGAGGAAAGTTGGGTAGTATGACACTTACCGTGGTTACCTCTCGAGTTGGGTACCCCAGGTTTTGTGTAAGCCAGGCACGTAGGTGCTCTAGGTTTGTCTCGATACTATGTGTATCGTTGATGTTTGTGTCATCTTTCTGGACACCCTCACTCGTGTGTCGAGTTGTACATCTGGCTAAGGGAAAGACGACAGTGGGACAGCAACTTGTGTGAGTTTGTGTTTGGTCGCTTGTAGCGCGCTTGTGGTTGGGGTACGGAAACCAGTAGACGTACTGGGCCCCAGCTAGTCATGTTTCCCAGTGCCTCGCTTTAGGGAGCTCGGGCCGGAGTCCCTAAGGATGCCAGACATGAGCCTACATCAGTGTGGCATGCAGGTGTGGTGTTGGTTGGTCTCCACAGTTTGTCGACCCTGTTGAGGTGGAACGGTAGCTGGACCTTACATCCGTGGTTGCGAGATTGAGAGGTAGTCATGTGTGGTTTGTCAGAGTCAGTTGCTAGTGTCTCGAACCAGTCTTCGTGGTCTGAGTGTGGCGTTACCCTTCTTTAGCTCGTACACTTGAATGAGGTTTTCCGTTTATTTATTAATGGTCGATCCATGTTATTAGTTTAGAATTATTTATTTAATTACAGTTGTAGCACCATGTTTAGGTAGCTTTATTTATTGTTAAAGGTAGCTCTTTACTCCTGCTTCTCGTTAGTTTGGTGTTGTTTCGACTTTTGAGGAAATTTCCCTACTGAGCTAGTGACGTATGAGGCTCACCCCTACTCCTTTCAAGTGCAGGAGAGTTCCCGTCCCTCATCTGGTTCGGAGCCGCATCGTAGCGGAGTTGGGCCTACATCACCAGCAGTGTAATTTTACTTTTTGTTCACCTCGGGGTATGCCCTAGGCTATTGTACTATGTACTTTGACTTTAGTTTAGAACTGGCTATGTATATTTCATGTAAATATGTGTGAGATGTGAAATCTTATATATGTTTGATATGTTTCTTTTATATTTCCAGGGACATGTGTGTTGATATCCCTTACGAGGCTACGGCCTGTTCGTGGGAGGCGGAGTCGAGTCAAGCTCGTTATTAGGTTAACAGGTTTGATCGACGAGGTCCGTCACACATACACCCTCGTCTCGTTCACAGACAGAGAATCAGAGAGCACATTGGGCCCGGATATTCAGGCCACAGCACCCACACTACCTGCTAAACACACAAACACCACCTATTGGCCACACATTGACCCACAAACCCTTCAAACCATGATTCGAATGGTCACGACATTACAAAGACTCCCAGCCCCATTACATATAAGAACATTCTCTTTAGTGGCACTTTCAGCCATCATTCATTGGCCCTATCATTTGTTGTCGGTCTTATGTCCACCTTCACTTATGGAATGTCAATCTTTTGCTCAAGCAAATCTAACTTCTTCTCCAGAAATGACTCCATGGAGTTTAACTGATACTTCAAGTCCACAGTACTGTGATGTGCATCATCAACCCAGACAAAAATACCATAGCAATTGTCCTCCTACAAGCATGTACAATAGCTTGTTATGTTAGTTTGAAATTGATGTTGGGTTCTCAGGGACATTTCATCGAACAACTTATGAACCTCATACCTTCCAACTGGCACACCGATAGAACCTTCGTCCTCTACCTGTTTCCTGATTCGAAATATAAACCCTGCATCTCTTCTAGCAATAGCATTTTGCAATATCGTAACACTCCACCATATTTAGGAAACGGCTCATACTAGATTGTCCAGTAGTCTTGTCACTCATCTTCTTCTCTCTTAGGGTCGTCTGGTGAGTCATCAGGTTGCTACTCGCGTGTGCTCATCGGCCGATACACCTGCGCTGCTTGCCATCCTTTGTGGACATTTGTTTCCTCCCATCTTGTGGCTCTTAACCAGCTAGAACCTCTTGGATCAGTCTTGTAATCCTTTGGTGACTTCTGTTTGACCAGTTTGACCACCTGGGTGAAGAGAAGAGGACCAAGAAACGGATAAGGAAATGTAAGGAATGTGATCGCCAGGGCCTTACCTGTGCTCAAGGGTGTGTTCAAATTGTGCAGACGATGCTGCCTCGTGAGCGGTTGATGGTGGAGACGTCGATTTCCTTCTCCTTGGCCGGCCAAAGAGAAAGAGCTCCGCATTATTGTTGAGGGTTTACCTGCAACCAAGGGGACTCTATAAGACTCTAATGCAGTGTAGTAAATGTTCAAAAGTAAAGAAAATAGAACACAAATGGGGAGTCTCTTACCGCTTGCAGACTTGAGAAGAGGGGTGGCCAAACACTATGATATCCTTCTTCTCTCTGTTTTGGGATGGAAAAACCACTTTATAGTGTATAGGAAAGTAGATTACGTGTTAGGTGTGCGTAGAACGTGACTAGCATGCAAGAAATGACCCTAAGAAGAGAAAAATGGAAAGGAATGGAATGGAGATGCCTCCCCATTTGATGATGTTATAGCAGCCTCAAGACCTTCGCTAGCTCGTAGTGAAGCCTTCTGGATGCTCTAAGTTGACAATGAGAGAAAACCAAGGAGCTAACTGTTTGAGGTCACATCTCACACATATTTACATGTAACCGTTTGATTCAGGGTTACCCCTGGATAGAAAGGGGGGTAGAGGGGGGGTAACCTCAAACTCTACTTTGGGGTGGGAGGGTAGGCTAACCGTGGGTAACCTAGTTACCCCTCCCCCCCCCCCCTAACCTAGTTAAACTCTGCCCCACCTAAAAAGGTGGGGCAGAGGGTGGGTAACTTTTTTTTGAATTTTTTTAATTATTATTAAATTGCAAATAACATTTTATTATATATCTCTTAAAATTATAATTTAAAAAAAATTTAATAAAAATAGATAGAGTCAAAGTATGAAGTTGACTCAAAAAAATAAAAAGTAATCAGGGTCCATCTAACCAACCATCCAAAGTGGGGTAGGGAAAAAGGAGGGTTGGTAGACCCCTGGTTAATCTACCCTTGGGTAGATTAACCATGTGTCAAAGTGGCCTAAGGTTGCAGCCCACTTTTCTCTGTCTTTTTTTTAGGTGTTAATGCTCCAACTCGTCCAGAATCTCCCCCTCCTCCTTAGAAGGTTAAGGAGCTCCATATATAAATAGTGGGGGTGGAGCTTCGGAGCCTAGGATGCTCAAGTGTGAAGAAACACACTTGCATAGGTGGCAATCCATGGTTTAGGTAAGGGCCAATGAGGGAGGGCCAAGTAGGATGTTTACTGGGTCATGGGAGTGCCAAGGTGGCCCATTTTCCCGTTGAAAACGGTCCCATGTGCGACATGGCCAAAGTGATGGCGAGATGCCCGCGCCAACGTCGGGCGGTTGCGAAGACCAGGTAAACCCATTTTGACGTCAACAGACTGTGCCGTCTACCGCATGTAAATGTCAAACGATAGTGACGTCAACAATTGTCAACATCATGCTAAAGTGACGTCAATAATGGGTAAACGACAATCGATGTAGACGTCTACATGGGATCCGAGGCGAGTCACCAAAGAGTCAAACGAGTCTTATGGCCAAAACCAACGAGGGGATAGGCCAAATTCCACATTTACAGTCCTCACAACGTCCACACTGTCATTTGTCAGCCTTGCTCACCTCTTGATGCTACCGTTTGTGAACAACATGTATGCGAGTGAAGACGAAAGAGGGAGGCGACAGTGAAGGAAGATGATCAGATGCTACAACGTGTGCAAATTGGAGATCAATAACCCCATCGTCGTCTTGCCCATCACCGTCGGTCATGTTTTCTGTATGGCAGAAAGAAAATGCTCGCCGAGCAGAAGGAAGAGGATCGCCTATATCAAACTAAATGAGGGCATTCCAGACATTTTTTGGTCCCCAACGTTTTACGTTGCATATTATCTTGAATATTTTCGACTACAGACGGAAGTTAACCACAAGGTCATAACCTCTGTATTTAATATAAATAGGGGGTATTCATGATAATATGCCTAGATTAAGGGTATATTTGCAAAAACCCTTATTTATTGGGGTATATATGCAAAAAACCTTTTTTTAAATGAAGATAGAGAATATAAACTTACTACATAGCTACAGTAACTACAGTAACATGCATTGTAGTGTAGCTACGTAGATATAATTCTTTCTATGTTCCTACTCGTCTCTCTTTCTCTCTCTCTCACCCTTCGGCGACAACTATGTCACCATGTAGAGCGAGTGGGATGAGTACGACATCGTAGTGGACATCCCTAGTGAGCACATTGTCGTCTGCCGCCTCACCTGTGTCTCCCCCACTAGTGCCACGAATGCCCTCGACCTCGATATGTTTGGCGCCATCCACGATGTCCACGTTGACATCACTACCGTCAACATTGAGTCCGACATCCTAATGAAGACTACCATCAGCGTGCAACGACTAAGTCAAGTGTAATGTACATCCGTGTCTTCGAGATGTACATCATGAAGTATGCCTTCTGGTTGAGTGGCAACTGCAGTAACCCCTCGAAGACCACTGAGACCACAAGGCCATCCCCAGCTGAGGTCACCACCATTAGCTATAGCAATGTCGTCACTCGTAACGTGACCATAGCTGGGCACCTGGAGAGCATCCCTACACCGACATCTGCATCTTTGTCGCCACCATTAAGGTCGCCCAGTCGAAGAATCCGACATGGACCTGCTCCAACGTCAAGGGCACCATCAGCGCGGTGACGTGGGAACTGTGCCCCAAGTTGAGGGTGCAGAGGGTTCTTCCCGAGCTGAGGGTGTAGGAGAGTGTAGGAAGAACTTCACCAAAGGGCACCTATGTATATGAGGGTATAGGAGATTTAAAGTAACTCATGCTTTAATGGCAACGTGGGTGAGAGGAGAAAGGCAGTGCAACTCGCACTCTGCAATCTTCCACTAGAGGCGGTGCAGTTGGCGACAAAGAAGTCAAGGACGTTTAGGGCAGCAGTGTGGTGGCGGCCCTTGACAATGATGTGTCGCGGGAGTAGGGGAGTTGGAAAGCATGTGGACAATGATGTGTTGTGGCTTCCCAGTATGTGATCAAGGTCTCTTGGGAAGCGCAGGAGATGTCCATCTCCTTCAACCCCACCATGGGCTTTGCCTCGACGAGCTAAAGGTTGGATCATACGAGGATGCTCAAGATGCTGATTTGGGCAGAGGCGAGGAGGCTGAGCTCTAAGGAATCATCACAAGACATCAAATGTGCAATGGAATGAATTTTAAAACAAAGTGATTCACAAACACCTTGTTATCGAATCAGGATGATGTTCGGGGCACGAAATTTCATGCAAACATTCAAGAGCGAGACATTCTCACGTAGGATATTTCGTAGATCTCCTGAAGTGCAGAACCTGACTCGCTAGGTTGAAGGATCTCTTGCGAACTTCTCTCTAGCAGTATCCACACAACGGCGACCAGCGACGGCTCCTCCTCGTTCGGAGAGTCTCCTCTCCAAGTCGACATGCTCCTCCAATAGTGAAGCAGTAACAGGATGAGCAAAGAGGGGGCAGCCCTCTTGCTCACCTCTCACACAAGAGAGGGCCACAAGAGGAAAAGAGGGTTGCTTCGAAAGTCTCTAGCCTATGAGGATTTGGAGACCCTCTTATTAATAGAGGGCCTCTCACCAACCACGCACGGTGCACAGGTCGTGCGACCATGCAATGTACGGCCCAGAGCATGTTGGACCATGCCTCCTTTGTCGACAAGATAACATGTAACCAAGCAATCTTGGCGACCAAGGTTCTTATTGCTAAGATTATTCTGGCAACAGTCGACATTGTTGCTAGGACATCCAACAACAATTGACCTTCTCATCAGGACCACCCTGGCGACGGTCGATCCTGTCGTCAAGACCATCCTAGAAATAGACTATCTTGTCTCCGTTCTAGGGTTAGAGAAGAGTTTATTGAATAACTCTTATCCAATCCTTTGCTATCATCATGGCATTCACCTTTGTGTGTGACCCTCTAAGTCTAATACCGAGCTGGCCTTGAGTTGTATCTATCAGAACCCTTTCTGACTAAGAACTATTTTTGACTTAATGAATTATTATATTTATAATAATTCACTCAATTCATCAACTATAGATGTATTAGGCCACTATGCTATAGTCCCCAGACAGTACATAGAGATCTAATCTATTAGACATTTCTGGTCATAGTGACTGTGTACATATAATCCCCCTTCCATTTAATATCTCAAAGGCCATATGTTAGACATGGTGCTATCAGGCCTATACGGAATCCAATCGAGTCTTACTCATATCGGATTCTCTCGAAGAACTTCTTCTCTCTCAATCCGATTGACCTTGGCCAGGGATATGTCTGAGTAAGAACACATGAGATATTCCTCTCATGATATCGAGAGTGAATGACCATTTATTGACACACAACTACATTCATAAGGTTCGTTGTCATTCCCAATAACTAGTTGTAATAGATCTAAAATTTCTAGACCTATAAGTCCGATATCAAAGAATGAAGTACTCAAACAAGTCATCCTTAGTCTCGTAAGTTTAAGGATCAATTATACAGCTTGGGCCATAGAATCGTTGTCTAACAATTAGGTATCATCAATCATACAACATTCCAAAAGTGGATCATTTAATGAGCTCATTTTCTAATGACACCTATACTATATCCTAGTATCTCTACACAAGCAGTTATAAGATCAGCTACTTCCATCATATGGATGAATATATAGTACATCGATCTATCTGATTATCTCGATGTCCTTCTCGAGTTACTTATGATTGGAAATTTAGGATTTGTGCTTAAAGAGAATTGGTATCATTTTCATGATCTCATCATGATCCATTTTATTGCACAGACTCCATGGACATCACAATATAAAACATGACACACACGCATGTAATATTCAGTGAGAAAGTGCCATTAATATTATTAGCAAAAGATATTAGGATAAGATTACAAGTGTGATCACTCATATGAATTGACCTGTAGGGCACTTATAACTAACAATTCTCACTTGACTTAAAATCAATCATCTATATGTCTAATTCCCATTGGACATTGGTGTCGCTCAAAAATAATCTATGTGACTGCATTAGCGGCTTCATCAAATGGATCTACAATGTTATCTTCATATAGAACTCTTTCCATTGCTACATCACCACATTCCATGATCTCTCTAATCAAGTGAAACCTTCTCAGAACATGCTTGGACTTTTGATGAGATCTTTGTTATCTTACTTGAACAATCGCCCTGTTATTATTGCAAAACAATGAAATTAGCTCTTCATTGTTCAACACAACTCTCAAATTTGCGATAAAGTTTTTCATCCAGAATGATTCTTTTGCTGCTTTTGCTACAGCAATGTACTCCGTCTTAATGGACAAGTCGACAGTAGTCTCTCACTTAGAACTCTTCCAACTTACAATGTTTGGAGATATAGAAAACCCCACAAAAATGTCATATATATATATATTATATATAATATATATATATATATATATATAATTAGGTGTTTTATATCTCTAAACCTTATCGGTGCAAGCCAATTAGATGTTTATTGCATTTCATGATATGCAACAAATACTACCCAATAAATGTTACAAGAAACTGCCTATCATCTTTAGAAGTGATAAAAAGGGAATCCCATCATGTGCCTCTCCGGTGTCCCACACGTGTGTTGGCATTCCATCACGCTCACGTTGAATTGATGTTCCTACCTTTAATCAGAACTCACGAGGGAGGCCGCATGAACACCCCCATTCAAATGCCTCTCCTCCAAAGAAGAGGATTTCCCATGGATTTTCTCATATGTCATATCCACAAAAGTCTTTAACAAAGGCGTCTGACCATTACACATGGAACCCTTCCACTAAAATAGTTTTATCCTCTTCCTCTTTTGCTTTACACTTTCCACTTTCTCTTCTTTTATTAAAAAAAAAAGTGCTCTATTTTGACCTGAGCAAGCATGTCTTTCTCAAGAGTTGAACTTTCTACTGGGTGTAAGTGGAGTTGAAACAAAATTACACTCCAGATGTTTGCTTTGGGTGGCAGCTTTTTCTTTCCAGATCTCTGGTTGTATATGCAAGGACAGTGGCCAATGATCACCAAGATGTACACTTTGTATGACTAACTAATCCATCTTGTCTGTCCTGAGTTTTCTTCAACGACAGGGCCACCTCCCTTAGGAATCTTACATTGTGTCATCTTCAAGTTTCCTGGGGCGGATAAGGTTGCCTTCATTCAGGTTTCCTAGAAAAAAAATTTATCTTCCAAAAATTGATAAATATGTGAAAAAGACACATCAGAGGCTTTGCACAAGTAATGAATTCTTTCTCTCTTTTTGTACATAAGAATAAAATTATTTTCCAAACGCTGACAAATGTTGTAACAAGCATTTCTCTTCCCTTATGGACCTTAATGGGATCTTTAGCTACCACTCTCTCTCTGTTTGCAGAAGCCGCACCTCGAATTTAAGCAATCAACAGGAGTTATTCTCTGACAGCTCAGAATCCGTAGGCAAGCACACAGCTGGATTTGGACGGTGTAGCTTGTCCTCACATGCACACTACACCCTGTTGAATTTATGAAGACAATACAGCATTTTGTCTATTGTCATTTTGGTGAGACACCAATGAGGAATCCACAAATTGTTTAAAGCTTGAAGCCTCATCATCAATCTTCACGAAGGCTTGCTTCATCAGATCCAAAGTGACAATTATGTATCGATACATGGAGAGAGAGAGAGATCAGATCCAAAGTGACAATTATGTATAGATACATGGAGAGAGAGAGAGAGAGTCCAAATCTAAGGCAGCATTTGGAATGGTGATGGCGGAAGCCGAAATCGACAAAAGTCGATTTTAGGGGCTTGGTGTACGGGCGACGAGATTTTCACCTCGTCGCCCATGTCGTGCCCTGCCATTACGGCTGGGCTGTTAAAAAAAAAAAAAACACAGACATTGCTCACCTTCGCGCCACATCCACGCCTGCGAAATTTTCGCGGGGGATTCCGCAAAAGCGGCACCCGAGCCGCTTCAGCAAAAATAACTGCCGCGTTTCCTTCTGTCTATCTCTCTCTTCTCTCAAAATCACCCCATACACAAAAGCCGAGGACACCTTGTAACATTTTAGTACTGATTGTGTTGTCAGATATTTTGTACCTCAAAATCTCCCCAACTCTGTTTCCAAACGCTGCTTAAATCTAAAACCCTAAAATGTACCAACAAGAAAGAGAAAACTAAAAAAAAAGAAGAAAAAAAAGGAGCTATGACGGTAACAATCACGTGGAAAAAGCCTTCAAATAAAGGCCGACATACGGTCAAGACAACCATTTGACCCCTTTCTTTCAAATTTTTTTAACCACGACTGTGTAGTTTCCGGCTGGATTTGAAACAGCCTTAACACAGGGGAAAGGCAGTATTTCTGGTTGGGACTACTAGGGACAATATGTTCACCTTCAAGTAGAAGCTACCCCGAAGGATGCTATGTTCTATCAACTTCTAATGATTTCTCACATAACGAAGCAACAAATGCAAAACATTTAACATCCTCACAGCCCAGAAAGGAGATACTACAGAGTCTAAATTGCTGCCAGAACCGACACAATCTACAAAGAATTTATTCATTTTGTTTACATTCGCACAATTGAACTTTGGAATAATGGTTTTTTCTCATAGACCAGTGACAGTCATATTTCAACTCACAATGGATGGAATTGGCAAACAAAAATTTTCCTATTAATGACAAAGATAGTTCCATTTTGCAGCTCAATAAACCCTAGGTATTCCAATATCAACAACAAAAGCCAACAAATGGAGGAGAAAGTAATTACATTCCCAGAACCGACCCAAACCCACCACAATCTCCGCCTCTGCTGCCCATCAAATGAAAAAAAAAAAAAAGAGCATCTAAAAAAAAATTAAGCAAGCATTAAATAAACGTCGTTCATCCTAAGCAACATCAATCCCCCCTCCCAGGAAAGACAACATTGAGACATGATACAGACTAATTAGGGGAAAAAAAAAAGAGGACAACCTTACCAGTTGCTAGACCATTAAAATGAACAGCGAATAATCACCTGGGCCCAGGTAGAGACCGGACCTGTCCGAACAGAACCAGATTCAATCATCCAAAATAGCAACAGATTCCGCGACTGAACTGGTCAGTAGAAATGGTTGGATTCACATGTTATGGGCGGGCATTCTTCAATCAAAAACTGAAGATGAAGCTGGGGGCCCGGATCCATCAGCCGAATGGGTTCTCCTGGATGACTGGTCATCTGCATCGTCAGCTGCGGGATGCTGCTGCTGGTAACGTTCCTCTGCTTCTGCGCTTGACCGCTGGATCTCCTCAATTCTGCTCGCGATCTCCGACATTGCGGGCCGCTTGTCTGGGTTCTGCGCTGCACAATCTACGGCGAGCTGCAGAAGCTGGACCATCTCCTCCTCTGCATTCTGGTACCTCAGGAGCTCGGAATCGAACACCTCAGACGTCCATTCTTCTCGGACGACCGACTGTACCCACCTCGGCAAATCCACGCCTTCCTCATTGAGGAGAGCCTGCGCCGGCGCCTTGCCAGTGAGCAGCTCCAGCAGGAGTACACCAAAGCTGTACACATCTGCTTTCTGGGAGACCTTCCGGGCGTCGGTGACCTCGGGTGCCCGGTAGCCGGCGACGCGGTTGGGCAATGTCGCCGGGCCGGCGAGGTGCGCGAGCCCATGGTCGGAGACTCGGGCATTGTAAGGCTTGTCGAGAAGGATGTTGGAGGACTTGATGTTGCCATGGGAGACCCCGGGACCCGTCGAGTGGATGTACTCAATCCCCCGGGCAGCGGCAAGAGCGATGCTAACGCGGGTCTCCCAGTGGAGAGGTGAGCGCCCAGAACCCCTGCTACCTGTTGCAACAGAAGAATGAAGAAAGATTGAGCAAGGAAGGTGGTATCAAACCTGCACATGCGAAGGATCCTTTTCTAACATTCCACAGACAGAATCATATGCAAATCAACATGGGCAAATATTATAATCCAAGAAGCATCGAAGAAGTAAAAACCATGTGGGGGGGTTTATTGTATTGAATTGAAGAGAGACCACATCTTATCTTCTCAAACATAAATGATTGAGGCTGACTCAAAACATTGTAAAGAAGATAGAACAAACAACACCCGCCCCGGCCCCCCACGAGTAAAAAAAAATGGTCAGAAGCAGTCAAGTCCGAATCAGACACACTCAAGAGACCCACTCTATGTAGTGGTTTCATGATCATCGGGTGCAAAGCAGAAACCCACAACTCAATTCTTCAACTTGAATGGATGGAAGGAAAGAAAGAGGAGGCGGCCAGAAAGTACAAGGTATAAGCTTAAAAATAGAACGAACTCAGCGGCCAAAAACTCCGACTGAAAAATGGGACGTTGTTTCCAGATCATGGAAAGTAACAAGAATCCACATCCAGATCCACAGACAAAGAACGCCCACCAAAACCCAGACCCAGACCCCCCCCCCTCTCCTTCCTTCTTTCTTCTTGAAAACATCCAGCAAGGGGTGTTTCAAATCTTCGGCCCTGAACCCCAACAGCAAAAGAGTGAGGAGAAAGCTCAGAGTGCAAAATCTAGAAGAACAAGTGATTCCCCATCGTCAAGCGAAGCCAGAGGTAAAGGAACACAAGATGGAGTTGTGCTTCCTTTGCAAGATGACGGTGCCGACCAAAGAAAAGAAGCTCCACACTACAAGAAGACAAGTGGGAACGGGTCGGGGGGTGCTCACCATGAAGCAGAGCCGAAAGGCTGCCCATTGGCATGTAGTCGTACACGAGGAGCTTCTCCTCCTTGCTGTAGTAGTAAGCTATCAGAGGCACGAGGTTGAGGTGCGTCATGGTGCCGACGGCCTCTATCTTCTCCCTGAAGTCCTTCTCCGGCAGGTCGACATCCCGCAGCCTCTTCACCGCCACCACCGTCCCGACCTCGAGCACCGCCTTGTAGGCAGTGCCAAAGGTTCCCTTGCCGAGCACCTCCGCCGACGCCCTGAGCAGCTCCTCCAGGTCGAACACCCTCGGCCCCGACCCAAAGAAGATCAGCTTCTTGCTCTGGCCACTCTTCAAGTCCCCCTTTGCTGCAATTGCCGCGGAGCTGGCCCCGGCGGCAGCGGCGGCACTTGAGGAATTCGCGGCCGCGGCACCGCCGCTCCCGCCTTCTGCGATCCCTTTGTCCCTCATTGGCACCTCCACTTCCGGCGGCTTTGGAGCCCCGGTATCCAACGACGTCGTCCTGCTCCCGCTCTTCCTGCGGCAGCAGACACACAGGAGTAACACAAGGGCTAGGAGACCGACGACAGCGCCGATGACGATGCCAGCGATCGCTCCCCCAGAGGGCTTCTTCTTCCTCCTCCTCACGCCGTTGTCGCCCCCCTCGCTGCCATTCTCGCCAGGCGACGACGCCGGGACGACCTCGCCGGGGCAGAGTTTGGAGGGCAATCCACAGACTTCCAGGCCCATGAAGGCGTCCGCCGGCTTTGACCGGAGGCTCCGTGGAATCGAGCCATTAAGCCGGTTGTACGACACGTTGAACTGGTCCAGATCGAAGTTGACGTCGGGGATCTGGCCGGAGAGCTGGTTTCTGTCGAGGTAGAGAGTGCGCAGCCGCTTAAGGTTGCCGAATTCGGAGGAGATCCCCCCGGAGAATCTGTTCCCGCCAAGGTTGAGCCGAAGCAGATTCTGGAG
The DNA here is from genome assembly GCA_014218235.1 of Colocasia esculenta. Taxonomy (NCBI): domain Eukaryota; kingdom Viridiplantae; phylum Streptophyta; class Magnoliopsida; order Alismatales; family Araceae; genus Colocasia; species Colocasia esculenta. Next base: position 98,956,533 of record CM024758.1, on the reverse strand, counting down.
GGCAAATATAGACGCCGGGATCTGGCCGGAGAAGGAGTTGTCCTGGAGGTAGAGGTTGCGAAGCTGGACGAGGGAAGCGAGGTCCGGCGGGAGCGTCCCGGAGAGGGCGTTGAAACGGAGGCTAAGCGTGCGGAGCTCCGTAAGGTTGCCTAGGACGCCAGCGGGGATGGTGCCGATGAGGCCGACGCCGGGGAGGCGGACCTGGGTCACGCGGCCGAGCTCGCAGACGACGCCCTGCCAGGAGCAGGGGGAGAGAGAGTCATTCCAGGAGAGTGCAGATCTGCCGACGGCTGCGCGGAAGGCCTGGAGGGCGGCCCTGTCCGACTCCAGATCGGGGCGCCCGGCGGGGAGGGAGGACAGGAAGAGGATGAGGAGGACGAAGAAGAGGAGTGGGAGCCGCGTCGCCTGCCCCATTGGTGGTGGGGCGGCAGAGCGGAGGACGGTGCGAGCTCAGAGGGCGGCTTCGGGGGGTGACGCCATTAACGTTCTGCTACTCCTTTTCCAGCCACAGAGAAGCAGAAGAAGAAGAAGAAGAAGAAAGGCCGAAGCGTGGAAGCGGAATACAAAACCCTAGCCACTTCCCGCTTTACGGCTGGGGCTATTATTTTATATAATAATAAATTAATTACCATCGCCATTGCTAATTTATTATTGGGTTTTTAGTCGGCTTCATGGCAAGCTGCTATTGGACAGTAGTCTAGACAGTTTTTTAAGGGGAAGAGAATGTCGCGAGGGCTCGAGTGTTTTCGAAGCTTCTCTCTCGTCATCTACTCCTTTGAATAAGTTGTCTTAACCCTGAAGCATTCAAAATGATTTATATTTTTTTAATTAATTAATACAATACAAATATAATAACAAAGTAAACTTTGTAAACGGCAGATATGTTCGTGCATGAGGTATAATTGGGTGTCTCCTTCACGCTTAATTAGGAACGCAGCTACGGCCTTTGCATGCGTAATGTTACTTCTCTTTTATAAGGGTGTCAGTTGGGCCGGGTCGGTCCGGAGGTCTGAAAGTTCGACCCAATTTTAACTGACTTGGGCCGAAAAAATGAGTCCGTTAAAAATTTTTTGGCCCGGTCCGGAAAAAATAGGGCCGGGCTTGGGTTTTGTGAGGCCCGGCTCGGCCGGCCCGATCGGCCCGAAAAATATAAATTTAATTTGTGTTAAATATAAAATTTATATTTAAAAGAGAATTATATTCATTTTTCCACAATAATTTTACTCCAAATATATCTTTTATAAATTATAGCTATGCACCCAATTTTTCTTTTAAAAAAATTTAAACATTTCTGATACATAACAAAATCGTCCAAAATTTTCTAAAAAATTGATGGCAAAATGAGTTAGAGTAGATATATTATATATTATATAATAAAAATAATATTTTCAGGCTGGGCCGGGCTTTTCCAGACCTGGGCCGGACCCGGGTCGGTTTTTAAAAAATTGGGCCTGGGCCGGACCCGGGCCGACTTTTAAAAAACCGGGCCTAGCAAGGCCCGGTCCAGGCCCGGCCCATTGACACCTTTAATCTTTTAACAATACTTTTCTTTCTTTTTGATGTCACTTTTCGGAGCTTTGTACATACATTTCACTGTTGTACGAGTATATTTATCCGATCAAAAAAGTCAATAAATTTGGGTTATGTGAATAATGTCAAATATATATGTTATAAAAATAATCCCCTTAAACTATTTTCCAACAAAAATTATACGAACAAAACATGCATCCCAGTTCCCACCGCTTTCGGCCAAAAAGAAATATTTAGCTGGTGTGAGGGTGTGAGAAGATGTTAAAAAGTCACTTTTTAATGTGACATGATCTTAATGAATTCGTGTATAATTTTGATGTCTATTAAATATTTCTCTCAAACAAAAATATGATAGAAATCATTGTGAAATAAAATTATTTGTTATTTTTTATTTATGGTTACAATTTTTATCTCTTTTTTTCTTAAAATTTAAAAAGAGATAGTACAGACACACAGACCCGTTTGGTAAGTAATTTTTTTTTGACAGAAGAATTTTAACTCTTTGTAAATCTCTCCAAAAAAAAAACAACTCTGACCCTATTTTTATTTTGAAAGCGCACAACGCGTTCCCTCCCACCCCCTCCTCCTTCCCGTCTCCCCCCCCCCCCCCACCCGCCGACCTCGTCGTCGGCGACCCCCCCCCTCCTCCCGTCTCCCCCCCCCCCACCACCGGCGCCCCCACCCCCTCCTTCCCGTCTCCACCCCCCGTCGGCTCGCCGGCATCCCCACCCCTCCTCCTTCCCATCTCCCCCCACCCCCGCCGGCGTCCCCCCCCCCTCCTCCATCCCATCTCGCCGGCGTCCCCCCCCCACCGTCGCATCCCCCCCCCACCCCCTCCTCCTTCCCATCTCCCCCTGCACCCGCCTCAACCCCTTGCACCCCCCCCTTCAAACCCCCCCCCCCCATCACACAAGGTCTTTAACAAATAAAAAAAATTAAACACTCCTTACCAAACACATAAAATTATTTTTTATAATTTTAAAATTTTAGTAGAAAATAGAAGCATCCTTAATTTTTAGATAGAAATAGTTTTTTAAAAAAAGTTACTTCCAAACACCCTATTAGTTAAATATTTTAAAATTTGTTTAAAAAGTTGATACCACTGTCGATCTCGTTCTTAAGAGTTGACATTATAGGGAGGATGGCGCTTCCGGACCTGTCCCGATCGGGACACAGACGCGCTACTGGACTCTGTCCCGCTCCGCTTGTCCGAGTTAACTCGTAGTCGTGGCCACGCGTGGGCAGCCGATTGGATGCGATTAACTCATCTCACTAATGACGTCAAGTGACGTCATCGGACGACAACCGGCCGCCACGGGACTCCCAGCGCAGTCGCCGGGGTTGACGCCGTTGGTTTCTTGCCGCCGAGGAGAACCCTCGTCGAAGATCCCCAGTTGATTCCCAGAGCTCTCTGACGCGACGCGGACAGGGAACGCCGACCAATCTTTCGACACGGTTTGATCGGGTCGGCTCGGACTTGAACCGATCGCTCTGGGTGGGCGGAACAATCCGGGCCGTAGGATGAAGATAAGAAGGGTTTTGTGGGCGGTGGGGTGTGGGACCCGCACGTGACCCGTAGGCCGTAACCACCAGGGTTGTGGCGGGACTCTTGGCCGACAGTTTGTTTTCGGTCCTGCTCCCCTCTGTCTAGCGATTCCCACCCAATGAGAGTTTTTTTTTCTTATTTAGAAGTTTGTATATTTGAAATCTTTTTTTTTTCTTTATAAGGATCTGGTATTGCCCTTCCTAGAAGTTGTATCCAAAGTAAAAACTTTAAGAAGAGGAGACCTTAGGCATTACACATTGTGGTGGCGTTTTTCTGTTCGGTAGTGAGCCGAACAAGTCTCCACTTGAACAGAGGAAAGAACGGTCGCCGGTGTGGACGATAAGTCTGTAAAACCAGAATGGGCGTCAAGGGAACCCGGTTATAAAATCGGAAGAACCCTCCGATGCCAAAGTGAGATCTTGATCGTAAGATAAGACTATGAAGAAAGGGTTCTTTTAGTGTGTGCTTTCACATATGGGCGATTGTGTGAGAAATGGTTTTTACGTCCCCCTGCATGGAAGTCACCTGTCTCCTTATATAGGCAGGGGATCTGATGGGTCCGGATATATCTTTCTCCAATGATGACTGGAGGGTTGCGACAGTTGAGTTCCCAAGATGGGGGATTGTTCGTTTGAGACGCCTCTTGGGACTTCGCGCTTGTATTGCTCCAAGTCGCGGGGAGGCATGCCACGTCGTCCCATTAACTTCTACGGGAAGTGAAGAGTTGCATAGCATCGTAGGCTATAGAGGTGTCGAACAGGAGTTTGTGGACTTGCTCAGTGCAGCTGCCTGGTGTCCGGTGCCCTCATGTTGGAACCATAGAGGGTCCGAATAGGAGCCCTGACGTTTGTTCGGTGACTTTGTTCTGCTCAGACAGGTTCGAAGATGCCCGGAGACTATACTTTGGAACCCTTGGGCGCCTAATGGCTGAACTGTGTTCGGAAGCTTGTGGTTGTTTTCGCGGACACGTGGCTAGATAGCCGCTGCCTGGCTACCCTATTGGGTCATGATGGGCCTACGAGCCTAGGAGGCTAGAAATAACCTCCACACTTGCTCCCCACCCTCTCAAGCCTGCTCGAGTGTGACCGTAAGCACTTGAGAGGAGAGATGACTATTCGGCGTCGTCTTGCTTGCATTAAATGTGATGCTGATCGTGGCGGTATGTATGGCTATCGATGACGCCATTGGAGCTCCCTTGGTATCCCCATCTCATGATGGAGGTAGGGGCGTGACATGACCAAGCTTTATTTAATAAAATGTTAAGTAGGCCAGTTGGTTACCTCAAGGTCGCAGTCAACTGTGCCTTCTACGGTGGGAGGAGTTCGATTCCTCCCTCCGCCATCACGTTTTTGTTGCCCAGTAGCTAGCCCAGAGGGGGGGGTGAATGGGTTATTAAAATTTGATCTTTGATTAAACGTTCACTAAAAGGATTACACAACACTTAAACAATGTTAGAGTTGGACAAAATAAAACAGCAAACGCACATAAGCACAACCACAAGACACAAGGGTTTTTATCCTGGTTCGGAACTCCTCTCCACAGGAGACCTACGTCCAGTCCCTGAGCAATGTCTCAGGATTTTACTAACAAGGGTACTATCCCCCTCACGGATCCTTACACCAGCCTCAACTGGTCTTCCTTCAACCTGAAGGGAAAACAACCACCCTGGATACCACCAGGTCTTCCTTCGTCCAGAAGGGTACAAACCAAAGAAACGAAGTTTAAGAACAAGCTTCAGACACTAGCTTAATCAGCTGCAAGCTGAAGCAAACAAGCCTCAAGAGAGAAAAGGAATTTGACACTGGTTTCTCTCCAAAGACTACACAAGCTCTCACAAGGATTTCTTCTAAGAACACTGAGAGCAGAAGAGCTACGGAAAACAATTGGAATGGACGCTTTGCTCTTGCTTGGAACTCCGAAGACTAGAAGAGTTGGTGTTGCTTGCTTTTCCGTGTGTGTATTTCTTCTCAGTCTTGAGTCTTGTATTTAAGCTTCTTTTTGAAATTTGAACGTTAAGAGAACCGTTGTCTCTCATCCAGGTGTACGTTAGACTGGTCACCAAGGAAGCTTCTGATCTTCAGTCTTTTATCCTTTAGTACACGCTAGAAAAATGTTTTAGAGTCTTGTATCCAACGTTGTACAGATGAGTCTTGTCAGATATCTGCGAGCATATCAACAATAAATAGAGGACAGCTAGGATTGTCATCGATTGTAAGTTGCAGATGGAACAGATATTGCAATATATAGCAAAGCTCCTTTCTGTCTAAAAAGGACGAGGACAGAGTAGCCTAAAAATGGAAGATATTGTTTGCATGCATGGGAGATACGATCAGAGAGTTTTAATGCGTAGTAGTCACAGACGAGATATGACTTTGACTTTTCAACGCTATTAAAAACATTATACTGATACAACAGGAAAGTTGATATGAATACTCCCGATGACTTATGAAATCGTTATACGATAACAGACAAATCGTTATTATGGGTTGGCCCTTTTGGTACGGCAGCAAGCTAACCTAGAGGGGGGGTTGAATAGGTTTCTGAAATCTAAAATAGAAAACTTAAACACAGAAATTAACACTTGAAGGTTTGGTTAGTTTTAGTGTGATAAAGAGTAGCAGTGCGGAAGCAAATAAACAATCACACAAATAACACAAGAGATTTATCCGGGTTCGGCCCTTCCCACATGGAAGTCCTACGTCCAGTCCCCAAGCAAACTCTTGGGATTTCACTAACCGAAGGTACAGTCCCCTTCAAGGACACTACACCACCCTGGATACCACCAGGTCTTCTTCTCTTTCCCGGGCAAGAAGGCAACCCAATCTTTACAGTTTCAGAAGCAAACCTACTGGTACAAACCCCAGTTTGGTTCAGCTAGACACAAACCCCTAGCTGGGTTATCTACTGTATACAGTCCTACAGCCGGACACAGATCTTTCTTAGAAAGATCAGACTGAGAGACTTTACAAGATAAACACTTGTGTAAAGCTCACAGTCTAGAATCTCCCCAGATATACAATGAGCTCGGAGACAAAGTAGAAGGAGAAAGGAAGACAGAAAGCTTGAATCTTGAGGCGCTTGCTTGTTCTTCTTGGCTCAGGCCCTTCTCTCTTTCATTTGAGTGTATGTGGAGTTGAGGTGCTTCTCCCAGTTGTACACTCCTATAAAGACATTTAGGAAAAGGCTCATCTTGTTCTTCCGCAGGGCTCCTTCTTTTATATGAGCAGCTTTGAACAGATCCGTTGAAGAGATAGCCGTTTGAGTTTTTGGACCGTTGGAGTTCTGACCGTTGCTACAACACTTGATGTTTTGTGTCTGTAAGCATAGAAGAGAGTGTTAGCATAAAAGAGTGTTATGATAAACGATGCATGGTTACGTGCTTCGCTAACTACTGAAAATAAGGTATATCTTTTTGACAAGACTCTGAAATATGCATGCAGGCTTTTTTTGTCAGAAGATATTGACTTTTTCATTTAAGCGCCAAACAAATTTGAACCAAATATAAAGGCACTGTGTTTGACCAGAATCCCGAAGAAATCGTATGGCAGGGACTTATGAAATCTTATGGAAGAGTCGTTGCTCATTTATTTAAATAAATCGAGTGAACATTTATGAATCGGATGCAAGCAAATCGATGTGAGGGCAAATCGTTGCAACACTTATCAAATCGTTAGAGTCGATTTCTTATGAAGGCGTTATGAAGACGAAACTCGATGTGAACAAATAGTTGTGAGAGCAAGTCGTTGCCGCTCACTTATAGAATTGTTATGAGATCGATTTCTTATCAAGTCGTTTATGAGAGCGAAATCTGTGAACAAATAGTTGTGAGAGCAAGTCGTTGTGCTCCTTATAGAATCGTTAGAGACGATTTCTTATCAAGTCGTTACGAGATCGATTCTATCAAGTCGATGCGCTCAAGAAGAAATCGTTACAAATACTTATGAAGTCGTTAGGGCATCGATTCTTGACCAAAACGTGCGGCGTTGATACTTTGCACTTTAAACAGAAACGATGTATATTGATTAAACCATCGAGTTTATCATCTTAGGCGCCATATATTGCATCAATGTAAGACTTAGCTTTTGCTATGGGATTGATGCGACACAGATGAAGCAGATATTCAATGAGACTTATCATCTGTTAATGGGTTGATGCAACAACAGATGAAGCAAAAATATTATGAATACTATATTTTGTTATCTTCGCAATTATTTTGTTATCATCTAATGCAAATCAATATTTGTTATCACCAAAATCCAAGATCACAGATAATCATAGAAGTGGTTCAACAATGAGATGTAAGTCGTTGTGTTTCTAAAGAAATCGTTGTGAAAACACTTAAGAAATCGATATGAAATGCAAGTCGTTATGTTTCGAAAGAGATCGTTACGGAACTGAAGAAGAAATCGTTACAGCTATCAAGTCGTTATGACAATACAGAAATCGTTATGAAACTCTTAACAAATCGTTGCACAAAGCAAATCGTTATGAGATCTGAAGAACTCGTTAAGGCTAGAGAGTCGTTGCGAGTTCTAAAGAAGTCGTTACGCGGTCTAAAGAAATCGTTACGGCTAGAGAGTCGTTGCGAGTTCTAAAGAAGTCGTTACGAGGTCTAAAGAAATCGTTACGGCTAGAGAGTCGTTGCGAGTTCTAAAGAAGTCGTTACGAGGTCTAAAGAAATCGTTACGGCTAGAGAGTCGTTGCGAGTTCTAAAGAAGTCGTTACGAGGTCTAAAGAAATCGTTACGGCTAGAGAGTCGTTGCGAGTTCTAAGAAGAGTCGTTACGAGGTCTAAAGAAATCGTTACGGCTAGAGAGTCGTTACGGGTTCTAAAGAAATCGTTGCGATGTCTTAAAGAATCGTTGCGATATCGATTTGTTTTGAACTTTTCGGTCAGAAAGGAATCGTTCTGCTTATCAAAGAAGTCGATGTGAAGTATGAAGAAGTCGATACAAAGACTTGGACAGAATGTGAGATGAGACTTACCTGATTGTCTTGAACTTTCATTTTTCTTTTATTTCCTGTCTCAAAGCTCAAGTAATTCATTAGTACTATTTTGTTAATCATCAAAATTAATATATAAATAAATGAATTATTTATTATGGGGACAGTTTGGTCATCAATCTCCCCCTTTTTGATGATGACAAAATATACTAAACATCATACAAAAATTAAACATGTTTTTCAGAATGACTTTAGTTTTCTCCCCCATTTTGTCAATAAGCAAAAAGATAGGCGATGAGACAAAGAAGAGAGAAATCAATGTATTAAGTGTGAGAAAGATAGTACATAGGAGACAATAAAGAGGCATGCTGAGAGATGACAGCCCATGCCTTGATCTCAAGATCTTCAAAAGTTTGTTGGAAAACTCCAGAGGCAACTGAAAAATTAGGACCCATGGAGGGAAGGCCCTTTGAATGTACAGATTCCGTTGCTGATCCAAGAATTCTGCATACTGATCTGGGTCCAAGATGAATCTGAAGTAAGTGCTTTTTCCAAGCTGGCACGATGAAGAAATCTATCCAGAGAGATTGGATAGAAGATCTTCTGATCTATCAGATCCTGCTTCAGAGCATAGAAAGCTGTATATCTAGCTGCCCACTGAACATAGATCTCTTGAATAGGATTTATGGAGTTGAGATCCATGAAGGCTTCGGCTGAGAGAGAGGGCTTATCTTGATGAAACAAGGAACTGTTGATGGCCTCTAACTGAAGGTTGGTTTCCTTGTAGATGATTCCCATAAGGGGGGAGTAAGCCTTTCACACTCAGAAATGAGTGGAGCCAAACCTGAGAGGAGATGCGGCCAGAGTGGTATTCTCTGAAGATAAACCGCAGGAAGGAGGGCAGTCTGCTCTGCTTGGCTGACATTCTACCCATCTGCTTGGCAAACATGTCAAATGCATGTGATCCTGCATCTGAATCAAACACTAGGGAGTGCAGCTTTGGCAGAAGGACTAGAGAGTCAACTCGGATATCAGCAAAATTCACTGTGAGGGGAATATTCACTGGACGTTCTGATCTTAACATCACTATAGCTGAGTGGAATTGAGAGAACTGAACTTCTGGCAGTTTATTCAAGAAGCAGAAGTCACTGTACTGCTGGAAGCTTTTGGCAATTCTGATCTCTTTCAAGATGAAAGGACCCCACAAGTCTTATGCTTGAGAAAGAACCACTCAGAAAGAGTGAGAGAGTGAGCTCCATGGGTAATAGATTCTGCCCTGGCAGTCAAGTACTTGCTGTATTGAGCTTTGTTGCCCTTGACATTGGCCCACTGATCTTCAGTCTTGAACTCAGTCCCCTCAAGGATTTTGGATTTTAGAGAGAGGGATAATTGGGTAAGAGGAAGAACAATATTTAGGTGCTCAGAAAGGTTGAGGAAGGGAATACCATAAATGGTGGAGAGGATGCACTTTTGAATATATTCCTTATAAAGGAATCTTTTGTTAGGTTCAAGGGTAAGAGAGTACCAAAGAGGAGGAAATAGTGAGGAGGAGATGCTAACTGAGGATGATTGTTTCCTCTTTTTCTTGGCAGGACTGGGAGGATCAGTCCTGTGGGATGAGTGGCAGTGAAGAGAATGGTGGAAAGGGTATTTCTCTCAAAGTCATCCGGCAGATTTGTGTCAAAGACACCAAGTAGAGGAGGTTTGTCCGGAATGAAAGTAACAGGAAGGAGGAGTAGTAGGAGGATAGAAGAGGTGTTTGGGATTGAAGGAAGAAGGTGGGTGAACTTGAGTGGGTTGAGAGAGAGGTGAGAGGGTGAAAATGATGATGGTCCTGAGGTGTGAGAGGGAGTAGGAGAGAAAGAAGGTTGAGATGTAGTGAGAGAGGAAGATGGTTGGGTGCGAGGCACAGGGTGTTTTATGGTGGTGGTGCAGGAGGGGCGTGTAGAAGGAGATGAAGGTGAGGAGAGGGTTGGAGTTGCAAGATTAGAAGTTTCAGGGGCCTTAGCTGCTGACATGGGCTCTTTCCCTTTGGCTTGATCTTCTCTGACTGCAGATGATGGTCCTGCTGACCCTGAAGCTGATGGCCCTGCTGGCCCTGAAGCTGAAGGCCCTGGTGGCCGAGGAACATCTGCGGATCTGCTCTGAGTAGCTCCAAGAGAAACTCCACTAGACCTTGAAGGAGCTGCTAGCAAAGACTTGATATCAGACATTTCTTTATTGAACCACCTCATTGCATTTCGGATTGAAGATAAGTCTGAGGAGGTTGAAGCTTGACTAGCAACAATGCCTTGAATACTTGTCTGAACTGATGACAAGATATCTCCTTGAGCCTTAGTAATGCCATAATTGGCTTCAGATTTACCTTTCTATGGCCCTTTCTTGGCCTTCTGAAAACAATTCTCTTCTGCTTCCCTTGCTGAGTGACAGGCTCCTCAAGATTAATATTGCTTGCACTTGGGCTTCACTAACAGGAACACTAGCAGGAGGTGGAATTTCCTCTGCATTCTCATCAATGGTTCCTCTGCCCCCCCTGAATAGGAGCAGGGAGTTCAACACTTTCTTGCTCCCCCTGGGCAGGAGCATCCTCCAAAACAATTTTTTTCAAGTGGCCTTCTGCCACGGATTCAGACACTTCAGGTTCAATGATACTTTGCTCCCCTTGGCTAGGAGCTTCTTCCATGACCACATCTTGTTGAGTACCTGCTTGTATCTCAACATTAGCAATGGTTCAGACTGAATTTCTGTATGGCCTGGTGCCATAACTTCTTCTTCAACACGTCCACCTTCTTTAGAAGTAGCTGAGGTGGAGGGAATGGAATCCAATACCTCTCTTAAAATAGAGGCGACTAAGGTGGTGGGCAAAGAGTCTGCCACACTAGCTGCACCTTCTTCCATCTGAACTTCTGGAGAATGAGAGTCAATCTCCACAACAGGTGTGATTCTGAAACTTCTGGCTGGCTTGCCACACTGGTACTGCTGCTGCTGCTTGCTGCTGCTGTTTCTTCTTGAACTTCTGGGATATCTCCAATAATCGCTTCTCCTTCTGCCACAGAGGTCTTTGACCAAATTCCATCTTGCACTGAAAAACCACTTTTCTTCAAATTTCTGGACCTTATAGACTGGCCCATCTTCTCTACTACAGCTCCAGACACATCTACTCCGAAATGCTTGAAAATCTTGGTGAGTAGATGAGCATAAGGCAAGGAAACATTCAGTTTGCTCTTTGTTTCCCAGATTTGAGTACTGGCAAACTTCATTCTCTCAATCATAACTGCGGCCAAGTTTATCTCCTTGTTCTGGATTGCCCAGAACATTATGTCCGAATCTGCCCTAGTGCATGAAGAAAATGTAGCACTTCGAGGTACTATAATTTGGCAGACAATAAAGTGAAGCAACCGATTAAATGCGGACATCTGATTAATATCTAGCTTTCCATCTTTCAGCTTAAACCCTGGACCAATGATTCCGAGACCCTTTACTTCATCATTCACAGAGTGAATGCCACTATACCCGGAGGTCTTTACTCCAAACAACTCATGCAATAGTTCATGATCTATCTTGATCTGGGTGCCCTTCACTGAGGAGACAAGGGACCCATCTGCCTCTGACTTCAAACAAATGAAAAGGCTTTCACCAGGTCCGGATAGCTTACCTCGGTGAAAGTAGCACCTCCACTGCATTCTTCTCAAAGCTTCGACTAGACTGGACATGCCACTCTTCTCAAGGTTCTGAACATCCACTGCCTTATTTCCGCAGATCTTCGACTTCACGAAGGTAAACCTTTCTTGCTCCTTTGGGGACAGAAACTCAGCACTGTAGCCCCCTACGCTTCCGGAGATCATCGGAGCGGCCATAGGTAGAGGAGAAAGGTTCTGGAGGAGGAGGAAGATGGAAGAGATGGAACCTCTCGAGGGATTCTTCGCGGGAAGAAGAGAAAGCTTCGAAAGTTGCAGAGAGTCGATCCCGAAATCGTTAGGGCATCGGCTTTGGGTGAACAGATAAAAGATAAAAGGGTAAAGGTAGAAGACAAGTCGTTCTCAGAACGATTTGAATAATTTAATATTACTTTACCGAAAAGTGAAACGCCAAAGAGGTGGTAAAGGCAGAAAGCGACAAAAAGGTTTGACAAGTCAAACAACTTTTAACACGATAGCGGTCAAGGAATGTAGATAACTGAGTTTTGCTTATCTTTAAGGAGGGAGAATTCCATTTCTATCTGAAAATTTTTATGCCAATAAAATTACAGAAATCTTTTCACACATTGCACATCCCTAATTCCCTTCTAAGAGATGTAAATCTCTCTTCAGGTAGGGCTTTTGTGAAGATATCTGCTAATTGACCATTTGTATCTATAAAAGAAATTTCTAAATTACCACTAGCTACATGGTCTCGAATAAAATGATATCTTACCTCAATGTGCTTAGTCCTTGAGTGCTGTACTGGATTTTTGGTGAGGTTGATGGCACTTGTATTATCACACAATAGTGGAATTGATTTGATATGAATTCCGAAATCCTCAAGTTGTTGCTTTATCCAAAGAAGTTGTGTACAGCAACTTCCAGCAGCAACATATTCTGCCTCAGCTGTTGATAAAGCTACTGAATTTTGTTTCTTGGATGACCATGATATTAAACATCCTGCAAGAAACTGACAACACCCACTGGTGCTTTTTCTATCTACTTTGCATCCAGCATAATCAGCATCTGAATATCCTACTAATTCTATTTCACAAGATCTAGGATACCAGAGACCTAAATCATGAGTTCTAGCCAGATATCTAAATATTCTTTTTACTGAAATTAAATGAGACTCTCTAGGGTCTGCCTGATATCTAGCACACATGCATACACTGAACAAAATGTCTGGTCTACTTGCAGTTAAGTAAAGTAGTGACCCTATCATACCTCTATAATTCTTTTGATCTACCTTTTTACCTTTTTGATCACTGTCCATTCTGGTTGATGTGCTCATTGGAGTTGATAGTGGCTTTGCACCTTCAAATCCAAATTTCTTTAACAGCTCTTTGGTGTACTTGGCTTGACAGATATGAGTGCCATCCTTCCCTTGCTTGATTTGCAATCCAAGGAAGTAGCTTAGCTCCCCCATCAAGCTCATTTCGAATTCTCCCTGCATAAGCTTTTCAAAGTACTTGCAAAGAGATTCATCAGTAGATCCAAAAATAATATCATCTACATATATTTGCACAAGAAGTATATGTTTAACCTTAGATTTTATAAATAATGTACTATCTACTTTACCTCTAGTGAAACCATGATCTAATAAGAAAGTACTGAGCCTTTCATACCAGGCTCTAGGTGCTTGCTTTAAACCATATAAAGCCTTATGCAGTTTAAATACATGATTTGGAAATTCGGTATCATCAAAACCTGGAGGTTGTTCAACATAAACTTCCTCCTTGATAAAACCATTTAAAAAGGCTGATTTGACATCCATTTGAAATAGTTTTAAATCAAATGCAGATGCATAAGCAAGTAAAATCCTAATAGCCTCAAGTCTAGCTACAGGTGCATAGGTTTCATCGAAATCTATGCCTTCCTCTTGGGAGTAGCCTTGAGCTACCAGTCTGGCCTTGTTCCTTAAGATTATTCCAGACTCATCCAGTTTATTTCTGAACACCCACTTGGTGCCAATAACTGAATGATTGGATGGTCTAGGAACAAGTGACCATACTTGGTTTCTCTTGAACTGATTTAGTTCATCTTGCATGGCTAATATCCAAGATTCATCAGAAAGCTTCATTGACTGTCTTAGGCTCTATTTGAGAAACAAAGGCTAAATAATCACAAGGAATTACATTACCTCTTGTTCTTACCCCTACAGATGGATCACCAATAATGTTTTCAGGAGGGTGATCTTTCTGATGTCTCCATTCTTTTGGAAGATTTTCATGTTGAATTTCAGTTTGCTGCAGTTCTTCCAGAGGAGGATCTTCCTTGTCCTTAATTGAGGTATTCTTTAATTTTTCAGACAAGTCATCTGCATCATCAATGTCACTAATTTCTTCCTTTTTCAAGGAAGGGTTAGATTCATCAAAAATAACATGTACAGATTGTTCAATTAATAGGAACGTTTATTGAAAACTCTATAACCTTTGGGTTTAGAAGAGTACCCCATAAAGATGCCTTCATCTGATTTGGCATCCAACTTACCAATGTCCCTTTTTCCATTGTTGTGGATGAAGCAAGGACATCCAAATATTCTGAAATGGCTGATCTTTGGTTTCTTTCCTTTGTAGAGTTCATAAGCAGTCTTCTTCAGAATCGGCCTGATCATCACTCTATTAATGATATAACATGCAGTGTTGATGGCTTCGGCCCAGAAGTATCTTGGCAAATCATATTCTGATAACATGGTTCTTGCCATATCCAAAAGAGTTCTGTTTTTCCTCTCAGCAATTCCATTCTGTTGAGGTGTCCTTGGGGCTGAGAAGTTGTGCTCAATTCCTTGATCATCACAGAACTTTGTAAACTTTTCATTCTGAAACTCACCACCATGATCTGATCGGATAGAGACAATTGTGAACTTCTGATCTTTCTGAACTTTCTTACTGAAGCTGACAAAATTGTCAAATGTGTCATCTTTGTGCTCTAGAAAGGATACCCAAGTGAATCTTGAATAATCATCAACTATTACAAATCCAAAATTCTTTCCTCCTAGACTGGTAGTCCTCATTGGCCCAAATAGATCCATATGAAGTAGTTCTAAGGGCTTTGAGGTGGTTACTACAGTCTTTGATTTGAAAGAGCTCTTGGTGTGCTTTCCTCTTGCACAAGGTTTGCAAATGCTATCCAATCTAGAATTGACCTTTGGCAGTCCTTCCACTAGCTTTCTCTTTCTGAGCTTATTCAAACCGTCCAAGCTGCAGTGACCCAATCTTCTGTGCCACAGCTCTGTTGATTGATCTTTGCTGGCTGCCAAACAGACATCTTGATTCTTGAGTTCCTCGAGATAGAGAACATACAAGTTTCTTTCTCTGTAGGCTTCAAATATGACTGCACCATCCTTTAATATACTGCACTTTGATTCTTGGAACTGAATCTGATGGCCTTTGTCACACAACTGGCTGATGCTGATAAGATTGTGCTTTAATCCTTTGACCAGCATTACGTCTTCAATAACTGATTTTCCTTTGATGTTCACGGACCCACTTCCTATCACAGTGCCTTTTCCATTATCTCCATAGGTGACTGTACCTTCTTCAGCTTTGAGATCAACGAAAAACTTCTTGTTGCCTGACATGTGCCTTGAGCATCCACTGTCCAAGTACCATTTGGATGCTCTTGAATTTCCCTGAAATTTAAACACTAAGTTTTAGGTACCCAAGTTCTTTTGGGTCCTGATGGGTTAGTATCATTGATTTTTCCTTTTATTATCCACTTTTTGTTCTTGTTAGGACAGGTTGCTTTGTTATGTCCTAGTTTGTTACAATGAGTACAGCAGGTTGTTCTAGTTACTCTTTCAACTGGATTGTATTTAAATTTTTATGTTCTTTATTCTTTTCGGATATAAATTCAGGAGTTGGATAAGTGTTAGGAAAGACTTTTGTTTCTTCATTTTCCGAGGGAGTATAACCAAAACCATGTTTCTTCTTGGTTGATCTTTTAGCTCCACTCATCATTAGAAGAGGTTTATTATTTGTGAACTTGTTTATGGTGCTTGTTAAATGTTCATTTTCTTTATTTAATCTTTCTATTTCTGTTTTAAGTCCACTTAAGTCTTCTTGTTTTTCTAATGAATTATTTTCTTATTTTTCTCTTTTAAATCTTCACATAATAATTCATTCTTCTTTTATGTTCAGTTATTTGTTTTTCAAGTTCTTCATTCGGTTTTTAGATCTGAGTTTGTATTTTCTAAACAGATTAAATTCTTCTTACTAATTTTAAGTAATTTAGATACTTCTTTATATTTTTCATAGAGTTCATTAAAAGCACTTTCTAAGTTATCAGAATCTGAATCATTGCATGAATCAAAAGAAGAGTCAGAAGTTACCTTATCTTCGGTATTGGCCATGAGGGCCAAGTTTGCTTCTTCACCTTCACTGCTCGAGCTTGACTCACTATCTGAGTCACTGCTGTTCTCCCAAGCAGCTGCCATTGCTTTCTTTTTATACTTCTTGAATCTTCTGAAGTTGTCCTTCTTCTTATGATCATTCTTTTTTAGCATTGGACAATCTGCCTTGATGTGTCCAGGCTTCTTGCATTCATAGCATATTACTTCTCCTTTCTTTGGATCCTTTACTTCTGGTTTTCTGAAGTCTTTGTTCTTCTTGAAAAATCTTCTTCCGGACTGATACTTCTTCTTCTTTGCTAATATTCTCTGAAGTCTTCGAGACAGCATGGCTTCTTCATCATCACTGTCTTTGCTACCTTCACTGTTATCCAAAGATTCTTCTGATATCTCATCATTCGCTTTGAGAGCATTTGATTGCTTCCTTCTGCTGGAGGATTCTCCTAATCTCTCCATATTTATCTCATGAGCCATGAGAGATCCTATTAGCTTTTCCAATGACATTAATTTCAGATCATTGGCTTCCTCAATGGCTGTTACTTTTGGAGTCCATGAGGATGGCAGAGATCTAAGTATCTTCCTGACCATGTCTGGTACACCATAGACTTTACCTAATCCAGCTAATCCATTTGTGATATCTGTGAATCTGCTAAACATCTGAGTTATGGATTCACTTGACTGCATCTGGAACCTTTCATATTGGGCTACAAGAATATCGATTCTTGTCTCCTTTACTTTGTCTGTCCCTTCATAAGTGATCCTGAGCTTTTCCCACATTTCCATTGCGGATTTGCAGGCTGAAACTCTGTTGAATTCTTTCTTGCTGAGGGCACAGCAAAGGATGCTCTTGGCTTTGCAGTTTAGGGATATTCTTCTTCTGTCGTCATCTGTCCACTGAGCCTTAGCATTTGTGACTAGAAGATCACCTTCTTCTACAATGGACCATATTGTATAATCGTGGCCTTGTAGAAAGTACTCCATTCTTGTCTTCCAATAGGTGTAATCTTCTCCATCGAACAAGGGAGGCCTGTTGACTGACTGACCTTCGAAGTTGCTTTGGGCTGCCATTGATCTTTGCTCTTCAGATCGTTGGATCTTCTTCTTTGTCGAAGAGACGGGCTCTGATACACTTGTTGCCCAGCTAGCTAGCCCAGAGGGGGGGGTGAATGGGTTATTAAAAATTTGATCTTTGATTAAAACCTGTTCACTAAAAGGATTACACAACAACTTAAACAAACGTTAGAGTTGGACAAAATAAACAGCAAACGCACATAAGCACAACCACAAGACACAAGGGTTTTTATCCTGGTTCGGAACTCCTCTCCACAGGAGACCTACGTCCAGTCCCTGAGCAATGCCTCAGGATTTCACTAACAAGGGTACTATCCCCCTCACGGATCCTTACACCCAGCCTCAACTGGTCTTCCTTCAACCTGAAGGGAAAAAACAACACCTGGATACCACCAGGTCTTCCTTCGTCCAGAAGGGTACAAACCAAGAAACGAAGTTTAAGAACAAGCTTCAGACACTAGCTTAATCAGCTGCAAGCTGAAGCAAACAAGCCTCAAGAGAGAAAGGAATTTGACACTGGTTCTCTCCAAAGACTACACAGGCTCTCACAAGGATTTCTTCTATGAACACTGAGAGCAGAAGAGCTACGGAAAACAATGGAATGGACGCTTTGCTCTTGCTTGGAACTCAGAAGACTAGAAGAATTGGTGTTGCTTGCTTTTCTGTGTGTGTATTCTTCTCAGTCTTGAGTCTTGTATTTAAGCTTCTTTTTGAAATTTGAACGTTAAGAGAACCGTTGTCTCTCATCCAGGTGTACGTTAGACTGGTCACCAAGGAAGCTTCTGATCTTCAGTCTTTTATCCTTTAGTACACGCCAAAAAAATGTTTTAGAGTCTTGTATCCAACGTTGTACAGATGAGTCTTGTCAGATATCTGCGAGCATATCAACAATAAATAGAGGACAGCTAGGACTGTCGTCGATTGTTAGTTGCAGATGGAACAGATATTGCAATATATAGCAAAGCTCCTTTCTGTCTAAAAAGGACGAGGACAGAGTAGCATAAAAATGGAAGATATTGTCTGCATGCATGGGAGATACGATCAGAGAGTATTTAATGCGTAGCAGTCAACAGACGAGATATGACTTTGACTTTTCAACGCTATTAAAAACATTTACTGATACAAAGGAAAGTTGATATGAATACTCCCGATGACTTATGAAATCGTTATACGATAACAGACAAATCGTTATGAGATGTAAGTCGTTGTGTTTCTAAAGAAATCGTTGTGAAACATTAAGAAATCGTATGAAGTGAAGAAGTCGTTATGAGTTTCAAAGAAATCGTACGAAACTGAGAAAAAAAGAAATCGTTACAGCTATCAAGTCGTTATGACAGTACAGAAATCGTTATGAAAATCTTAACAAATCGTTGCACAAAGCAAATCGTTACGAGATCTGAAGAAATCGTTAAGGCTAGAGAGTCGTTGCGAGTTCTAAAGAAATCGTTGAGGTCTAAAGAAATCGTTACGGCTAGAGAGTCGTTGCGAGTTCTAAAGAATCGTTACGAGGTCTAAAGAAATCGTTACGGCTAGAGAGTCGTTGCGAGTTCTAAAGAAATCGTTACGAGGTCTAAAGAAATCGTTACGGCTAGAGAGTCGTTGCGAGTTCTAAAGAAGTCGTTACGAGGTCTAAAGAAATCGTTACGGCTAGAGAGTCGTTGCGAGTTCTAAAGAAGTCGTTACGAGGTCTAAAGAAATCGTTACGACTAGAGAGTCGTTACGGGTCTAAAGAAACGTTGCGATGTCTTAAAGAATCGTTGCGATATCGATTTTTTTTGAACTTTTCGGTCAGAAAGGAAATCGTTCTGCTTATCAAAGAAGTCGATGTGAAGTATGAAGAAGTCGATACAAAGACTTGGACAGAATGTGAGATGAGACTTACCTGATTGTCTTGAACTTTCATTTTTCTTTTATTTCCTGTCTCAAAGCTCAAGTAATTCATTAGTATACTATTTTGTTAATCATCAAAATTAATATATAAATAAATGAATTATTTATTATGGGGACAGTTTGGTCATCAGTTTTATTATCAAAAAACGTTGTGCAAAAGTGCCTTTTTTGTCCAAAGGCCCCAAGCTGGGATCGAACCACAACCAAGGAGTGGAAGAAGTCGCGCCTTAACTACAAAGCACGCACCCAGTGTGTATATATGGCATTAGACTTCGATTGCACGAACCAAACCGGTTCGGTCAATTTCGGTTCACCCAAAAAATGGGGTGAACCGAAACCGAACGCCAAACATATTCACCCCTCTTCAGCATTTTTTGCCTCCACGCCAGAGTATTGCATCCTCTGCACCCTTCTTAGTGCCTTGATGTAATACCTGAATGTTCCGGATCGTAGTTTATGGGTTTGGGGTCAGTGTGTGGCCCATTGGTTGTGTATGTGGATGTGTGTGTGTGTGCTTACATGTTTGTGTAGCAGGGTATGAGGTTGGAGGGTTGGAGATCCCGACCCAAACAGACCTCTGGCGGGTTCATTAAAAACGTGACCACCACAGGTGTCGCGATTCTTATATGAATGCGACCATCTGCTACGTCGCGATTTAGAACCGCTTTTACTTGAGCACGGCTGCATGCACGCCGCGTGGCGCATGTAGGGTCGTCGGGGTTGAATCGCGATGGCGGGGTACTTCGCGTTTCTAAACGCGATGGCCCAATACGTCATGATTTAAACTCTATGTATTTTGGGCTTCTGCCCTTGGCCGAACAGTGCAGTTGCACTGTTCAGCTGAAGGAGGGGTTTGCTGAAGGGGTTTGCTGGAGGAGTTTGGGGCGATTTCGAGTGTTGTGTTGTCCGTTCGGCGCGGTTCCGGCGCGAGGAGGTGCTTCGAAGCGCGGAGAACGCCAGGGCAACGTCGGTTTTGCGTTTCATCTATTGGTAGGGGAATTTTCCTTGTTTTATCGTCTCCTTGATTGTGTGGATCATAACTTGATATAAAGAATTCGCCTAATGGTTCGTGCATGGTAGTACCATGTGTAGGGTACTGTGTGAATGGCTACTTTCTGCTTTTACATCATGTATATGTGGATTGTGTGATTTCCGGAATGAAGCTACAGGTTTTGGTTCTTAAGTCTGAAAGGCAACGGACCAGACTCATGTTTCAGAGTTGAAGGCGACGGGTTTGTTCGTCGCGATTCAAGCTCCGAAAGGCGACCACTGTGTGGTCGCGTTAAAATGGGGCCACCCGAGCTCTAGGGTTATGTGGCCAGTCTGACTGTTTCCTGTGGTACACTGCTTGGGTAGTGTTGGTTATGCAATGTAGGGTTTTTGAGGGGTGTGTTGGTTTATATCGTGATTGGAAATGATGGGTTTGCTTGGATTTGTGTGCATAGCAGGTTGGGTTGTAACGCCTTCCGTGGTTACCTCTCTAGTCGGTTACCCCGGTTCTTCGTGAGCCAAGCAACGGGTGCTCAGGATTTGTCCCAGTACGGTGAGTACCATCAGGTTTGCATCGTCTTCCGGACACCCTCACTCCTGAGTTTGAGTTGTACGTCCAGCTGAGGGGAAAGACGGCAGTGGGCAGCGACTTATGTTTGTGGGTGTGCAGTCGCTTGTAGCACACTCGTGTTGGGGGACGGACACCAGTAGACGTACTGGTACCCAGCTAGTTCGATTTTTCAGTGCCTCACTTTAGGAAGCTCAGGCCGGAGTCCCTAAAGGTATCAGGCATGGGCCTGCAGCTGTGTAGTCTGCAGGTGTGGTGTTGGTTGGTCTCCACAATTTCTTGACCCTGTTAAGGTGGAGCGGCAGCTGGACCTTTCGTCAATGGCTACGAGGCTGAGAGGTAGTCTTGTGTTGTTTGTCTGGGTCTGTGGCTGGTGTCGCGAACCAGTTCTCGTGACTCGTGTGCGGCATGCCCTTCTTTAGCTTGTACACATGTACGTGGTTTGTCGTTATTTATTTATTTATTTACTCACAGTTGTAGTATCATGCGTAGAGCTGTGGTACCTTTTAATTATTTATAGCTTTACTTATTGTGTATATTATATTTGTTCTCTCGGCTTTGGGGGAGTTACCCTACTGAGCCAGTGACTTATGAGGCTCACCCCTTCTTCTTCTAGGTGAAGGAGAGCAGAAGGGTTCTCGTCCCTCTTGTAGTTTGGGACGCATCATAGCGGAGCCGAGCCGACATCACCAGCAGAGTAATATTTCTACTTGTGTGCCTTGGGGGTTTTGTCCCCGGTAGGTGTTCTTGTACTAGGACTTTGGTTCAGAACTGAATATGTACATTTCATGTGAACATGTGTAAGATATGAAATCTCTTATACGTTCAGTGTGTTCTTTTATATTTCCACAGACATGTGTGTGTTGATATCCCTTGCGAGGCTACGTCTCGTTCGCGGAAGGCGGAGTCGTGTTGGGCACGTTATGAGTTAACGGGCCTGAACGGCGAGGACCGTCACACCTTCCTTATCTCATTCTCCATGAACATCCAATCATGGCCAGCGTGAGGGAAAGGCTGTGGCGGAGACCAACAGTCAGTCGCCGGCGAAGACACAGGTGATAAGTACCGAAGTTTTGAGGGCTTGCATGAGCGGTTCTGGATTGGGGAGAGAGTATGATATCGTCTTGATGCCGAGGATCAGACGTATCTGTCAAACAAGCCTGGGTGCTTCGTCCTCTCCCTGGACCTCCTGGAGGTAGGGTTCCGACTACCGTGCCAGAGATCGCTAGGAATCTAGTTGAACGCCTGGCGTGTCGCCCCCATTCAATTGACGTCGAACTCGTGGAGGACAATCTTTGTCCTCTGTGTCATGTGCTGGAAGCGGGGGATCTATGCCACAGCAGACCTCTTCCATAATCACTATAGCCTTGTCATCCTCATAGTCTAGGTACGACATTATTCACGAAGCATCAGACAAATAGGATGCAAATCCATTTATCCCCCCCTCTGTCGAACAACAGGGGTGGATCGGTCGCCTATTTTTTGTTGGTTGAAGAAGGGGGCTAGTGCCCCGGAGTGGGGGTTCCCTATTCGGGTGGTCGAGCCACACAAGAGTTAGACGCCGCCCCTTCCTGATCCAGGATGCAGCAAGGCGTCCATGGAATTGTCCAAGGTGCTTGTGAATCACGCTGAGCTACTTCTGACCAAATACAAGCTTATTAAGCACAGATGAGCCGTGCCGGGGTTGAGTTTTTCGCTTTTCAGTCCCGTCTTTTATTTCACTGAGAAATAGCTTCTAACCCTTTGTTTCCTTCTGCAGATGCTGTCGAATTGGCCGCTAGCCAAGACCAGAAGGACATGGCCCAGTACGTCGAGAAATCCCTGTCAGGTTGTACCTAACGTACATTGGTGAGGACGCACCAGTGATGGCGGAGGCAGTTCAGCCCATGGCCGCAGTCAGCCTTCCGAGCGGAGGCCTCTGAGGATCAGTCTTCGGAAGGAGACTGGCACTCCGGAGAGGGGGGCGATGGCTCCAAGGCACGAGGCTGAGGAGGAAGTCGGAGAGGAAGAAGATGCTGCCCCCCAACTTCAACTCCAGAAGCGGAGAAAGTTGGTGAAGGCGCCGAGCAGAAGAGCCGAGGACCTCAGCCGCGATGGAGCCCCTGATAGTTGAGGGGATGCTCTCAGAGCTGGGCCTCAGTGGCGAGGACAATGGTCGTTGTCGACTAGTCTGACAGGGACTCCTTCAGGATCTTCTCGAGGTGCTGGAGCCCCTAGTACCCACTAGAGGAAGAGGGGGAACGGTGGCCGCAGAGGGGGCATCAGCGGCTGTGGAGGAGGCCGCCGACTGCGGATGTGGCGGCGGTGGGTCTGTAGCGGAGCAACGCCGGACTCCACACCGTCTGCAGGGAACGTTGGGTTCCTCCCCAACGAGGAGAAGGTGATAGTGGAGTCTGTGACGGAGCAGACGTCTGTGGTCTTTGCTTGAGCAGTTGGCAGACCAGGATGAGGTTGTGATCCACAGGGGTCACCTGTGGGGAATGCCGAGGACCTGAAGGCCACGGCGACGAGTGCAGTCGCCGACAAGGTGGCTAAAGAGCCAACAATTCCCTTCGAGCAGATCTTCGAGATGACCGACGAGAGGGCAGAGCTAGATGAGGATCGCGCACCCTGACGGGGTGTTTACGGCGAAGACCTCTGTCCTGCCTCGGAGGCGGCTCTGGAGCGCCTTCAAGTGGGTCCCTCTGCAGGGGCTTTCCCCTTGCCCTTCTGCTGAGCAACTTGAGGTGCTCATGCGGTGTCAAGGGGCGAGCTCGGAGGATACTGCAGAGAGGATGGAGAGGGTCCGGTCGGAGGATGAAGACGAGA